>CM062807.1:179812383-181034883 GCA_031772625.1 Pinus tabuliformis | reverse complement strand
AAAGCTAACTTCGATGTTGGTGACTTAGCCTTGAAATGGGATAAACCCCATGAAGACAAAGACAACCATACGAAGTTCCAGACCCTATGGACTAGTCCGTACATAGTCCATGAGAAGCTTGGCCCACACACATACCATCTGCAATTACTCACGGCGGGATTGACAACCTCCCTGTCAACGACCAAGATCTCAAGCATTATTTTAAGTAAGCTAGGGCCATGCCCCACACCATGTACATAGTCTATTTAATGCTTATAATTTTTATTTTTTGATTTGCTTACTATTTTTGTTTGTTTAGTATCTTGTTATTTTTGGTTTTTTGTAAATAAGTGCTACCCTTTACTAAGTTTTGGCTTTTGAATGAGTATGTGGATGGGATATAAAGAGTCTTATGACACTGCAGCACTTGGCCTGTCCTACGTCCATCTTCTCTATGCCTGGTTGTAACCTTCAGCCGATGAAGTCTTGATAGAAAATACGAGATGTCTGCAAGGGAAGCTTGTTCCCAACCATGAACCTGTGTCCACACTAGGAAACCCCCTTCCTGTACTCTGCCTTCTGCTCTGTGTGATCAAGCTCATCCAACTAGTAGAAACAAATAAAGGAAAAATCTAAACGAGAAAACCTATGTTAGAGGTCTTACCTTGCTTCTATGAAGGAACAACCTCTTTTGTTCTCAATAAGTCTGGATCCCTCTTATGCCCAAAAATAAACAAGTGCCTATGCACAGTCCTCTTTAAAAATACAAAGGCGAAAGAAGAGAAAGGCTTCCTGTGTAGAGAGGTGAAGCATGCAACTCCATCGGGGTACTGACAAGGCTCGCTAGCAGTCGAGCAATGCGTGTGCTCCTGCATGACTCTGTCAGGGTATTGTCCAGGCCTGCTGGCAGCAGAGCAACACTAGAGATGAAAACTTATACTCTGAAAATTTTTACCTCGCGAGCCAAACTACCCTTCCCGATTTCAAAACAATGTGATCAAGATGAAACTTTCTATTTTGTTTGACTGAATTTGCAAAAGGTGAACCATGTTTGTCCATGGGGTAAGTGGGGAAACTGAAGTAATCCCCACAATGATTCAATACTCCCTTAAAGACCAAGTCCCTGTGATGTAAATGGACCAAAACAGAGAATCTGGAGTTCAACCAGTGTGTCCCCAAGTGTTGTAGCAGCTGCGGCACCCTCCAAAATTATGGCCTGCATCCAAATTCAAAGCCTTCCTTGGGTTTTTCCTTGATGTTTGCAAGCACTTGGGCTCATCCCGTGAACTTGTAGTGAGTCTTTTCACCCTCCTCACTTGACCATTCAACGAACATCTTTTTGCATGTTGGTTACAATATCATGCTTGCAGTCATGTTATGGCCACACACAAGGTCCCACTTCGTGTGCACAAGTTGTATTCACTATGTAAACACTTTTCTCACTCACACATGAAGTTGTGTGCACTGCCGCGCAAGCGTCGTCGCGGTCATTCAACAATCTATCACAAGCGTCACGCTTTTTTCTCGCACTGTCAGTCAGTCACGTCGACTATATGTTGTCTTGATGGTTTGAGGCGCCTTGTCGTCAAGTCATGCTGAGTGTGTTTTCACAAGGTCGCCTATGGACAAGTTCACTTGCTCACACACTTAGTCATTTTGTTGAAGTTCTGACGACCGGATCACCCTCCAATAGCCGGACTTCCACCCTAGAATTGACTCGACCGACTGTCACCTAGAACAATTCAAAAGTGTCCAACAAGTCATTTCAATCTATGTTGCTCGCAAGTACATAAACCAAGCCTCTTGTTGGTCAACCGGAGAATTTGACTAGTAGTGACCCCGGGACTCACTCCCCTCAAAATTTGCGCAAAATTTGCCAAGCATGCACGCTCCACTGACTAAAGAAACTGTGTAGACAGGCCGGATAAACACCTAGTGTCCATCACTGTCTCCCATAAAAAATTGCGCAGCTTTTCCATCCAGCCACCCAGTCAGCCAGCCTACTTCTCACCCAGAAAATTGCGTAGATTTCATGAGCAGTCCCTTAGGTGCCCAACATCCCGCTCAGTTCAGAAACTTCTCATAGGTGTTCAGCAGGTCAGCCTCCCAGCAATTGCGTAGTTTTTGTCACCAACACTCCTACAACTTACTGCCATCTCCCAAAAAAAAATGCTGATTTTTTCTTAGTAAGCCTTTGGCAGCCCGCCGCCATCTCCCTTGAGGAATTGCACAGTTTTTGCTTCTAACCCCTCCTTTGCTGCTTGCACTGCTTCCCTCAAGAAATTGCACAGATCTACCCTCCAGCCGAGCCAGATCCCACAGAAATTCATTGTTGATCTGCATTGTCCAACTTAGTCTCCCAATGACTTCTGCGTAATTTTCACTCGCAGTGCCCAGAGTCCATATCCCAATTTGCAATCTTCAAAGCCTGTTCCTCTCTCCCGGTCACCTGCATCCGAAAGTGAATTACAATGCATCATGGTAGACTAGGAGGTTTATGGATTTGATGTCGTGTCGTCATGAGTGATTGCATATAGAGGTCCATGGATGAGACATGACGCGACGATGAACGAGATGAACAAGGAGAGCACATGTGAGGAGATTTGTTCTCGAATGGACAAACGGACAATGCATGCAAGGAGATTGTTTCGCAAACGGACGAACATGTGAAGCATGCCAAAGTACAAGCAAAGGAGCAACATGCACATGCGACATCAAGCGAACACCAAGACCATTGAAGACTCCGCACACTTTTCCATGCGGAGGTGAAGCTACGATACACCAAGAGCGTATCCATCACCCAACAGCATTGTAGCTCGACATGCACACCGACAACAACATGAACATACCAGCATTGTCGTGTTGAGTCGTGTCACGAGTCATGTCGGCCACATCACCAATGTGGGCCACACTGTTGTAAATCAATGTAATGTAATGTGGAAGTCCAAGAGACCCACGTATCATATGAAGAGTCATGAAAAGTTGAAGGGTCAAATAAGTCAAACAGTCGTGAGGGAAGTCGAACAGTCACAAGGGCCAGTTTCACCCTTGGCTATAAATACCCCTTCATTTGTACATGCAAAGGAATTTTCACCGTGGCTCATCCCACATATCGTTAGAGTCTGTAGTCTTTTCTTTGAGGAGCGAGTAGTGGCTCCGACGCCCCTTTTACGGGGTTAGTGATGTATGGTGTACCGATGTGTCTTAGAGCTTCCACTTAATTCAGAAGCCTGATAACAGGCCAACATGCTTTCACACATGTATTGTAATTATTTATAAGAGTAATCTTGGAACCCTTGTAATGCATGCTGCTTTAACCTGTGTTAAAACATTTGAACTCTTTCGATTGTTCTAATACATATGTTTATGAAAATGTGTTGCATAAGTTGTTAACGATGTCATGCCCACGTGGGCAGCCTCACCAGAGATCAGATAGGACCTTTCCCATAAACGTGTTATAACAACCATAGAACTTGTGTGGATTGCTCTATTGAATGTTGTACGTGCTATCCCTTCTTGTGTGTGTGATTGTCGCATCCGTGTGGATTGCTTTGCCGAAAGTTGCACATGTCCTGTCATGTTGTGTGTCTGTGACAGAGTTGGGACTCTTCCCGTTCGACTGGAGACTCGGTTCCACCCTCTCTCTCTGTGGTGAAATAACCTTGACGCAAGTAACACTAGCATTCACCATGCACACAAACCTCGAAGACAAAGTGGACCACTCTCATGTGCTAACAAGCAAGAGCTAAGACAAACATTTAAGATAATGGCAAGGCCATCATAACAGATAGGACTCCTACACCAAACAATGTGAGGTCTAGTTGGGACTCCATACCAAGAAGATCCCCTAAATTTTGGCGAGTCTAGCCAACATATTCATATCCAATGCAGATAGACCCAAGAATTCATCAACCTTTTGACCCTCTTAATCATACATTTCCTAGATTGTAATGACCATTTTCCGTATAACAAGAAAGGTCACCTCATCCCCAAGGGTATGTTATCTTTGGAAAAGATCTATGGCTTGCAAGAACACTTTCAAGGGCCAAGGAACAACAAAAAACACAGCTCTACCATGATGCATGAACTAATTAACTTGGGGACAGAACAAGATCCGAAGTTCGTCAATCTCGGTACGTGTTGCACGCAGCAAAAGTGGCAAGCCTTTGTCCGCTTGTTCAAATAGGACTGAGATGTGTTCACGTGGACATATGATGATCTGAAAACTTACGACACGTGAATAATCCAATATATCATTCTGATCAAAGAAGGGGTCAAGCCATATTAGCAGAAGCTGAGGAAATTACATTCGTCACTTGAACCTCTCATACAAAAGGAGCTCACCAAGCTCTTGGATGCACGGATAATATACAGAGTTTGTCATTCTACATGGGTTTCAAACCTTGTTCCTATATGTAAGAAGTCTGGGGAAATCTGCATGTGTGTTGATTTCCAGAACTTGAACTGTGCCTCAGAAAAAGACAATTACCTTGTGTCATTTATGGAGCAAATTTTGCAGACAATATCTAGAGCACAAATATTTTCCTTACTTGATGGGTTTTCATGATATAATTAGGTCCTAGTAGCAGAACCTGATCGACTCAAAACTACCTTTCATACCAAGTGGGGTACATTAGCATACAGACGAATGTCGTTTGGGCTTGTGAATGCAGGCACAACCTTTCAGTGCACCATGGACATCACCTTCCGCGAACTCATCGGATAGAGCATAGTGGTGTACCTCGATGATGTGACTGTGTTTTCAAGAAAATGGGAAGACCACATAAGCCATCTGAAGAAAATTCTTGAGCGATGCCAAAAATACGGGATTTACTTAAATCCCAAAAAGTGCATATTTGCAGTGTTTGAGGGGAACCTCCTTGGGCACATCGTTGCCAAAAGTGGGATCAGGGTTGATTTGGACCGGGTCCAGACTATTACACAGATCCCTCACCCCAACTAATAAGAAAGCAATGTAGTCCTTCTTGGGAAAGATAAACTTCCTTCGGAAGTTCATCTCGGACTATGCGTAGATAGTAAAACTAATGCAAGAGATGATCAAGAAGGATGTAGTCTACAGCTGAGGCAAGAGGGAAAAGTACACATTCACCCGTATCAAGCAGGATATTTCAGAAGCGCCTTCACTCTATAGCCCATATTTCAAAAAATACTTCCTATTATACACCTTCGCCACCGACAACTCGCTCACTGCAGTTTCACTCAGAAGGATGAACTGAACGACAAACGTCCCATCCACTTCATGAGCGCAAGCATGCAGGGACCGAAAATCAACTATCCCACTGTCGAAAAACAAGCATATGCAGTATACAAGGCAATGAAACATTTCAGGCCCTACTTGCTGAAGAACCATTGCATAGTCTATGTGCCTCATCCAACAGTCCACTCATTTCTCGTACAACAAGAGATGGGTAAATGACGTGTTAACTGGATGACAAGCTTGCAAGAGTATGATCTTTACATCAAGCTAGTTCACACTGTCAAGGGTCATGGTCTCTGCAAACTCGCAGCTGAGGCATACACATACAGGAGGAAGAAGAAGAGCTCACCGGTTGGGAGAAGGAAATTGAAATGTATGATGTAGTGTGAGCACCACCAACTGCAAGCGGAAACTATTGGTATGAAGATGTGCACCAGTACCTTGAGCATGGCATCATACTCTCTCACTTCTCCATCAGACAGAAGAGGGCACTATGCCTTGAAGCTTTATCCTATCAGATGGTGCACGAAGTGCTTTATAGAAAGCACAGTAACAAAATCTTGCTCAAGTTCCTAGAGGCACATGAATCAGAGAAGGTTTTGCAAGATCTACATCATGGACCAACCAAGGGTCAATTTGCAGGAAATAACACTGCACACAAAGTTATGCTAGCCGATTTCTACTGGCCCACATTATTCAAGGATGCACATTCTTACGCCCACAAGTTCCCGATCTGTCAGTGATGCACCGACAGAACACCAATGTAAGCAGCCCCACTGCACCCTGTTGCAGTGACTAAACTGTTCCAACAATGGGGCCTAGACATCATAGAGGAAATTTTTCGACATTTGTCAAAACAACACCACTACATTGTGACAGCAACTAATTACTTCACGCGGTGGACAGAACCAATTCTGCTCAAGCAAGTGAACGACCAAGAAGTCATTAGCTTCCTCCAATAGAACATCATCTCATGCTTTGGCGTCCCAGTATCACTTGTGCTTGACAATGCAACGTACTTTTCATCTTTAAACTTGCTTTATGATTTTTCATTGCAAAATGGTATTGTGCTGAAACACTCATCTAACTACTGCCCACAAGGAAATAGTCTAACATAATCGATGAACAAAAACATTATCCGTATAATAAAATAGACTGTTTACTCTAACCAGTGTCACTGGAACTCTGCCTTGACGAATGCTTTATGGGTTGGCCGCGTAACACCCAAACCCTCTTAGAATACTTCTCCATACTTCCTAGTCTATGGTAAAGAAGCCATCCTACTGCCCAACATCTACTTGTCTGTGCTTCAGTTGTCTCAAGAATCCCAACGAAAGCCTTGTATGTTAGTTCAGTGTAGGATGGATACACTTCACAAACTATAGGAAGGAAGGATGAAAGCAAAAGAAAAGTTTACACTCCACCAGAACCGTATCAAGAGATGGTTCGACAAGAAGTCTACAGGGAAAGCTAACTTCAATGTTGGTGACTTAGCCTTGAAATGGTATAAACCCCATGAAGAAAAAGATAAGCATACGAAGTTCCAGTCCCTATGGACTGGTCCATACATAGTCCATGAGAAGCTTGGCCCACACACATACCATCTGCAATTACTCATGGCAAGATTGACAACCTCCCTATCAACGAACAAGATCTCAAGCATTATTTTAAGTAAGCCAGGGCCATGCCCCATGCCATGTACATAGCCTATTTACTACTTATAATTTGTACTTTTTGCTTTGCTTACTATTTTTGTTTGTTTAGTATCTTGTTATTTTTGGTTTTTTGTAAATAAGTGCTACCCTTTACTAAGTTTTGGCTTTTGAATGAGTATGTGGATGGGATCTAAAGAGTCTTATGACACTGCAGCACTTGGCCTGTCCTACATCCATCTTCTCTGTGCCTGGTTGTAACCTTCAGCTGATGAAGTCTTGATAGAAAATACAAGATGTCTGTAAGGGAAGCTTGTTCCCAACCATGAACCTGTGTCCACACTAGGAAGCCCCCTTCCTCTACTCTGCCTTCTGCTCTGTGTGATCAAGCTCATCCAACTAGTAGAAACGAATAAAGGAAAAATCTAAACGAGAAAACCTATGTCAGAGGTCTTAACTTGCTTCTCTGAAGGAACAACCTCTTCTATTCTCAACAAGTCGGGATCCCTCTTCTACCCAAAAATAAACAAGTGCCTATGCACAGTCCTATTTAAAAATACAAAGGCGAAAGAAGAGAAAGGTTTCTTGTGCAGAGAGGTGAAGCATGCAACTCCATCGGGGTACTGACAAGGCTCGCTGGCAGTCGAGCAATGCGTGTGCTCCTGCATGACTCTGTCAGGGTATTGTCCAGGCCTACTGGCAGTGGAGCAACACTAGAGATGAAAACTTATACTCTGAAAATTTTTACCTCACAAGCCAAACTACCCTCCCCTATTTCAAAACAATGTGATCAAGATGAAACTTTCTGTTTTGTTTGACGGAATTGGCAAAAGGTGAACCATGTTTGTCCATGGGGTAAGTGGGGAAGCCGAAGTAATCCCCAGAGTGATTCAATACTCCCTTAAAGACCAAGGCCCTCTAATGTAAATGGACCAAAACAGAGAATCTGGAGTTCAACCAGTGTGTCCCTAAGTGTTGTAGCAGTTGCGACACCCTCCAAAATTATGGCCTGCATCCAATTTCAAAGCCTTCCTTGGGTTTTTCCTTGATGTTTGCAAGCACTTGGGCTCATCCCGTGAACTTTTAGTGAGTCTTTTCACCCTCCTCGCTTGACCGTTCAACGAACATGTTTTTGCATGTTGGTTACAATATCATGCTTGCATTCATGTTATGGACACACACAAGGTCCCGCTTCGTGTGCACAAGTTGTATTCACTATGTAAACATTTTTTGCACTCACACATGAAGTTATGTGCACTCTCGCGCAAGCGTCGTCGTAGTCATTCAACAATATATCACAAGCGTCGCACTTGTTGCTTGCACCGTCAGTCAGTCACGTCGACTATATGTTGTCTTGATGGTTTGAGGCATCTTGTTGTCAAGTCATGCTGAGTGTGTTTTCACAAGGTCACCTATGGACAAGTTCACTCACTCACACACTTAGTAATTTTGTTGAAGTTCTGACGACCGGATCACCCTCCAATAGCCAGACTTCCACCCTTGAATTGACTCGACCGACTGTCACCCAGAACAATGCAAAAGTGTCCAACAAGCCATTTCAATCTATGTTGCCCGCAAGTACATCAACCAAGCCTCTTGTTGGTCAATCGGAGTATTTGACTAGGTAGTGACCCCGGGACTCACTCCCCTCAAAATTTGCGCAAAATTTGCCAAGCATGCATGCTCCACTGACTAAAGAAACTGTGTAGACAGGCCAGATAGAAACCTAGTGTCCGTCACTGTCTCCCCTAAAAAATTGCGCAGCTTTTCCATCCAGCCACCCAGTCAGCCAGCCTACTTCTCACCCAGAAAATTGCGTAGATTTCATGAGCAGTCCCTTAGGTGCCCCAACATCCCGCTCAGTTCAAAAACTGCTCATAGGTGTTCAACAGGTCAGCCTCCCAGCAATTGTGCAGTTTTTGTCACCAACACTCCTACAGCCCACTGCCATCTCCCTGAAAAAAATGCGGATTTTTTCTTAGTAAGCCTCTGGCAGCCTGCCGCCATCTCCCTTGAGGAATTGCACAGTTTTTGCTTCTAACCCCTCCTCTGCTGCCTGCACTACTTCCCTCAAGAAATTGCACAAATCTGCCCTCCAGCCGAGCCAGATCCCACAGACATTCATTGTTGATCTGCATTGTCCAACATAGTCTCACAATGACTTCTGCGTAATTTTCACTCGCAGTGCCTAGAGTTCGTATCCCAATTTGCAATCTTCAAAGCCTGTTCCTCTCTCCCGGTCACCTGCATCCGAAAGTGAATTACAATGCATCATGGTAGACTAGGAGGTTTATGGATTTGATGTCGTCTTGTCATGAGTGATTGCATATAGAGGTCCATGGATGAGGCATGACGCGACGATGAACGAGATGAACAAGGAGAGCCCATGTGAGGAGATTTGTTCGCGAATGGACAAATGGACAATTCTTGCAAGGAGATTGTTTCACGAACGGACGAACATGTGAAGCATGCCAAAGTACAAGCAAAGGAGCAACATGCACATGCGACATCAAGCGAACACCAAGACCATTGAAGACTCCGCACACTTTGCCATGCGGAGGTGAAGCTACGATACACCAAGAGTGTATCCATCACCCAGCAGCATTGTAGCTCGACATGCACACCAACAACAACATGAACATACTAGCATTGTCGTGTTGTGTCGTGTCACGAGTCATGTCGGCCACATCACCAATGTGGGCCACACTGTTGTAAATAAATGTAATGTAATGTGGAAGTCCAAGAGACCCACGTATCATATGAAGAGTCATGAAAAGCTGAAGGGTCAAATAAGTCAAACAGTCATGAGGGAAGTCGAACAGTCACAAGGGCCAGTTTCACCCTTGGCTATAAATACCCCTTCATTTGTACATGCAAAGGAATTTTCACCGTGGCTCCTCCCACATATCGTTAGAGTCTGTAGTCTTTTCTTTGAGGAGCGAGTAGTGGCTCCGACGCCCCTTTTACGGGGTTAGTGATGTATGGTGTACTGATGTGTCTTAGAGCTTCCACTTAATTCAGAAGCCTGATAACAGGCCAACATGCTTTCACACATGTATTGTAATTATTTATAAGAGTAATCTTGGAACCCTTGTAATGCATGCTGCTTTAACCTGTGTTAAAACATTTGAACTCTTTCGATTGTTCTAATACATATGTTTATGAAAATGTGTTGCATAAGTTGTTAATGATGTCATGCCCACGTGGGCAGCCTCACCAAAGATCAGATAGGACCTTTCCCATAAACGTGTTATAACAACCATAGCACTTGCGTGGATTGCTCCGTTGAATGTTGTACGTGCTATCCCTTCTTATGTGTGTGACTGTCGCATCCGTGTGGATTGCTTCGCCGAAAGTTGCACATGTCCTGTCATGTTGTGTGTCTCTGACAGAGTTGGGACTCTTCCCATTCGACTGGAGACTCGGTTCCACTCTCTTTCTCTGTGGTGAAATAACCTTGACGCAAGTAACACTAGCATTCACCACGCACACAAACCTCGAAGACAAAGCGGACCACTCTCATGTGCTAACAAGCAAGAGCTAAGACAAACATTTAAGATAATGGCAAGGCCATCATAATGGATGGGACTCCTACACCAAACAATGTGAGGTCTAGTTGGGACTCCATACTGGGAAGATCCCTTGAATGTTGGCGGGTCTAGCCAACAGATTCATACCCAATGCAGATAGACCCAAGAATTCATCAACCTTTTGATCCTCTTAATCATACATTTCCTGGATTGTAATGACCATTTTCTTATGGTGAGAAAAATTGAGAAGAAAACTTCATGTTTTCAGCGCCCTTCTCAATCCGCACTACTGAACACTTCATCCACGACTTAACCTCCCTTCAATCGACCTATTTTTTTCCTTCTTACCTCCAAGTCCTTTACATGTGCCTTTGAAAACATATCATAAGCATTTTTATCAAACGTCTCCTTGATCTCAACTTTAACAACCTTTTAATCCCCATCCCTTTTCCTTCTTTTTGGTGGCATCCCAAGTAGTTACACTCTTTTGACCTCCCTTTAAAAATTCTAAAATTGAAAGTTGGCATGATCCCTTAGATTGGCATCAAAAGGGACCCATTCTTTTTTCTTGGCATCAAAGGGGACACATTATTTTTTCATTAATTCCATAAAGTTCTCTTCCTTCAACCATCGAGGGTTGAATTTGAAGGCTTAGCAAGCTTTTCATTTTTTTTGTGCAACTGAATGATAATAATAGGATTTGCTTTATCCAAATCTAAATTTTATCCATGCCAAGTCTAAATTTTATCAACCTCACCAATCAAATTCTTAGAAATTAAAAATTTGTCAAGATGTTTTGAAACCCCAACCTCCTTAGCTTGATTATTTCTCTAGATAAGCATAAGTTTTACAAATTCCCAATCAATAAGTCCTACCCTTTCAATGTTGTGCTTAAAATAGTCAACCATTAGATCAATTCTAGCATTGACTCCCTTTCAATTTTGTGTTTAAAATAGTCGGCCATTAAATCAAATCTAGCATTGATTCCCCAAACCTCAACCCTACTTGGAGAAAAATTTAAATCTCCCCAACAATAACCTTATCCTCCTTCAAAAATTCCGTTCCAAAAAAACTATTCCATAACTCTTGTCAATATTCATATGTACCATAAAAGTTAAAGGTTGAAACCTTGTGTTTGATGTCATTAAATTGTAATTCAGTGGAAATACCTATATAGAGCAATATATTAACACAAGAACAAAGATTACATCCACATAGTAAGTAATCCCCTCCGATTACCAAAAGTGTTAATTGTAAGAAAATATGAATCCCTATTTAATTTGTGACCCTTCCATAACTTTAACACTTGAACCCAGTGTCTCCATAATCAAGAAGATGTGTGGTTTATTTATTTCCAGCAAACGTGCAAGAACTAGTGTTTTGGAGGGACCCACCAACCTTTTTGAATTTTAAGACATTAAAATAATTTTTAAGAAGATGTGTGGTTTATTTATTTCCACCAAACTCGCAAGAACTAGTGTTTTGGAGGGACCCACCAACCTTTTTGAATTTTAAGGCATTAAAATAATTTTTAAGCCCTTATAGGAGCTTGTCCCACTCTAAGGACTTCCTAAATAAACTTTTATTTCCTGTACTAAATTTCAACCCAAGATCTTTCTTGTGCATGGTAAAACGAGTATTTGCTATCAATTATAATTGGATCAATTTCTTTACTAAAATCTAAACCTATCACTTCCTACCGAACCCTTCACTTATAATTGGATCAATTTCCTTACTAAAATCTAAACCTATCACTCCTACCCAACCCTTTCTCCCTCTCTTTTGGACTCCTTTTTCGCATCTTTTATTTCTTTTACGAGCCTAGAAAATAGCTACAGTTTCCTTGAAAATATTATTACCAATTGCTTTGTCTCATCAAGAGAAAGCTCCTCTACTACAAAGGAGCCCATCAATATGTATACTAGACTTGTATTTTCTTTCTCCAAGACAAGAAGTATACCTTACACGTTAAAATATTCTTAAAATTTGTTCTCCGTTTCTTCATTGCTGCTCTGCTTACTGAAAATCGCATGCGGTGAAAGTCGAAATTTGTTCTCCCTTAGGCTTCCTCCATAGTAATTATGTGGTTCCCGGAAATTGTATTCATTGTTATTGAAACAGTTTGGTATGCGGCGTTAATATTTGTTCTCAAAATGGTTTGCGGTGTCATAAGAAAGTTGAAATTTGTTCTCCGTTCCTCCATTGTACTTCCAATTTCACTATCAACAAAATACACAGTTGGCGTGCGGCTAATGAAAACAAAATAGTTCCACATCCAATTTCCCTGTCAATAAAAACTAAAATAGTTCCACATCCAATTTCCCTGTCAACAAAAAATTAAAATACTTCCACATCCAATTTCCCTGTCAACAAAAATCAGTTTAGCGCAGAAGCCACATCCAAATTCAGTATCAGAGCCAGGTTTCGATCCTGGGACCTGTGGGTTATGGGCCCACCACGCTTCCGCTGCGCCACTCTGATGGGCAATGACTTGGGATAACTTATCTTTCAAGCGTCATGATGTATCGTCATTTTCACTGTCATACGTTTGCACAAAAGTATCCATTTTATTTCCAAGTTATTTGACACTGGTTTCGCTTATTTAATGTTCTGTTGGAACCTTTTTGCTAGAGAAATGCTTTTAAAAGTGAATGCTCGTTAATAACAAAAACCTTAATGTCCCTAGACAACAATGAAAATGGAGTAAGCCGTTTGCATTACCATGTGTGTTTATATATATAAACTTTTAGTTGAATTTTGCAATTTAAATATATATATAATTGCAAAATAATATTTAGCTTAAGTGATTAATTATACATTTGAATAATAATATTTATTATTTTAATTATCTTATAAAAACAAAGTTTTAAGTTAAAAAGATTTTATATATGTAATTTGCTTAAACATTTTCTAAAGGTAAAAAGGTTTTAGCATTGGTATTGGGTATTGTGTGGGGAAGAAAGCTTAAATGGTCGTTCGTATTAGGCCACAACAAAGTATTGGGTATTGTGTGGGGAAGAAAGCTCAAATGGTTGTTGGTATTAGGCCACAACAAAGTATTGGGTATTGTAGGAGCACAACAAAGTAAAGTTACTCTATTCTAGAGTCTCAAGTTATGAGACTTGAACTTGGGTGGGCAAGTTAACAACTATTTAGCCCAACCACCGAAGCTAAACTTATTTGACAATATTCCTTTTTATTTATATATCATAATTTTGTTTTGTTTTTTATAAAATATTTATAATTGTAATCATAAAAACCGTTAATTTAATATTATAGTCCAAAAGGTATATTTGTCAAAGTAATAACCAAATAAAATAGAAATACAAGATGAGAAAACACAAAAGGATGAGAGGCTTCAACCTCAACATGGGATCAGTAGAGAAGTAGGGTTTCGCGTACTTTTTGCTTATCTCGTTGGGTTGCAGAAGAGAATATAAATAGAATTCATGTTGACCGTGCTAGCATGTAAATTACGAAATTAAACAATTATGTATATACATAATTTACACAAATTATAGAAACTCGTATTAATATACACATTGTGAATCTATATTTCAAGCACAAGTTTAATAAATAGCACACATTCAACTTTCTGCAGTTACGTATATATATAATTTACACAAATTATGGAAACTCAAAATAATATAGGCATTGTGAATCTATATTTTATGTAAAAGTCTAATAAACAACACACATTAAACTATTAAAAATCACAAGTAAGAGAACGGGGAAATTATATTCTCCCTGAAACCATTGTTATGGCAAAGTTCCCTTTGCTCTCTTCTTTCGCAAGATTTGTCTTCTAGAAAACAATATTTATTTTCAATAGACTTCTTTTTTTTACATAACATTAATTGTTAGTTTGTTTTGATGAACAAAATGTCCATTAGACAACTTTTTGTTTGTAAAATGTTTATATATCTCGCATTGTCACGCCTCTAGGCTTGAGTGTTGATGAGCGCCACATGTTGGACGAATCGAGTCACACGACAAAATGGGCATCACATTACTTGTGGCAATTGTGCAACATTTTGGGAGTTTTAGCACAAGTGGATCAAGAGTGTGTGCACGAGGTGCTCAAGTCAGCACGAGCACGCCCAAATTAAGTGTAATGAGGCACCTTTCAGTTGGCACAACCGCGCCCAAAGTGGATCTAGGGCACCCATGATGGAAGAAAATGCACCCAAGATGGAAAAAGCATGCTCGCTCGAATGTACCCAAGTTGGACTGAGCATGCCCGAATGAATGCACCTAAGATTTGGAACAAGCTGGTCGAGACTGCACGAGCGCCCATGCCCAAGGCATAATGAGTTAACCTGATAGAAATTTGGGGTTTCTCGCACGAGCTGAGAACGAACGAGCACCAGTCGAGACCGAACGAGCACCCATGCCCAAGATGGAACGGGTCTACCCAATTGCTCGAACGATTATTCATTTGCATGATGGAAACATATAAGTAGTTAATGGAACAAGTGATAATGAAATGAGAGCGAAGCAAGGACGAGTCCGCAAAAGAAGATGTGTAGGAGTTTGGGAACAATTCCAAACAAAGGAGTGGTGACATAGAGTCTCACTCTATTGTGGAGGTGGAGTAAGGAGTCATGCAAGCTAAGAGGAGTCGTGCACGTTGTTGGACAACAGAACCAAGTAGACAACTGACACGCTCAAATCGTGCAAGAGATGTCTTGAACGACAAGCCTTATTTACCATGCTATC
The DNA here is from genome assembly GCA_031772625.1 of Pinus tabuliformis. Classification (NCBI taxonomy): domain Eukaryota; kingdom Viridiplantae; phylum Streptophyta; class Pinopsida; order Pinales; family Pinaceae; genus Pinus; species Pinus tabuliformis. The sequence continues at coordinate 181,019,785 of CM062807.1, read as the reverse complement.
GATCCATAAATGCGCGGGGGCAGTACATGCCCACCGATGGATCAAAACAAGTACATTATCCATTTCAATCCAGCGGTGGGCATATACTGCCCTCGTGCATTTATGGATTGATAGCATGGTAAATAAGGCTTGTCGTCTTGAACCGGGGGAGTGTCCTTATTTGTAGTTTTCTTGAGACTTGGTTTGGAGAGCCAAGGGACTATTTTCTATTGTAATTTGGAGAAGTGTCAAGGGCCTAGATTTTATAAGTTGCAGCATCGTAATTGAAGACATTTATATATAAATGATGGTTGGACCGAGGGTTCCATTCTTATATATGTGGTGTACTTTATTTTGAAGAAATTTTGTATAGTATGAATATGATGTTATATTGTAGCATGATGTTAATGTGATATTTTTGGACTCTATGTGGTGGACATAAAACTGTAGTTGAGCATTATACTTGTGTTAAGATTGAATGTTTGATTTCACACACATAATATATCTTATCCCTAAATAAGAAGTATAAGTTCTAGAGGCATAGTTCAAGAGTTAAGTACTCATAAGTTTCTCACATCCATTATGAGGAACCTTCCTAGTGTCGCACGCTCAAAGGGCCTCGATGTGTCTTAACTTGAGGAGCACTCTAGGGGCTTAAGGGGTGGTATCAAAGCTACCACACATATAGAAGGGTACGCTATGGAATTCACTAAGTTTGATTTTATCATTAAGGACAGTAGAAGGTTGACTTCCTTAAAAGAATGCATGGATTAGTTGATGGATTACATGGGGGTGTATGCAAAGAATGTTGATGAGATAAACGAGAAAATGGGATCCATGAGTGGTATGTTTCTTAAAGGTATTAAGGAACTTGAAAAGGTTGCCTTGAATGTAGAGAAGAATCAGGTTGAGGGCTGAAGATTGGATTAGTTAGATATGTAGGTTGGTCATCTTGTGTCAGTTGTCCGTGAGAAATCATAGACGATTGCATATTGAAGAAAACAAATGGGCAAGGTTTATTCATTACTTCAGTAAAGGTGAAGGTGAAGGAACCGAGATTGTATTACTATACCAGATGTGTTATGGTGACTAGCAATTTCTATTAGGACGTGGCACATAATCTTGGTAAACTGGGAACATGCCTAGAGGAGGAAAAGGTTAATGTTGTTGCTACATATTTAAAAGGGAATGTGAAGCTATGGTGGAGGACTAGGGAAAAGGAGATTTTTGTTGGTTTTCGTGCAAATTTGAAGACAAAAGGGAAAGATCGGGGTGGTGATAAAGGTAATAAGAGGACAAACAAAGAGAAAGGGAATTCTTCAAAGGAAGATGGACCAAAGTAGACCAGTTTGGGGAAGGGTAAAAGTCTCTTTCACGTTGGATGTGTGGAGAAAATCATATGACAAATAATTGTCTGTTGAAAGAAAATTTATCTGCGATGCAACAGGAAAAGAAGCTATCTGTAGGAGTGATGAAAGTTTTGGGTGAAACTTCTTCAAAAGAGGCTACTACAAAGCAAGATCAAAGAGGAACTAACTGAACTACATGAGTATATGTGTAGGTGGAAGTTAGCAGATTGCTTTGATAAATAGTGGCACTACTCACAACTTCTTAAGGGAGAATGTAGTGAGGAGATCGAGTTTGCAAGTTGTTCCAATCCATATTTCCTTCAAGGTAGTGAACTATAAGGATAAGAGATTTCTTGGGATGATCATAGATCTTCCAATGAAGATCAAATGTTGGAGTGGGAAGCTTGACTTCACCACCATTTAGTTGGATGACTATGAGGTTTATTTTGACAGGAGTTTGTGACTGGAGAGAGAGTTGTGTATGTGCCACATTTGGAGTGATTTCTCATTCTTTCAGGAGTGGAGTGTGTGATTATTCCAACTGTGCAGCCATTTTAAATGGAAGTGCTATGATGAAAGTTACCTGTGTGGAGGAGAGACAACTTGTTAATGATTATTAGGAGGTTGGATTGTGTGGATTCTACTATTTTATAATAGACATTGATGATGAGTGAGTCTTTAGAGGAGACTTGAGATGGTTGATGTTGAAACTTCAATATTAGAGTATGTTGACTTTGTCAACATATATGATGAGTAGGGTGAGTTGATTGGGGATCACCTTGATGTTGATGGAGTGAGAAGGATTTCATTTGAAATTTGAGTTGAGGTTCAGGATGATGAGCCTTGGTATAGGTGATCAAGCGAAGAGCTTGAGTATTCTAGACGTAAAATAACAGAGGGTAGGCTTGAGGATCTAGATCCGGGGGGGTTGATTGAAGAGAGTGAGGGTAGGATGTACATTAAACACAAAAGGTACATGAACAAGTATATTAATATAAGGTAAATATTAGTTCAAAATTTTGTAGGGTAATTATAACACTAAAAATTGCAAGTAAGAGTGAGGGAAAAATATATTATCTTTAAAATAAATGTTATGGCAAAGTTGTCTTGTTATCCTTTTGGCAAGATTTTTCTTTACAGATGATGATGCTTATTTTCAATAGACATTTTTTTTACGTATTATTAATTGTTTGTTTGTTTTGATGAAAAAATGTTCATTGGACAATTGTTTATTTCTAAAATGTTTATCAATCTCTCATTGTCATGCCTTTGGGCTTGAGCACCCATGATTGCCACATGTTTGACAAGTTGATTCGCAGGATGAAATGAACATCGCATGATTTCCAATGATTGTGCAACATTTTGGGAGTTTTGGCACACGTATATTGAGAGTGCCTGCACGAGGTGCTCAAGTTGACACGAGTGCGCCCGAGTGAAGTGGAATGAAGCACCCTTGAGTTGGAACAACCATGCCTAAAGTGGACCTGAGGTGCCCAGGATGGAATGAGCATGCTTGTCTAAGGTGGAATGAGTGCGCCCAAATGAATGCACCCAAGTGTTAGAACGAGTTGGTTGAGAGTACATGAATGCCCATGCTTGAGACATAATGAGTCAACCTAATATAACTTTTGGGTTTATCACATGAGTTGAGATAGAATAAGCGTTGGTTGAGACCACACGAGTGCCCACGCCGAAGATGGAATGAGTCATCCTGACTTCCTATGTGCATGATGGAAACATATAAATAGTCTATGGAACGAGTGAGAATGAAATGAGAGTGGAGAAAGGGAAAGTTCACACAAGAAGTTATGCAAGAGTTTGAGAACAAGTCTGAACGAAGGAACGACAACACGGAGTATCGCTTTATTGTGGAGGCGGAGTAAGGAGTCATGCAATCTGAGAGGAATTGTGTGATTTGTTGGGAAACCAAACCAAGTGGACAGCCAGGCACGACTGAGTCATGCAAAAGAAGTCTTGAACTAGGGGAGTGTATCTATTTATGGTTTTTTTGGGACTTGTTTGAAGAGCCAAGGGACCATTTTCTGTCGTAATTTGGGGAAGTCAAGGGCTTAGGTTTTGTAAGTTGCAACATTGTAATTGAAGGTAGAACTGAGGGTCCCATTCTTGTATATTTTGTGTGATTTATTTTGAAGCAATTATGTATTCTATGAATGTGATGTTATAGTGTAACATGATGTTAATGTAATATTTGTGGACTCTATGTGGTGGACATAAAAGTGTAGTTGAGCATTATATGTGTGTTAATATTGAATGTTGGATTCCACACACTTAATATATTTTATATGTGAATAAGAAGTATATGCACTAGAGGCATAGTTCAAGAGTCGAGTACTCATAAGTTGGTGACATTGATTGTGAGGAACCTTATAGGTGCCAAATGCTCAAAGGGCCTCAACATGTCTTAAATCGAGGAGCACTCTGGGGGAGTGAGAGGTGGTATCAGAGCTCCCGCACATATATAATTGTCCACCATAGCATTCGCTAAACCTAATCTCAAAATTAAAGGCAATAGAAGGTTGACTTCCTCAGAAGAACGCATGGATCAGTTGATGGATTCCATGGAGGCATAAATAAAGAAAACCAATGAGATAAAGAAGCAAATGGGATCCATGAGTGGTATGTTTCTTCAAGCTATTAAGAAACTTGAAAAACTTTCCTTGAATGCATAGAAAGATCATGTTGAGGGCCGAATATTGGATTAGTTAGAGACGTGGGTTGTTGATATTGCGTTATTAGTCCGTGAGCAGTTAGAGACGATTACAGTATTGAAGAAAGGAGTAGGGTATTTTTTACCTGTTACTTCAGTAAATTTGGAGAAGGAACTAGGATTTTATTATGGTACTAGATGTGCTAAGGTGATTGGAAATTTCTGTTGGGATGTAGAGTAATATCTTGGACAACTGAGAACATGCCTAGAGGAGGACAAGGTTAGAGTTGTTGCTACATATTTGACAAGTAATGTGAAGTTGTGGTGGAGGACTAGGGAAAAGGAGATTGTTTCCAGTCACATCCCGGATGACATCACTACATGGGAAGAGATGAAATAACCTTTGTACATGCAACTTGGACCAAGGTATTAGACTTGGAATGTGAGGACTAAGTTGAGGTGTTTGAGGCATATTGGTAGCATACATGCTTACATTCATGAGTACTCGGGTCTCATTTTGGAGACCACGGATATGTCTAATGGAGATAGACTATTTAAATCCACGGTGGGATTACAACCATGCCCAAGACAGATAAAGGTGATAAGGAAGAATGTATATACACTTGTAGAGGCTATCACTACAACAAATAAGCTTTTGGATTTCCATACAAATGGGAAGACAAAAGAGAAAGATTAGGATGGTGATAAAGGAAAAGGTACCATCTTAGTGGTGATCTGGGTGGTGGAGTTCCTAGCAAAGGTACTCACTGATGAGAAAATTTGAGATGATGAGTATGTGTAGAGATGTTCAGGATGACATGGAGATGTGATGGTGTTTGCATTTATTTGAGTGACATGAGTTCTTATGGAGTTGGTGTTATGATCATATTAGCTACCTGATTAGTTGATGAAATGAGTGGATCCAACACATGACATTCTTACAGGTGCATTTGTATATTCATATAGTTTAGCAATGTCAATATATGAGCATTCTTCACATGATTCATGTAGCAGGGAGGTTGTTCAGTGACATGAGAGGCCAATTTGATGAGTAGTCTTCTTGAGGAAGAGGTACCTTGGTGATGGATGGATTTCCAGGGGAGGTTTTTTGTCAAGGATGAAAACGTATTTAGTGGGGAAGGATGTCAAGCCTCTGGGCTTCAACACCCATGAATGCCACATGTTGGATTAGTCGAGTGGCAGGATGAAACAAACATTGCATGAGTTTTGACAATTTTGTGACATTTTGGGAATTGTTCCACAAGTGGAATGAGAGTTCCCAATGTGCTCAAGTCGGCACGAGAGAAACCACACAATGTGCTTTAGTCAGCATGAGTGTGCTTGAGTGAAGTGAAATGATTTTCCCTTGAGTTGGAATGATCATGCTCGATGTGGACCTAGGGCACTTAGGACATAATCGAACATGCCCACTACAAAATCAAACATGCCCACACCCATACAGAACGAGTTGGACTAACCAAAATTTGGGTTTCCTTAGATGAGTTGTTGGGCATGGAATCCACCCACAGCAGGTTTTGGGGCTCAAAGCCCAAGTGTTGGTCAAAGGTTTTGTAAGGCTCTTCGAATTACGGGCGCGGAGCGAAAAGTAGAGATTAAGTCATAGGGTTGTCCACCCTAAACTAATGTAATGTAATGTAAAGTCATGTTGGCCTACCCATGGTTTGTGGACCATGGGATTGTATAAATAGAGCGAGGCTCTAAAGTTGTAAAGGGAGTGGATGATAGAGTGGGTAGCAAAGGAATGGTTCGAGCTTAAAGTAGGATTCTAAGTGTATTGGGTCGTAGCAGTAGGAAGAGGCTCTGTAGCTGAGTGTGCAGAGGCCTAGTAGAGTCCGCACCTGAGTGTGTAGACCCCTACAGATGAGTGCACAAGGCATTGTTGAGTCTATAATCGGGATTGAAGATTAATAAAGAGAAGTTGATTCTTAGTTCTGTGTATTTGTTGTGCATTATCTTCTTTATGTTTATATTAGTTTATGTATCATGCGCACTGATATGATTTTTGAATATGTTGTAATAACCATAAATCTTACACACGCAAGTTAAGTAATCGGTTAATTAGCATGGAACTTGGGTATTATATGGGTCCGCCCTGAGTAGGGATGCGTGAAAATAGCAGCACGGGTTGCAAAGGAATAGCAAATGCACGTAGCGACGGGTTGGACTGCGAACCTCCAAAAGCCCATCAAACATCCCCAGGTATAGAAAACTGGTTCTAGCACTCTCCCATACTACTTTGGGTGAGACCTCAGTCCGCTCTCCGCGGACTGTTGCCAAAAAGGGCCAATAGTACCGGGATTTGCTTGGCTAAATCACCTCTGAACCTGGGTCAGGCCCATACAATCCAACAAATGGTTCCATTGCCAAGATCGGGATCTGCATAAAGGATGTCTGATGTCATGCCACTGGAATCCAACAAAGAAAGAAATTGAAGAGTAGTTGGACAAGAATATTCATGAGTTCGCGGCACAGGAGAACAGAAATCCGCGAGTATCTAAGGAATAGTGGTTGGAGTGCTACTTGTATACGGAAATCCACGAAATTTTATTTGCATCTTTTTCATCTAAGATGTATCAGTGGATCACGAAGTTAGCAGACAGTCAAGGAAGGTGTAGGCTCGACAAACCAATAGTGTGGACTCCAGAACTAGTGCACAGACTAGAATCATCAGAAGACAAGATAGTGCAAGCTGTGGACCACTGGCGCGACTAAATAATAGGAGGATTTATCACTGAGTTCTTGGTAGACACAATCGTCAGCTACAGTGAGGTAGAGCGATGTTTTCTCAAGGGACTGCGAGGTAATAACGTTAAATCTCTGAACACTTGGATTAAGATGCTATTGTGTGAAAAGCAGGTTATGCGAATAAATTAATGTTTGGGATACACGAAGCGGGAAGATCTATAGAAGCAGAATTAGTGAGGAGTTGGAAAATAGTCCCTTAATTTCACCCTCGTGGGAAAGCGAGGAGGAGCTCGTGAAAGTTTCTCCGAGAAGCGCGGTTAGTTTGATAAGGTAGAGAATTCCACGCTTACCACCCCCACCCACACCGCCACTCGTTTCACCCCCCTCACCTCCATCTCCACCCACTCCACCTCCACCACCACCGCAGTTTAGTATGGTGAGTGCGATCAAACTGTCAGTGTTCAGAGGTGTAGGAAATGAAGATTCGAACCAATTCTGGTTTGTGGTAAGGGCAGTATGGGAAGCACAGGGCGTCGTGGATGATAATATTAAAAAGGATACGCTGGTGAGCGCACTTCAGGATCATGCATTAACGTGGTATATCAAGCATTCTAATGACCACCTGAATGTAGGAATTGCAGAGATCCAGGCCGTGCTGAACAGGGAATTTAGCAGGCCAAAATCAAAGACACAATCAATCATCGGGTTTAAGGAGATCGTGATGCTCCCGGACGAGACCCCCTGGGATCTGGACCAAAGGCTGAAGAGTATGATCCGTGAAGCCCATATGGCATTAACAGATGCACAGCATCGCACATGGTTTGTGGTCTCACTTATGCCACACTTAAAGACAGCATTGTCACAGCAAAAACTTTCCACCCAGGCCAAAGCATTGGAGATGGCAATGAGACTGCATGAGACCCCTATACAAGACCTTAGGTTGGGAGTCTAACAAATCCATGCACAACTGCAAAATATGTGTCTGGAGATGCAAAGTTTGAAATAGGACAGGACACCTCGGCTGGAGGTGTGCGAGGAAGTATGGTGCATAAAATGCAAAGGCCAAGGGAACGATAAGGACCACTGTCCAGTGTTCGCGAACTACTTGGCAAGGGGAGGGCCAATGCCGTTAATCGGAGGCACAGACAGGGTCGAGCATGGCGTCTGCATTATGGTGCGCGATCTACCAGATAGGAGGAAAAAACACCATGGATAATTGTCATATGTTGCAGAAGTATACACAGACGTCCCAGCAATTGTTTTGTAATTTCTGCAGGTCGGTAGGTCATGACAAGCGGACTTGCCGAAGCTATGAACTAGTGATCGATCGGACTCCTACCTATAGGGTGTAGGCAGAAACATGATCCCTCGACCAAAATGCAAGGATGGCATGCACTGGTTTTCAGGGGCGCGATCAGGGTCGAGGCAGAATGGAACCAGGAAGGGGTCATGACCAAATAATTTGTTACAATTGCGGAGGGCCAGGGCATTATGCCCGTGACTGTACGAACCCGACTAGGATATCATGTTGGTACTGTAATGAGTTTGATCATGAGGTAGAAGATTGCCCTTCGCTGATAGTGAGGATGCGCGAAAAGGAGGTACTCTAGCCCCCTCTGACCCAAAATTTACAATGATGAGGTCTGAACCGTGCGAAGAATACCCAAATGTAAACATGACGCTCAGGAGTGGTATGACCACGGGAGATGATAAAGGGAAGCAACCAGAAGAAAGTGCATGGGTTTGCAAGGCTCCTACAAAGGAACCCGAGTTTGACTTAGAATGCACGAAGGAGACATTCATGGAAGTTAAGAAGAGCTTCACAGAGGCCTCCACTTCAGGTAGTAAGGATCAACTAGACCTAGGGATGGATCCTTCAATGCTCACTGCCTTTCTGGAGACATGAATGAAACTGCTGCGTGATAGCAAGGTAGTCAAAAGGCTATAAGAAATTATCACTAGGTGCGCAGGGTCAAGAGAACTGCACGTGGTATGAAAACTTAGAAAGCATGCATTGCGCACAGGAAGGGATATGAGGTTGACTGTGCAAATAGGCGAGTACGAAATGGATTAGGTAATCCTAGATCTGGGTTTGGACACAAATGTACTACCAAAGAAAACATGGGAACACATGGGCAGACCTGCGCTACAATGGTCCCCTAGTCAATTACAAATGGCAAACCAACACAAGATTTTGCCCATGGGAAGATTACAAGGGGTAACAATGAATATTGAAGGAGCAAGTGCGCAGGCGGATTTTGAAGTGATAGAGATTGTTGATTACAACAATCCCTATCCCACGCTACTAGGAGTACATTGGGCCACCGAGATGAACAAAGTCATAAACTTTAAGAAGTGCAAAATGACCTTTGAGAAAAAGTCACTATGCGTGGTAGTACTGCTAGATTCGGCCGAAGGAGCGTGATACACTGAAGTGGTGCGCAATGACGATAGTGATGATGATATTTATTGTATTTACAAGATAACCATGTGAGAAGAATATTGGGTGAATCCAACTATAGATGGAAGGATTTTATGGGAGTGTGAAAGCTCATGCACTTCAGATTTAGATGAAGAGATAGAGCACTGGCAGAATCGACTACACGAAGTAGCAACACTGAACTGCAACATGATGATCAGGTCATTGCATTGTGTGACAACAAAGGCAAGGGAGTTGCCGACATATGATGGATTGTTAGCGGTGGATGAATTTATGAGAAAATTTGAAAGCGGTACCAGAATAGTAGCGGTTTGATGCGCTGAAATGGGCACTACGTGCAACACTCGCACAATGGTGGGGTACACATCAGGGAAATTTCGAGGACTGGCGTGGATGTATAAGGATGATGTGCCTGCATTTTGGAAAACCCCAATTACGACTAGTAGACAAATATGATAGATGAGATGATCCATGCACGCACCTCGTGAAATGGACCAAGGTCTACAGGGAAGAGCCACAGCCTGAATGGGTGCATTTATTCTACCATACCTTGGACGTCATACCCATGAATTGGTATACTGAGACAAAGCTATGCCATGGTACAACCGAATGGGATGTCTTGCGCAAGGGATTCTTGTTAATGTTCACATTTGAAGATTGTTGGTCGGGTACTGTTGATGATGCGCTACAAGCAGTAAAAGTCGCTATCTTCAAAATACCACAAGAACCAATGGGATTACTTTAGCCAGACTGGGCGACACAGTTAAGCGGCACACTAGAGTGTTATAACGTAAATTTCGAAGAGGATGATGAGGACCCATAGGCCACAGAACACTAACATTTCAGAAACAGAAAGTTCTCGCGAGATTCGCGGACCATCACTTGAAGACCCTGACATCACTACACCGTTAAAGACAAGGCAGGTCAACATTGGAACGGAGGCAGAGCCGAAGTATGCAATGCTGGGGGACTATTGGGACAATGACACGGTTGATAAAGTCATCGAGCTACTCGCAAATACCAAGACTTGTTCCCAACTAAAATTACGGACTTAAAAGGGATCGTGGGCGATTTAGGGATGATGAAGATCACCCTGAAACTTGACGCAAAGCCAGTTAAGTAACAGCCATACCACTTGAACCCAAAGTACAAAGAAAAGGTCTACGGCGAATTAGACAAAATTCTCATAGCTAAGAATATTGAACGAGTGGAAGAATCCAACTAGGTGAGTCCTATGGTAGTACAGGAGAAAAAACAGAAGGGTGAAATAAGAATATGCGTGGACCTTAGGAAGCTAGACAATGCTTTTGTACAAGATCCATTGCTAACACCATTTACAGATGAAGTATTGGAGAATGTTGGCGGTTAGGAAGCATACTCATTCATGGATGGGTTCTTAGGGTACCATCAGATCAAGATCGCGCCGGAAGATAGAATCAAGACGACCATTGAAACAGAATGGGGCTGCTTTCAATACACTGTGATGTCGTTTGGACTAAAGAACACGCCAGCTATATTTTCGCACATTGTGGTAGTTGCATTCAAGGAATACATCCACAAGTTTTTGTAGGTCTATTTGGATGACTGGATTGTTTTTGGATTAGTTAAGCACCATGTAGCAAGCTTACGTTTGATGCTGGATACTTGCCGTCAGCCCCAGATTACGCTGAACCTGAAGAAGTGCACATTCCTCATCCCCTTTGGAAACCTGCTGGGACATGTGGTCTGCAAACAAGGACTGATGGTGTACCTTGTGAAGATTGTTGTTATCCTAAACTTGGAAGCACCGCGAAGTGTTAAACAACTGTGCACTACCTTGGGACACACTGGATACTATAGGAAGTTCATCAAAAGTTATGCCCAAATAACCGTGCCAATGGAAAAGCTATTAAGAAAGATGTTACATATTGCTGGAATGATGATTGCATGAAGAGTTTGGATTTTTAGAAGGGGAAACTAGCCTCCGTTCCAATCCTAGTCTTCCCGAAATGGGATGTGGAATTTCATGTACATGTTGATGCGTCGTGTATCGCATTGGGAGCCTTACTCACACAGGAAGGCATGGAGGGTGTAGATCACCCGATTGCGTTTGCGAGCCGAAGACTATCCAAAGTGGAAAAGAACAACTCTACCACCAAGCATGAGGGGTTGGAAATGGTGTACGCGCTCCAAAAATACAGACACTATTTACTTGGAGGACATTTCAAGATGTATACCGACCATTCTGCATTGAAATACTTGGTGAACAAGCCTATGTTGGGGGGGCGAATATGCAGATGCATTTTACTGTTTCAAGAGTATTATTTTGAGGTCATAGTCAAGCCGGGATGCTTAAACTTAAGACCAAACCACTTGTCATGAATTGAGACAGGCGAGGAACTAACCAATTTGGAGGAGGGACTACACGATGCCTAGCTCCTTACAGTGCGCGTCGTGGACAGACACTTCGAAGATATAATCCATTTTCTAACAACAGGGACTGTGCCGAAGGAGTACTCAATCCAATAGAAGAAGGAATTGGTGGTGCATGCGGCGGACTTTTCTGTCATCGTGGGGCACCTCTACAAAATGGGCAACGATGAGATATTGCGAAGATATGTACCTAAATTTGAATGTGGTTAGATCCTTGCAGAAGCACATGGGGGCGTTGCAGGAGGACACCATGAAGGACGTGCAACCACACAGAATATTCTTCCCGCAAGGTTATGGTGGTCGACCTTGCACCAGGACTCGAAAGTGCACTGTAAGACTTGCGATATATGTCAAAGGACGAGGAAATCGTCATGAAGGGATGAGATGCCACTAAATCCCCAAATGATGCTACAGTCATTTGAAAAATGGGCAATTGACTTTGTGGGCCTGATCAAACCTCAGGGAAAGACGGGGTCGCACTACATCATCACCGTGATGGAGTACTTGACATGATGGGCTGAAGCACAGCCGGTCAAGGACTGCATGGATGCCACGACTGCAATTTTTTTGTTCGAAAATGTGTTGACACGATTTGGCTGTCCAAAAATATAATTAGCGATCACGAAACACATTTCCTAAATGAAACCATCAGCCTGCTCATAGAAATGAGTTCTAGGTGTATCATCAGAAAAGCACACCGTACCACCCACAGGCCAATGGCACAGTAGAAGCATTTAATAAAATACTGGAGATTGCATTGACCAAAGTATGTAACACACAACGGAATGACTGGAACCTGTGCGTACCTACTGTGTTATGGGCGTATAGGACAATGTGCAATAAATTGATGGTACAGACACCCTTTCGGTTGGTCTATGGTATGGAAGTTGTCATGCCAATGGAATACATCGTACCTAGTCTGTGAATAGCAGTGCTCACAGGCATGACAGACCGCGAAGCTTTGGAAAAAAGGCTCACACAATTAGAAGAACTCGAGGAAGAACGGTTTCTGGTTGGATTTCATCAACAGGTACAAAAGCAGCGCGAAAAGGCCTAGCACGACTACCATATCAAGTTGAACACCTTCAAGGTAAATGACTTAGTGCTACTATATGACAGTAAGTTTGAAAAATTTCTGGGAAATTCAAAATGCACTGGTTGGGACCATACGTGGTAAAGGAGGTCACAGATGGAGGAGCAGTCCAACTAGTAAAACTTAATGGAGAACCCTTCCCAGGAAAAGTAAACGGCAGTTGCCTAAAGCCCTACACGGGTGGGCCGGCTATTTGACTAACTGGCCAAAGCATAGTCTTCGCGACCCGAGGAGTCAGACAAAGGCACAGGACTATAAACACACACACTAGAATCTAGTACCAAAGAAATGACACGATTCAGACACAGATGACTCAGAAGCAAGAATACAACAGGTCCAACAAATCGTAGAACAGTGCGCTGCAGACCTCCAGGTAGTACGGAAACAATTGGAGGGGCTCCATGCCAAGATTTCCGCACTAGTTGAGTGACTCGGGATGAGTCATGATGATTGTGTTGGGGGCCTGTTGGGCATGGAATCCCCCCACAACAGGTTTTGGGGCTCAAAGCCCAAGTTTTGGTCAAAGGTTTCGTAAGGCTCTGCGAATTGCAGGCGTAGAGCGCGAAGCAGGGGTTAAGTCATAGGGTTGTCTGCCCTAAACTAATGTAATGTAATGTAAAGTCATGTCAGCCTACCCATGGTCCGTGGACCATGGGATTGTATAAATAGAGCGAGGCTCTAAAGTTGTGAAAGGAGTGGATGATAGAGTGGGTAGCGAAGGAATGGTTCGATCTTAGAGTAGGATTCTAAGTGTATTGGGTCGTAGCAGTAGGAAGAGGCTTTGCAGCTGAGTGCGTAGAGGCATAATAGAGTTCGTAGCTAAGTGCGTGAACCCCTGCATTTGAGTGCATAGGGCGGTGTCGAGTCTGTAATCGGGATTGAAGATTAATAAAGAGATGATGATTCTTAGTTCTGTGTATTTGTTGTGCATTATCTTCTTTATGTTTATATTAGTTTATGTATCACACGCACTGATATGATTGTTGAATATGTTGTAATAACCATAAATATTACACACACAAGTTAAGTAATCGATTAATTAGCAATGAACTTGGGTATTATATGGGTCATGCCCCAAGTAGGGTTGTGCGGAAACAACGACATGGGTTGCGAAGGAATAGCAAGTGTGCATAGCGACAAGTCGGACCGCGAACCTCCAGAAGCCCATCAAACATCCCTAGGGTGGGGAAACCTAGTTCTAGCACCCTCCCATACTACTTCAGGTGAGACCTCAGTCCACGCTTCGTGGACTATTGCCAAAAAGGGCCAGTGGTACTGGGATTTGTTTGGCTAAATCACCTCTGAACCTGGGTCAGCCCCATACAAGCCAACATGAGTTAAGATAGAGTGAGTGTTAGTGGAGACTAACCAAGTGCACATGCCCAAGAAAAAACGAGTCAGCTTGACTGCCTGAACAACTATACACGGGCATGATGGAAATGTATAAGTAATAATTGAATGAGTGAGAACGAAACCAAAATGAAGCAAGGACAAGTTCATACAAGAAGTCATGCAAGAGTTTGATAATAGGTCCAAACATAGGAGAATTCACACAAAGTATTGCTCAACCACAAAGGTTATTGTGATATTTGTGGACTTTATGTGGTGAACATAGAATTGTAGTTGAGCATTATAGTTGTGTTAATATTGAAAGTTGGATTTCATGCGCATAATATATCTTGCTCATGAATTAGAAGTGTTAGAGGCATATTCTCAGAGTCAATTACTCATAAGTTAGTCACAACAGTTGTGAGGAACCTCACTAGTGTCACATGCTCAGAGGACCTGAAAGCCTCTTAACTCAAGAAGTGCTCTGGGGCCATGATACTCATTATGTAAAAAAAAATATAATTATAATTTTTTTGCATGATAAATTAGAATAATATTATAACATGTTTAATTGTGAAAACATTAGTTCTAATACAACCGACAATAGATCATTGGGTCCATATATTGTCTCGATATTTTCAAATATAATTTGGTCAATTTTATTGTGCAGAAATGTGAGTTTTTCATATTTAATTAATCAATCTCTAGAGAAGTCACCCCATAAGCACTCTATATTTTTACACAGTTTAAATATAAAAGTTAAATATCCTACAAAATAAAAGATGTGAGCCGCATTATAGGTTTTCATTCTATATTGTGGTAGGAGAGTGAAGAAAGTGAAATATTTGTCATGTGATGCTTACTCTTTATGCTCAACTTGCATCCCAAGGTCACATCTTTAGGCCTTGGAAATATTGGATATTAGTATGAATAAATAAGCAGGTCTCCTCATGGGATAGATGAGTGGTTGGTACAATGGGATTTTATCCCCTTTATCCATTTTCAAATCCCATAGGGGGACATCTTGGCTAATTGTCATAGGGCTCAAGGAGTAGGATCCCCCACCTTCATGGAGTCTTGGCTCTTTCTAAGTCATAAATTCTTGGAATATTTGGGTTACGTGTTGTTGGATATACTCTTGGCATTATAGTAGTGTTGAGGGACCCGAAGTCGGGTCGACAACAAGGGGGATACCCACCCGGTCCGGAACCTGGTTGGCGGCTCCTTGCCCGTTTGGAGTAGCGGGTCCGACTGGGGGTAATGGGACCAGTTTCCCAATGTGAAGGGTGTGCGTGTGTGTGTAGAGTTTGATGATATTAATCTAAAAGGTTTCTCTGAACTAGTCTTAATTCTAACAGCTAAACTACTTCTACACTAATGTGATCTAATGAAGAGAAACAATACATCTAATCTACGCTAACCCGGGGTGTTCTCTTTTGTTATGCGATCTAGAAAGATTTCTAACAACAGCTGGTAATAAAGATCATTCAACCGTTATCAGAATATAAATCGATAAAGATAAACCATTCTGCATAAGAAGTTAGGTAGAGTAGTTGTGAACAACATATCGCATAATCAGTTTTCTATATGTCAAGCATAAATAAATGACTCCACCGTACAGAAGTGCCAAATGGTAATACAGACATTCATACAGTAACATATAAAGAACTCAGCTGTATATCACTTTAGGGATACTAGCAGAATTTAGTCAAGAGATAAAAGTACCATTTATGACTGATTTCACTAATAAACTTCAAGCAATAATGATTTACTTCTACTTGTTTCTAATATCTGCTAAGAGTACAGAAGTGCAACATCAGTAACAGACATTAAAATGCAAACATAAATAAATCTCGATCCATCCATTCATCAAAAACCTCCTCTGAGGGTGCAGAAGTGCATGTTCTGAGGACAAGTTTTTTTACAGATTTCCGGACCCTTCTCCAAATGCCATGAGAAGGGTTAAATACTACTATCTAATTGATATTAATTACACGAATCTAGGGAATCAGATTCAAATGACCGCCCTTTACTAAAAGCAAATTTATTTCTAAAACTTTAAATCTAATTTCTGACCGTTTCTGTATATTCTCTTTAGTGCTGTCAACAGCGCAACGCTTTCTTGGGAAGAGTCGGCTGGCTGCCTTCTTCTTTTGCTCGGGAGATAAAAGTGGAAATAACAAGAGCTGGCACCTCCTTCTGACAGACCAGAAGATATTTTCGAAAACCTTTCTCTAGCTGGGTGTATTCGCCGCGTGTATACTTAGCACAACCCAGGTTCTTCTCGAACTGATTTTGTTGTTGCTGTTTCGGTTTTCGGTCGTGCGAATGACTGAGTGGGTTAGGAGTCGCGCTGTATGGACAATCCCCTGTTTCGAGAATTGTTTCCGCTCTTTGTTCCAGGCTTTTCTGGAGCGTCCTCCTTCTTTTGCGTTTCTCTTTTTGCTTTACCCAGTCTGAGCTTCAAGATCTTTTGTGAACACGCTGCTTTTGTGCGCCTTTGACTCTGAGTCCTGGATAGTCTAATTTCATTAGTGCCGGTTTTCTGATAGTCTGGAATCCGCGGTCCTGCTGCATGCGGCATTCGTTTGCGGAGGCATCTTCTCTCTGCTATTTGATTGGCGCTTTCCCCTTTCTCTCAGATGTTTCCTGCATATAGATTTATATCAGTTGCGTGTCTTGCAGTCTAAGCAAAGAAGAAGTGAAATGAAAAGATTGACATAAAAGCATTAAACTCTAATGAATGCGTAATCCTGACATGCATCATGACTTGACTCTTCGATAAATGCGATGCAATCATTCCTTGATACTCAAGCATGCGGTCATTAATTTCCTTTAAGGCGCGCGCTTGGTCTTTGGGTTTATCGTGTGATGAGTCTTTTCAGATCGCAGATCGCAGATCGCAGTTTACTGGTATCGCAGATCGCAGATATCACAGATCGCAGATCGCAGATCGCGGATTTTATTCAATGGTTCATGGTGCCATAGCGTGACGTTTGCAATGTGCGATGTCGCATATCGGCGATCGGCGCTTCTTGGAGGTCCTCCTTTTAGAGCGTGTTTGAGATGCATGCGACGTGATGAACTTCGCATCGCTCTTTCGCAGTTTTACTTTTCGCGCTTTAAGTAATGCTTTAACCTTTCTTTGCGATGCGATTTAAGCCTTAGGGAGAAAAATACAAAATTTTAACAAAATATTTTTGGGATTTTTTGTTCAGGGTCCCCCCTTTGCTCGACGTTATTGCTAATATCGAGCAAAGAGGGGGGGTTGTTGGTGACCACAACAATGGCGATTCACTGTGAAGAACCAGTTATCTCTGCTTGTTCTATTGCATTTTCACTTCCAAAACAGAAAAAATTTTCTTATGTCTAAATTTTGTTATGGACGGATAGAGTATTACCCCTTATCCTGTCTATGATGTTTCGTCACAACTTTTTATTTCATTCCGATTGTTTGCTTCCTCTGGGTTATTTCTTGTATTCACACCTAGACATTACTCAGTCTTTTCAAAGACAAAATAAGGTCTTCTCTGCGTACTGGCTTTGTAAAGTATGCTCATTTGTCGTAGGTAGAGCCTCTGCTGCCCGCAAGCGTCCATAGCCTCGACAGGGTTACCATATTATCCAGCAATGATCCTTTTTCCTGCTTGAGGTTATTTACAACATTCCAGAGAAAAATCCTTTTGACATTTTTCTTTCTTTTTTGATTTTTTATTCTCTAAAGAACAATGTCTTGGTTTGGTAGCCAAATTATGACACAGTCATTCACTTGATTTACATTTTTGCTGAACAAGCTGGCTCACGATGAGACCCCTTGTCTTTTGATTGCAACAATCTTGAGTCGTTGCCCTGTTTTGATAGACAGTAGTGGCAAAGTCAGCAAGTTATAATATCTGTGATCATGATAAGCCGGCTCGTGATGAGACCTCTTATTCTTTGAGATATAGTGTTTTCTTGGATTGTTTCTCTGGATGCTGCGATTTTTCCTTAACAGGGAGGAAGTCATTGTTTTTCCTTAAGAAAGCTCTGGACGACAATAATAGAGTTTAATAACAGCAGTTTTGCAGAGAATACTTATTTTGCAATCTATGATACTTTTCATTGCATTGGCATAAAACAATTTTTTGCCAAAAGTTACTTTCATCCCAGATTTCTTTGTGAAGTTGAAACTAACATCATATTCAGGCTAAAGTTAACTCTATCTGTCAATAATAAAAGTCAGATTTTTCGAAAAGTTTTACTATTTATACAAGTGAAATCAAAATCTGATAGAGAAATGGTATATTTTTCATAAATACAATTTATGATCACTCACAACCAACCTTATTTATAAAAATAAAACTAAAATAAAACTAAAATTATCCTACAAAAATTAGAAGGATAACCTTCTATGGAAAATACATTTTGAGGATTTGTCCATTTACAGGCAGAGAATCTCTTCTGCCTGTTAAGTCCTGCAACACAAAATTCGATGGGCCTATGACCTCTACAATCTGAAAAGGACCAAGCCACAGCTTCTGGAATTTCGTATGTTTGCCCTTTTCTTCATGTGCCTTATCCCACTTCAAAACTAAATCTCCCATCTGAAAGTTTTTTCTGGTCATTATGTTCGAATCAAAAGAGGATTTTATCAGCGCTTGGTGGCGAGCATGGGTTTTCTTGGCCTGTTCTCGTTGTTCTTCTAGCTTGATTATTTCCGTTTGCCTTAGTTGTAAGGGAGAAGTGGATACTTCATCAATGTATTGTACTAAGGACAAGGAGGGAATGACTAAGTGAGTAGGAAGAACTGCTTCTCTCCCGTAAACTAAATTAAAGGGAGAAGTGCCGATAGAGGCTTTCTTTGTAATTCTGTCTGCCCATAGGGCGTTTACTAGCGCTTTATGCCAATTCTTTTGGTTTTGGTCGACTGTCTTTTTGATAATCCTGATTAGGTTCTTGTTCGTTGATTCAGCCAACCCATTACCTTGCGGATAGTAGTTGGCAGAATACTTCAGTTTGAACCCTCTTTTGAGCGCGAACTTAGTCATGGTATTTCCAGAAAAATATGAAGCATTATCGAATATTAAGGCCGTTGGCAATCCAAACCTAGTAATGATAAACTGATCTATGAATTCAATAATGTTTTCAGAATTAGCTGTCTTGAGAGGAACTGCCTCTACCCATTTAGTAAAATAGTCAGTTGCCGTGAGGATATACCTATGCTGTTTAGAGGAGTGAGGAACGATCTCACCTATTATGTCCAGGCCCCATTGGCTGAACGGCTGTTCGATGTTAACCAGCTGTAGTGGCATGGATGACTTCTTTTGTTTTCCTGCAGCAGTCTGGCAGACTTGGCATTTTCTTACGTGATTGTACGAGTCTTTGAACATCGTGGGCCAGTAGTATCCTGCACGTAAGATTTTGTGCGCGGTGGCTTCTCCAGCATAGTGTCCACCTGCTGGTCCATTGTGGAGTTCCTGCAAAACCTTTTCGGCTTCAGTTTTCTCAAGACATCTAAGAAGCACAGAATCATAATTTCTTTTAAACAGGACATCATTCACGAGTTGGTATTGTTTGGCTTTTAATCTCAGGGCTCTCTTCTTGATGTGATCCAGGTGAAATGGAGCATGCCCGTTCTTTAGGAAATAAATGATGTCAGCATATAATGATTCTGCGTCGTTTAGGCTTACCTCATACGCGTGTACCTCTTCAGACGATTTTTCGGGGATTTGCGATGCTCCAGCTAACATCTTGTAGAAGCCTTGGCCTCGAACGATGTGCGCCGGCTTGATCTCCAGGTCATATTCTTGCAAGGCGGTGATCCAATTCGCTCTCTTTTCGCCCACATCCTTCTGTATCAGGAGATTTCTTACCGCTGGGAACGGTACTATGACCTTGGTATGGGCCTTTAGCAAGAATGGTCTGAAATATTTAATCGCTTTAAAAACGGCATATGCCTGTTTCTCTACGTCCGAATATTTCAGCTCAGCACCTTGTAAGTTTGAGCTAAAGAATGCGATCGGAGCTTCTACCTTTTCTTGATTCGCTTGAGTCAAGATTGCAGCATAAGAATTCTCTGAGGCAAACGTGTATAAGACAAAAGGCTCTGAAAAGTTTGGGGTTGCTAGAGATGGAGCGTTGATGATGGCTTGTTTGATTAAGTTAAACGCTTCGTGCTCGTCTAGACCCCATTTAAAGTTTGAATTCTTTTTTATCATTTTTTGTAAAGGAGAAATAATACGTGAAAAATCTGGGACAAATCTTTTGACAAAATTGATCTGTCCTAGGAAAGATTGCATGGTATTTTTGTTATGGGGCATGGATATCTCAGAAATTTCTTTGATTCTGTCAGGTTCAATGTGAATGCCAGATTTGGACACTATGAATCCTAGCAATTTTCCTTCACTTAACGCGAAAAAAGATTTCTTCGGGTTAAGCGAGATCCCATACCTTAAACATCTCTGAAAGATTTGCTTCAAATCTTTGAGGTGGTCGTTTCGGTTCTTGGAGTACACAGTTATATCATCCAGGTAAATCACTACCGATTTGTTGACTAAACCTTTAAACGCGATGTCCATGGCCCTTTGAAAAGTAGCGCCGGCGTTGATCAGACCGAACGGCATTTTCCAATACGCGTAGGTACCCCATTTATTTTGGAAGGTGGTTTTTAACTGATCATCTGGGTGTACCAACACTTGGTTATATCCTGAAAATCCGTCCAGGAAAGACATTAACTCTGAGCCTGCGACTGCCTGTAATATTTGCTCCATAGGTGGGAGGGGAAAATTGTCTTTCTAACAGGCTTTGTTGAGGTTCCGGAAGTCGATGCAGATTCTAATATCTCCGTTTTTCTTCCTAACGGGTACCATATTGGATACCCATTTGGAATGTCTGACCGGGAAGATTATTCTGGCTCTCAACAATTCATTCAGCTCAGTTTTTATCTGACTTTCCAAGTTGGGGTGGATTTTCCTGAGCTTCTGCTGGACAGGTTTCTCGTTGTCAGTCATGGGGATAGTGTGTTGAATGATAGAAGTGTTGTAAGTCTTCAGCTCATCGTAATTCCAGGCGAAGACGTTTTTGTACTGTCGTAGAAGACGGATATATGCTGATTTTTCTTCAGGAGCCAGGCCTTGGCCTAGATTAATGTTTTGCGGCTTCTCATTGGTTCCTAGGTTCACTGATTCATAGTTCAGAGTCGAACTGTAAAGTTTGGCATTAGCTGACCTTTTGAACCGACTTTTCAAGTCGTATAAATCTTCTAGTTTGACCACCGATTTGGGTATGGCATTATCAGTGTTATTTTGTTGTATCTGGTGATCATGACAGTCTTCGTCGATTATCTGGTTTGAGTAGGATCCTTCGGAGGTGAACTTACGATGTCTGGGTCGTCATTGAATACTCTCCAGTTAGTGATGTTGTCAGGGATAGACGGTTTAAAAATCAATTCTATCGAAAACCTATCTGGACTAAAGTCTTCGGAGGGAATGAGTCTGGAGGCTACGTTAGCTAACAGGTCTGCGCTTGTGTTGTGAAGTCTCGGGATTGACGAAATATTGAATGCTGTAAAATGTGCAGTGAGATCTTGTACTAAAGATTGATAGTGCTTTAAATGACTATACAGGCAGTGTATGGTGTTACGTACCTGTTTGACGACGATATCGGAATCTCCAAAGACTTGAAGATATTTGACGTTGCAGCCGATTGCTTTGTATAGGCCTTGCACCAAGGCTTCGTATTCCGCTGTGTTGTTCGTGCAATCGAACTCCAGTCTGCATGTGAGCATGTTCTTATTTCCGTCAGGGCTAATCAAAACGCATCCTGCTCCCGCTCCCTCGTTGGATTTAGAGCCATCAAAATACAATTTCCAAAATAAAGAAGTATTTACAGGGTTATCTAAGAAACTAACACATTTTGAATCATCAGTCTGGGAAAAGTTTTCTACTTGGGACAAAACTGAATTTTCTAAATATGGTGATATGTGAGCATTGAAATTTCCGAGGAAAGAGTCTACTGAGTAGTTGCCTATGATGCTGCTGTTGTATGCTATGGCTTCATTCTCTCCTTCCAAATCCGTCACTATGTATTTTTGGTGCAATTCTCGTTCAACCTTTATTTGATTTGGTTTCCCGTTGAAGGGTAACCACATGTGCGACCAGTCGGTCGAAAAGTATCCGTGGAGTTTCTCGGACCAGTCTCTGCTAAGAATCACGCCATAAAATTCAGGGATGTCAGCCACTAGGATGTCGATAACTTGGCATACCTTGGGGTTAGACGACAGTCTTATGGTCACTTGATTCAGTTCGCCTATCACTTCGACTTGTGATCGATCAAGTTGAACTATGCGCACTGCGGATTTTTGCCGTTGAACGTTGAGTTTGGCACATATTGACTTGCGTAGAATGTTGGTGGAAGCACCAGAATCAACCAAGCAGTTGTGCACGTTTCTGTTAAAGATTTCATAAGTGAGGAGGAAAGGAGGAGTATGAGATCTAGATCTCCCTCCAATCAAAGCGATGTCATTTGGATCGATTTTATTGATCGTGTTGATTGGAGGTCTTCCTATATTATGGGAAGCTACGGCTGTAGGTAAAGGCGTAGTAGGTACGGCGTGTAACTCTTTCATCATGATTTTCTGTTGGTGTTTCAATTTGCTCAACTCGTATAGGGTGATATTAGCCCTAGTCTTTTTCATGTCATCGATGATGTTATACTCCATTTCATCCGACACTATTAGTGTCTTTGATGGAGGCGTTTGCTCTGATTGGACTGGGCTAAAAGAGGTCGCTTTAGCAATTGTTTTCTTTGGTGCGACCCTTTCTTTTGCTGCAGGGCTTGCGCCCTTTTGTTTTGGGATATTCTGGGGAGGATCAAGCTGATTTCTGCTTCGTGTGCTGACCGAAAGTGCTTCTTGATCTTCCTCTTGTGGGAGGATGAAATCCCACATTCCTTGCAGTTCCACCACTTCTTCATCGTCGGTCTGTGTTTCGATGGTGTTCTCTTCTTCTTCTTCGTTAGATTCCACGTTTGAGACCACGTTGGGTGGCTTCGTCTCCATAGGAGGATTTCTTTTAAAACTCCTAAAAGGTTTTCTTGGGGACGATTCTGCTACTTGTTTCCTTATATCAATCATCTCATTGGACATGGCCTTTAATACCTTTTGTAATCCTTCCATGTCGAAAGGATCTTTCGCTTGCTTCTTCTTGGTGTCTTCTTTGAAAGAGATTTTCTTAGATTTACGCTCTTCGATTGTAGATCTCTTTTCTAGGGCTACTACGCGTCTTTCAACTGCCAACGCCTCAGCCAAATTTTCGACTAAGGTTGTCTTGCTCGCCCTATCTACGAAGATGGCCAAGTTTGAAGGTAAGGCCGTGATGTACCATTCGCATCTTACTTCCTCGTTGGGTTGAGAAGCAGCGGGGATTTTGTTGAGGATCTTGTTGAACCGTAAGTTAAAATCTTTAATGGGTTCTCTAGCCTCAGCTTTGAGATTGGATAAATCGTTGATCAGTGTCGCTGTCGATCTATCATCGCCGAATTTGGTGAGAAATTGATTTTGAAAAATGTCCCAGCTGGTGATAGATCCGGAGGGCAGCGAAAAGTACCATGACCCAGCTGTCCCTTGCATTGTATAGGGGAAAAGTCGGACCACGACATCTTCGTTGGTAACTCCGTTGAGATTAACAGAAAGCATGAAATTATTGATATGTTCTTCAGCTAGCATTCCTGTTTCTAGATTGAATTTCGGCAGCCATTTCTCAGGATGGGCAGGTATTGGACTTAGGGGTGGAGGCATTAAAACCGCCCCAGGATTGTTCCATGGGGATTGGGCCATCGCTGAGTGACTAATTAACAAAAGTGCAGAAGATGATCTTTGATGTTGAGAAGATGGAGATGTTACGATCTTCGACGATTGCGGAGGAAGGGTTGTGGGGGATGGATGAGTGTTTTGAGGTGACGACGTGAGTGGTAGACTTTCGCGGAGAGGGAGTTGAAATGGACAAAGTGGATGAAAGAGTCTCTCTGTCAGACTCTGGAAGTGCTTTCCTTGCTCTTTTCCTAGTAGGGAGAGGGGTTTCAGTTGGCTGGATGCCAAACTTTTCACTCTTCAATCGGGTCAGGGGATGAGCAGGGTTGTATTGCGAAGTCAAGCTGCCTTTAGATTTATCAGACTTCTGGGTGAAAATAGAGAATCCCTGGAGTTTACGGATCAACGTTTGAACTTCAGGGGGATCGAAAATAGGACGGTCTGATGTATCGGGGTGTATAGCAGCGGTGGATGTCCGAGCGACTTCTAGTTCCGAGTTTAATCGTACTGGAGAAGTCGGGGAAGTTGGTGAGGGTGATTTGCTCTCAGAATGGTATTTGGATTTTGAATTATAAGCCATTCATAGCTCGTGCCCTCCTTCTAGCGCCAGAAATGTTGAGGGCCCCGAAGTCGGGTCGACAACAAGGGGGATACCCACCCGGTCCGGAACCTAGTTGGCAGCTCCTTGCCCGTTTGGAGTAGCGGGTCCAACTGGGGGTAATGGGACCAATTTCCCAATGTGAAGGGTGTGCGTGTGTGTGTAGAGTTTGATGATATTAATCTAAAAGGTTTCTCTGAACTAGTCTTAATTCTAACAGCTAAACTACTTCTACACTAATGTGATCTAATGAAGAGAAACAATACATCTAATCTACGCTAACCCGGGGTGTTCTCTTTTGTTATGCGATCTAGAAATATTTCTAACAACAGCTGGTAATAAATATCATTCAACCGTTATCAGAATATAAATCGATAAAGATAAACCATTCTGCATAAGAAGTTAGGCAGAGTAGTTGTGAACAACATATCGCATAATCAGTTTTCTATATGTCAAGCATAAATAAATGACTCCACCGTACAGAAGTGCCAAATGGTAATACAGACATTCATACAGTAACATATAAAGAACTCAGCTGTATATCACTTTAGGGATACTAGCAGAATTTAGTCAAGAGATAAAAGTACCATTTATGACTGATTTCACTAATAAACTTCAAGCAATAATGATTTACTTCTACTTGTTTCTAATATCTACTAAGAGTACAGAAGTGCAACATCAGTAACAGACATTAAAATGCAAACATAAATAAATCTCGATCCATCCATTCATCAAAAACCTCCTCTGAGGGTGCAGAAGTGCATGTTCTGAGGACAAGTTTTTTGACAGATTTCCGGACCCTTCTCCAAATGCCATGAGAAGGGTTAAATACTACTAGCTAATTGATATTAATTACACGAATCTAGGGAATCGGCTTCAAATGACCGCCCTTTACTAAAAGCAAATTTATTTCTAAGACTTTAAATCTAATTTCTGACCGTTTCTGTATATTCTCTTTAGTGCTGTCAAAAGCGCAACGCTTTCTTGGGAAGAGTCGGCTGGCTGCCTTCTTCTTTTGCTCGGGAGATAAAAGTGGAAATAACAAGAGCTGGCACCTCCTTCTGACAGACCAGAAGATATTTTCGAAAACCTTTCTCTAGCTGGGTGTATTCGCCGCGTGTATACTTAGCACAACCCAGGTTCTTCTCGAACTGATTTTGCTGTTGCTGTTTCAGTTTCCGGTCGTGCGAATGACTGAGTGGGTTAGGAGTCGCGCTGTATGGACAATCCCCTGTTTCGAGAATTGTTTCCGCTCTTTGTTCCAGGCTTTTCTGGAGCGTCCTCCTTCTTTTGCGTTTCTCTTTTTGCTTTACCCAGTCTGAGCTTCAAGATCTTTTGTGAACACGCTGCTTTTGTGCGCCTTTGACTCTGAGTCCTGGATAGTCTAATTTCATCAGTGCCGGTTGTCTGATAGTCTGGAATCCGCGGTCCTGCTGCATGCGGCATTCGTTTGCGGAGGCATCTTCTCTCTGCTATTTGATTGGTGCTTTCCCCTTTCTCTCAGATGTTTCCTGCATATAGATTTATATCAGTTGCGTGTCTTGCAGTCTACGCAAAGAAGAAGGGAAATGAAAAGATTGACATAAAAGCATTAAACTCTAATGAATGCGTAATCCTGACATGCATCATGACTTGACTCTTCGATAAATGCGATGCAATCATTCCTTGATACTCAAGCATGCGGTCATTAATTTCCTTTAAGGTGCGCGCTTGGTCTTTGGGTTTATCGTGTGATGAGTCTTTTCAGATCGCAGATCGCAGTTTACTGGTATCGCAGATCGCAGATATCGCAGATCGCAGATCGCGGATTTTATTCAATGGTTCATGGTGCCATAGCGTGACGTTTGCGATGTGCGATGTCGCATATCGGCGATCGGCGCTTCTTGGAGGTCCTCCTTTTAGAGCGTGTTTGAGATGCATGCGACATGATGAACTTCGCGTCGCTATTTCGCAGTTTTATTTTTCGCGCTTTAAGTAATGCTTTAACCTTTCTTTGCGATGCGATTTAAACCTTAGGGAGAAAAATACAAAAATTTAACAAAATATTTTTTGGGATTTTTTGTTCAGGGTCCCCCCTTTGCTCGACGTTATTGCTAATATCGAGCAAAGAGGGGGGGTTGTTGGTGACCACAACAAGTAGCAACCACTAAGCTTGATCTTAGGCCTCACCTAGATTACTCCAACAAGTTACCGATTCACCATGCTAAAAAAATACCAAATAAAGAGGGTTATTTATGTTTGAAATTGGTTGAAATTGTAACAAAATTAGAGACATTTAAATCTAAATGGATACTAATATGAGTAAACAAAGACAACCCATTTTGTTTAAAATCATGACAAATTTAGCAATTAAAAATATAAGAGAAGGTGTTGATATTTTCCTCTCAAGGATTGCAAAAGACACATTTGATTAACAAGGATATCAAGTTGATAAAACATTATAGAATCTACATTGGTCTTGAGGTGTTCAAAAAACCTAAATGTCCTTAGCTTCAGCGAGTCACATATGAGTGTAACATTTTACTATCAATTATACAAAAAGGTTAGTATGAAGTGGAGCTTTACAAGAAAAAAATGGGTATTTTATAAAATGCGTTGATGGGATCCTTGATGGGGATGTCGAAAATTAAGCAAGTTGAATGGGGGAAAACTTGCCACCCTGCCATCTCTCCCAACATTAAAGAAGGGGTATGGTGTGGCCATCTCACCACATGCACTCGCACATGCCAACAACCTTGACATTAACGCACATTAAGATGGCATACCCCACTTTCATTGGGGGTTATTACCTTCCCTATCCTCAATTTTTCTGCTTTACAGGAGGTTATTTCCATCCACAGGTGGGATATTTCCACTATGGCATGAGCATTTTTTACTCAGTATTTGAAGAGGTCCAAGCCCCCTAGACTAGACCCCAACAACATCCACCTTTTGTTAAAGCTTCAAAAATTCTTAATGGGAGAGGTTGTTGGGAATGCTAGTTTTAGAATTCACATTGTCTAGTGGAGAATTGAGCTTCAAAATCAGTGACTAAGAGCCCATGTGGGTCATTACCAATGCAGTAAATTATCTTATGTCCAATCTCTACAATTTTTTCAATATAGTTTTCTCTTCATGGTGGAATTTTGTTTCTAGTGTACAAGATATCTCGATGGTTTTGTTCACTCTTCTAGTATTTTGGTTAGTTTTTTCTCCAATTCCATCCCAAAACTCCCCCCACGTAACCACCCCTCCATCACTATTGTTTCATCTAATCTCCTAATTGTTGAGAAATCTAGGGCATAGTTAGGGCATAGTTGTTACACATTATTTTGTCACATCTCCTATTCCATATCCCGAAGTGCCAAAACATTGACAACTGTGCAACATATCCATCATGATATATAGACCAAAACCTCCCTGAAGAATCAAAGGAAAACTACCCTAAGTCAATTCTAAAGAAGGTTAACTAAAAACCTAATTTTTAGGACCAACACGTTTTTCTCCACTGCTTGCCCATGCTAATGGAAAGTTGCACTGTTCTACCCTAGCACTTCAAACGTGGGTTTTGATATGAAAACCCATACTGAACCTCTTCTAGTAGGTTTTCCCAAACTGGAGGAGAAGCTTTGTGCACTAGAACCTTCGAGAACAGTGAGATGGATATTGGTTTTTGTTGATATGGCTGAGCTCTCCCATTTGTACCTCTTTATCTTATCATCATTAGGTTTCCCCTTGATATGTGGACCTGTTACACTAAAAAATGTCACCATGACTATTTACAGTTAGTATGGCTCTATCAACAGTCATGTTATCCTCCTGGGCAAGTCTCATACCTCTGCTCTCCATGTCAAACTTCAAGAAAGAGAGAAAGTCTTTGTAAATGTGTTTATCTCTGGGTACGCAGGTTCTCTCAACCTTACCTGCGGATACGCACCTAATGTTCACAAAAGCTGCGTACTTGTACGCTCTGTATGTAAAGGGGCAGGTGCGTACCCCTGTAAAGGTCAAAATGCACAAGTTTCATCTTTAAAAAGTTACTTGTGGTCATTTCTAGAGCATTCTAGAAGGTTGTTCGACGTGTATTGAGCGCCTCCAGATGGTTCATGTACCCCTACCAAAGAGGAACTTATCCCATCAATAAGGGAGCTATCCCATCCAAAGAGGGGATTATCCCATTGATGGTAGACCCGAATAACTTCCTCTAGACCACTATAAATACAGGCATTGGGCCAGAAGGAGGAGAGGTTGAAAGCTAAACATTTCTAAGGGTAGATGCTGCTGGAATTAGGACTCCCATTTAGAAGCTTGTGAGGAGAGATTGCCATCTTTGCTTGTTCTATTTGGAAGTGGGTGAGCTTTGTCAAAGTAAAGGAGAACTCTTGATGGACCCTGGGAGGGACTTGCACAACACCAAGGCTCAGGTTGTAATTGTTCCTTTTGTTTCCTATTAATGCAAATGAGTCCATTCTTCTCAATAACTTGTTATTTATGAGTTATTTCATGTACTCCTTGGTCTATGTGTTAAATATGTTTTATTTTATGAGATTATCAAGTGCTATTTAATCGTTTGATTGTTAGTGAATGCAGGTTTCGAAGTGAAGGAGGAGCTCATCTGGATCAGCGAGGCTGGACTACTACAACAGCGTTGGATTACAGGTAGGATCTAAACACTTGATTTCTTATATAGTAAATGCATGTTTAGAGAAGGATTGCTCTCGTTTGTCTTGTTTGTCACTAGAGAGTCTTAGGCTCCTAGGGAGGTTGGTTGTGTCCGCACTATCGACTCTTTCCGCCTGACAAAATGGCGACTCCACTGGGGAATCCATTGATGTGAAAGTTTTTTCCTTTGTATGCAACTTTGATCTGAGAAAAGTCATTTATTTTCTAGTTTTTGGCTCTGTGACTTTGTATTTGGGTGGGTTAGCTTAGGGTTAGATTGAATTTAGTTTTTCTTGGTTTTTCTAGTAGTACGCACCCTCTGAGTATTGCACAGCGCGTACTTGTATGCACTGTTTCTGTGTGCACAGAGCGGGCCCGCACCTGTCTTAACAGGTTGCCTGCGTACCCTGCTAAAAATTAAGAAATTTCCATTTTTTACATTTTTCCTCTTAGATTTTGCTTTTTCTTAGTTTTTACTGCCCAGAGCCATTAGTCTCCTGTCAAAGATCTTCACCTAAGCTTGTTTCATTGGCATTCCTGCTTTAAGCTTTCATCAATTGGGTGTTTTGAGTCTCTTTTTTGAGAAATTCTTGATTTGATTTCCTTTGGTCATTACTTGGAGGTTTCTCTCAGTCCTTTCACAATTTTGCATCTTTTTGCTTTCGTTTTTGCAAAAAATTCCCCCCTCATTCGCCGGGGGGGGCTAAATTATGTATGAGTGTTAATCGCCTTTGAGTGTTTTTATGTTTTGATCTTTGGAACTCTCACCCAATTTTCTCGACTTGCACTTGATTGGTTCTTAGATCACATTAGAATCATCTTGTGTTTGATAATTCTCTTGCATAGATCACATTTGCATAATCAGAATTCTCATTTTCAGAATATGAATGAAAAATGTGCATAGATTACATTTGCATACTTTTCAAGTGAATTGTGCATAGATTACAATTGCATAGTTTACATTCTGAAAAATCAATCGTAGATTTAGATCAGTTTTCTTTGATTTGAATTTACACAAAAATAAAAATAAAAAAATGGTTTGGAATTGATTTGTATTAGTTTTTCTTGATGAAATTAGTGCATTAGAGAATTTGTTATATTTTCTCTTAGTGATCAATTTTTTGCATTGTTGGAAGTGAATGGAAACTCTCTCCTTACTTTAGTTAGGATTCATCGAATTGAAAAGATTACATTATCATATTTGATTGCATTCAGTTGAGTCGGGTCATAACACCATTGGTTTCATATCCATTTACCCATTTGAGTAATAACAGCCTTAATAACACAGCGCTTAATTAAAATTCATCTAGTAATTTTTACATTTCTAAGGCTCTGATACACCAACATAGCTTAGGCTAGTGTCTTGGAGTAGGAGAGTAATTAACTCTCCAAGACAGTAAAACCAAACAAGTAGCTCATCTTGTGGTAGGATAAATCCAACTGTTTCATTTATACTCTGGGAAAGCTCCTCTTAAAGGAGAAGCACGAGACCGTGTTCGAACCAGTGAGGGGATCAATCCTCCTTCATTGGGAAAGACGCCAGATACGCACGTACTACAAACGGTAAACCTCGGATTATTGTCGAGGAGCTTGGGGTCACTTGTCGGTAAACCTTGGATTATTGTCAAGGAGCCGGCAAGGGGATTGAGCTTGTTACTCTGCCCTTGCGTGCTATCGGGTCGTAGACTGTTCCCCCAGGTATATTTGTTGCTGGTGGTAACCTTAGTGACCATTACCTTTAGGATTCTACCGAGGTGACGGTGGAGGGAAGATCCCACTGTACCTGGAGCAGACGTCGGCTAGACTCACTTGCATTTTCTGGGGGGTTCACTTCACTTGAGACGGTTAAAGTGGAGGAACTTGGTCCAGTCTATTCATTAAGCAGGTTGCCGGGGTAACTGTTCCACCCACCACTTCTGTACTGAATTCTGCGATGTTGGATTTCATCCCCAACTAGTGTTTTCGGTCCGGAAGGTTACTGTTTGTGTATGGTTTGACTCGTAGATTTGACAGCGCGTGTTAATTTGTTTGTTTTTACTTTTAGAGACCATAGGTGTGAATTGTGAATTTTAATTGTTAGGTGTGAATTGTGAATTGTTAATTTTAGTTATAAATTGTTAATCAAATTCACTGAAGTTGAATATAATGGCAAACGTTCCGGAATTTACCAACCTAGGAACCCCTCCTAATGAGAATCCTAGTACTTTTCCTTACTTTGGAAATGTTGGTCCTCCTTATATGGCTACTTTGTCATTACCTGGATTTACAATAGGATTACCGATATGGTTATTTTCAACTTCGTTGGCCCAAAGTACTCCAATTGTTCCATCTCAACCGGATCCTTCACCTCAACAGAGTTCACCATCTCAACATCACCAACCTTCTGTTGACCCTTTACCTTCTTCGCCTAATTTTTCTTCCTCCATTTCTTCCTCTTCGCCTGGTAAAAGCCTTGATGCTAGTAACCAGGAAGATAAGAAGAAGAAGAAAGGGAAGAAGAAGAAGAAGAAGAAGAAGCAAGATAAGAAAGAAGTCAACCAACCAACCACGACGGTAAGTGTTAGTTGTGTTGAGGAAAACTCCAACATGCATCGTAAACCCAAATAACCTTGCAGGCTTTGTAAGGGTGACCACTTCCTTGTCAATTGTCCCGGTATTCCAAAGGTCTTGGAAGTATGGTCAGAAAAATCTCATCAACTTTCCATTGATCCATCAACCAGTGATAGTCAGGTTCCTGGGAAAAAGGGTAAAGTTAGGTTTCCTTGTAAGTTATGCAACGGGAGTCATCAAACTCACATTTGCCCTCACATGGATGAAGCCTCAACATTGTTGGAAAACCTTACTATTCCACAGCAAGAATTTCCAACTGGTTACCGTAAACTTTCTCCCAACCTACCGTCAACTGACGGAGTACTGACGGAGTGATTGATTTAAATTCAAGCACAGTCGATCACACTCTTCCATTGGAGAGTGAAACTCATGTCACTCAGGTTGATGATCCATTAGTTGATCAAGTGGTTGATTCAATTTCACATTCGGTCGATCCCACTTTCCCTTTAGAGAGTGAACTT
This sequence comes from Pinus tabuliformis, assembly GCA_031772625.1. Taxonomy (NCBI): domain Eukaryota; kingdom Viridiplantae; phylum Streptophyta; class Pinopsida; order Pinales; family Pinaceae; genus Pinus; species Pinus tabuliformis. The sequence goes on along the minus strand of CM062807.1, from coordinate 180,987,712 downwards.
CATACCGCTGAGGTTCTTTTTGTTACATCAGATTCTTCTACGCCGGGGGGCATTTCACATGTTTCTACAGAACCCCCTCCAAGTACTGAGGTCTTTTCCTTTGATTGGAATAGACTGACAGAACCTCGTCTTCCTTCCTCCATCCCTTTCCAAATCATTGTCAAGGCTGGTAGTAGGGACATACATCGTACTCAGATAGATGAAGGTGCTTCTGTTAGTATTTTATCCTCAACTGTTTGGAAAGCTTTAGGTTCCCCTCAGCTTACGCCTATTACGCAGAATCTGAAAGCTTTTAACAGAACCATTAGTGAACCTTTAGGGATCCTTCCTAAGTTTTCTATTACCTTGGCAGGTAAAACTGTCTGTATTGATCTTATGGTAGTTCGAGGTCCCTTGGATTTCAATTTACTCTTTGGGCGAGACTATGTTTATGCAATGAAAGCTGTTGTATCGACACTCTTTCGCGTGATGTCTTTCCCTCACAATGGCAGTATTGTGACTGTAGACCAGCTTTCGTTCCCTAGTCTTATTTCAACTACCAATAATATGACACCCCTAAATGTTCCTGATTCTAAAGTGGTATCTACTCTGCCTCGCGTTAATTATGTGGCAACCGGTCCCATGTTTTCAGTTACCGATGTAAGTGAGCCTCTCACTGTTGATTTAGATCCAGTAATTGACATGGAAAACTCTATGGGATTACTTGAACACGATGTTCTTATCCCTTTTGAGTCCCTTGACATGTGTTCCTTCCAGAGAACTATTCTTCCTTCTGATGAAGACCTCTTGGAAGCCATGATCAAGGTGTGTCCATTGACATGTCTTTCTTCCAGTTGGAAGCCATGATCAGTGGTAGCGAGGATAGTTTTTCCTGTGACAACCTCGTTAAAAAATGAAACAGGCTGCAACGAGGAAAGTTCCTTTTACTGTGTCGACCTCGTTAAAAAAATGAATCAGTGAGTACGAGGATAGTTTGTTCCTCTCTCAACCTCGTTAAAAAATGAAATTGGATGGTACGAGGAAAGTTCCTTTTACTGTGTCGACCTCGTTAAAAAATGAATCAGTGAGTGTGAGGATAGTTCCTGTTACTGAGTCAACCTCGTCAAAAAATGAATCAGGTATGAGGATAGTTCTTTTACTGAGTCAACCTCATTAAAAAATGAATCGGCTAGATTTTAGGATATGTAGGTAGATTGTAGAAAGTAAGATTTTGAGGATAGTTCCTGTTACTGAGTCAACCTCGTTCAAAAATGAATCAGGTATGAGGATAGTTCTTTTCTTGTGTCAACCTCCTTAAAAATGAAACAACTCCCTTTTCAAATTAAATATTGAAAGTAAACCTTCATTCCATTCATCTGGTTGAATGCAATGAAGCCTGGGGGGCATGTACCTTGCTTTGCATCATTATACTGGGGGCATGCAAACTTTTTGAGCATAGTTCCTTGTCTTGTGTCAAGCTCGTTAAAAAATGAAACAAGGGTAGGTTAAGTAGGTAGATTGTAGAGAGTAGTCATGAGCATAGTTCCTTGTCTTGTGTCAAGCTCATTAAACAATGAATCAAGGATTTTAGAGCATAGTTCCTTGTCTAGTGTCAAGCTCGTTAAAAAATGAATCAAGGTTTTTAGAGTAGAGTTTTTGTTAGGTAGATTGTAGAGAGTAGTTATGAGCATAGTTCCTTATCTTGTGTCAAGCTCGTTTAAAAAATGAAACAAGGGTTTTGAGGATAGTTCTTTTCCTGTGTCAACCTCACTAAAAAATGAAACATCTCCCACAAATCTTTTCAAGATCGTGAAAGTAAAGCTTCATTCCATCCACCTCATTGAACACAGTGAAGCTTGGGGGGCATGTACCTCGTTTTGCGTCATTATGCTGGGGGCATGCGAACTTATAACAAGCATAGTTTTTCGTTTCAAGCTTGCGTAAACATGAAACCGAATCCGAGCATAGTTCTTTTCCTGTGTCAAGCTCGTTAAAAAATGAAACAAATCCTCCTCTACTTGAGTCGAGAGTTTGACTAGATCTCATAAATGTTAAGTTGTATATTTAGGTTAGTTATTTCAGTGTTTTGCATAATTTTCTTACAGTTTTAGGTCGAGTCTTTCAAATGATCTCGTTCATGAACCTTCATTCCATCCAGCTTGTATTTAGTTGCATGAAATGAAGCTGGGGGGTATGCGCTCTAGCAGTTACGCTTAGGGGGCATCAAGCACAGTTTTCTCTCTGTTTCAAGCTTTTGTAAAAATGAAACTACTATAAAGCATAGTTTTTCTCTGTTTCAAGCTTTTGTAAAAATGAAACCTATCTCGAGTCAATTTCAGTTATTTTCAAGACTCGTTAAACTCATGAAAATCCCGAGATTATTTTGCTATCTTTCATTCTCGTAAAACAAACGAAAATGCCGAGTTCTTTCCGTCTTTTCCTGCTCGTAAATTAAATTGAAAGTCGGCCATATGAGTACAATTTTTATCATTTTTTCGAACTCATTAAAATTTACGAAAAAATGAAAACCAGGAGTATATTTTTATCATTTTTTTCGAACTCGTTAAAACTTACGAAAAATGAAACCTCAGAGTCATCTTTTAAGCCCTTTTCTGACTCCTAAAACATGAAAAGATTGCCGAGCGTTTCTTTTACACTCGTTAAAACGGAATTAAAAGACGGTCCCCTTATAGCTCTTTTCTGACCGTAAAAACAGGAAAAGATTGCCGGGTTTTTGTCGTTTCAAACTCGATACGGAAATAAAACGACGTGTCCTTGATCTCTTTTTACTTTTCAGGTCAGAGACACTAATCATGAAAGTACTCCTTGGTCGCAAGATCAAGCGGTTCTCCCAGGTATTATTTTATACTTTTTCGGGCTTGGGGGACACAAATTTACGAAAAAGTTCAACCTGGAGTCTTCTTAAGTTTTTCAGACTCTCTAAAATTGAAAAACGCCGAGTTTCTCCTATATTGGGCTCGTTAAAATTTCACAGTAAAGGACCTGTTCAATTACAAACAGGAACAAACCACTCCTTCCTAGGGTTCGAATCAAAACTAGGTTGGACTCATCCGAAGGATGAGCTTATAATCAAGCATATGTTATCCTCCTCAAGCTTGTTAAAAATAAAGAGGTACTTGCCAGAAATGGTGGGGGAAAAGAGAGAAGAATGAGCCTATTTGTTATCTTTTGTCTCAGAAGAAACTTTATTACCACTCTTGGACACGACACTTTTCATTCACCTGGGTTGGGAAATCCTTTACCTCACAGTTGGTCAAACCACATTGAAAGTCTTCAGCCGGGTTCCAGGGATTAACTTTGAGTCATTCGTCACCAAGCCATCTGTTGTGTCGTTATGTGTTCAAGAGGTCTGCAAGCAAAACTTTCATCTGCAAAATACTTGTCATCCATTTGACCATCCCTGAGTCAGTCCTTACAGCAACATTTCTTCAAATTGAACAATGATTTTGTGTTGTGGGCTTGCCTGCAATGGGTCGCTTTCTATCGACATCAGCACATTATCTAGAGAGATGACTTAGAAATCGTCAGTACCTTGAAGTCTGCATGCATCAATGGCAGGTTTCTCGCCTTTGACGTCAGTTTACATCATTGACTTTCGATCGAAGGATTCCATGAAATGTTCGACATCAACTCATTCATTCACATCTCATGGATTGTACTGGGTACTTCGAGAACCATTGACATTACTGGTGGTCTCTCTCACACTTGTTAACAGTTTACATCATCGACTGGTAATCAAGTGGTTTCTACCATGTTCGAAATCAACTCATTTATTCGCATGGCTAGAATCGTACCAATTCGGGAAGTAGAAATGAAGACCCTGGATCTAGTTTCCACCATCCAGGCTGCGAGGAGTTTTGTATTCATTATCAAAGTAGACTAATCATAAATAGATGGCTGCGCCCATACTGTGTCTACAAAAGTCTATGATTATGATGTACTGCAAGATCATTCCTGTATCAGAGTAGTTAGTCTGTTAGTTAAAGTTTTGATCTTAGTATGGGAATGCCTACCTCAGCGATGATATAACCTTATACATGTATTTTGTGTTGAAAATTGCAGGTTCTGACCAGGCTCTCCACGAGATAATCCTTGAAATGATAAAGCGCTTCACCCTTCCTAGATAATACAAAACCCTAATCTACTACAGGCTTCGCACTTTAGGGGGCAATCTGTTACACTAAAAAATGTCACCATGACTATTTACAGTTAGTATGGCTCTATCAACAGTCATGCTATCCTCTTGGGCAAGTCTCATACCTCTGCTCTCCATGTCAAACTTCAAGAAAGAGAGAAAGTCTTTGTAAATGTGTTTATCTCTGGGTACGCAGGTTCTCTCAACCTTACCTGCGGATACGCACCTAATGTTCACAAAAGCTGCGTACTTGTATGCTCTATATGTAAAGGGGTAGGTGCGTACCCCTGTAAAGGTCAAAATGCGCAAGTTTCATCTTTAAAAAGTTACTTGTGGTCATTTCTAGAGCATTCTAGAAGGTTGTTCGACGTGTATTGAGCGCCTCCAGATGGTTCATGTACCCCTACCAAAGAGGAACTTATCCCATCAATAAGGGAGCTATCCCATCCAAAGAGGGGATTATCCCATTGATGGTGGACCTGAATAACTTCCTCTAGACCACTATAAATACAAGCATTGGGCCAGAAGGAGGAGAGGTTGAAAGCTAAACATTTCTAAGGGTAGATGCTGCTGGAATTAGGACTCCCATTTAGAAGCTTGTGAGGAGAGATTGCCATCGTTGCTTGTTCTATTTGGAAGTGGGTGAGCTTTGTCAAAGTAAAGGAGAACTCTTGATGGACCCTGGGAGGGACTTGCACAACACCAAGGCTCAGGTTGTAATTGTTCCTTTTGTTTCCTATTAATGCAAATGAGTCCATTCTTCTCAATAACTTGTTATTTATGAGTTATTTCATGTACTCCTTGGTCTATGTGTTAAATATGTTTTATTTTATGAGATTATCAAGTGCTATTTAATCGTTTGATTGTTAGTGAATGCAGGTTTCGAAGTGAAGGAGGAGCTCATCCGGATCAGCGAGGCTGGACTACTACAACAGCTTTGGATTACAGGTAGGATCTAAACACTTGATTTATTATATAGTAAATGCATGTTTAGAGAAGGATTGCTCTCGTTTGTCTTGTTTGTCACTAGAGAGTCTTAGGCTCCTAGGGAGGTTGGTTGTGTCCGCACTATCGACTCTTTCCGCCTGACATGACCTTCCTCCCTCTTTTTTGGATCCCTAACTCCCTCTCCTTTCCTATAAATCAACTCTCTTCCATCCCCAAATGGTTGGTCAATGGTTGTTGGATTCCTATACTGAGATTATGCTTACATGCTGCCCATTCTAACTTGGATAAGGAATGCTTGAAGAGTCTTTTCTTGGACTTGGACATCCACCAAAAGGAGGTATCCAACATCAAGGCATAGGTTTTATGCTTCCCTTTTTAGCTCATTAATATATACATCTAATGTTCACCTTCCATAGTTGTGTAGATATTTATGCTTTTAGCTTAATACTCATTCATTTATTAAGTAGTTTATGTTTTATGTATGCCATATATGCTCTTGTATCTTTCATAGTTATTTGATCTTCCTTGCAGGTACTCATATATGAAGAAAAAGTAAGAAGTGAGCTTGGAAGCAAATGATTCAAAGTCATCTCCAAAGGATTGAGTGATTAACATCAGAGCGAGGTAGGTTTCTTCTTATTTTTACATTTGTTCAACATAAACTAGGAAAGTGTATGTTAGTTTGTTTAGTTTGTTACTAGACCCACTCATTGGGCTAGAGGGATTGCCTCTGTCCATAGAGGGGATTTACCTTCACAACAAAATGGTGACTCCATTGGGGAAGTTATACCTTCTTCATCCTCTTTTCTCATTTGATCTCTTGATCAGTTTGACCAACCATCAAGTTCTCAATTAGTTTGAGTCTGTATAGGTCTGTACAATCACTGATTGCTACCTTAGAGTGCCAATTTTGGAGTGTTTGTGGAAATATTTTTCATTTTTTTCCTTATTCCTCACCCAACGTGTTTTTTGATCTAATAGTCGCATTGCCAGCACATTTTCTTTTGAAACAGTCATGTGGATCCCTTGTTCAGGGCTAGTTTAACCATAACAACCACGCCGATCCTAGAGATTGGAAAAAATTTGGGTTTTAACCATAACAACCACGCTGATCCTAGAGATTGGAAAAAATTTGGGTTTTCTCTGGCAAACTCCAGTGTGTCTGAGCCCCTGAGGTATTTTCTTTGTCATGTGATTGGATTTATTGATGTTTTTTATGATTACCTTATTTCATTAGCACATTCTTGTCTTTTTTAGCTTTCAAGTGTTTGAGTGAAATTGGATTGATTTGAGGTTTTATAGGTCATTTGATTGTCACTTGCCACTTGTAAGTGTCACTGAGTTTGTGGTTTGCTAATTGATTAGATTTGGTTGTTTGTTAAAATCATTCAAAACATTGGTTTGCATTAGTTTCGGTTTGTCTTTTGTAAAGTTGCTTTTGAATTGTATTAGGTCATCTTGCATTTGAGATTCATCTTTGTTATTCATCAAGAATAGATTACATTTCTTGCTTTACAAACTGAAAGCAGTGTATTTGTTTATCTATTCAAAAGAGAAAAGTGAAAGACATTTTCATTGAGTGCGTTTGGATTTGATTTAGTGTTTCTTTTTTTGGTGCATTGCTTGCAGTAGGAGCATTTGGATCAAAATCCTTTTTTTTTTTTGCTTTAGTTGAAACTTAATCGCATTAGAGCATCTAAAATCAAAGAGAACATCATTTAGATAAAGTGCATCTTAGTGAAGTAAAAGTCATTTTTTCTTTCGATAGATTGCATGTTGGATAGTGAAAGTGAAGTTTAGTTTTTGCTATTGCATATTTCATTTGGAAAAGAAAAGTTAGTGGAGGCATGTTCTTTGATGCATTCTCTTGTTTGCCACATTGATTGATTGAACTCTCTGCCCTTGCTAGTATAGCATTCATCAAAGTGAAAAGTTTCATTTTCTCATATAGTTTCATTTTAGGATTCAGGTGACATCGTTTGAGCCCAAAATTGAAACATAATTTAATAAAAACATTAAAATTTACTGAAGTAACCCAAGGAGCATTTGGAACTTAACGCAAACATTTAAAGGTCTAGTCTCGAGACGTGTTTCGACATCTATAAAGCTAGCATATATCGTTAACTGCATGCATTGTATCCTAGGGGTGAAATCCCATTATAGTATGGAAGTATATCGGAGGTTCTCCAGTACTCTCCAGTATTCATTGGTATATCGGAGGCACCCCAGTATGGCAATTATATGGTAATGCTCTCACCGTATGGTTATGCATTATAAAACACTAACACAAACTTGTGCTCCCTGTACCATCACATATATATTGGGAGACCCCACTAGGTTTTTATCCTTTAGCCATAGGTAATCGAGTCAGCCACCCTATAGATGTAATACATTGAACACAACATTCAAGGATATTGGCCATCGTACGTTAAGTCCTTGGTTTTGACTAAGGTGTATATAACGGTTTACAAATACTTGGTAAACCCTCTTGCCTAGTACACCATTTTTTATTTATTTCTTGTTTTTAAGTTCTAAAATTTAACTGCCCACGATAACATGACTTACCTATTCAATTATCCTTGGCCTCATATTGCCTGATTAATAGTAAATTTTAATTGTAAGCTCAAATCAACCACCCCCTATTGTTTTTGAGAGAAGGTCATCGTGCCTCTACCACCACATTCGCCTTACATATCCCATTCATCATATGACACTAAAGGGTCATCACAAGAAGTCCATCCTGATATTTCACAGTCACTCAAAGCCCAAGGTATTGAACTTGGAATTATCATGAGTATTCAACCCCTTGCTTCTCGTCCTCCACCTTGAGACTCATCATCTTAGGAATCTGACCCATAAACTCCTGAGAATCTGTAATGGTATTTATTATTTCCTCTGAATCTTCTTTTTGATACATTGGTCATATCTCCTCAATGGTCATATAGTTCGTACGATAATCCGGTGTGCCTTTGGATCTTTCTCCACCATCATCGTGGATTCCCCCTCACCAACTATTTCCACCCATGGCATCGAAAGGTGAGTTTCCAACCTCTCCTCGAGTTCCTCCTCTAGAAGTCTCATACACTCACACTCCTGGTGTTAGCGGTGATTATGAATATAACTTTCCACTTGAAGGCTTTCCGTATGTGGGAAGTATGCAACCTCCACCACCGCCTGAAAGAAGTGAATCTTTGTTTCTGCCAGGTTACACCTATTTGGATCAATTGGTTTCAGGTACTCCAAGTGCGTCTTCAATTTATCACAATCCCATTTGGTCATCGAGCACCATGCCTACTTCTGGTCCCTTTTGTTTCAAGCGTGGCCTCTCAAATTCCTGTACAACTGATAGTTATAGTTGGGACAGTTAATGTCCCTATAGGTTCCTCAGGTCCTCCATTAAGTGGACAACATGTGTCACCACCTATCCCACTGCATGGGGGGAACAACCACCTCCTCCATATGTACCTCATGTTTCAGGTGGAACTTATGTGAGTGGATCTCAAACTCACGCTATCAAAGTTAGTCAAAATGTTGGCAGTGTACCTTATGCTAGTGGATCATCTATTCCATCTCGATCAGGCCAAATCCCGTAAACCTCTTTCAGCCCAGACACCCTACCAATAACCATACCCTCCATATGGCTCACAACAACCTCAGAATACACCTTTTATTCAACAAGTAGGACCCCAAATGTAGCATGGTTCAAATCCCTCATTTGGGACATCTGGTCAATTTCAAACTGGAACCTATCAATACTAACCCAGAACTCAACAAATTCCAAAAGGAACTTTCCAACAACAACAACAACCTTATGTACAACAAGGACCTTATGTGCAACAAGGGCTTTATCAACAACCATTGCAGCAATAATGTCAGCCCTTGCAGCAAAAAAACCAACCCTTGTACCAACAAGGCCAACCCTTACAACAACAAGGTCAACCCCTGCAGCAACAAGGTCAACAATTTTATCACCAGGGTCAATAGTTACAACAACAAAATTATACTCCATACTATTCACAAGTTGTGTATCCACCTTATGGTTCTCAACGGCCTATGATGGGTCAGTATCAACCTTACCCTGGTCAGAACCCACCTTTGTGGGGGGGAAATCCACCTTTGAATGGCCATAATACCTCTCAGTGGGGGAAATATCACGCTCTTTATGGTCAAAATATGCCACTTTGGGGGCAGAACCCATACCAACAAGGTTGGAATCCGCAAGTTGAGCCTTATCAAAGGCCTCCCATGCCTTTTAATCCATAATTTCCATCTTTAGAAACATTGGAACTACCGATGTGTTAAGGCTCACAAATAACTGAATACTCCATTTGTTGTATTAGCCTTCTGTTCCTACTAAGTTTCCTAGAGATTGTTCGAAATTCAAAGGAAAGTCTGGAGAAGACCCCCATGCCCACTTTATGACTTACCATTTATGGTGTTCATCCAATTCTTGGGCTGATGACTCCATTTGTTTACTTCTTTTCAACCAAACCTTGATGAGTGTTGCCGCTAAATGGTACATCGAGTTACCTCAAGGTGCCTATCAAGACTTCAACTCTTTAACAATGACCTTCCTTACTCACTTCTAGTTACTAGTTCGATATGAAACTGGTACCCATATACTTACGTATTTGAAATAGAATACTGCTACCCACATCTCAGATCATATCCATGAATGGAAACATCAGCGTCACCTTACCAAGTTTGATATAACTGATGAGCTATTAACTGAAAGGTTTACCAAATCATTCGTTAATAAAATTTCCAAGGACATAGCTATGGGTGGTTGTGTGACTTAAGATTAAGCCATTTTCTGTGCCCAATATTTAGATTTGGTATATTCACAATTTGGCACATTATATGATCTCTTGGCTGATGCTCCGAGATCGTCTACAGATCCTGCATCTTCCAAACCTTTATAGGTACCACCTGTTGATGGTATTATTGGGTCAGTGACTCAAACTTCCAGAAAAGCTTCTTCAAATCAGAAACCCGTTTCCAATAATGCATCCAATTCTCCTTCGAATACCTCTCAGAATCCTGGTAAAACTTTTGAGGTTAATGCCATTTAGTCTACCGTAGAAAACAAAACCTCAAAAGCTAAAAAGAAGGCTAAAGGAAAAGCCAAATTTGATACCCTAAAACAAGATCCTCTGAAATCTTCTATTGATGATGCATCTAAATGTAAGCCCAAATATCCTTGCCTCATTTGTGAGGAAGCTCACTATACCAAGGATTGTCAACGTCATGGTGAAGTTAGTTGCTTGTTAAAAGGCACCCAAGGGACACTGAATGTATTAAAAGAACCTTTTCCATCACATCAAACCCAATTGGTAGAACAAGCACAATCTTCTCCACCTTTGGGTTCTCAGGTTTATATAAGTGGATTGACACCTATTTCTGTTGCCACTCGATCAAAAGACTATTTGACTCCTCCCAAACAGGTTGTGGAGAAAGAATTTATGGATACACCTTCCACTTCTACTTTACCCAGTTTTGGTCCTCTTCATATTGAAAGACCTAGTAATTACTCTGTTATTTGACCACATCCTAAGGGTTTCCTTTGTAAATCATCATATAATCCGAATGTGCCAGCTTCCCAGCATTACAATATTGTCGAAGATTTAGCTCAAGTGCCTTTACCGATGTCTGCCTTGGAAATTCTCTAGATTTGTCCATCACAGTGGAAAGAATTACTATCCCCTATAGGAGGAATTGACCGTATTGATTTGAGTCTGATTGCCTTTTACCTAGAAAATCATGTTCCACGTATTCCACATCAACTTTCCTTTTTAACCCGTCATTATCAAAGGGAAGATGATTCATTAGACTGTGGTTGATGATGGTGCTTCCACCTGCATCATGTCGGTCTCATGCTGGAAAGCTATTGGGTCTTTGCCTCTCAACTAGTCTCCTAACACCTTATAAGCCTTAGATGGTAGAGGATCTCATCCTTATAGTATTCTCACAAACTTGCCCATAATGTTGGAAGGGAAAACCGTTAACTTAGAAGTAGTATTTTTTTATGCCAATTTGAATTATAACCTTCTACTTGGTCGAAGTTGGACCCATCCCACCTCCAAACGTCACTTCCATCAACATGATCTCCACTTCACATGATCCTTGGATTGTTCCTCATCGTAATCAAGTTGATTCATTTGGTGATGTCATGTCTCTTAGCCCAGCAGAACAAGCCTATCCAGTTGTTGTTTTGGCTTCAGCAGTCATTTTTGAAAGTCATGCTAATCTTAATATGCATCTTGACATGTATTCACAATCCCCTTGGATTGGTTCTTGGGATTCTATGGATCCCTTGAACGAGACATTTCCCACTGATGAGAGTATCACCAAGCTTATGTCTCTTTAAGAAACTCCCTTAAATGATGTCCATCATCATTCCTCATTTCTCCTAAGTCTCAAAGAGATTTCATCGTGTTTAGATACCTTTGTTTCCTATACACTGACCCATCCACTTCAAACGCCTATTTTGGTACATGAATTTTTTTCTGAGGGAAACATTGGGAACATTACTGCTATCTTGCCCATTGACATTTCAGTTCAACCTAATATTGTCAAAATATTTCAACTGGGGGTGTTAGTGTCAGTCTTTCCAGCCTTCCTCCAGTGATCAAATATGCTCTTACAAAGTGGTCTCAGAGTGTCAAAGTCAAATTTTGTCATTTCAAAGAGTCTTCAAGCAAAATTTGGTCACTAGGCATTAGGTCTAGGGTTTGCTTTCACTCCTTCTAAAGTTGTCCAAATGTCGGTCCATGTCATCATTCAGCTGAGTCTATCATCATTCATAGGGTTGTCCTCATCATGTCAGGTTCCATTGGGTCATTTTACTCCTTGTTCATGCTTCAGTTGCGCCTAGGCAAGGTTCATTTGCCTCTCCTAGGGTTTTGAAGGAAATTTCTCTTGGATGGTCAATTCATTAGCAAAACTTGTATCCAGATGTTCATACACCTTCCCCTATCATTAAAGTACCTTATTAAACACTTCCCATCACTGAGATTCCCCAAATTCCTCATTTTTCCACAAACCCTAGTTTCTTGCTACAACCTGGCAATTTTCTAGGTTGGGCCTGTGTTTTGCCCTTTTGGGCCCCTTCCCATCACTCGATCTCTGAGATTCCACTTTCCCCTGCTTCCTAACATCCCTCCCTACCTCCAAAAAGTTTCTCAAGAATTTAGAAGCCTCTCATCCCCTTCATTTCGCTTCATTTCCACAAAATTCCTTGTTTCACACATCGGGATAAGTTTCACTAAAAAGATGTTTCAGAGAAATAAAAGATGAATTTTGGAAAACTGAGAGAGGTTTTTGTCCAAAACATTCCAAAGAAGAAAAACCTCGTTCACTTTTTACACAGGTGTCATGGTTTTAGAGAAATGTCAAAAATACAATCGCCAGATCCAAGGAGGTTGAGCAAAGCACTAAAACGGCGAAAGAGGCTAGATCCACTTCAAGTTTTGGCCAAGGCTTCTCTGGCTGAGCATGGTACTTGATTGTGGACCCCCAGCCTAAATTTCAGCAAGTTTGGAGAAAATTTTGTCAATTGTGAAATTTTTGGTTAAAAAACAGGTTTTTTGGCTCAACGTGTAGCGCACCGCGCGCTACCCATAAGATTGGGAGGTCCAAATCACGAATGGTTTGCATTTTTGGATTTTTCATTATGAAATACACCTTCTCAGCTATTTCCAAGGCATTTCATCAAGGTTTGGGTCCCCAAAAGGTCAAAAAACATGCAAAAAATGACCTCACTGCCCCTTTTTGGACACACAGGAAGCAGTCTTGGGAGAATAAACTTTTGGAGGGGAAAATGGACACCAAATTGGAAAATTCCACTTGGGTTGGAAAGTAGACATCCAGACCTTTCCAACAAGCCAACCTGAGCTCAATTTGGATGCCAGGAAGTGCCCCAAAAGCAGGTGGAAAGGCGCGCTATGCATAGGGCTCAGGCACGCTACGCATCAAGATTTTTTGCAAAGTTTTCATCTTCAGCTCAGGAAACGAAGCCAGTTTGACCAGTTTTGACTTGTGATGGGATTTTTCACCCTCCTTGATGTAATTAATGGAACTTTATGTTGAATTGACACTTATTAACCTATTCTAGATGATTCATTCATAAAATAGAAAAAATTTAATGAATGAATTGGTTTCCTAGCTTATAGAGGCAAGTTGTTTTGACTGCCTAGATTGTAGTGCTTTGTTTAGAATTGGTTGAAATAGCTCCTAGGATGATGAGCTCGACCCCTAGAGGCAAGGGAATGTGTTAGCTTTCCTATATTATGTATTTTCTTAGTCATTTTCATGGTTGGACTCTTGGGAATAGCTTGATACACTATTGTACATATTTTATCTGCATTTTTGGCAAAGGATAGACCAGGGTTTTGCAGCACTATTTGGGATTCATGTGGCCTTATGTGTTGATGGTGTGTTTCTGTCAGTACTTGTAAATTGTGTATGTGTATCACTTTCCTTATTTAATCTTCTGCAATTAAACAAATGAAGTGTTAAGGTAGAATCCATAAATTTGCTATGCTCTGCCTTTAAGTTTGTTTAATTTTCCATGTTTTATTTAGTTTAAGGAGAATCCTTGAGACTTCCTTGCTCTCCTTAGCTCCTCACCTGTCAAGTCTATTCATTCAATCACTTTAAAGGCATCAAAACAATCACCTATCTTGCCCCAAGTAGACCTCTGCAAAAGCTGTGCCTCATCCCCGCACCCAAAATTGCCTTTCCCTTGAATTCAACAAAACTTCAAAAAATAAATTCCATAATCCTTGTACTTCATACCTAGCCTAAAATTAGTCATCAATTCAGTCATCTCGAGCCTCTTTGATTACCTTTTGCTGAGATTGATCGGATAGAGCCCTCTCCTGTCCTCGTAGGGCTAGCTACGAGGCTGAGCGTGGTTTGATGTGGCCTCGAGTTTTGCCTTCCTCAGCCTGAGGCAAATTCGAACACTAACAGGGGGCATCTTTTTCTCGTAATGAGATTAATATTTTCTTTTCTTCTTTCATGAGATCATCTCACCGAGTCTTTACTGTTCACCCATTATCACAATGGGGTATTCATCCTATAACTAATAACCCTCACTTGCCCAGGGGGCATGGGGGAATTTTCATTTATATGTGTCATTACATTATTTGGCTGAGTCGATGCTTACATGTCATGCCAACGGTGAAACTCTAGTTTTACTCTTTGTTGATCAATTACCCGAATCCACAAATGGGCTCCATCTGAAAATTTTTATGCGTTTTTCATGTAAATACTTTTGTACATTAGTGTGTTTTCATTAGTGTGCAATGTGGTTTTGGTGTGTTAGTTTTATTTTGCAAACGGGTTTTCCTCTGCTTACCTTGTGCTCTACTTGGTTTGCAGATGTCATCCAACCATTTCGTCAGTTTTACTGATGGTGCTTGTCATAGTACACAACATCTATATTTCACTGTGTTAGTGTCGGTTTTGAAGCCCTCCATCAGCGATCAAAACTCTTTGCATTTGCATATGTAGGTGTCTCATCAGTGTCAATTTTTGCATCCCGTTAGGCATGCCATAACCCTGATGGAGGAGCTGGTGTGTTGTACCCCTCTTGGCATTGCTGGTTCAGGTCATTTCAGTCATTAAGCTTTTTCAAGCTTGTCTCGTCTTGTCTTGAGGTCAATTTCCTAGGTCTAGGGTTTTGGTCAAAAATGTTTACAAGGTCATGTGTCTGAAAGGTCAATGAGTGTTCAGCAAGCCAGAGGGATGATTGTAAAAGTGTTTCTTCAAGATTTCTTATCTGGTACAGCTAATCTTCACCTTGGATTTAAAAACTCTGTTTTTAAAGCCAAGGTCATTTTTCAAATTTTTGTAAATAAGTGATGAAATTTCAAAAGTCTTCAGCAGACAAAATGCAACCCTGGCCCCCTTCCTAAGATCCCTCAGATGATCTACCTGCAAAAAGAATCAAGTCAAAGCACTCAATGAGTCAAATTCAGGATAAAAGAAACCAAAAAGTCAGTGTTATAAAGTGTCAAAGAGAAAACATTAGAAAGTGGGTTTGTGAATGAAATTTTTTCAAATGAAACTTATAAAAACCCAAATTCCCTCCTATCAATCTCATTGTTCATCCTAACGCTTGCAAGAGAGGTTTGAGAGAGTGATTGAGAGAAAGGAGCAAAAGCAGAGCGATTTCGGGCATTAGACTGGTGCGCGACCCGTCAGGCCAGGTGCGCGACCCGTCAGAGGGTTGTTTCCAGTGCAGAAAAACAACGGGCGCGACCCGTTGGGCGTGGTGCGCGACCCGTTGAACTGTATTGCTGCAAACTCCAAACAAATTCGCTCAAACGCCCTCCAAGCTATCAAATCGTTTGAGGTAGGTGTTCTAAACATGGAATGGTTGCTGGTTATGAATGGTGGATGTCATGAACATGTTTAATGATCAAAATTTTGCAAGTGAAACTCCTTCATATGACTGCAATGTTAATGTTGAAAATCTGCTAGGGTTTGTGTTGTTTCAAGGTGTTTTTCCCTTTTTGTTTGTTTCCCTCCTTCCCCTTTCACTCACACTTATATGTATATATCTTTTTTCCCACACCATTTTGTAAATGAAATGCAAACCCTCCCCTCTCCCTAATCACTAAATTGCAAACCCTATCCCTTTCCCAAAGCATCAAAAATTCAAACCCTAATTTCCCTCCACCATATGCATGTGTAAATAAAACAAAATGTTGGTGAATATGTCAGCATGTTTTGTGCATATGTTTCCCTATCTCCCCTATTAATACATGTATGCATATTCCCATGTTTACTATCATACATGTTTTTCCCATATGTTTCCCATATGCAGTGATTTTTACAAATGATTTTCCAATGTCCCTGATTATAAATATGTACTCCTATATGCATAATGGTTTGCAACATTTTCCTTAATAATTCCCTCTTATATTTATATATTCCCAATTCCTTGTTAAAAGATCCCTCCCCTAACATTTCCCTCATGTCTTTTTCCCCTTGAAACAACATAGAATTCAGCATTTTTTACAGGCAGAGACAACAGTACAGTTTGTCCACTTTGCTCCTAAACTATGTCAGAAACCGAAACTTATGAGCAAAGTGATGACCATTCATCATCTACAGAGGTTGAGGTACAGAGGAGGCCTCGTAAGGGTGGACATCATAAGCGAGAGGAGCCCACCTCTTTGGCAGAATTACAGGCTTGTCCTATGGCAGTCACTTGTTTTCAGTACATGTCTTGTTATCAGTTTTGTGAGAGGATCTCTCGGATTCAACATCACAGAGAGTTGGCCCGCCTCTTTGTTTTACATTTGCATGATGGACATGTCAACCTTGCAGGGGTGGACTTTACATTGACACCCGAGGTGATCTCACATGCTACAGGGATACCTAATGTTGGTGAGGTGTGGCCTAAGCGCAAGATGCTAGATACTGTTCACTTTGAGCCTTATGTCCGGCCACCATTCATGAGACATTTGGCGGGTGTTTTTCCATTCAGATTTCTCCGGAGCGAGTATGCTCCCATCATGAGGCTTATTATGCACTATTTTACCTGTGAGGGCAGATTTTCACATGTGTACTCATATCACATTTGCCTCTTGATGCATTTCACCCGAGTGAGGATGATGAACATCCCGGTTTTCTTCTTTCAGAACATTCAGAAGATGGTGCCCATGTTGCAGAGGAAGACCCCGGCCCAACAGTACAGGAGCCTATGTCATTATGGTTTGATTCAGCTCATAGTCTTGCATCAGTTGACTCAGCAGGGCATCTCATGGGAGGAGTTCATCTCTCGTGAGTTTTTCACAGCACCACCTCAGCCACATCCTGAGGTCATTCATGAGGAGGGAGGACCATCTCAGCAGCCTGATATTTCGGTCACTCGACATGTCAGCTCCACACCTCTGGTCACCTATCAGAAAGGCCCAAGGGCTTTATTTGCAGCAGCCAGGCGAGTACTATCTCCACAGTAGGTGGAAGGGGTCTCACCTTCATCATCAGCTCAGCGAGTGTTATCTCCACATCAGGTGCAAGGGGCCTTGCTTTCTTCATCAGCACAGGCAGCACAGAGGGGCAAATAGCCTATGATCCATGAGGGTCCATCAGGAGTCCCAAACACCGAGGTCATTGATCTTGAGGCCAGTTCTCCTAGCTGAGAGGCAAAGGAGATCATTTAGCATCTCAGAGCTGAAAATGATGCTTTGCAGAGGAGACTTGAGGGTGCCCAATGGACCATCACTTACCTGGAACAGTGCAACAAACAGTTGGAGGAGGAGAAAGTACTTGATGAGCTATGGAGGATTCGTAGTGACCGAGTCTTGAACTGAAGAAGACCCGGTGATCCATTGCCTGCTGACCGAGATTCTATGCTCATCCAGGTGAATGCACACTTAGAGAAGCTGTTGGCTAAGGCCATCCAAGATAAAAAGTTGCCGAGGAATATGAAAAATCATTATTGGGCAAGGATGCATGTGTGCAAGGCCAAAATGAAAATGTTTCAAAGGCGGTTGACCGAGGCTCTAAAACGGAGAAAGAACCCAAATCCCCTCCGTATCTTGGCTGAGGCTTCACTCAAAGATCATGGCACTCAATAGCCTAGCCACAGCTCAAATCCCAAAAAGTTTTGAGAATTTTGGGTAATTTTGGCATTTTTTTGGTAATTTACAGGTTTTGGCTCTTTAACGGGTCTCACCCTTTGTCATGGCAACTCCTTTTTGCAAAAACTCAACATTTCTAGATTTGTCATGCAAAATTACATATGCCTATGGATGGACTTGAGTTTTTATGGAGTTTTGGGCCTCTAGAAGGTCAAAATACATGCAAAATTTGACTCTCTGCCCCTTTTTTGAGTTGTAGAAACCAGTCTTGGGAGAATTAAGTTTTGACAGGGAAAATGACCTCCAAATCCAAAAATTCTAGTTGGGTTGGAAAGTAGACTCATAGACCTTTCCAACAAGCCCACTTTTGCTCAATTTGGCCACCTTCAAGTGCCTCAAACAGGGCTCCAAAGGGGCGTGACCTGTCAGGCAGGGGGGCGCGACCCGTCAAGCAGTTTTGTCCAGAAATGCATTGTTCAACCCAGAAAACGCAGATTTGACTCTTTTTGAATTTTTGAGGTTAATGATGGTCCTCTTTGATGTAATTGTGACACTTGTTAGACACTTTTACCCTTTTGTAACTCTTCTAGAAGATTCATTTATGAAAAGGGTAAAAATTTAATGTATGAATTGGTTTCCAAGTTTATAGAGGCAAGTTGTTTTGACTGCCTAGATTGTAGTGCTTAGTTTAGAAGTGGTTGAAACAGCTCCTAGGATAGTGAGCTCGACCCATGGAGGCAGGGAAAGAGGTTAGATCATCTATATTATGTACTTTCTTGCTCATTTTCATGGTTGGACTCTTGAGGGAGAAGCTATCATTGTATTATTCACTGTATCTCTGCAATTTTTGGCTAAGGAAGACCAGGGTTTTGCAGTCCTTTCTGGGATTCTTGTGGTTACATGTATTGATGGTGTGTTTCTCTATGTACCTGTAAGTGTGTTATGTGAATCATTTCCTTTCTTTTCCTTCTGCACATTAAGCAAACGAAGTGTTAAAGTAAGAATTCATGACTGTCATGCTCTGCTTTTAAATTTGTTTAATTTCAATGTTTTCTACTGTTTAAGGAGAATTCAAAGTTATTATTTGCTCTCCTTAGCTCCTCACCTGTCATTCCTGACCATCCACCTCAATCAAAGGCATCAATACTGTATCCTACCTCGCCCCAAAGAACCCCCTGCAAAAACTATGTCCAATCCTCGCTCCCAAAATTGCCCTCTCCTCAATTTGCCACCAAAAACCCAAAAAACCCCAAATCAACCTTTTTATCAGTTTACTAGCCTAATATCAGTGTTACCTTGTTGGTCATCTCCTCCCATTGAAGATTTCACGAGATAGACCGGAGAGAGCCTTCTCTTGCCCCGTAGGGCTAGCTACGAGGCTAAATGGTTTGATGTTGCCTTGAGGTTTACCTTTCTCAGCCTGAGGTGAAATTTCAAGCGCTAACATACTGGCGACCATACTGGGGAGAACAAATTAATCGTTTGCTCATTGACTTGTTATTTCATAAGTCTTAGACGGAGCCTGAAGTTATGCCAGGTAGCCTTCGAAAACGCTCTTGTTTTACATCAACGTTAGTAGATAAACGCTGCTTCAGTCAATCTCCATGAGCTTGTGAACGTAGCGCTTCATTGACTCTTTACCCCAGTATAATTGTTGACTCTGAGCCGTGGATGATAGGTTGAGAGTTTTCACAGGCTGAATGGTTTTTCTTTCCTAGCCTTTTTGAGAAAAACAAGCTGGCTACAGATTCAAAACCCATTTTCAGATCTCATTCGTGCCCAGCTATTTTTTATTATCTTGAAGATTTAGATTTTGATGAAAGCTTTGAGTTGTCTCTGTTTAAAGCCAAGTCTGAAAGTGCGCTCGATTCTCTAGTCCTTGACCCTGATTTTGCAGCTGCTATTGAATTTGAGAAACATAACAAATTGGTTGAAAATTTCATCTTGCGACATCTCTAGACACATATTCAAGCTACTACTCTTGCTGATTTTGTTGAGAATATCTCTGATCACATTGGATCCACTATCACGGCTCACGAAGAATCTTATCCTCCTTATGTTTCAGTTTCGCCTATAATCACATATCCCGAATCTACAGTCGGTTCTCCTCCTTCTTCTCCTACTCCTCCGACTCCCCCAACTCCACAAACTACACCTCCGCTTATTATAATCCCTGCTATCACAGCTCCACCTCCTCATACCCATCCTACTCCCCCTCCTAGAGCAATGGCTGCTTGGTTTGCCCCACTGGTTTTGCCTGCAAATCTTCATGATATGCCAGCTGATTATCAAAGTAAAATTCCCATGTTTGATGGCACTCCACAAAGTATTACTGCTCAGCAGCATATCGACAAGATGACCACATTCTTTGATCTATATGAGTTAGATGAGGAAGATGTCACCATGCGGTTGTTCGTGAAAACATTTGCAGGAGAAGTTAGAAAATGGTTCAGAGGATTGACAGCTAACAGCATTACTACTTTGGAAGCACTTCAGAATCAGTTTTTAGATCGATGGGAAATCAGAAAGGATCCGCTTCAGATTAATGCCGAATACAACAACCTCAAGCGTAATCTGGGTGAGTCAGTTCAAGATTACATAATCAGATTCAATACAGTTTACAATGCTATTCCCGATGACTTGAGACCGTCAAGAAAATCAACACTTCTTAAGTTCCCGGATGGTTTTGATCCGGAGATGGCCTACTCTTTGAGAGACAGAGATCCACCTACCTTGGAGGATATGCAGAAGATTGCTGTCAGCGTTGAGGCAAACTTGAATGACAAAAGAGCAAGGATGAAGGCAGAAAAGCGAGTCACAATCAAAGAGGAAGCATCCACATCAAATCAGGTTCTCCGTGGAATTGAACAGCTTCAAAGGGCATTTGAAAAGGTTACTATTGACAAGCCGGAGCCTCAGATTCGTAATCCAAATTTCAGAGGTCAATAGCAGCAACAACATAGGATCAAGCAGCGTGAAACAAAGGCACAAGAGGCAGCAGTTCAGCAGCAAATGAAACCTCCTTTCCAGCAGAATTTTGTTAGCCAAGAATCAGAGGATGAAGGTGATAATGTTGGAGAAGAAAATCACTTCTTCACGCCTGATGATTTGCCCACTTTTATTACAGAAGAAGATGAGTTGGTGAGTAATTCTATCATTCCCCAAGATGAGCATTATATTTTGTCAAATGATGCAATACTTGAAGAAGAATCCGAGGAGTATCAAAGAGGATATTTGCATGCTTTATCAGCTCAGCAAGGCCAGCAAAGGCAATTGAGAAACCGAGTTATTCCCATAAATCCCATTCAGAAAAGGAAAGATACATCAGCAAAGAATGATTCGGTTTCCTCACACACAAAAGGAAAAGACACAGTCAGTCCTTCAACAAGTCAATCATCACCAACAGCTAAGACGGATCAGCCATCAAATGCACCAAAAGATAAAGCTGAAAAAAGAGATAATCCGGCTAAAGAAGGTGAGAAGGTTTCAGCTTTCAGTTTGGAGAATGAGATTGCAAAGTTGAAAGTGCCCATTCCTTTGACAGAAATTATGAGGAATAGCACATACCGAGGCCAGCTCTCCAAGATGTTGAATTTTGATCCAATGCTAGACACGGTGAATGTACAAGATGATCAGCCAGAGTTGATTTTTGGGCCAGCTTTAAATGGTGAGTCTCCTGAAAGTGATGTTCCTCCATTCTATATCAGTTTGCGATTGCATGAGTTTGTGTTGCACAATGCCATGTTTGACTCGGGAGCCTCTCATAATTTGATGCCGAAAACGATCATGGAGAAACTGGGACTTGACATCACAAGGAAGTATCATGATTTGTATTCGTTTGATTCCAGCCGGGTAAGATGTATTGGTTTGATCAAAGACTTGGTGGTGAGTCTAGATCAAATTCTAGCAAAGAATGTTTTGATGGATGTGGTGGTGGCGGATATTCCTCCACGGTTTGGCATGTTGCTGTCGAGATCATGGGGAGCCAAGCTCAAAGGTACACTTTAGCTTGATTTTTCTTATGCTACAATTCCAGTTTTCGGTCAAATGAGGAAGTTATATCGGGAACAAAAGATGAAATATATGATCACTAGTAAGGAAAAGCCCGTCAATCATCCTGTAAATTATGTACAAACAGATTTAGAATCTTTTGTTTTGTTTGCGGAAAATTTCAATGAGTTAGATAGTCAGTTAGTTCAAGTAGAAGATATACCAGACATTTCAGAAAATTTCAGGGAAGTTTTGAGAAAGGAAAGTGAAGAAAGGTCTGCTGTCATAAGGCCAATTGCTGAAACAAATGGGCAGCAAGAAGAACATGAATCAAAATCAGATTTTCAGCACTTAGAAGATGATGAGGATGGCCTTTGGACCATGGATTTTGATGGTGCAGTGGGTAGCGATGGTGCTGGTATAGGTGTGTGGATTCGAAGTCCATTTTTTGCCCAAAATCAAGTTCCAAGCAAGGTATGGGTATGTTCTTATAAATTGGCATTTGATTGTTCAAATAATGAGGCAGAATATGAAGCTCTTATTGCTGGTCTGAAAATCCTTCGGAAGTTGAAGGCAAAGAAGATAGCGGTATATGGCGACTCCGAGTTAGTTATCAAGCAAGTGAAAGGTGAATTTCAGGCCAAACATCCTCGTATGCGAGCATATCGGAATGCTGTCTTAGATATTTTAAAGAGGTTTTCTGAACATACTTTGACATGTGTGCCCCGGATTCAAAATGGTGTTGCGGATGCATTGGCTAAGGCAGCAAGTAATCTGAAAATTCCCATGAATTCCAGCAATAAGTTTGAGATATATGTGAAGCATCGTCCTACAGTTCCAGATAATCAAAGGTGTTGGCAAGTTTTCCAAGATGACGAAGAAATCAAAGATTTTCTGCAAGTTGAGGGTAAATTCGAAGACATTTCAATAGACACGGAAGCTGAAGGAGTAAATCAGATGGATGTGTTGCAGCTCAAGGACAATTACATTCCTAAAGGTTTGATTCCTTTGGAAGAATTGTTCGATCAAGATGATGTGGCCCGCAAGCCAACTTTGAGGCCAACGGACGAAGGAGTTGAAGATGTAAATCTTGGGACAGCTGAAAATCCAAAGATGGTGAAGCTTTCAAAAGCATTGCCGCCTAAGGTAAAGAAAGAGTATATCAGATTATTGTCTCTGTATTCTAATGTTTTTGCATGGGACTATTCAGATTTGAAAACTTATGACACAAGTATCATTCAACATACCATTCCCATAAAACCAAATCAAAAGCCTTTCCGGCAAAAGTTGAGAAGAATTAATCCTAAATTGCTACCATTAATTGAGAAGGAAGTCAACAGGTTGTATAAGTCCGGAATCATCGTGCCAATCCGGTTTTCTGATTGGATTTCCAACTTAGTGCCCGTGAGAAAGAAGACCGGTGAAATTCGTTTGTGCATAGACTTCAGAAATCTGAACAAGGTGTCATTAAAGGACAATTATCCGCTGCCCAAAATGGACCACATATTGCAGCGGGTTGTGGGGGCATCTAGGATGTCATTGCTTGATGGTTACTCCGGGTATAATCAGATTTTGGTGCACGAAGATGACCGTGACAAGACAACGTTTACTACTCCTTGGGGTACATTTCATTATGCCAAGATGCCGTTTGGATTGAAGAACGCGGGTGCCGCATTTCAGCGGGCAATGGACATGGCCTTTGCAAATGAGAAAGATGTCTTTTTAGTTGTTTATCTTGATGATCTGACCGTGTTTTCTAAATCAGATGAAGAGCATTTGTTTCATTTGACTAAGGTGTTTCAAAAGTGCAGAAAATATGGCATCTCATTGAATCCGAAAAAGAGTCTTTTTGCTATGAGCGAAGGCAAGCTGCTGGGCCATATCATTTCTAAAGACGGCATTCATATAGATCCTGCACGAGTGGAAGCAATTCAGCAAGTGGAGCAGCCCCGTAGCAAGAAAGAAATTCAGTCCTTCAATGGTAAATTGAATTTTCTGCGTCGTTTTATCCCCAATCTTGCTGAACATCTTAGAGAGATAACCAATATGCTCAAGAAGGACAGCGAGCTCAAATGGACCGAAGAGGCGGTGAAATATTTTAATTTGATAAAGGTAATCTTATCTTCAGCCCCAACTTTGATCAGCCCAGATTATACACAAGATTTCATTTTGTTTTCATTTGCCTCTGAGCATACATTGGCAGCTGTGTTAATGCAAAAGAGAGATGGAGTTGAGAGGCCCATAGCTTTTTTCAGCCGCATCATAAGAGACGGAGCGCTGAATTATAATATCATTGAGAAGCAAGCATTGGCGCTGATCAAAGCTTTGAAAGATTTCCGGGTTTAAATATTGAATTCTCATATTTTAGCATATGTTACTAATGCAGCTGTTAAAGATGTTTTAGTGCAAACGGAACCAGAAGGAAGAAGGGGTAAGTGGATCGCTGCACTATTAGAGTATGATGTAGAAATAAAGCCTACCAAGTTGATTAAAGGTCAAGGTCTAGCTAAGTTGATGGCTGAAACAAATCTTCACGTCCTTGATATCAATTTGATTGCTGCCTTGTCCGATGAAGAGGAAGAAAATTCAGTTCTACAGGTGTCCGATATCTTTGTGTCTTCTCCTTGGTATGCTGATATAGTTTATGTGCTTCAAAATTTATCTTCACCTCTTGGAATGCCTAGAAACAAAGCTAGAACATTGAAATTAAAGGCTGCTAAATTTTGTATCATCAAATCTGCACTTTATTGGAAAGATCCCGGTGGCATCTTGCTGAACTGTTTGGTCGAAGAGGAAGCTAAGACAACAGTAGATGATTTCCATAAAGGTGACTGTGGGGGTCACTTATTTTGGAAGACCATGGATAATAAGATCTTGAGAGCTGGTTTCTATTGGCCTTCTTTATTTTCTGATGTGTATAAAGCGGTAAAGAACTGTCATGAATGTCAAATTTTTCAAGGAAAATAGAAATTACAGCCATTGCCTCTCAAGCCGGTTGAAATCAGCGCACCATTTCAGCAGTGGGGTTTGGATTTTATTGGCGAAATCCACCCAGCATCTTCCGGGCAGCATCGATGGATCTTGACCGCCACAGATTACTTCACAAAGTGGATTGAAGCCATTCCCACCCGGCAGGCCACGGATTCGGTGATTATTTCTTTTCTTGAAAATAATATCTTGTCACGTTTTGGCTGTCCACATAAGTTGATTACAGATAACGCAACAACATTCAAATCGAAGAAGTTGGTTGATTTTTGCTATAAATATAACATCAGCTTGGGGCATTCAACCGCCTACCATCCGCAAGGTAATGGGCTGGCTGAATCTTCGAACAAATCTCTAGTAAACATCATAAAGAAATTGCTGGAAATAAATAAGAAGAGCTGGCACAAGAAGTTAATAAATGCATTATGGGCTGATCGGGTAAGTCAAAAGAAGTCAATTGGTATGTCACCTTTTGAACTGGTTTATGGAGTTGATGCAGTGTTTCCTACTTCACTTAGTGTTCCAGTAGCCAAGTTGTTTCAAGAAGCTAGTGGTGAGGAGGATCCTATGCAACGACGGATCAGTCAAATGATTCATTTACAGCAGACACGAGAAGAGGTTCATCAGAATTCCCTTAAGTTGCAGGAGCGCATAAAGAAAATCTATGACAAAAAGGCCAAAGCAGATGATTTTCAGATCGATGATGTTGTGTTGAGATGGGATGCCCGCAATGAAGACAAAGGGAAGCATGGAAAATTTGACAACTTATGGAAGGGTCCTTACAAAATTGCAGCATACCGTGGTCCAAATGCCTTTCTTCTCAAAGAAATGAACGGTGATGAATGTCTCGGTGGGTCGGTGAATGGCCGGCTGCTCAAAAGGTATCATGCTTGAGCATTTTCTGCTCTAATCATTCTCATTGTAATTACCATTTTATTTTCATTCTGCAGCAAGTGTGAAACTGATCTCTCATCTTCAGTTTGGGGCCCGCGGTGAAGGCTATAATTCTGAAAATGGTGATTAGTTGGTGTGAGTTTTGCAAGTTGTTTCAGTCAGTTCATTTTCTGCATAAAGTAAGCGAGTTAGTGTCAAAGTTAGTCTAGGATTTCAGTCAATTGTCCAAGTCAAATAAAGTTGTTTCAAATTTGGTCATGTGTGTATATGTTGACTCCATCGCCCAATGAATAAGGCACTGGTCTGCTCTCCCAGAGGTCTAAGGTTCTTGGTACCTCCAAGGAGCTACCATCCCCATTGGAGCCAATGTTAGTGTCGGTCTTGAAGCCCTCCATCAGCGATCAAAACTCTTTGCATTTGCATATGTAGGTGTCTCATCAGTGTCAATTTTTGCATCCCGTTAGGCATGCCATAACCCTGATGGAGGAGCTGGTGTGTTGTACCCCTCTTGGCATTGCTGGTTCAGGTCATTTCAGTCATTAAGCTTTTTCAAGCTTGTCTCGTCTTGTCTTGAGGTCAATTTCCTAGGTCTAGGGTTTTGGTCAAAAATGTTTACAAGGTCATGTGTCTGAAAGGCCAATGAGTGTTCAGCAAGCCAGAGGGATGATTGTAAAAGTGTTTCTTCAAGATTTCTTATTTAGTACAGCTAATCTTCACCTTGGATTTAAAAACTCTGTTTTTAAAGCCAAGGTCATTTTTCAAATTTTTGTAAATAAGTGATGAAATTTCAAAAGTCTTCAGCGGACAAAATGCAACCCTGGTCCCCTTCCCAAGATCCCTCAGATGATCTACCTGCAAAAAGAATCAAGTCAAAGCACTCAATGAGTCAAATTCAGGATAAAAGAAACCAAAAAGTCAGTGTTATAAAGTGTCAAAGAGAAAACATTAGAAAGTGGGTTTGTGAATGAAATTTTTTCAAATGAAACTTATAAAAACCCAAATTCCTCCTATCAATCTCATTGTGCATCCTAACGCTTGCAAGAGAGGTTTGAGAGAGTGATTGAGAGAAAGGAGCAAAAGCAGAGCGATTTCGGGCATTAGACTGGTGCGCGACCCTGTCAGGCCAGGTGCGCGCGACCCGTCAGAGGGTTGTTTCCAGTGCAGAAAAACAACGGGCGCGACCCGTCAGAGGGGCGCGACCCGTTGAACTGTATTGCTGCAAACTCCAAACAAATTCGCTCAAACGCCCTCCAAGCTATCAAATCGTTTGAGGTAGGTGTTCTAAACATGGAATGGTTGCTGGTTATGAATGATGGATGTCATGAACATGTTTAATGATCAAAATTTTGCAAGTGAAACTCCTTCATATGACTGCAATGTTAATGTTGAAAATCTGCTAGGGTTTATGTTGTTTCAAGGTGTTTTTCCCTTTGTGTTTGTTTCCCTCCTTCCCCTTTCACTCACACTTATATGTATATATCTTTTTTCCCACACCATTTTGTAAATGAAATGCAAACCCTCCCCTCTCCCTAATCACTAAATTGCAAACCCTATCCCTTTCCCAAAGCATCAAAAATTCAAACCCTAATTTCCCTCCACCATATGCATGTGTAAATAAAAGAAAATGTTGGTGAATATGTCAGCATGTTTTGTGCATATGTTTCCCTATCTCCCCTATTAATACATGTATGCATATTCCCATGTTTACTATCATACATGTTTTTCCCATATGTTTCCCATATGCAGTGATTTTTACAAATGATTTTCCAATATCCCTGATTATAAATATGTACTCCTATATGCATAATGGTTTGCAACATTTTCCTTAATAATTCCCTCTTATATTTATATATTCCCAATTCCTTGTTAAAAGATCCCTCCCCTAACATTTCCCTCATGTCTTTTTCCCCTTGAAACAGCATAGAATTCAACATTTTTTACAGGCAGAGACAGCAGTACAGTTTGTCCACTTTGCTCCTAAACTATGTCAGAAACCGAAACTTATGAGCAAAGTGATGACCATTCATCATCTACAGAGGTTGAGGTACAGAGGAGGCCTCGTAAGGGTGGTAAGGGTGGACATCATAAGCGAGAGGAGCCCACCTCTTTGGCAGAATTACAGGCTTGTCCTATGGCAGTCACTTGTTTTCAGTACATGTCTTGTTATCAGTTTTGTGAGAGGATCTCTCGGATTCAACATCACAGAGAGTTGGCCCGCCTCTTTGTTTTACATTTGCATGATGGACATGTCAACCTTGCAAGGGTGGACTTTACATTGACACCCGAGGTGATCTCACATGCTACAGGGATACCTAATGTTGGTGAGGTGTGGCCTAAGCGCAAGATGCTAGATACTGTTCACTTTGAGCCTTATGTCCGGCCACCATTCATGAGACATTTGGCGGGTGTTTTTCCATTCAGATTTCTCCGGAGCGAGTATGCTCCCATCATGAGGCTTATTATGCACTATTTTACCTGTGAGGGCAGATTTTCACAGGTGTACTCATATCACATTCGCCTCTTGATGCATTTCACCCGAGTGAGGATGATGAACATCCCGGTTTTCTTCTTTTAGAACATTCAGAAGATGGTGCCCATGTTGCAGAGGAAGACCCCGGCCCAGTAGTACAGGAGCCTATGTCATTATGGTTTGATTCAGCTCATAGTCTTGCATCAGTTGACTCAGCAGGGCATCTCATGGGAGGAGTTCATCTCTCGTGAGTTTTTCACAACACCACCTCAGCCACATCCTGAGGTCATTCATGAGGAGGGAGGACCATCTCAGCAGCCTGATATTCCGGTCACTCGACATGTCAGCTCCACACCTCTGGTCACCTATCAGAAAGGCCCAAGGGCTTTATTTGCAGTAGCCAGGCGAGTACTATCTCCACAGTAGGTGGAAGGGGTCTCGCCTTCATCATCAGCTCAGCGAGTGTTATCTCCACATCAGGTGGAAGGGGCCTCGCTTTCTTCATCAGCACAGGCAGCACAGAGGGGCAAACAGCCCATGATCCATGAGGGTCCATCAGGAGTCCCAGACACCGAGGTCATTGATCTTGAGGCCAGTTCTCCTAGCCGAGAGGCAAAGGAGATCATTCAGCATCTCAGAGCTGAAAATGATGCTTTGCAGAGGAGATTTGAGGGTGCCCAATGGACCATCACTTACCTGGAACAGCGCAACAAACAGTTGGAGGAGGAGAAAGTACTTGATGAGCTATGGAGGATTCGTAGTGACCGAGTCTTGAACCGAAGAAGACCCGGTGATCCATTGCCTGCTGACCGAGAGTCTATGCTCATCCAGGTGAATGCACACTTAGAGAAGCTGTTGGCTAAGGCCAACCAAGAGAAAAAGTTGCTGAGGAATATGAAAAATCATTATTGGGCAAGGATGCATGTGTGCAAGGCCAAAATGAAAATGTTTCAAAGGCGGTTGACCGAGGTTCTAAAACGGAGAAAGAACCCAAATCCCCTCCGTATCTTGGCTGAGGCTTTACTCAAAGATCATGGCACTCAATAGCCTAGCCACAGCTCAAATCCCAAATTTTTTGAGAATTTTGGGTAATTTTGGCATTTTTTTGGTAATTTACAGGTTTTGGCTCTTTAACGGGTCTCACCCCCGGTGAGACCCTTTGTCATGGCAACTCCTTTTTGAAAAAACTCAGCATTTCTAGATTTTTCATGCAAAATTACATATGCCTATGGATGGACTTGAGTTTTTATGGAGTTTTGGGCCTCCAGAAGGTCAAAATACATGCAAAATTTGACTTTCTGCCCCTTTTTTGAGTTGCAGAAACCAGTCTTGGGAGAATTAAGTTTTGACAGGGAAAATGACCTCCAAATCCAAAAATTCCAGTTGGGTTGGAAAGTAGACTCACAGACCTTTCCAACAAGCCCACTTTTGCGCAATTTGGCCACCTGCAAGTGCCTCAAACAGGGCTCCAATTGGGCGCGACCCGTCAGGCAGGGGGGCGCGACCCGTCAGGCAGTTTTGTCCAGAAATGCATTGTTCAGCCCAAAAAACGCAGATTTGACTCTTTTTGACTTTTTGAGGTTAATGATGGTCCTCTTTGATGTAATTGTGACACTTGTTAGACACTTTTACCCTTTTGTAACTCTTCTAGAAGATTCATTTATGAAAAGGGTAAAAATTTAATGTATGAATTGGTTTCCAAGTTTATAGAGGCAAGTTGTTTTGACTGCCTAGATTGTAGTGCTTAGTTTAGAAGTGGTTGAAACAGCTCCTAGGATAGTGATCTCGACCCATGGAGGCAGGGAAAGAGGTTAGATCATCTATATTATGTACTTTCTTGCTCATTTTCATGGTTGGACTCTTGAGGGAGAAGCTATCATTGTATTATTCACTGTATCTCTGCAATTTTTGGCTAAGGAAGACCAGGGTTTTGCAGTCCTTTTTGGGATTCTTGTGGTTACATGTATTGATGGTGTGTTTCTCTATGTACCTGTAAGTGTGTTATGTGAATCATTTCCTTTCTTTTCCTTCTGCACATTAAGCAAACGAAGTGTTAAAGTAAGAATTCATGACTGTCATGCTCTGCTTTTAAATTTGTTTAATTTCAATGTTTTCTACTGTTTAAGGAGAATTCAAAGTTATTGTTTGCTCTCCTTAGCTCCTCACCTGTCATTCCTGAACATCCACCTCAATCGAAGGCATCAATACTGTATCCTACCTCGCCCCAAAGAACCCCCTGCAGAAACTGTGTCCAATCCCCGCACCCAAAATTGCCCTCTCCTCAATTTGCCACCAAAAACCCAAAAAACCCCAAATCAACCTTTTTATCAGTTTACTAGCCTAATATCAGTGTTACCTTGTTGGTCATCTCCTCCCATTGAAGATTTCACGAGATAGACCGGAGAGAGCCTTCTCCTGCTCCGTAGGGCTAGCTACGAGGCTAAATGGTTTGATGTTGCCTTGAGGTTTACCTTTCTCAGCCTGAGGTGAAATTTCAAGCGCTAACACACTACATGGGTAATTTATGACCCTAATGGTGAGTTAGTGAATTTACAAGGTATATGTTTAGGTAATATGACTAATAACATTGCTGAATATAGTGCGTTCATCAAGCTTTTTTCAGAAGCAATCGCTCTTGGCATTAGAGAGTTAATCATGAAACTTGATTCCCAACTCATTGTAATAAAACTTAATGGAAAATATTTAGTTAGAAACCCTCAATTTTTGAGAATGTATTTGCAAGTTCGTCTCTTGGAATGAGACTTTGATTTTATTACTTATCATCACATTCCAAGATGCATGAACACGTTCACAGATGCATTGGCTAACTATGCGTTAGATAGACATTTTCAAAACATGTAAAACATAAAGCACCACATAATAGACATGGTAAACGAAAAAACATGTATATATGTGTGTGTGTGTGTGTGTGTGTGTGTGTGTATATAGAGTCTGCAAAAGAGTTTACTACATCAAAATGCCAAAATTTGTGTTCTGAGACACATGGCTTCATAAGCCTACGTAAGTGCCAAAGGTAAACTAGAGTTGGATATTTGCATACATGGTGCTCATGCTCGCACAAAATAGCCCTAATTAATCAGCCCAACAATTGACGCAGTCTGGTGAAAACCCCTACAGTGTGTCTCTGGTACTGCAATGGCACCTCATCTACATAGGTGTACTCGGGAATGCCCCTCGTTTCTTCCAGGTTGCGCTCTACCTCAACAATAGGATCTGATCCCTCCTTGTTGGGCATGGAATCCCCCCAAGGCATGTTTTTGGACTCAAAGCCCATGTTTTGACTGATTAATGTTGTAAAACCCCGCGAATTGCGGGCGCAGAAGTATGTTAGAGTCATAATGTTGTATGCCCTAGTTTATAAGGTAATGTAGGCCTACCCATGGTCTGTGGACCATGAGATTGTATAAATAGAGTGAGGCTCTAGGTGTAAAAGAGAGTGAAGTGGAGGATAGAGAATAAGTCTAAGGAATTGAGTCGTAAGTGTCTAAGTGTGTCCTTGGGTCGTAGAGTAGGAGAAGGCTCTGCGGCTGAGTGCGCTGAGGCCTAGTTGTCCGCAGTTGAGTGCGCGGATCCCTGCAGCTGAGTGCACAGGGTGGATTCAAGTCTGTAACCGAAGAAGAGAATAATAAAGAGAAGTTTTATCCAAATTATGTGTATCTATTCTTGAGTTATTACAGGTTTGATATTAATTGAAAATATATTGTTCATTTACTAGGCGCACTTGTATGAATTATTTATATTGCTAAGTATACTTTACACATGCAAATAAGCAAAGTTAATCAACTAATGGTGGAATACTAGTAAGGACTTGAGTAATAATAGTGTTTAGCCCCTGAGTAGGGCTGCGCGAAAGAAGCATCTCAGGATGCGAGGTATAGGTAAGTGTGCATATCGACGTGCACACAGGGTTGAACCGTGGACCACTTGAACTCATTAGACATCTCCAGGGTGCAAAAACCTGGTTCTAGAACCCTCCCATACTACTTTGAGTGAGACCTCAGTTTGCGCTCTGCGGACTGTTGCCGAAAGGGCCAGTAGTACCGGGATTTGTTTGGCTAAATCACCTCTGGACCTAGGTCAGGCCCCAACAAGCCAAAAAATGGTTCCATTACTGGGATCGGGATCTGCATAAGGGATGTTTGATGTGGTGTCACTAGAATCCGACAAAGAAAGAAATTTAAGGGTGGGTGGACAGAAAAATTCACGAGTTCGCAGTGCAAGAAAACAAGAATCCATGAGTATCGAAGGAACAATGGTTAGAGCTCTACTTATATACAAAAATTCAAGAAATTTTCTTTGCATCCTTCCCTTCAGAGTTGTACGAGTGGATCGTGAAGCTAGCAAATAGTCAAGGAAGGTGTAGGCTCAAAAAACTGATTGTGTGGACTCTAGAGTTAGTGCACAGATTAAAAGCATCGAAACATAAG
The DNA here is from genome assembly GCA_031772625.1 of Pinus tabuliformis. NCBI lineage: Eukaryota > Viridiplantae > Streptophyta > Pinopsida > Pinales > Pinaceae > Pinus > Pinus tabuliformis. Next base: position 180,955,243 of record CM062807.1, on the reverse strand, counting down.
ATCGTGTGCACTGTGGACCATTGGCTCGATCAAATTATAGGAGAGTTAATCACTGAATTCACGGTAGACACGTTAGTCAGCTACACTGAGGCGGAACGATGCTTCCTTAAAGGACCACGAGGTAAGTACGTTAAATCTTTGAACACTTGGATTAAAATGCTACTATGTGAAAAGTGGCTCATGCGAATAAATTAATGTTTGGGGCTACGTGAAGTAGGAGGATCTATAAAAACAAAGGTAGCGTAGAGATAGAGAATAACCCCTTGATTTCACCTCGGCGAGAAAGCGAGGACGAGCTCGTGAAATTTACACCGAGAAGTACAATCAGTCTGATAAGGCAACGAATTCTGCGCATACCACCTCCACCTACCCCACCACTAGTTTCACCATCTTCACCCCCATCTCCGCTCACACCACCTCCACCACCACAGTTCAAAATGGCAAGTGCAATAAAGTTGCTGGTGTTCAAAGGAGTAAGGAACGAAGATTTAGACTAATTTTTGTTCATGGTAAAGGCTGTATGGGAAGTGCAAGGAGTCACAGATGACAACATAAAGAAGGCAACACTCATAAGCGCGTTGCAGGATCGCGCACTGACATGGTACATTAAGAATTCTATTGACAATCCAAACATGGGGATCACGGATATCCAAGCTGCATTAAACAGGGAATTTAGCAGGCCAAAATCAGAGACATAGTTGATTATCGGGTTTAAGGAAATCGCGATGCTTCCTGGCGAGACCCCCTGGGAGTTGGATCAGAGATTGAAGGGTATAATTCACGAAGCTAACATGACCTTGATGGATGGGAAACACCACTAATGGTTTGTATCATTGCTAACACCACATCTAAGGACGAGGTTGTCACAGTAGAAGTTATCCAGCCAAGCTGAAGCATTGAAGATTGCAATGAGATTGCACAAGACCTCGATACAAGATCCTAGCCTGGGACTCCAACAAATCCAAGTGCAACTGAAAAATTTGTGTCTGGAAATGTAGAGTTTGAAACAGAATAGGACAATTCGCTGAGAGGTGCACGAGGACGTATGGTGCATAAAGTGCAAAGGTCAGGGACATGACAAGGACCATTGTCCAGTCTTTGCGAACTACTTAGCGGGAGGAGGGCCGATTCCATTGAGACCAGAGACACAAGAAGGACTGAGTGCGGCACCTGCTTTATGGTGTGTGATTTGTTAGATAGGAGGGAAGCACGCTACAGATAACTGTCATCTATTACAGAAATACACACAGACGTCCCTGCAGTTATTCTGTAATTTCTACAAGTCAGTAGGCCATGATGAGCGTACCTGTAGAAGTTATGAACTAATGATGGATCAGACTCCTACCTACAGAGTTCAGACTGAAACGTGAGCCCTTGATCAAAATGCAGGGATGGTGCATACTGGATTTCAGGGGTGCGGACGAGGTCGAGGTGGAATGGGACTAGGAAGGGGTCGCATATAGTTGATTTGTTACAATTGCAGATGGCCAGGGCATTATTCCCACGATTGTACAAATCTGATGAGAGCATCATGTTTATATTTTACCTAGTTTGATCATGAGATGGAGGACTGCCCTACATAGATAGCAATGTTGCATGATAAAGGAATACTCCAGCCTCCCCCGACTCAAAACCTACAAATGATGAGGTCTGAGCCACGCGAAGAGGACCTGAATGTAAAAATCATGCTCTGAAGCAGTATCACGATAGGAGATGACAAGGGCAAGCAACCCAAAGAGAGTGCTTGTGTTCGCAAGCCTCCAATAGAGGAACCAGAGTTCGATTTGGAATGCACAAAGGAGACATTCATGGAAGCTAAGAAGAGCTTCACAGAGGCCTCCACTTCAAGTAGTAAAGACAAACTAGAATCAGATATGGACCCATCAATGCTTACTACCTTTCTGGAGACATGCATGAAGCTACTACATGACAGCAAGGCTATAAAGGGACTGCAGAAACTCATCACTAGGTGTGCCGGGTCAGGAGAACCGCGCGTAGTCCGGAAACTCGGAAAGCACACAACGCGAACAGGAAGGGAGATGAGATTGACTACGCAAAATAGGGAATATGAAATGGATCAGGTGATTCTAGATCTAGGATCGGATGTGGACGTACTGCCAAAGAAGACATGGTAGAGCATGGGTAGGCCCGTGTTGTAATGGTCTCCTATTCAATTGTGAATGGCTAACCAGCAGAAGATCCTATCGATGGGAAGATTGTAGGGAATAATGGTAGATATCGAAGGTGCGAGCACGCTTGCAGGTTTCAAAGTGATAGAGATTGTCGATGACAACAATCCCTATCCCACGCTACTGGGAATAGATTGGGCTATTGACATGAACGGAGTGATAAATCTTATGAAGAGCAAAATGATTTTTGAGAAAAAGTCATTGCTCATAGTGGTAATTGTAGACCCTACGAAAGGATCGCACTACATAAAGCCAGTGCATGATGACGATCTAGACTATATCTACGAGATAACTGCTCAAGAATAGGATTGGGTGAATCCTACAGAGGATGGCAGGATTTCGTTGGAGCGCGAAAGCTCCTGCACATCAGATTCGGATGAGGAAATAGAACAATGGCAGAACCGGTTACATGAGGTAACCATGCTCAATTGCAATATGATGTTAAGATCACTGAGTTATGTGACAATAGAGGTAAGGGATCTACCAATGTATGATGGGTTGGGTGAAGTGGGTGAATTCCTGAACAAATTTGAAAGTGATGTGCCAGAACAACAGTGGTTCGATGCTCTGAAATGGGCACTGCGTGCTACACCCGCAAGGTGGTGGGGTATGCGCGAGCAACATTTTGAGGAATGGCGTGAATGCATAAGGATGATGCTTATACGGTTTGGGAAGCCTCAGCTATAGATGGAAGTTGGGTATGATGGACGAAATAGCCTACGTACCCACCTCTCCAGATGGGTATAGGCATATGTTACGCAACCTGCACAAACGCACACCATCCTCACGATAGTAAATAGGAACAACAAGCAGGAGCGGGCAAGATGAGGGCGCGAAATACGGAGTATGATAAGACCAAGCGCGCCAAATATTATCTGCGGGGAAGCCTTTGCCAAGGTGTGCAAAGTGCTGAACACGGTCCACCATGTGAGATGCACTGACTGGGACCTACGTGTACCAGCAGTTCTATGGGCTTATAGGACCATGTGAAAAACCCTGACCGCACAAGCACTTCTGAAGTTGAAGAATGAAGCAGGGGCTGTAATCCCTATGGAGCATGTGAAACCTAGTCCACGCATGACAGCACTCATAGCTACAACAGTTTGTGCAACCCGAAAAGAAATAATCACACAGCTGCAAGAGGTAGAACACATAGGACTTAAGGAAGAAATCCGACAAGGAAACTTCAGACTCCGCGAACTTGTAAAAGAAAGCGTATGGTTAAGAGAGAAAAGCGCTTTGATGGATGCGGAGGTCAAGAAGTTGGAGGACGAGATAAAGGAAGAGTTCCTCACCGAGAAAACTAGGATGATAAGGCAAGGTGCAAATGATCATGCTTACAAATTTGAGAACTATCGCTGTAAATTGGTTAGTTTGTTGCCTTGGCTTGGACCGCATATCGCCAAACATGGTGACCAGGGTAGCGCATTGCAAGTAGTAAAGTGCGCGAGGCTAACCACAACAATGGAAGGTGGGGATTCTCCACAAACCATGATGGAGGACGGGATGGAGCCCCACACGGGTGGTGTGACCACCTGACTAGCCGTGGGAAGGACAGTCTTAGCGCTCTAGGCAGTTGAAAGGGAGCGCGGGAGTATAAACTATTCTGCCCAGGAGCTGCACGATATTGGGAATGCATGGAGAAGCAGAGCGTCACAGGGTCCGTGAACGTGCACGGTGGGCTGTGCTGCCGCATGGGTTGGCCGAAAGGTGACTGTTGGAGTCACTCTTCACGATGGGATGCTCAATTTGAGGCCAAATGGAGCGGGCACTGGGCATTTAAGACGTGATTTATGGGCAAGGTTTGGGAAAATTTGCTACCAAGAAAGCATTAATGGCCCGAAATTGGGGGCAACAGTTGAATTCGAATTCAAAAGGTGCTATAAAACACAAAGGGTTGGCTAGCGAACAACACTTGGCCATTTAAGAATTGAGAAATTGAGCAGAGCACTGAGCATTGAGAGTCGAGTGATAATTGAGCCCTTGAGTTTGAGAGTGACAGAATACAACCTAAATATGATGACATCAACTAGAATGGTTTGGGAATTGAAGAGGTAACCACCGGTGAGGCCACACAGACCCTAATGGTGGAGGATGTTCCAAAAGGCGCCAGGGTTGTGGCAGAAATCCCCAAATCACCATGAACGTCGAGGCCCAAGAAGGATAAATAGACAATGGCTCTAGTATGCGTGTCCTCGAGGAATCCACTGCGCAACAAACTATCAATGGCAGAAAAAGGGAAAGCTATCACAATTGACAAAGATGAGGAATCCGCTACAATAAAACTACCCGCATATGTCCCTCTATGGAAAGGGAAGACCAAAGTGCTACAGGACCTGGACGAAACTAAGAGTTCACTCCAGACCCTGCGCCTCCCAGACGACATTATGTTTTAAGGCACGCACCTAGACCGCGTGCCAACCATGAAGTTTGAAGATTGGGACCTCACTGACTGCAATAAGTTCCCTCACCTAGAGACCGGGAACCTCATGAAGTAGAACACTGAGGGCTTGGTGACAACGTTAGAGCCATGAAAGTGGCTACGCGGTGTGGAAAAGGTCGGGTTGTTGCACTTAATATGGATACCGCATTTCCACCACGCGCCCATCACCGTTTTCGTCATCAGGCAGCTGCTCTTCCTGGTGCATGATGGGTATCTATGGATGGAGGAGCATATCCCCATCACAGAAGACCTAATCCGCCGCATTTCTTGGCTCCCCTGTAAAGGAAAGGACCCCACAACCATAGCCGAAGGAAAGGGCAGTGAGTTTTCCCTTGCAGAAGCCATGAAGACAAAATACAAGATGGAGAAGAAGAAGAGGAGCTACGCATCTCCAGCATCAAGGAAAAATGGGTACGTGTAGCAACCGAACTCTTGGCTGGTAAAGTTATGAGGAAGTGTCGCGCCAATGAGGTACCGCCACTGGTGGTCGCACTGGCTGAGCAGTGCGTGGAGGGGGTCCAGTTCAACTAGTCCGAATTCCTCTACGAGAATTTTTGAAGAGTTGTCGCGAAGCCCAAGAGCAGGGTAAAACCTTCCACTACGCATGGTTGTTGTTATCCATAATGCTCGTGGCGATGGAACTGCTAGAGGATAGTCAATTCCCCAACATTGACAGAGAATTACCGGAGGCTGCGAAGTACGCTTTGCTCTAGGCCACAAAGGATGCGAAATAGATACACGACACCAAAATCTTCTGGGTTCTCATGGAGATGAGCATCCAGATGTGGATCAATCGGAGGCTGTGACTATCACCCACAGTGTGTAACAATCTGTAGAGTTTTATAGACTTTAAAGCTGATATGCACAACATTTTTATCAGGGCATGTAAGGATCTGGAAAAGCACTGGATGAAGCTACCTTTTATAGCCACTAACGACGAAAGTTTTACTATATTGGAGACATGGCCTCTGGAATGGCATGCCCCAGATCTGGCAGAACTTGAGAAGGCGACAGCGTAGAAGAAGAAGGACGATGCCAAGCTGCGTGTCACACAACTAGCCGAGAAAAGGTGGAAGGAAACAACAACAGCTAAGGAAAGGGTAGTAGCAGCAACACAGGTGGTAGAAGTAGTAGCAGCAGCACAGGCGGTAGAAGAAGCAACAACGAAAGTGAATGAGGACCAAGCAACGTCCTCACAGGGGCAGGAGGCAGAGGAAGCCGAAACAACAGAAGGAAGCGTGAACCCAGGGACCAAGTACACAACTTAAGCGCCCACACATGGCAGAGAGAGTAGGACCAAGGAAGAAGGTCAAGGCCTCGAAGTTGACCATTGACCCGATCACCTTAACCGGAGGTGACCTCCATGACATCAATGAGACAGTTTGTGATGTCACTAATGAGGCCCTTCATAATTTTATGCAAGAGCACTAGGCTGTGTTGGGGGCCCTTAGGGCATAGCTACAGGAGTTACAAGTGCAGCCCCCTTAGGTGGGTAACCTTTCAACCCACCTCGCAACAGGATCCTCGGCAGCAGAGCAGATGCTGCGTGCACGGATGGAAAACACAATAGTGTTACCGGAAGGGGCCCTACTAGCAGCGAATGAGACCGACAGATTTGCAGTTAACATGATCAAAGGCCTTGGCCTTAATTTGTCTACCCTTCTACAAGAGATAATGTATTTATGACATCATGGGATAATGGTAGAGCTGTGCTAGGGAAAGCTACGCGATCCAAGTTCTCAGAAAACAAAAGATCAACATGGAATAGCTCAGTTTGCAGCACGACAAATTGGTGTCTCAGAACCAATAGTTGGTGCATGTGGTAGATGACACTTGCCGATGCGTCCCGAAGCTGGCCATCCCAACAAATCTACCAATAGAGGTATGGATTCACAGGTTGGCAATCGGAGTCCGCGAGGCTAGAGAAGGAATGACCAAGGTTCAGTTGGAGTTGAATCTTCAGCTCATCGAGCTGTGATTAAAGACGTAGCCCTCCACTCCCCCAGAGGTCCGAGAACATCATGTTAGCATTATTGCAATGGGATTGGAAGAAATTGGAGGTGCAATACAATACTATACTAATTTGTTGGAGCAAGCATTTGAGGTCATCACAACTCCGCAGGAGGACCCCAACATCCAGTGCCTGGAGACAGAGGCACGAGAACTTTATTAGCAATACGATAATGTCAAAGTAACTACGCAGACAGTAGTCCTCACTTAGCAGCTTGCAAGGATGCAGCAAGCCAAGGCACTGAAGGAACAGGTGGACGTGGCGCGACATAAGGATGTAGTTGTCAAAGTGTGCGTCCAGCCGTGGATCGACGAGGCTTTAACTATCACGGCAAACACCGAAGGAAATCTTGTGCATATACAGGGGATGCACACGTTAATGCAGAGAAGCGCCCCAGACATGGAGGTCTCAGAACAGAGGATGCAATAGATTTAGCAAGCAGCGACTCAATGTGGTGCCGACATCAGCACAGTTCGAGGACAGTTGGAGGAACTCCATGCCAAGGTTGTCACGCCAACAGAGTGACTGGAGGTTGAGTCACAATGTTTGTGTTGGGGGCCTGTTGGGCATGGAATCCCCTCGAGGCATGTTTTGGGGCTCAAAGCCCATGTTTTGACCAAATAATGTTGTAAAGCCACACGAATTGCGAGCGCGGAAGTATGTTAGAGTCATAGGGTTATTTGCCCTAGTTTGTAAGGTAATTTCAGCCTATCCATGGTCCGCAAACCATGGGATTGTATAAATAGAGCGAGGCTCTAGTTGTAAAAGAGAGCGCAGTGGAGGATAGAGAAGAAGTATAAGGGATTGAGTCGTAAGTGTCTAAATGTGTCTTTGGGTCGTAGAGTAGGAGAAGGCTCTACAGCTAAGTGCGCAGGGTAGAGTCGAGTCTGTAACCGAAGAAGAGAATAATAAAGAGAAGTTTTATCCAAATTCTATGTATCTATTCTTGAGTTATTACATGTTTGATATCAATTATAAATATACTGTTCATTACTACACGCACTTGTATGAATGATTTAAATTTCTAAGTATACTTTACACATGCAAATAAGCTAAGTTAATCAACTAACGATGGAATACTAGTAAAGACTTGAGTAATAACAGTGTTCGGCCCTTGAGTAGGGCTGCATGAAGGTAGCATCTCAGGCTACGAGGAATAGGTAAGTGCACATAGTGACATGCACGCAGGGTCGAACCGTGGACCACTTGAACTCATTAGACATCTCCAGGGTGTAGAAACCTAGTTCTAGCACCATCCCATACTACTTCGGGTGAGACCTCAGTCTACGCTCCATGGAATGTTGCTAAAAGGGCTAGTAGTATCGGGATTTGTTTGGCTAAATCACCTTTGAGCCTAGGTTAGGCCCCAACAATCCCACACTCCTCATAAGGAGTCTCCTCAATCTGGCATGCCACTCATATGGCTATCAAAGAAACCCATAGAGGTCTCTCTAGTCCCACATTTGTAAATCATCATAAGTCAAATCTCAATACACATAAAAAAAAACATTTGTGCCTACAGAGAAATAATTTTTACCTGAATCGGTCCACTGTGTGCCTGGTGGAAGTGGATTATATGGATCTCCTTAGAATTTTGTGCCTACATATGCCCAATCGTCAACCATAAATAGCTACTTATGCATTCATCCAAAAAATTTCGGAGGGAATGGCATTTGCTGGCCACCTCCATGTCGAGGCATCAACTCTCCCCATTTAAGTAATTGTGGCTCTTTGGGCATTGGTGCATCCATTTCTAACCACTAGTAACGAAACAATGGCACGCAATCCAAGAAGAACGTCACCAAAATGGATCCAAAACCTAATTATTTTAGACTCCTTGACTTGCACTTGGTAAGTTGGTGCTTCATGCAAAACAACAAACCCTCACTCTAATTGAATACCATGGGATTTAGACACTCGATTTCGTACTAAAAATGAGACTTTGTTGCCTCATGCAATGCCTGAGGCCTAACTATTTGGGCCATAGTATGCAGGATTGTTTGTAGTGGGAGATTTGTGATGGTCCTTATATCGATTTGCCCTCTTTGGGTATTTTTGGTCCCTGGACAATGCCTTGCAATTAGCATATCCGTTCTCTCTCCTCCAATGCGTGAACCAAACAACTGAACCCATTTTCCCTTTCTATATAAGCTGGTAATGAAATAAATTTCTACAACATCTATTTCAAGTTCTTGGTCCCCAATCAAGAATAGTTTGCAATCCACATCCCACCAACTAATCAGATGCTGCAACAAATCGGGATGGGATCTAATCCCAAGAATTCTGAAGAACTTGAGCGAACCACATGCTTGTAGGGCATCAATACAATCTTGATCTTGAGCGGTTTGATGGTCTTCAGCTTCATGTCCTCTTTCTTTCCATTCAACCACCATTTTGGACTGATTATCCTATGGAAAATCAATAAAACAACATTTCATGAGCTTCCATGGAGACAAAATCCAAGAAAAGCCATTCAACATGGAATATTTCACACAAAAAATTTTACCTCAACGCTAGCATGATTATGTGTGAATTTTTATGTGCTGCCAGCCTGAGGGCCTAATTGACCATAGGGTGAGCAGCGCAGGTCCAATGGGTAAAACCCGCGCTAGTCACCCTCGACATAATTTTTTTCAAGTCCTCCTTGAAACCTAATATATGGATGAAAATGAATGAAATGAGTGTGAAAATGAAGGGAAGGGACAAATCTCTTACCTACAACAAGAGGCTCGGTGAATGGTGTCTAGGATTGATTGTACTCTTTGCTTGAAAATTGAGGTAAAATGAGGTAAAATGCTCCTAGAATTGCATATTGGTAAAATGGTAAAAATTATTTACCATTTTGGATTTTTATAAGTTTTAAATAATATTTTTTTACCAAATTAGGGCATATTTCACTCATTTTTTAATATTTTTCCTCAAAATCGGTAATGTGCGCTTCCTTGTGCAGCGACAGGTCATATATTCTTGGTGATGGTGATTTATTTTGATTGATTCAACGAGTTTTATTTTATCACTTTTTCAGACTCATAAAAAATAAATGGAAAAGCAACCCCCTGGAGTCATCTTTAAGCTCTTTTCTGACTCTTGAAAAATGAAAAGATTGCGTAGTACTTGTTGTTTCGAACTCGTTAAAGTAAATGAAATGACGTATACTCAGTATAAGTTTAACCCTTTTCCGGACTAAGATAGACTATTGTATGCAAAAGAAATACCTTAGTCGAACACAGATAAGAGGTTCTCTTGGATATTGTTCTCTACCTTTTTAGATTCAAAGGATGATTTATGAAAAGGGACCTTTGGAGTTTTATTTTTTGCTTCTTTTTCAAACTCTATAAACATGAAAAATATGTTGAGTTTCCCCTGTGTCAAACTCGTAAAACATAAAAAACACGGGACTCGTCACCATGACCAGACTGAGTTTCTCCTTCCTAAGGCTCATAAAACTTACTAGGATGGATTCATTTGAAGGATGAACTTATATGGCAAGCATATGTTATCCCCTGCAAGCTTGAGATAAAAATAATTGGGTACTCTCTAGAAATTGTGGGGGAAAATGTGAAAGAGATCATCTCTTGTATTCTATAAAGGTTGCATATCGTTCTTTAACATGACACTCATTGGTTTCTCATGTCAGGTTTGGAACATCCTCACTTAGTCACTTTCATTCCTAGGCTTGGAAAATCCATTTTTCCTCTCATCTGATTATACCACTTTGTCATCATTGCCTTTGATCCTATGTTGAGTCAAGTGCTGCTAAACTCCAGAGTCATGCCACTTATATGTTCAAGAGAATTCCTATCTATAGCTTTTTACCACTTATACACTGTCCAAATTTCTACCATAGTCCTGGATCACTTATCTACTCTACCACATCCTTTTGTTTCATGTCGATGATGTGGGATTCATTATGGCCCTCCTTTAATGGATCACTTCCTGTTGAATTCATCTCATTATCCGAGAAGATGATCTAGAAACTCCCTTCCAGTTCCTTAGAGCTTGCATGCCTCAATGGAAAGTTCTTCGCATTTGACGATAGGTTTACATCATTGACCTTCGATCGAATGATTCCACAGGTGTTCAACTTCATCTTCATTATTCAAATTCGTGGATTTTGATGATTGTACCTTGAGATCCATTTCCATTATTGGTGGTTTCTCTCATGCCTATTAACAATTTACATCATTGACCGGTAATCAAGTGGTTTTCTATCATGTTTGACTTCGACACATATATTCACATGTTAGAATTCATACATTGATCGGGTCGAGACAGAGCACAAGACCCTGGATTCTGTCTGATAAAATCCAGGTTGCGTGGAGTTATGAGTTATTCATGATTGTACACATGTTTCCTTTGGATAGATGGTTGTGACCATACCGTGGGTCCATATTCATGATCCTTTCTATTCAGATGGTTGTGACCATACCGTGGATCCATACACATGATCCCTTCTATTTGGATGGTTGTGTCCATACTGTGGATTCATGTATTATTATATGCCTATTCATGTATCATTAGGCATGATCATCAGAGATGTCAGATATGTATATGTATATGCTTGATTTGGAGGTCTCCTGATGGTGTTATTCTAGTCCTTGCATTGACTTATAAAGTATCTCAGGCATCACTCCCTATTTTGCCTTCATGCTTTAGGGGGAATCTATTACACAATATTTCTTCACACCTCTTGTTCAATTCCTATTCCATATCCTGAAGTGCAAAAACATTGACAATTGTGCATCATATCCATCATGATATACAGACCAAAACCTCCCTGAAGAATCAAAGGAAAACTACCCTGAGTCAATTCTAAAGAAGGTTAACTAAAAACCTAATTTTTAGGACTAACATGTTTTGTTCCACTGCCTACCTGTGCTAATGGTAGGCTCTACTGATCTACCCTAGCATTGCTAGTGCGGGTTTTGATATGAAAACCTATGCTGAACCTCTTCTTGTAGGTTTTCTCAAACTAGAGGAGAAGCTTCGTGCACTAGAACCTTCGAGAACAATGAGCTAGATATTGTTTGCTGTTGATATGGTCAAGCTCTCCCATTTGTTCCTCTTGATCTTTCATCATGGGATTTACAATTGATATGTGGACCTTCCTTCCTCTTTCCTGGATCCCTAACTCCATCTCCCTTCCTATAAATCAACTCCCTTCCATCCCCAAATGGTTGGTCATTGATTGTTGCATTCTTATACTGAGATTATGCTTACATGCTGCCCATTCTAACTTGGAGGATTGCTTGAAGAATATTTTCTTGAACTTGGACATCCACCAAAAGGAGGTCTCCAACATCAAAGCATAGGTTGTATGCTTCCCTTTTTAGCTCATAAATATATACATATGATGCTCACTTTCCATAATTGTGTAAATATTTATGCTTTTAGCTTAATACTCCTTGATCTATTAAGTAGTTTATAATTGATGTATGCCATATATACTCTTGTATCTTTGTTGGGTCCCTATAATACTAGTGATTACCCCATTACTATTGTATTTATACCCCTTATTTATATTGTTGTGCCCCTATTACCCCCATATTGTTATTTCTGTGCCCCATAGAATCCCTCTATTGTTATTTTTGTGGCTTTATATTATTATTGTTAGGTCGGCTGGATTATATTGTGACTCCTTAGACTCCTATATATAGAAAGGAGGTTTTGTCATTTGAATCATCGAATAATTGTTCACTTATGTAATGTAAAGGAGGTTACCCCCTCGAAGAGGCTGAATTCTAAGGCGTTGATCTATTTTTTCTATTTTTTCTTGAGCTGGTTTCATAACATTTGGTATCAGAGCTTTGGATTCTAGGGTTTCGCTGCTCCAAACAGGTCATCGTGGCATTTTCGCTATAACTTTTTTTTCTGTAATGTTTCAGAAGTCGCAAAAACAACCCATTTTAGAAGAAATTGTGCTGAACCTTGGGTCCGAATTTTAGAGCTTGTCGCACAATATTTGCGGAGATATGATCTGAGGAAGTTGGTCTTTTTGCAGACTCCTGAATTACATTCAAAACAGGTGACCTCGGGAAAATCGTCATAACTTTCTCTCTGGGAATCAGATTGAAATTTCGTAAGAAGGTACAGAAAGATGACGGACTGTAGTTTCTTGTATATCTTTTTCAGAACCAAAGATAAAAAATTTTACACGTGGCACTTCATACAAGTTCGCTCTTCTGGAAAGATCTATAATCAGGTCATCTTGGGAGATTGTGCATAACTCTTTCTTGGAGAATCCAATTTGGATCAGACTAGTGGCATTGGAAAGAGGACACAGAGAGCTACTAGAGGTCACAAATTTAGAACTAGATGATTGGAAATTACAGAGATACATCAGAGGAAATATCGAGCTCCTACAAAGTGAAAAACGTTGTGTAGATTTTTTTAAATTTTTGCTTAAGCTTGGTTTGAAAATTTATTTTGAAGGAATTCAAAGGGCATAGTAGAGCATTATTATTAGTAACTGATGCCCTGAGGAAAGAAAATGCAAACACCTATTAAGGAACCTGAAAGCTCTAGCATGACTCATGAAGAAGAGGAAGAAATGCTACATGATATATCAAAATTACAAGAACAAGTGCAACAAATGTCACGCTCACAAAAGTTAACAGAAGCTAAGATAAATAGCGTGGAAGCTAAGGTGAATGGCATGGAAGCTAAGATGGATAAGTTGAAGATATATTTGAACACAAATTTGAAGACAGGCATGGCAGATTTGAAGACAGATTTGACAAATTTTCTACAAGAAATACTTACTAATGGTGAAAAGGTAGTAAAGGAAACTCATGATGAGAACAAAAGAAATGTTAATCATGATTCCATAGACGCTAATGTTGGATCAAAGAATCACCATATTCCAAAAATCGATATGAGGAAGTTTGATGGCAAGGATCCCGCCACATGGATATTACAGATGGAGCAATTCTTCGATCTCAATAATGTGTAAAACGCACAAAAGGTACGTATGGAAACTGTATATTTGGAACCAAATCAGTTTGTATGGTATCAATGGCTTTGTTCTCGTAAACAATTTATCACTTGGGCAATTTTTACGGAAGAATTGATAGCACATTATGAGGATACAAAAAGCAACACTTTTTTTAGCCAATTGATAAGTCTCAAACAAAAGGGTTCAATAATGGAGCACATTGAGGAGTTCCAAAAATTGAACATAAGGGTAAAAGATATTCCAGAGGAGCATAGGATTGATGTGTTCATAGGGTCTTTAAAGGATAATATCCAACATGATGTTTGCCTTTTGGAACCTGATTCATTAGAGAAGGCATTTAGGTTAGCAAGAAAAATGGAAAGCAAAATTTTGGCAACTAGGAAGCATACCACTCACAACTATAAAGACGGAAGTTTTGTTTCCCCTAGTCTTCCACAACCTACAAGCTTGACACCACAACAATTGGAAGAAAAAAGAGCAAAAGGGCTTTGTTACAGTTGTGATAGCAAATACACAAAAGGTCATAAGTGTGCTGAGAAGAAATTATTCTACATAGATTGTGAAGAGGAAGACGAAAAGGAGCAAGAAAGGTCAAAAGAAGAGGATATACTCCAGGAACAAATCCTAGATGAAGAACAAATAAATCCGACCATATCTTGTAATGCATTCACGGGAATTACCACTCCTCAAACCATCAAGATAGAAGGACAAATCAAGAAGAAAAAGGTAATAGTGTTGATTGATTCAGGAATCACCCACAATTTTATTCATTGTAGGGTAGCAAAAGAATTGAATTGCTTTCTATATCCAGCACCAGAGTGTCAAGTGATGATTGCAAATGGAGGAACAATAAATTTCTCTGGAAAGTGCCATAATATCAAGCTATCCATGGGAGAATATGTATTGACTAGCCCAATGCTTTCCATTCCAATGGGAGGTGCTGATGTTGTACTAGGAGTCCAATGGCTACAATCCATGGGTACAATAGCTTTTAATTTTCAAGAACTTTTCATCAAATTTTCTACGGAAGGAAAGGAAGTTGAATTAAGGGGTATTGCAGGGAAACCAGGAAAGATAATAAGCTCTAATGGCATGACAAAGCTTCTAAAAAAGGAGCAAAGAGGTGTAATTTCACAATTATGTTCGCTAGATGTTTCCACATTGGAATCATCTATTTCTCAAGATCTCCAAAAAGTCCTGGACAATCATTCCAAGGTATTTGAGACTCCCAAAGGTCTCCCACCTATGCGTGATCATGATCATGCTATTCATCTGATTCCAGGAAGTGTTCCTCCAAACATCAGGCCGTACACAAAAGTGAAATTGAACATATGGTTACAGAAATGCTAGAGGCTGGTATAATTCAATCGAGTCAAAGTTCTTTCTCAGCTCTAGTAGTATTGGTGCACAAGAAGGATGGATCATGGCGCATGTGTCCGGATTATAGGGAGCTCAACAAGCTCACTATTAAAGATAAGTTCCCCATTCATGTCATTGATGAATTACTGGATGAATTGCATGGATCAATTTACTTCACCAAGTTGGATCTTCGTTTGGGATATCATCAAATCAGAATGACGATTGAAGACATTCTGAAAACGACATTTAGAACTCATGAGGGTCATTATGAATTTTTGGTCATGCCTTTTGGCCTTACCAATGCACCTTCAACATTTCAAGGTTTTATGAATTCAATTTTCAAACCATTCCTTAGAAAATTTGTGTTATTATTTTTGGATGATATACTAATCTACAGCGAGTCTTGGAAGGATCATGTTGAACATGTTGATAGGGTGCTACAACTATTGGAGGAGAAACAATTATATGCAAAAAGATCCAAATGTTTCTTTGGAGTCCAGGAGGTGGAATATTTGGGTCATATTGTATCTCATGAAGGAGTTAAGGTAGACCCTAGCAAAATTAAAGCCATTGAGGAATGGAAAATCCCCACATCCATAAAGCATATGCGAGGATTTCTTGGGTTGACAGGGTATTATCGCAAGTTTGTTAAGAATTATGGGAGAATAGTAGCACCTCTAACAACATTATTGAAGAAAGATTCATTTTCATGGACTCCGGAAGCAACAAAGGCCTTTGAACATCTTAAAGAGGCAATGTGCCAAGCACCGGTATTAGCTACACCGGACTTCACAAAAACCTTTATTGTGGAATGTGATTCTTCAGGAAATGGAATTGGTGCTGTTCTAATGCAAGATGAAAGACCCATTGCTTTTGAAAGTCGTACAATCAAGGGAAAGTTTTTAAGCAAAGCTATTTATAAGAAGGAAATGATGGCAATACTCCATGCACTTAAGAAATGACGACCCTACCTAATGGGAAGACACTTCAAGGTAAAAACGGATCATGATAGCCTTAAATACTTTTTAGAACAAAGATTATCCTCTGAAGAGCAACAAAAGTGGGTCACAAAGATGTTGGGTTATGACTTTGAAATCATCTACAAAAAAGGGAAGCAAAATGTGGTGGCAGATGCACTCTCAAGAAAGGATGAGGATGTAGAAGCATTGTTGTGTGCCATTTCTATTATCCAACCAGATTGGATAAATGAAGCAAGGGAGGAATGGAAGAATGACGAAGAAGTGTGGGCACTTATTCGAAAGCTACAACAAGATTCCAGTACTTCTAATACATTTAGCTGGCAAAATGATTCGTTATGGTACAAAGATCGCTTATACCTCTATAAGAATTCCCAGCTAAAACAAAAGATTCTTATGGAATTGCACACTTCTCCCTTAGGAGGGCACTCAGGATTTTTAAAAACTTACCACAAGGTTAAGAAAGATTTTTTTTGGGATGGCCTTAAATCAGATATTCAAAAGTTTGTGGCGGAATGTTTGGTTTGCCAACAAAATAAAGTTGAAACAATTAAGACATCGGGTCTATTACAACCTTTATCCATTCCAAGCCAACGTTGGGAGGAGGTTTCAATGGATTTTATCACAGGTTTACCCAAGTTTGAGGGAAAGAGTGTCATCATGGTGGTAGTTGACAGACTTACCAAGTATGCACACTTTTGTGCATTATCACATCCATTTAAAGCCAGTACAGTTTCTACTGCATTTATGGAAACAGTTCAAAAGCTACATGGAAACCCAAAGATTATTGTAAGTGACAGAGATCCCATTTTCACTGGAAATTTTTGGACAGAATTATTTTCTTGTCTTGGTACTCAGTTAGCTCATAGCTCATCTTATCATCCTCAATCTGATGGGAAAACTGAGATAGTAAACAAATGTTTTGAAGGATGTCTTCGTTGCTTTGTATCTGATAAACAGACACAATGGGTCAAATGGTTGCCTCTGGTTGAATGTGGTATAACACTTCCTTTTATACAACAACAAAAATGACCCCATTTATGGCACTTTATGGGTATCAACCACCATCCATCACATCATATTTAAGAGAAAATTCTAAGGTTCAGGCAGTGGAACATCACATCGAACATCAACAACAAGTCCTCCAACTCTTAAAGGATAACCTCGTGTTGGCAAAAAATAGAATGAAACAACAGGCAGATCAACATCACAGTGAAAGAAGTTTTGATGTAGGTGATTGGGTATTCCTACGGCTACAACCATATAAGCAAATGTCCCTAAAGCAATCTAAGAAGGATAATAAATTATCACCAAAGTATTATGGTCCGTACAAGGTGTTGCAAAAGATTGGTACTATGACATACAAATTGGAGCTTCCTGCAGCTTCTCGATTGCACCCAGTTTTCCATGTTTCATGTTTAAAGAAGGTTATAGGCGACAAGCTCCCAATTCAAACAATATTGCCAGAACTTGACGAGGAAGGAAAAATTATATTAGAACCAGAAGCAGTCACAGAAACAAGAACTCGACAGCTACGAAATCGATCAATTTCAGAGTATCTTATCAAGTGGAAGAACTTATCCGCTGAAGATTCCACATGGGAGGATGAGAATTTTATGCAGAAGTATCTAGAACTACTCAAGCGTTGAGGACAACACTTTTTTGAAGGAGAGGGGCATGTTGGGTCCCTATAATACTAGTGATTACCCCATTACTATTGTAGTTATACCCCTTATTTATATTGTTGTGCCCCTATTACCCCCATATTGTTATTTCTGTGCCCCATAGAATCCCTCTATTGTTATTTTTGTGGCTTTATATTATTATTGTTAGGTCGACTGGATTATATTGTGACTCCTTAGACTCCTATATATAGAAAGGAGGTTTTGTCATTTGAATCATCAAATAATTGTTCACTTATGTAATGTAAAGGAGGTTGCCCCCTCGAAGAGGCTGAATTCTAAGGCGTTGATCTATCTTTTCTATCTTTTCTTGAGCTGGTTTCATAACAATCTTCCATAGCTCTTTGATCTTCCTTGCAGGTACTCAGACATAAAGAACAAGTAAGAAGCGAGCCTGTAAGCAAAGGATTCAAAGTTATCTCCAAAGGATTGAGCAATTAACACCAGAGCAATGTGGGTTTCTCATTCTCTCTACATTTGTTAAACATAAATTAGGAAAGTGTAAGTTTGTTTAGTTTGTTGCTAGACCCACTCATTGGGCTAGAGGGATCGCCTCTGTTTGCAGAGGGGATTTACCTCCACAACAATAGTAATTAGGTGATTTCTCTTCTATTGATAAATTCTTGTGTATGATTTTTACTTCTTAGATTATGATCTTCTTTTACTTGTTTTATTATAGTGTTATTCTTCATCAAACAACTACCAATGCATAAACTATAAAGAGACAAGAGACACAGAATATAGGCTATCATCCAGGGCCAAAACCTCTCCCACTTGAGAGGAAAAACCGAACAAATTATTCTTCTTATAAAGATTTCAGTTGATGAATACCAAGACCAAGACCCTTGACCTATTTTCCACTCCAAGACCAAGACATAAGTTCTCTTTCATTGATTCTTTTTCATACCCATATCAACACTTGATCCAACTACTTTCCTTCCTTTGTACCATAGTTATACTTCATATTTTTGGTCCTTGTTTCAGCACTACACTACATGACTCTATTTTAGAAACCCTGGCACATGGCTTTGACCAACTTTGACCCTTTATATTCCTTTCTCTAGAAGGAGACTTATTGTTGACGCTTCGGCTTGAGATATTCCTTGTTCTTCATCCAAAATACTCCCTCACCATGAATGTAATATTTCGACCTTTTTCCTTCAATCTTCAGGTCTACAATCTAACATGTGTGGAGTTTATTTGGCCCAAAAAACAGTCCCAAAACAATGCCAAAGACCTCTTCGTTTCTTCCCTTCTCCTCGTTGGTTATAAGGCTTCTTCTTGATGACCTTCACACTATTTACTAGCTTCATAACTTGACTAAACTTCTGTGTTCTGAAATGAGGCCGAGCTACCTATTTATAGTGGTTTTCCATGATAATAAGCCAACTTGAGTGAGGGTGAGCCTACATGTCTTTTGGAGAACATTTATTCCATTTTGTAGCCGACTTGTAGGAGGTGTCTTTTCTTTGTCTTGGAGGGCCTTCTTATACATTTAATGACTCATACAAAACATGTAACATGCCCAAGAAGGGTCCTTCATACATGACATTGAATCAAATAGAATTTTATGACTAGATGAAAAAAACAAAAGGTTCATAATGGGAACCTTAACTAAAATAAAATTCCTTGATCATGAAACTCATGATTCAAGTACTACAAAAATAATTTTATTTTCTTCTTTTTCATCAATTACATAAAATCACAATTTACACATGTCATTATGAAGACTAAACCTAGTTACACTTTTCAACACTTACTCTTAACTAGGGAGGTATTCATAATGGTACTTGGTCATTCTCAATCTAAATAATTCTCATAAGAAGAGTCGGATTAGTAACCCATCTATTTAGCATCATATCAACCAACATTGTCACATAGCAATGCCTTGATTAACAAATTTATCTCTCCACAAGATCTGAACACAATGCTGGTGAGACCAATGATGTATAAACACCGTCATCATCGAATCTCTCGGAACATACCCCACTCAAGTTCTTAGGGTGTGTTCTACCAGGACTATTCTTATCTTGGATTCTCAGTCCTCAAAGAATACCAATTCTCTATGACTACTCTTATCTTGGATTCCCTAACTCATCCTCAAAGAGCATCAGATGCAAAATGTTTACCCAATCCTCCATTCTGTCTTCCCAAGTGATGAAAAGAATGATGTGTCTATCTCTCCCTCTTAATTAGATAGGACATATTTATTCCAATAAAGGAATGTACTCAATCCTACAGAAGGAATGTACCTAAGCTCCCTCTTGGCATAGGAATTTTTCTTCCAAGTTTCTACCAAGTAAGAAACTTATTTCCGAGATCCCTCTTATTTAGGGACCTACAACATCTCCTTAGGTGGAGATGATGGGACAACCAACTACTTTAAGAACTCCTCCTCACAACATCATGAACTTCTTTTCGTTATTTAGGATTCTTTGTGTTTGGGACTTCTTCATTGGGCACAAACCATCCATCACTTTTATCCATGAGTTAGTCATGTCATCATCAAAAAGTGATCCATCAGTTCATATGTGGCCTTCATTCATGCCATGTTTCCTTCTTCATGCCATGTTTCCTTAAGGATCTTTCATCCTACTACATGGGCATCGATGGTGGAATATATCCATAGATCTTCCCTCAATAGTCCTACATAAGACCAGCCAAATATTTGTTCAAAAATAACAGAATGAACATTAAAATCAAGTAAATTTTGCGATGGTCTTTCATCATGACATATTATAATTTGTATCATCATCTTGTGTACATATCGACACATCTCCCAAAGATATATATTTTTAAGGGTCTCTTTCTTTTTCAGACTTCATCAAATTCTACACAACTTTCATGGAGATACCCTAGTCGGATCTTTTGGTATTTGGATGTTGATTTCCTTTTTCATGGTTGCATATCCCATAATCTCTTCCTTCCTTTCTTCACACATTTCATTCCTAGGAATTTCAAATCAGAATTCCTCTAGTTGTTGTAAACCACCTCATATTACATGTTTGGTAATTTAATTAACTGTTAAATTACTTACATAAATTGTCAACCAGGGCTAGTATACTGATGAAGTGTATGTGCACTATATGTGCTAGAAGTTCTTATTATTAAAGAAATTACTAAATCAAATTGAAATTTCTGGATGCACATCTTAACTATGAAAATAAATATGTTATTCTAAAAATCAAAATGATCACACTTGCTTAAAATAATTAATTGCAAACTAAAATCACCATAAAATTATCACACTTGGTCAAAATAAAGATCACATTTTGCACAAATAAATATCACTCTTGCTCAAAAGAAAATCACACTTGCTCCACTCTTGTTTGAAATAAATCACACTTGACAATGAAACTAAATTCAAATTGCTAAAAAAATATTAACTCTAAATTAATATCCTACTCACATAAAAATACTACAAATATATATCAATCTCACTTCACTCTACGACAAAATAATTAAACAATCTTAATAAAAAAATCCTAAGCATTCATTCGAAAATCAAAACTAAGCATTTAAACAAAATAATGTAATTCTATAGCAAAACAAATAATTGAAATGTTATCTATAGTTAATGAAAACCTTACAACTTGAGGGGGGCCTCATGTGAGATGTAGGCAATAACACAACTCCTCTATAAGACTTAATACACATTGATACCATGCACAACAAAGGAATGAAACAAAAACAAAGTCTTGTATTTGCAACAACAGAGTTTTTCAAACAATAATCTCCCTCTCATCAAATAGATTATAGTGGTTTTATAGATCTCTCAAGCAACTAGAAATTTAAAATTTCATTGCATGAATTCTACCATGAGATAAAATCAAATATGTTTTGAAGGATTTTAGGATAAAAGATGAGGCCAAATATGTTCATAATTATCTCCTTTCCACCAATTTGGTAAAGAATAGTTCGGTTTGCCTTATTTGCTGACTGTGCATTAAATGACAATTTGAAAAACCATATATCCACGTAATCTGCAAAATAAGGCTCCAAAGATATTCGAAAATCTCTCCAATGGTAATGAATTTGAGTAAACGGCTCATAGATTAACTTAATTGGGCCCGTACTAAACAAAACCCATGTTTTCAGTTTCCGAAATTCACTTATATTTTATCAAAAAATGCGTTTGAAGTTCGCTGGTAAAAAATGTTGTGTTTCCCCTTGATTTGATGCTGGAGGTCCACACGTGCAAGATGGATGGTATTTTACCAATATAAATCCATATTGGAACCTTTAGAAACAATTTCCATACTAGAGTGGTTCTACTACCTCAACCATGGAGGTAGCTACGGAAAATTGACAAAACTGCAGAAACTTGAACTTGCTAAACTGTCATTAGTTAAAACCATGAAAAATTCTTCTTAATCTACTAAAAATAAAGGAAAACTATGTTAATTAACCACTTAGACATATAGAGACACATCATGAAGAATTATGGTAAAAATGGTGGCAAGTGAGTGAAATGGTGCAATGGATGGTTGGAAGTAATGGCTTAATGAATGACAAAGACAAGTGAAAATGATGACAAATCAGTGACCCAACATCTCCCCCACACTGATATCTTTGCATGTCCTCATGAAAATTGAGTCCCAAAAATGAACTCATATACCTCTTTTCTTTATCCACACAAGGTTGTCCTATTTCATTCTTGGAGAGTGTTGCTTTAAAAGATGTTGGTTAATCTTATCAATGAATTTCTTCTTATATCACCTGTCCTTTCTCCTTGCTAACATCATGAGAGAATGAAACCTTGATAATTTCTTGATTGCTTCCATAAAATAAATAATTTTTTTTTACACTTTACTGAAGTCCACACCAAGCCTCATCTCCATGGAATAAAGCTAATTTCCAGCACCCCCTTCTTTGATGCCTAAATCTGAAAGTTGAATGTTTCAATGGAAAAGGAAACATCAAAGAAAATAAAATATGAATGCACACCATGTAAAATACAACTCCCAAGAAGTAGCTTCTCCCAAAATATACTATTTTTGTATTTTCCTTCTATTGTATTCATCTTAGAATCCATGTCACCCAATTGTGCTACAATTAGACCATAAAGTGTCCAAGAAATGGAGTTGAACCAATAAAACCATCTCCACCATACAAGATTTTTCAACCAAGGGACAATGAACCCATAGAAGAGATTCCAAGAGGAATAAAAGGTTGATGAAATGATTGAAGTGATGTGGTAACTTGGAGTAATAACATCTGACATCATTCAAAAGTAGGTGAACTAGAGGAAAGTGAAAGATATGAAGAAGAAGAACCATAAAATTTTGGCAGATATCAACTTAAGAGAAATCATGAAGCAGACTCAAACTGATTTGCATTAATAAAAAGGAGTAAAAAATTAACATATCCAATGCTTAACTCAATTATTTGCAATGTGAATCATGGTCATTGCCACACTTTTGGAGGTGTGCCTCAAAGCCTTCTTTATACATGTTGAAATAGGATATTAGTATCCTTTGCCTAATCCTTATTACTG
Organism: Pinus tabuliformis; assembly: GCA_031772625.1. NCBI lineage: Eukaryota > Viridiplantae > Streptophyta > Pinopsida > Pinales > Pinaceae > Pinus > Pinus tabuliformis. The sequence continues at coordinate 180,932,130 of CM062807.1, read as the reverse complement.
TCCTTTGCTTGAGCCTTGATATCAATGATTTGTACTGATTATGTAAAGAAAAAGAAAGTATTTGTGTTGCTGCTAATAACTCCTGTCACATTTTCTTTATGATGTCAAAAGAACCTTCTCTCAAATTTCTTCCACTTTTTACTCAAATCTTGTTCTTGTTTGCTACATATATTCTTGAAAGACAACATCTTTGTGATATCGTACCCATAGAAGAGAAAAATGTGCAATAATTTATACAAAGGTGCAAACAACATTGCCTTTGATCTTTGGGGATGAACTCATATTTGTTTCTCTCTCTCTCTCTCTCTCTCTCTCTAGGATACTCCATTTTATAGGCATATTGTTTGTGCAGACTTTAGATTACTTTGAACATCTCTTTTGCTATTAAAAACTTTATGAGCTACAATTTCAACACATGCCTTACCTAAATCCATCTCTTGCCTAGTAGAGGAGTCAAAACATAGCAGATTTCATCGACCTCTATTTTTTCAACAAAAGATCTAAGAAAGGAGTGCATGCATCTATTTTCTCTTATCACAAAATAAGACATCAAGGTCTATCATTTATGCACAATAAAAGTGATGACCACCAACTAATGCTTTCATTCCTTCACAAGTGTTATGCTCTTAACCTGCAAAATAATACCCAGATACAGAATATGCGAAGAAAAGATACCCAGAACACAGAATATGCGAAGAAAAGATACCCAGAACACAAAATGTCAATGATTTTATTATTCAAAGAGCAATGTTCACATGCCTCTTCGAGGGGGCAACCTCCAATAGAGCAGAGCTCGATTACAAAATAAGACACGATGCTCCTCGTAGGGAGTCTCTATCCTTTATATATGACTCATACATGCAATACCACGGGTCAATACCGTGAGTTTTATTAATACCATCTATCTAATACTACGGCTACGGCCCATTTGCAACTAACTGTGGTCCTGTCATTAATTTCAGGTTAACCACTTACAAAATATATGGGCTTTATTGACTCTTTGACTATGACGTGATCCCAAGAAATAAATAAGGGGGTTAGGGTGGGACCCTAACATGCCCTCCCCCTTAAGACTAGCCTTGTCCTCAAGGCTGAAGCTGCGGAAAATGCTGAAGAATAGTAGCTGGTTCCCAAGTTGCATCTTCCGGAGAGGTGTCTTTCCATTTGACGAGGACTTCCTTAATCATGCGGCCGCGCAGGTGCTTGTCTCTTGTGGCGAGGACCTGTTCGGGTTGAAGCCAGATTGACCCTTCGTCGTCCAGTTCAGGTAGACTGGTTTGAACTCGGCAATTGTTCCCAATTACTTTCTTGAGGCATGATACATGGAAAACTGGATGGATTTTTGTAGTAGGTGGCAAAGCCAACTTGTAAGCCACTTCTCCAATGCGCTGAAGTACTTGGTAGGGTCCGTAGAATTTTGGAGATAGCTTCTGACAACCCTTGTCTTTAAGTGATGTTTGCTTATATGGTTGCAACTTCAAAAAGACTTGGTTCCCTTCTTGAAACTGGCGCTCTGAGCGATGCTGGTCGACCTGTTGCTTCATGCGGTTCTGAGCTTGATGAAGATTCTCTCTAAGATGGGCGAGCATGGTGGCGCAGTGTTGTAGGAGTTGATCCACTGCTTGTACTTTGGAGCATCCCTGGAGATAAGAAATAGGGGAAGGCGGAAGTTGACCATATAATGCTTCATAAGGAGTCATTTTAGTAGTGGCATGATAGTTGGTGTTATACCACCATTCCGCCAGCGGTAACCACTGTACCCAAAGGTGTTGCTTTTCTGAAGTGAAACACCTGAGGTAGGTTTCTAGACATTTGTTGACGGCTTCGGTTTGACCATCCGTTTGCAGATGATAGGAAGTGCTGAGTTTTAGTTGAGTGCCCTGTATCCTGAAGAGTTCTTGCCAAAAATTACTGGTGAAGATCGGGTCGCGATCAGACACAATAGAAGTGGGCATGCCATGTAGTTTGAATATCTGATCCATGAAAGTTTGCGCAACCAAAGTTGGTGTAAACGGGTGGGGAAGGGCACAAAAATGAGCATACTTTGACAAGCGGTCCACCATCACCATGATGACTGACTTGTTCCCTGATTTTGGAAGACCTGTAATGAAATCCATGGAAACCTCCATCCAAATTGATGTCGGAATGGGCAATGGTTGTAATGTGCCTGGTGTGTTGATGGTTTCTCCTTTGTGGCGTTGACAGACATCACATTCTGCGACAAAAGTAAGGATGTCCTTTTTCATGCCGGTCCAAAAAAATGATCTTCTGGTGCGAGCATAAGTTTTCTGAAAGCCCGAATTTCCTGCAATGGGAGATGAGTGCAATTCGGCCAATATGTGAATTTTGAGGGTTGATGTTGGTGATATTACTACTCTGTCCCGGTAGCGAAGAATATCATCCTGCCAGGAGTAGCCCTTGATGGAATTTGGATCGACCTGCAATTGAGAAATGAGTTGGGATAACCCTGGATGTGAAAACCATTCTCGGTGAGCTTCTTCAATCCATTCTGGAATGGGTAGGGAAATTGCTAGCAGAGTACTTTCTTCCTCAAATTGGCGAGATAATGCATCTGCTACCCTATTGTCTTTCCCTTTCTTGTAAATGATCTCATAATCATATCCCAACATTTTAGCTAGCCATTTATTTTGTTGTGGGGAAGATAGGCGTTGCTCCGGAAAATATTTAAGACTGTGATGATCTGTGCGGATTTGGAAACGTCGCCCCAATAAGTAAGGGCGCCAGGTGTCGACTGCATGTAAGATGGCCATAATTTATTTTTCATAGGTAGATTGGCCCAGATTCTTCCCACTTAGTTGTTGGCTTGTGAAGGCCAAGGGTCACCCTTCCTGTATTAAGACTGCCCCAATACCTGTCCCTGAAGCATCACATTCAATGACAAAAGATTTGTTGAAGTCAGGTAGTGCTAAGACTGGAGTGGAACACATGGCATTTTTGAGGGCTGTAAATGCTTGTTGGGCTTCCTCATTCCAGAAGAAGGAATTTTTCTTTAGGAGTTGAGTGAGGGGCTTCGCTATGCGGCCATAGTTGCGGAAAAATTTACGATAATAGCCGATGAGTCCCAAAAATCCTCTCAAGCTCTTCAAGGTCTTAGGTTGAGGCCATTCTTGCATTGCCTAGATCTTTTTGGGGTCCACCTTGACACCTTCCCGCCCCACAATGTGGCCCAAATACTCAACTTCTTCCATGCCAAATGAACACTTGGACAATTTGACAAATAATTTATGTTGGCGGAGCAGTTGCAAGAGTAGATCTACATGGTGAAGATGTGCAGCCCAAGTGCCACTATAGATGAGGATGTCATCGAAGAAGACCAGGACAAATTTCCTGAGATATGGTTTAAGAAGGTGATTCATAAGGCTCTGAAAAGTAGAAGGGGCATTACAAAGACCAAATGGCATGACCAGGAACTCATAATGGCCTTCATGAGTTCGGAACGCCGTCTTGGGAATGTCGACTTCCTTCATGCGAATTTGGTGGTAGCCTGAGCGAAGATCCAACTTAGTGAAGAATTGAGCCCCATTGAGTTCGTCCAGCAAATCGTCAACCACCGGGATGGGAAATTTATCTTTGACTGTCAACTTATTGAGGGCCCTGAAGTCGAGACACATCTGCCACTCTCCGTCTTTCTTGAGCACCATGACCACTGGGGATGAATAAGGACTAACGCTGGGACGAATGACACCTGCTTCCAAAAGTTCCTTGATTATCTTTTCTATTTCATTCTTTTGGGTGAATGGATATCTGTATGGCCGCACGTTTGGGGGTTGGGCCCCTGGAACCAATGTGATGCTATGATCATGTTCCCCTCGCGATGGTGGAAGCTCCTTAGGCTTGTCAAAGACCTGCTGATGTTTATTTAAAATTTGTTGCATCTCAGGATGAATTTGCAGGGACTGGGTTTCAACGACCTGGATGGCATTGAATTGAGCTACCACGCCATGATTGCCCTTTTTTAACAATTTTTCCATCCTATGCGAGCTGATGATCGAGGGGGCTCCCGCCTGGAGGCCACGGAGGGTATATGTGTAGTTGTTTTGCTTAAAACTCATATATAACTCCTGGAAATCCATTGTGATTGGCCCCAGAGTGCGAAGCCATTCAGCGCCGAGGACAATGTCGCATCCGCCCATGTGGATGGCAAACATGTGTGTTTTCAACTGATAATCCCCCATTTGAAGTTTGACATTTTCGCAGCGGCCTTCACATTTCATTGTGCCCCCATCCGCGATTTGGACTTGGAAGTTAGAGACTGCATGTACAAAACAATGCACTGCGTCGGCGACTTTTTGATGGATGAAATTATGGGTACTTCCACTATCAATCAAGACTACTACTGGGCGATGTTTAAGAAAACCCCTGATTTTGAGAGTTTGAGGTGAAGAAATTCCTGCCAACGCATTTAGCGAAATAACTGGTTCGTCAGATACCATCTCCTTTTGGTTGTCTTCTTCTATCGCCTCAGATTCCTCAAGTGGTGGATCTTCCTCGGTTGAGCTGTAGTCAGTGGCATCTATTTGAAAAAACTTGGGCTCCTTGCATTTATGACCAGGGGAATATTTTTCATCACAGTAGTAACATAGTCCTTGCTTCCTTCTTGCGGCCATTTCCTCAGGTGACACCTTTTGGACCTTAAGTGTCTGAGTCGTGTTGTGAGCTTGTGGGGGACGACCTTTAGTGGGGAAATTGGGGCGGCTGTATTGGGCTGTTATGGCACGTTCCACCTTACGAGCTACCTGGCAAGCCTCCGTCCACATGGGAGGGTGGTGGAGTAGAACTTGAGCTTTGATGGCTTCTTTAAGACCACTGATAAAACATTCCGTGTAGAACTCATCTGAGAGACTCTGAGTGCGGAAGGCTAAGGCTTCAAAAGCGGTGATATATTCATCCACTGTACCCGTCTGTCGGAGCTTAGTGAGACGTCCCAAAAAGGAGTCTCCCTGTTCATAGCGATCTCGAAGAGCTTTGGTAAATTGGGCCCAACTCTGAAAAGGTCCATTGCGATGTTGATGCCATTCCGCCCATTGCCATCGTTCATTGTCCAAGTACATGGTCCCCACCATAAGCTTAGTCCAATCATCTAGGAGACGATTCAATTTGAAATACTGGTCCATTTGTGCTAGCCATGCGGACGTGTGAGAACCGTCAAATTTCTGCATATCCAACTTGGGAGGTCGCTGACTGGGTGGTGAATGGGTGTGCCAGACGTGAGGAGAGTGGCTAGACTCACCCTCATGGTGTTCATGGCCATTATACGGTTCCTCGAGGGCTGGCTCCTTGCCCTTATCGAGTGCTTGCTGTACCTGGCTAGTTAGTCCGCTAATCATCTTTTTGAGGTCGTTCATATCTGCTTCAATTTTGTCTAGCCTTTCATTGGCCATCGCTTGAGCTCTAGTTTCTACCATACACCAACTTGATGAAAAATTGGGACCACCAAATTTTTTTTTCTAATAAATTGAATGGTACCACTGTGCTCAGCTCGTCGTCCTGATGCTGATGGGCTAGATCACAAATAAGCGCTTCGGAAGATCTCAGACTTTTTTTTTTGCAAAACTCCTAATGGAGTTTTACTCCTTCTTGATCAATACTGCAGTCGCCAAATCCTCAAAATGTCAATGCTGCCAAACGTCCTGCGAAAAGTATACCCCGGTACAGGAACCCTTCACAACAACTCCGATCTGGTGGATCTGATAGATCTGAATGGTGGAACAACTGCTGCTGCGGATCTGATGTCTGCTGCTGCGGATCTGAATGGTGGAACAACTGCTGCTGCAGATCTGATGTGTGATCCCTGATAGAAAAAGGAACTATGGTCTAGAGGAGTGTCAGGTGCTACAGATCGCAATATACATAAGGGTCTGACAGTAGTACTCGGCCCAATGTTTCAGGGCTCTAACTAAGGAGGATCGACCGTACCCTTAGCCGTACAACCCGACTACCCTATCGTACGGGCGAGTAATCTCTCCGAGTGTTGTTCTTGGTGTACTGTAGCCACAAGACGGCCGAGTACACGGAGAACAGCACTCGGAGAGATTACTCACCCGTACGATAGGGTAGTCGGGTTGTACGGCTAAGGGTACGGTCGATCCTCCTTAGTTAGAGCCCTACTACTCGAAGGGGTACCCACAGGGGTTACAAGGGAGTCCAACAGATGTGACCACCTCTTGTATTTCCTGCGTGCATGCCTCCCCAAATCTGCAGGTTTATGCGCTTAACGACAGATCCCATGGTTTAACGACGCCGGAACACGTCTCTAGCCAAATTTTTTTTTTGCTAAAAATTGGAGATCCCACCGAGCCCTGGAAAGTGCTCTGATACCACTTGTTATGCTCTTAACCTGCAAAATAATACCCAAATACAAAATATGTGAAGAAAAGATACCCAGAACACAGAATATGCGAAGAAAAGATACCCAGAACACAGAATAGCAATGATTTTATTATTCAAAGAGCAATGTTCACATGCCTCTTCGAGGGGGAAACCTCCAATAGAGCAGAGCTCGATTACAAAATAAGACACGATGCTCCTCGCAGGGAGTCTCTATCCTTTATATATGACTCATACATGCAATACCACGGGTCAATACCGTGAGTTTTATTAATACCATCTATCTAATACTATGGCTACGGCCCATTTGCAACTAACTGTGGTCCCGTCATTAATTTCGGGTTATCCACTTACAAAATATATGGGCTTTATTGACTCTTTGACTATGACGTGATCCCAAGACATAAATAAGGGGGTTAGGGTGGGACCCTAACAACAAGCATGTCTTCAATCAACTTTTGTTCCAAACCCTACAAATTTGTCTTGGACCCAACTCTTAAACACATCAAAAGCTAGTATATTAAAATTTCACCACTGATATCATATTTCAAACTCAGGGACTGTAAGACATTCATGGTGACTTCTACTATGGATCACTACCATGCCAAGCTTTCATACTCATAATATTTGCATGATGACTTTTGAATATATTGCACACTATTTCTTGACGACAAAACTTGTGGATAGAGCATGAATTTGGTATAAGGGATAGATAAATAATGGAAAAGGTGTTTTAGGGTTAAGTCAATGATGAAAATCATGGTTGAGGTCTAGGTCAATGATGGAGAAGATAGTTTGTAAGAATGGTAATTGAAGTGGTTATTTATCACATTTTCCTAAATTTTTAATAAACTAAAAAGCCTGATGCAAGTTTTTACCTCAAGTTTACCTTTTGAAGAACTTGTAATGCTGAAGTAGGGGTTGTAGATGTTGGAATAAAATCATTCTACTAGCAAATAGATTCTTGAATTTTGGGCTTTTGAAAATGACTTTTCATGCCATCCAATATTGCACAAAAACATATGCCACAAATTCATTTTAAAGCCAAAATGAGTGCTTCAAAATGGAAATGGTGTATTTTTACCTTTTTTACTGCCTCATGCCTTTAGAATCCCATTTGATGAAGAAAATATTTTTTTGTGCAAAAATACTGAAATCTAGCCTAATCTATCCACAATGGTGAAAAATGAAAATCTGCCTTAAAAACTCGTTGAAAAGTCCTAGAAACTCATAATATTATAATTTTTTATTTCTACTCCAACCTCTTGAAATATTTGTGCCAAAATTGCCTTTGGAACAAGTCGCTACAACAAAACAATTTGTTACAGCAATAGTTTCAGAAACTGCAATTTTCCGTAGCTATTGCAGAAAATGTCAATTTTTGCAGGAAGTTGTTTTCTCCAAGTTTGAATTGCTGATTTGGATTGTGTAATGCATGTTGAAGTAGAAAACATTAAACATAATGCATATTGAGCGCAATAGGCCCAATCTTATTGATTTCCTTTGAAAAGGAAATGAATGAAAAAGAGTTGTAATGGTGCCATCATGTTGTTTTTGAAAAACAAGATGAACATGCTGCTACAAGAAACCAAAAAAATGTACTGCTGCAAGTTGTTGTTGATTCCATAAAACCATTAGTCTTCATCAAAACTAAAATTCATGGTACAATTCTTACCATGCGAATGAATGTCCTGAAGTCGAGCATGGAAACAAATCATTGGATAACCAATCACTGATGAAAATCATCAACCAATGCGAGACAACTCATGGATAATCAAATGAGTGTCAAGGTACTTGAGTGCATCTTGACAAGGATGAATGAATGTGTTGAAGTCGAGTCACCTACAAGATCTCATAATCAAGAGATATTTTTTTATTCCCATTGTTTTCGACGAGGAGGCTTGCCATTGATGTATGCAAGTTCCAAGCCACTCCAAATAATCTCTGATATTGATCCCAGATAAGGTGTTGAGGTCAATGGGACAAGATCTGTTGGAAGGTGCGCCTTAAGGAATCCCACATCAACCAACTCGAGTGTAGAACCAAAAATTGTTTGAACAATCATAATAAAGATTGAAACCATCATAAAATTGCAGAACTTATTGTGAACTTTGCTCGCCAGTTGCCTAGTTTTCAAGAAAAACTCATGTCCAATTGTGCCAGCAAGCGAGTTTTCACAATAGGACTTATTTTTCTCTTTAATTTTATTTTTTATATGTCCTAATCTACTTGAAAAATAAGCTTCTTTCAAGTATATGAATACTTCCAATGGAAGCATGTGTGTAACAAGATGATAGATAAACTCATATGTAGGTTTGAAATATACGCTTTGATATGTACCAGTATATGAGAGACCAACGACCTTGATTGAGATGATGTTAGAAGATACTGAAGAATGGAAAACTGGGATCCAATTACTCTCTTGAACCAAGATTTAATGTAATCTTGTCTTCCTTGGCTTCCTTCTATCATGTCATGCAAGTCTTCAGAGATGTGATAGCCATTCATAGAATATGGTGATAGGCATGCATGAATCTTTTCAATCTCAGGTTCCAACAACTACTTTTTATCAACAAGCATCCATGATTCTTGCACCTTATCTGAATCTTCTTCTTCTGGTTGTTGTTCTTCAATGGCAGCTAGAGAATCATTCTAAAATACCTCAAAATTGTAAGTGGATTTAGGTGTTTTATTGTCGGGGATTTGAAATGGTTGTGCAGGTAGTGGAGTGGGAATAGATCTTTGGGGTGTTTGTGTGGGTGGTTATGATAAAGTTTGAATTGAGGTTGATTGATGGTGAAATTGATGTTGTTGTGGAGGTGAATGGTATGGATAACATTGATATTAGTATTTAGGATAGTGAGTGTTGACCACTCCATGTCAACTACCCCATAGTTGTACATTTTTTCGTGCATGTATTTCCAACATGTCCAAGTATTCAGATGATCCACAAATTCATCATTATCATCTATATGTACAATAGAGTTTTGTAAACCCATTATGCATTTTGTAATGTAAAAGATCCTAGTAAGACGAATGTATGTAACAAGCTAGGTAAATTTATTTTCTGATGATGATTTCTATCTTAAGAGTTTTTTAGTCTCGCATATTCATATGTGTTTCTAAACAAGGATGATCGGTAGAGTTTTTCGCTCCAACCTCACCCCAAAGATGTAACACCTTCCTCCCACATCTACCTAAGAAATCGGTCAGCTAGGGTAAAAATGCAACAAGAGGCCACTATGATATGATTCAACCTCCTATTTCACCTTACGGAAATGGAACCGGCAGAAACACACCATATAGACATCCAAAATCATCAATAGAAGCCTCAAAGGACAAGTCAGCCACTCAAACAACTTGTCCTTGGGTCCCACTGTCGCTTTAGGTCTTGGGTCATACTCGCTCTCATGCTATGGGAAAGGGAGTGACCAAAAACCTAAAGTCACTCTCATAGGCTTGCCTTCCAATGACTATGGACCAGAATTGTCAGTGTTGTGCCAATGACTCTAGGATTTGAGCCACTTTTTCAGGCCCAAAGCCTAAGTCATTGCCCAGAATTGATCCATCTCTTCAATTCATTAAAGTAACAAGGAAATGAAAGTACTAAAGTGAATACTTATTCAAGACCTTGACTAGATCCCTACTAGCCATGACAGGCATTTCATCAAACATATCATCGACATGTAATATACAGGTGTAAATAACAGAGTTAAGTGTAAGGATCTCATACTTATCTGAGAATCGCTATGAACCATTGTTTCCTCGTGCCATTTGCTACATTATCATCTATTAGTTCATAGACACATTATCCATTCACATACAAGTAAAAACATGTTGAGAGCCATACATAACTGTTGTCATAAAATGTGCATATAACCAACATAATAGGAACAAAAATACAATAAACATAATAACCATCAAATCCATAAATACATCAGTACCTTTACACATGAAAATCAAGGGAATGTATTTCTCATTACTGAATGCAATGAACCAACCAGAGATGGGACTACCACGTTCCACCCGATCGTAGAATGGATGACTCAAATCTCTCTTCATCCATTCACCCTCGTGCCATATTCCAAGCATGAATGTGGGAGATCATAGAACACATCAATCAAAACTCATCTAGGGCTTCCAGAGGTCATCCAACTCAACCCATCAAATAGTGATTCTACCTCACGGTCAGACATTACTAAAATCATCATCAAATCAGAGTTTATCCCAGCCATGTAGGGCTCTAGCCAACCTGGCTATGGGACTAGTAACTCAACCCAAAACTTTTACTAGGCTATAGAGTGTTTGTCTAACCAAGGGTACAGGACTAGTAACTCAACCCAAGCTTAGGAAACATGAGAACCAATTAAAAGCACAATAAGGAAATAAACCCACAATCACCATGGTTATCCAGGAAATGAAAAGGCTAGGCAATCCACTTCCATTCCTTGCCATCCTCCATGCCAATGATAGATCACAACCAAGAAACTACATGCATATGCCATGCATGCTAAAACTAGTGAAGAAATCATACATGCAACTCGGAACATGTAAGAAAACATAATGTAGCTACTGATGTCGATGCCTTCTTGTGATTTCATATTCTTCCTTTTCCTTCTTGCTCCAAAAATCCAAGTATGCCACGCCTTCTAAGAGTGCTCCAAGAAAACTCTAAGTATCCTGGAGTATGAGAGAGATAGAATAATGAGAGAGAGCCCCAACAATAAACTGACAAAAGGTTACCAACTGATCTTCAAAATCCTTTTTATGAATGAGGCCTCTATTTTCTTCATTTTCCATTATTTTCCTTCATTTTCCTCCTCACATGCAACCTATGACCTTTCAACTCCTTTTTCTCCTAATTTCCATTATTTTCATAAATAAATGTGTCAAAATGCCTTTTAATGCCTTAGCCATTGCCTTTGTCGATTTCCTTAACCATAAATAACTAAATGAACAACCCCTAGGATGTCTTTCCCAACATTCATCCTGGAATAAGTGTCCCAGTCATTCATGGATATTGTTTTTAACATTTATACATGGAATTTTCACTAGGGTTGTTACAAAAGCTAGGGTGGATTTTGTCATCGGGATTTTAAATGACTCTTAGTGTTATTTATCGAGTCTTCGTAAAAGTGATTTGAGAATAATTCTAACTATTTGGTTACATTATTTTATTACAGGTCACTTAGTCTATTAGACCATATTTTGTGTCGCGGAAATGAGTAATTATTGAGGATGTATAACAAAAAGGTGTTCCCCCTTCATGGGTTAAAAATGTAATATTTCATGTAAAAAATATTTAGTGCATGGTCTTTCATAGTTAGACACCATGGCTAAATATTAGAGGTTTGGGAAAATTAGTAATCCCCTTATTAGTCAATTAATTAAAATTTTTTGCTAAAATATATTAAAATGCTAAAGCTAGAAATTTGATTAATTTAGGTCTTAGGAAAAATTAAATTCTCCAACATTTAAAATTCGTGGGTTTTAAAGTTCCTAATTTTTGGAGGTCCCCGGTCAAGGGAATATTGAAAATTTCAAGATATTTTGAACCCTTGGGCCATAGTAGTTAAGTCAAAGTCAACTTTTTGCTGCAATTAACTCAAAATAATCATTTTTGAGTTAATTAAAAGGAAATTAAAAGTGAAATTCGAATTTCGTCAAAAAATAACTTTATTTTAACGGTGATGATTAAAAGATCATTTGATCTTCATGAGGGGTTGAGATTGATTTAACGTGGATCAAGCTAACTAGCCATTGAAGAATTTTTCTATAAATGAGAGGCTTCTCTTTATTATTTAGATCCAATTTTTCAATCATGTACTCGCTCTAAGAAAGGTCTTGTAACTTTTTTCTGGTTAATAAAACACAAAGACTTTGGGGTTTCAAATCATGGTGTTCCTCTTTCATATTTATGTGGCAATATTGTTCTTAATACTTTGCTGCTTTTATTTGCATTTGCTAGTTAATAATCTTTGTTGATTGATCTGTGTATAGGTATCTTGCACAAATTTCTGGATTTTAGAATATCATTTTGATTTGATAAAAGTAGAAGGTATCTCTATTTTTGTATGATTCTATGATCATTTTTAAATATCTATTAATCTAACAATCATATCTAAGTGTGCAAAAGTTATCATTCAGGATGTGGGCATTTGGGGAAGCCTTTAGCTGGACCAATTGACTCTCAGTTTGCAAAATCTAAAAGATCCCATTGTCTTTTTAATTTCTGAAGTCATTTTATAGAATATTTTACTTGCAAGGTTTTTCTTGGGCTTGTGCCCTTTTAAAATTTCAAATTTATTTCTAAATATTGTGCACAATTTGTTTAAATCTAGCTAATAGAGGGCTTTGATATATAGATCTACAGAATATTATTGTAGATTTGTATATAGAAAATTTCTAATTCATTGGGGTTCTAGGTATTTCATATTTTTTCATATATATGTTTTGGGTTTTTATCTTTTGTTTGTACAAGAATAGCTTCTAAAGATTGCAGGTAATTTTTGTGGATTCTGGAGAGAGATTCAAGCCCCGGAGGGCATCTCTATTTTATTTGCAGGTTGAGGAGAAATTTTAGAAGGATTGTAGGCAAATTGTTCTAGGACCCTGAGGCCCTCCTCTCATTTTCAGCCTCCCTCCTTCATGACAACCCCTCCTCCTTATCCCTCCAGCCTTATGATTTCCACCCTCAAACCTTCCCTCCTCACCAAAAAATTTGTTCCTATTTTTTTCTAAAGACAAATCCCTTTCTATATATATATATATATATATATATATATATATATATATATATATATATATATATATATATATATATATATATATATAAGCTTGGAATTTGGAATTGGAGGATCTCCAATGATTCAGGCAGAATACCTCCAAGTGGCTTTAAGACCCTAAGGGTTGATCGGTGCACACCCTCTAACATTTCCTCATTCTATTTTGAAAACAAGGTTAATACTAACATAGATTTTCAATTCGATGGAATTTAGCAGCAAATTTAATTTACATTTTTACTTTTGTATAATTGTAGAATTAGAAGTAAGCTTTAGTAACTTTTGCAAACAAATTTCCGAAAATTGTTTTATTGTTGTTCAGTAGTTTATTTCTTAGTTTTTTAGATCAAATACATCAATAGATCATAAAAATTAAACTCATAAATTTTCTGAATTTAACAACAGATTTAATTTACATTTTTACTACTATATAATTGCATAAATAGAAGTTAGCTTTAGTAACTTTTGCATACAAATTTCTGATTTTTTTTTTTTACTATTGTTCAGTGGTTTATTTCTGATCTTTTTAGATCAAATACATCAATAGATCAGAAAGAATTAAACTCAGAAATTTTCTGAATCGTAGTTATCAATTTGTCATTTAAAATTTTATGTTGTTATACATAGAAATTTCTGAATATTGCATGGTTACATGACTGTTGTTTTAGAATATATTGTTGGTTTTAACATTTGATTTAAGATCATATTACTAGACTGATATTTCATTAATATGACTTGAGCTTAAAACATTTAGTTTATTTACTGAAGTTCATTTGGTTTTACATGCTTATGCAAGTAGGACCAATCTAGTTTTACTTATGCATCTAATGATCTTGATTGAGTATTTCATACAAATGAATTGTTGAATTTAAAAGTGTTTTCTTTCTAGCATTTTACATTTCTGTCCATTGTACATTTTAGTAATTATTTATGCATATTTTACATTTTGCAGTGCTGGTATAAGTACATGCTTTCACATTTAGATCACCACCTTTCTGGTTCTTAAGTTAAGTAACATTTAAGACATATTTTACAAATAATTTTAGGCCCTCATTTAACTAAAATTAACCAAGTCTCTGTATTTCACATAGTTTTAAGTTTGGCATTTGCATATGAGACAGTCGAGCCTTTTCAGCAGTAGTTCCCCATCATTTACTTTAACCTTATTTTCTTCACAAGATAGTTTACTCCATAAGGCACTGGTATCACTCTCTTCAAATCGTTTTGAATCCTTAAAATCTTGTTCAATCTAAAACAAGTATTGAATTCTTAGCTTTCTCTCAGGTTTGTTGGTTCCCAACTAATCTTTCATTTTTCCATTTCCATAGGGTCTACCCGCCTTAGTATGCTATTGGGAGACAAATCAAATGGAGTGATTGGGGATCAGTGTGATAGCGTCCGATCTGAGTCGTTGTCACGGTGCCTAGACATTTTGTTCAACAACATTTTTGGGTGTCGTTGAAGAGGATAAAGTTTTTCTGTCCTTGGTCCTCACGACATTTTTAATCATCTAATATTTTCCACCATTCGTTTAAGCCCACCAAGCAGCACACCATTTTTTTTTGTCGTTGTTGGGGACCAATTTATTGGACCTTGGCTTTACAACAATTCTCATCTTTCATCTTCTATCCTTCATCTTTCATCTCAAGTGACTCTACTTTATTGATTTCCTACAAGGGTTTTCACTAGAAGGAATCCAAATACCCTAATTAATCCCACTCTAGATTTTGAAAAGGTTTTTAGAGTTCGATTAAACAAGCTCTTTTCCCGTGCACACCTTGATAATCTTGGACAGGAATCTCTCTAATATCCATTCTCTTTTTTAGATCCCATTCAGAAAGACATCATGGATGACATGTATCTTCCTTGCAATTTTACTAACATTCAGAGTTACTCGCATGATCTTCCTACTATAGGTATGGATAAATTTCTTGCTTTCCAAGGCAATAATGTTGTAACCGTTAAAGATCATTTTAATCACTTTAGGCATTTCATTAAAATATGGGGTGTCCTAATGCTACTCATGAGGATGTGAGGATGAAGCTCTTTATGCTGTCTTTGGTAGAGGATGCTTTAGAATGGTTCACTAAAAGACTTGATCATTCCTTCAATTCATTACAAGATCTTGCTAATGCCTTTAAGGTCAAGTTTGGAGATGAGAGGGAAGAAATGCATCTCGTTAAAGCCTTGAGTATCATAAAGAAAAAAGAGAATGAAACCATTGAGGAATTTAATAGAAGGTTTAATTGTATCGTTAAGGAATTACCTCAAGATTATAAACCTCCTGATAAATCGCTCAAGGACTTCTACATTGATGCCTTTAACGCTGACACCTCTTATGGATTAAGACATGTTGAACTTCCTGATTATAAGGAATGTAAAACTTTAGCCGAAGAGCTTGAGAAGGATACAAAGGCATCTGGAAAATATGATATTCCAAGCTTTGATGGATCTTCCACAAAGATAAAAGAGCCTAAGGGTAAAGAAGTTAAGGAATTTGAGGATGATCCTATGCAGAAGTTACTTCAAAATTGGAAAGCATGGAGCTTAACCAGACAAAATTAATCTCTAACCATGCTAAAGAGATAGGTACTCTGCAATCTAGGTTGGTCCAAATGGAAAGGTTGCAATCTCAAAGTTCCCAACCTAGAATAATAACAAAAATAATAACGCCTGATAGAGGAAAAGGCAAGAAAATGAACATTAACCACCAAATCCCCTTGAATCTACCAATCTTGTTGATAATTCTCCTCCATATTGTAGGGCTTGTGATGCCTTGCATGAAGAAGCTACTTGCCCCACTATCAAGAGAATTGTGGATAATGGGATCTTTAGGGCAAGTAACCAGATTAATGCCATTGGTAGGGAATATCACCTATCAAAGGAAAATTGGGAAGGGATAAAGGAGTATAGTCATGGTGTCAGACCTTTCACATCTTCCTAGAGTATCAATAATATTGACCATGACAATGATATGCTAGTTAAATTATTTGGTGAAAGGCCCTCTCCATATCAAATATTAGAAATTACAAAAGATAAGGGGCTAACTTATCAAAGAAGGGATAAAGATAAAAGTGATAATCATGCTCTCCTTTGAAATTTTAGCCCCTCATCTAAAATGAATATTGATTTGGGTGGATGGTTGAACAATTCTAAAATATGGGTTCCTATCACCGAATTTTTGAAAATCCCTTCCCAAAGGGCTAAGTTGTTAAATTCCATTGAGAATCCTCGTATTAATGTTACTCAAGACAAGACTCCTGAGACTGTCTACAAGGATGCTCTTGTGTATTTGCAAAGTATGGATTTTTTCAATAATGAGCATCAACCTTTCTTCATTACCTTGATGGTTAATGGCTACAGGTTGTACAATTTCATGTTAGATTCAAGTGCTTCATATTGTGTTATGACCAAGAGGGCCATGGAAAAACTAAATTTAAGGATTTTTAGGCCTTACTACAACATATGTGGCATGGATTCTAAGAAAATCGAAGTTCATGGGTTAATAAAGGAATTACAAGTCCATTTGTCTATTACCCTGACATTATGATCATGAAGGACATAGTTGTAGTTGATGTTCCTGATGCTTGGGGTATGCTATTGTCTAGGAAATGGGCCTCTAGTCTAGGAGGAAGTATCCAAATGAATTGGTCATATGCAATGATTCCTTCTCCTAGAGGTATTGGGTTCATTAGACTAAATAGGGAGCTAGAAATGAGATTCCATGTGGAAGATCCTAAGACACCCCATAATGAGGTGATCACTAATAAACCTGACTTGGGGAATTACACTATTTTGTCCAATTCCATAATCCCATCATAGGTTAAGGTTGTGAAAAGATAAGTGATCTGAAGAGTTAGGTATGGTATATTCATTTATATGGTGCATCATCTAGGCATAGTAAAGGTTATAGGATTGTTTTAAAGTCTCCCCTGGAGCATGTTTTCAAACTTGCTTATATATTAGAATTTGGAGCAACCAACAACGTAGCTGAGTATGAAGCTTTATTGTTAGGTCTTGAGTTTTCAAGGTCTTAGGGGTTAAATTACTTCATGTTAAGGGAGACTCTGATTTGGTTATCATGCACGTTAAAAATAAATTTGCTTGTAGGAATCAGAGATTGAGAAACTATCAGAATGCAATCTAGGATATTTTGGAATACTTTGACGCTCTTGAATTCGAAACTATCCCAAGAGAGAAAATAAGTTTGGCCGATGAGCTTGATATAGCCACATCTACCTTGCAGTTGTCTGATGAATTAGTGAAGAATAAGATTAAAATGGAAATTATTTTCAGACCTTCCATTTGAGATAACTTAGAGCATTAGAAAGTTTTTGATGATGAAAAGCAAGTGATTCGCTTTTTAAATAACTTGGATGAGTTCAAGAATTTTCAGGTAAGATATAGGGAGGATGGATTTGATGATTATGAAAATATTATAAATCCTACTCCCAGGAATGTTGTTGCCTTAGAGAAACACTTTGATCGGCATGATGCCACAAAGAAAGGATAAGAAAATAAGATGGATCCTCACAAATTTATTGAAGTAAATATAGGTGCCCCTAGTGACCATAAAATTGTTAAAATTGGTAAGGGTGCTAGTAAGGAAGAAATAAAAAGGATAATCGATTTACTTCATGAATATCGAGATGTCATAGCATTTTCTTATGATGAGCTAAAGGGTTATAGGGAAGATGTCATGGAGTATACTATCCCTTTAAAGGATGAGAATGCTAAGCTCTTTCATTGGAAGCTTAGGTAGATAAACCCTAGGTTGGACCCCCTTGGTCCAAATGGAGCTTGCAAAAATGCTCACAGCTGGAACCATTGCTCAGACTAGGCATTCATCATGGTGTTCCAATCTGGTGATTGTTAGAAAGAAGAATGGAACAATCAGACTTTGTGTCGATTTCAAAAACCTTAATCTAGCATGTAAGAAGGATAATTACCCTTTGCCAAACATGGAGACTATGTTGCAAAGAATAACGGGTTCTGGAATGATGTCCCTGCTAGATGGTTTCTCTGGGTATAGTCAATTTTGGGTTAAGAAGGAAGATTGACACAAAACTACTTTCACCACACCATGGGGTACATTTGAATACATTCAAATTCATTTTGGGTTAACTAACAGTGGGGCTACCTTTCAAAGGGCTATGAACTATGCCTTCAAGGGTTTAATCGGTAAAATTATTGAAATTTATCAGGATTATCTTACGGTTGTTTCTAAGAATTGTATCGGTCATATATGTCATCTTAGACAATTCTTTGATAAATGCAAAGAATTTGTAACATCTTTGAATCTTGAGAAGTATGTTTTTGGAGTAACAGAGGGAAAGTTTCTTGGTCACATCATTTCCAAGGATGGGATCAAGATTGACCTTGAGAGGGTTGAGGCAATCCAAAATATTCCTCTCCCTCATAATCTCAAATCCATTCAATGTTTTCTTGGGAAAACTAATTTCCTTAGAAGATTTATTCCAAACTATGTAGAAATGCCTAATCCTATTCAAAGTCTTCTGAAAAAGGTTGTTAAATTCTTGTGGAAAGATGTTGGAAAAAGGGATTTTCAGGAGATCAAAGGTGTTATTGCTAAAGCTCTTGTCTTAGTTAGTCTCGATTATTGGAAGGACTTCATGATGTTCTCTTTTTCTTTTGAAGATACCATTGCTGGTGTGTTGTTACAAAAGAACAAAGATGATCACGAACAAGCTATAACTTTCATGAGTAGAGCACTTGAAAATTCTAAATTAAATTATTCTCCCATGGAAAAGCAAGGCTATGCCTTAGTTAAATCTCTTAAGCGTTTCAAGACTTATGTGGGTTATTCCAAGATCATTGCTTTTGTCCCACACTCTATTGCTTAAGATATATTAACTCAAGTTGATTTCTTAGGGACTCATGCTAGATGGGTTACTAAGATTAAAGAATATGATTTAGAGATTAGACCCACCAAGTTAGTCAAAGGTTAAGGTTTGGTTGAAATGATGACCGAGGGAGATGAAAAAGCTCTTGGTTTGATTTGTCTTAACGATTCATCTTCGCCTGAGATACAAAGATTAGGAGAGCATGAATAGTACAAGGATATTATTTATTATGGGTTAAATCTTACATGTCCTGTTGGGATAGGGTCCCCAGGGTCATTTTTGGGGTTAGTCAACCCAATTTTTGTAAATTTTTTGTAAAAATATGTAAAGTCTCCATGAAATGCGAATGCGGAGGGTGAAACTAGATAGGAGTCAAAAGGGTCTTAGCCCCTTGTTTGGATAAGTAAATAGGTCAGTTTTGAGACTCACCCATGGTCTGCAGATAATGTTATTGTATTGAACAAATCTATATATAGTTGAGTCATAGCGAGTCCAAGAGGTACCGAAGAGAAAGTAAGGCAAGATAGAGATTGTTTTGGGAAAGTGTTAAGGCAGGAAGGCTTTGCTTCTTGTACTTAGGCAAAAGGGGAAGGATCATGCGGTGGGTATGTAGAAGGCCTTGGTAAGTCCGCAGCTGAATGTGCAGAACCCTACAGCTGAGTGCCCAGGGTGAAAGAGTTTGTAATCTGAACGTTGAAGATGAATAAAGACTAAATTTGCATAATTATCTTGCAATTTGTGCATTATTGTTGAATTTTTTTATGTTATGATTTGTCGCTTTATAATATGTTTTCTATGGAATAATGAATAAATGTTGCACGAAACTACTAAATCTATCTTATTTATGCATGACTTATGTAATTATCTATTTTTGCGAAGATAAGGGTTATTTATGTTATGATTTATGATGAATTAGATAGATATGCAGGAAGGCAGATCTAGGGTTATTGATTAATACACGGAAGTGGATAATTTTCCTGTTTAGGGTCCGCAAAGACTGATCGTAGACCTTCACAAAGGTCTAGAATCCATTTTACTCGAGTTATTGTATCATAGCACGGAAGAATACCGATCTGTGCAAAGGTAGATATGAGCTATAAAAGCTTAAGCCCTCTTAGCACACTGTCTTTGGATGCAAAAACCTGGGTCTAGCATCCCCCAATACTGCTTCGGATGAGATTGCAACCTGCGTTATGCAGGTTGTTGCTGAAAGGGCCATCAATTAGGGTTTTGTTGGTTGGCGCGAACAACTCTAAACCTGGGTGAGGCCCCCTTAAGCCAACAAATGGTTCCATTTCCGGGACCAGGATCTTTCTAAGAGATGTGTGATAAATGGTTTCCTAAGAAGAAAGAGATTGATAAGTGGATTGATCGAAACATGCACATGTTCGATGCTCAAGAGAACAGGAGCCCTAAATTGTCCAAGGAACAATGGTTGAGAGATTTTTGTACATAGACGAGACCGACGTGTTCTTCTGTTTCTTCCCTAAAGAGCTATATGAGTGGTTGTCTAAATTGGTCGATAGGCAAAGAACGTGGAGGCTAGAAGGCCTTATATTGTGGACTCCTGAACTGGTGCGATGTCTAGAAGAATTGAAATTAATATCACGTGGGTTGTGGATCACTGGATTGATCGCACATTGGGAAGCTTTGTGACTTATTTTGCGATCGATGGGAATATTAGCTATAGTTAAGCGGAACAAAGGATATTTAAAGGTTCGTGAGGTAAGTATTTAAAATCATTGAAGACTTGGATTAAAATGTTGTTATGTGAAAAGAGGGTTATGCAGTTACCTTGGTGTTTGGGGCTACGTGAAGTAGGTGACTATTTATAATAAACAGAGGATCCAGCCTAGAATATAGTCTGCTCATTCAACCCCCTTCAAGTGATGGTGAAGGGACAGTGTTGACTACACCGCGAAGAGCAGTTCAGTTAATTACGTAGGGTATTATGAGGATGCCACACCCATCCACCACACCTCCACCTCCACCTCTGCCTTATACACATACGCCTTCACCCCCTCCACCTCCATTTCCACCATTCAACATGGTGAACGTGATGAAGATGCCAATTTTTAAAGGAACAAGGAGTGAAGATCCAGAAAAGTTTTTTTTTTTTTCACAGGAGTTGTTTGGACAGCACAGCAGATTACGGATGATAATATTAAGAAAGCGCAGTTGGTTACAGCCTTACAGGATCGTAGATCAACATGGAATATCAAGTATTGCACTGATAACCACAACGCAACGTTGGAAGATACCCAGGTAGCTTTGAACAAGGAGTTCAGTAAGCCTAACTCAGAGGCACGGTCAATAATTGAATTTAAGGAAATCCGGCACAAGATATATGAGACACCTTGGGATTTTAATTAGAGGTTGAAGTGCCTAATCAAGTAAGCCAATATGATAATCTTAGATTCACAACATCGCGAATGATTTATAGCATCACTCTTGCCTCATTTAAGAATACCTTTCTCACAACAGAAGATAACAATGCAAGCAGAAGCCTTGGATATTGCGATGAGGCTGGATGCCTTGTCTATACAGGATACAAATATTGGGGTGCAACAGATTAATTCACAACTGGAAAACCTACACTTGGAGTTGTAGAGCCTAAAGAAAGGGAAGGAAGCTCAGCCAGAGGTACACGAGAAGGTATAGTGTCTGAAGTGTAAGAGCCATGGACATGATAAGGATCATTGCCCGGTCTATAAGAATTATATTATATGGGGAGGGATTGTTCCCCTGAAACCATAAAATAATGCTGGGATGAGCACGGGAGATGCGCTATGGTGCGCTATCTGTCAGGTTACAGGACAACAAGCTACTGATAACTGCCATCTACTATAGAAGTTTGTACACACCCCCCAGCATTTATTTTGCAATTTTTGTAAGTTTGTAGGACATTATGAACACTACTCTAGGAGTTAGGAGATGATGATGGATAGAACCCCTACCTATAGGATGCAGGAAGAGAACCAACCTCAGGATCAGGGCACAGGAGCTGTGCGTGGAGGATTACAAGGCCGAGGATGAGGAAGAGGCATTGGACCAGGTCGAGGGCGTGGGTAGGTAATCTGCTATAATTATGGTGAAGTAGGGAACTTCGCGCGAAATTGTACAAATCCCACACATCCATCATGTCATTATTATTGACAGTTTGACCATGTCATAGAGGAATGCCTGGTCCTTATGGAAAAGATGCAAGAGAAGAAGGTGCAGCCTAGCAGCCTACACATAACATTCAAATGATGAGGGTTGAGCCCTGCAAAGAGGATCAGAGCATAAATATCATGTTGAGAAGTGGTATGATCACTGGTGCAGATAAGGGTAAGTAGCATGAGGAAGAAAGATGGGTGTGCAAGGCTGTTGAGAAGGAAGTAGATTTTGATCTTAATTGCATTAAAGAGACCTTCATGGAAGAAGATAAGAACTTCTTTGAAGCCTCCACCTCAGGGAGTCATGAGAAAACACCAGAGACTAGTGTGACACAAGAAGTAGATCCTTCAATACTAGCTACTTTCATGAAGATTTGTATGAATCTTCTGCATGATTAGAAAGCAGCAGAAGGGTTGCAAGAGTTAATAGACAAGTGCACAAATAAAGAAAAGACTCGTGTTGAACAACGCACAGTAAGAAAGATTGGTAAGCATAAAATGCGAATGGGGCACGAGATGAGGCTAACTACACAAATAGGCGAATATGAAATGGACCAAGTATTGGGGTGTGATGCAAATGTCCTGCCTAAGTAGACATGGGAAAGGATGGGGAGACCTGCACTCCAGTGGTCTCCTATTCAGTTGCGTATGGAAAATCAATAGAATATTATTCCAATGGATCACCTATTGTTGAGAAATGGCAACAAGAAATTCTAGTTTGGTTTGTCCTTGAATTAAACTGTGAATTAAAATAGAATTACTTTCTCATAGGAATTTGAAAATAATTAATTAAGTTTAATTTACTTAATTAAGTTTAATTAACTTAATTAATTTAGGAAATTCAAATTGGAAGTATTTTAGAAGACATGTATATGTTCTCCCTAACTTATAGGAGTTCAGGATGAGTTATGAATGAGTTGTAATTAGTTAACTCAATTTATTGAGTTAAGTCCAGTTAAATTAGTTCCAAGCAGTTTCAGGAACTAATAGTGAGTAAACAGTCAGTTGGGACATTAGTGACCTAATTAGTGCTACTCTAGTTAACTTAAGATACCACCATTAGAAACTCATGCATGTTGATTATGAGAAATACCCAGTTGATACTAGAGTGTAGGGGAAGTGTACTAATTGTTTTAGATTTTTCTGAGTTGCATTGATAGCGCATGCAATCAGGAATTGATCCTTGAGGGATTGCACTATTTTTAGAGGCTTTATTTCCCTTTAAATACAATCTATTCCCCATAGGAATTACACATTGGAATAGAAACTTGGAGAGCTTGTGAAGAGGCTAATATTTGGCCATGAGCTTGCTTATGAGTTGGAGATTGAATTTGCTAAGTGCTAGGATTGTTCTAGAGAGAACAAGCATTGTAATTTCATCTCGATTTTTTGGATTAATACAAAACAAATAGTGGGGTTTTGAGTTGTCACTTTCCCCAGATATTTATTGTGGTATGTGCCTTTCATTCTCTTCCTCTATTGATTATTGTTTGCTCGATGTTCATGGGCTTCCGCTGTGAAGAGTAGAAGTATATTCTTGTCTCTTTCTTTAGAAAATTGCATTAGCTTGTGAATCTATAGGTTTTTCTAAATGGTATTAGAGCAAGATTGTTTTTCTGGGCTGAGAGTTTGTAGAGAAGTTCTAAGAATTTCTGTGCAAAATGTTTAGAAACAAATTGTAGATTTGGATTCCTTGGGAAAACATACCCAAATTTAAAAAAAAAAAAAAAAAAAATGACTGAATTGGAGTTCGAATGAGGGAGATGTCGTTGATTGAAAATCAAATCTCTATAGGAGACTTCGAAGTTTTGAGTTTCTAGGTTACAGGTGAAATTTGAATTTGCATACATACTTTAGGATCGACAGATGGCATTCCATGGGTTGAGGCTTGAGTATGCCTTGGAAGGGAGCTATAATTTTATAGCTTGGAGGGACATGATGGAGGTTGTGCTAAAAGATAATGGCTTGAAGGAATTCATTGATCAAGAAGTCCCCAAGCCAGTAGCTACGGATGCACAGAACTTGGCTGAATGGAAGAAGTGTGTGGCGAAAGCAAGGTGGATAATCCTTGAGGGAGTTCGAGACCACATTGTCTCGAGTCTCCATGGCAAGGAAACTCCACATGCTATGTGGACAACATTGATAGAATTGTATCAGAATAGTAGTGATCAAAGGAAGTTGACACTGAAGGATAACCTTCGTAAAATCAAGATGGAGAAAGGCGAGATGATTCCAAAGTACTTGACCAAGTTCGCTCAATGTCGGGATGAACTTGGAAGTGTTGGAATCACAGTTGCCGAGGAGGATATGGTGAGCCTTTCTCTTCTTGAACTCCCAAAGAGTTGGAATAGTTATTAGGACTCTGTCAATGGTCAAGAGAAGCTACCAAATTGGGAATGACTATGGTCAGATTTGATGCAGGATGAGATCAGGAGGAACACCAGGGATGGCTCTTCATCAAAGACTGATGATGAAGAGAATTGTTCCTTAGTGATTAAGGCAAGGAAGGGGAAAGGTAAAATTTCTCGTTCCAAATCAGATTCTTATCATGGAGGTAAGAAGAAGGACATGACAAAAGTTAAATTCTTTCATTGTCACAAGATGGGTCACTTTGCTATAAATTGTCCATTGAAGAAGTCCAAGGAGAAGTCCTCAAGAGGAGCGACGGGTGAGGCTTTGGCCTCCCAATTCGAATTGGAATTTCCCCCATTGCATGCATGGTGTCTTCAATGATGGGAAGTGTTTGGTAATTAGGCAATGGAGCTTCTTTCCACATGACTAGAGACAAAGAGTTATTCAGTGAACTGGAGGAGAAAGATCTCAAGATGCATATCGAGATGGGTGATGAAGGTAAGTATAGTGTTACTGGTATGGGCACTATTACTTTTCAGAGGAAGCATGCGGCTCCACTCACCTTGAAGAATGTTATGCACATACTCGGACTGACGAAGAACTTTGTATCTATTTCCATGCTTGAGGATAGAGGCTATGATGTGATCTTTTCGAAAGGAAAGGTGTTCCTTCGACACATAGCCATGGGTCAAGTAAAGAAGATATGGATTCGAGTTCAAAATATCTATAAGATAATGTAGAGGATTGTGCTGCTTTGAGTTAAAAAGAGGAAAATATGTTGAGCTGAGACGTTGATGAGTTATGGGACAGGCGATTGGGCCACTTACATCATGGGGCTTTGAAGATATTGCAGCAAATCTCTATCGGTATTCCCAAAGGTACGCTTGAGCAAGTTGATACATGCAAGGGTTGTACTTTGGGAAAACACACCAAGTCTTCCTTTGGAGATAAATATAGTCGAGCAGAGTCTATTCTGGAGAGAGTCCATTCAGATGTGTGTGGACTATTCTCGACAGTATCCACCGCCAAACACAAGTATTATGTTATATTTGTAGATGACTATTCTCGTAAATGTTGGATATTTTTCATGAAGAGAAAGGACCAGACATTCACAAAGTTTTGTGAATCCAAAGCATTGGTTGAAAAAGAGTGAGGTAAGAAGGTTAAATTTCTATGGAGTGATAATGATAGAGAATATGTCTCTAATGAGTTTAAGAACTTTTGTGCAGTGGAAGGGATTAAACGAGAGTTGATGGCACCTCATAACCCTAAAAAAATGGGGTTGCCGAGAGGAAGAGTAGGAGCATAGTAGGGGTAGCAAGGGCAATGTTGCATGATTAGGGCCTACCACTAGAGTTGTGGGTTGAGGCATGCAACACATTGGTTTATGTTCAAAACCGTAGTCCACATCAAATACTTGAGAGTAAAACACCAGAGGAAGCTTATTCTGGTAAGAGGCCAAATGTTGGTCACTTCAGGATTTTTGGGTCATCGTTTTAGTTCCATGTGACCAAAGATGCATGAAAGAATATTGAGCCAACATTGGAGTTGGGGATCTTTGTGGGGTACACTGATGCTCCCCACAACCGTCGATTGTACATGCAAACCAATCGGATGCCACTGGTTCGGAGGGATGTCAAGTTTGATGAGGAGAAGGCCATGTGATCATCCCTTGAGAGGGAGCTTGAGCTACATGCAGAGGAGGAACTTTTAGTTCCTAAGGTTGAGGAGCCTAAGATTGATGTGGAGCAGCCACATGCAGAGGTTCCAGGATTAGAGACATCTACTCAGGAAAATTATTCCAGAGAGGGAAGAAAGCGCACTAGATAGGCTGACAGATTGTCGGATGATGCATGGGAGAATGTGGGAGCACCCTCTTCTTAGCATAGACTAAGGAGGTCACCATAAAGGTACATTGGATACATGGAACTTATGGGTGCGTGTGTTGTGACAAAGCCATCTTCCTTTTAGGAAGCAATGCAACAGCCAGTTTGGGTTGATGCAATGGTGGAGTAGTATGACTCCATAGTTCAAAACATTGTTTGGGATGTGGTCCCAAGAGCAGAGGACAGGTTAGTTGTGAGCTCTCGTTGGCTTTACAAGGTAAAGCAAGATGCAGATGGTAGTGTTGAGAAGCATAAGGCTAGATTTGTGGCTTGTGGCTTTTCACAAGTAGAAGTGATTAACTATGATGAGACCTTTTCTCCTGTTGCAAGGTACTCATCTATCATATCTATTTTGGCACTATCTGCACAGATGGGTTGGAGTATCCATTAGATGGATGTGATGACTGCCTTCCTTGATGGCATGATTGAGGAAGAGGTGTACATAGAGCAGCCTGAAGGTTTTGAAACCTTGGACTGTGAGTTGCATGTGTGCCAACTCAAGAGAGCATTGTATGGGTTGAAGCAAGCACCTCGTGCTTGGTACACCAGGATAGATAGCTACTTCACTAGGTCGGGCTTCACGAAGAGTGAAGTAGATTTGAACCTGTATCACATAGTGGTGGAAGGTAAGTTGTTAATCATTGTAATTTATGTAGATGATCTCATATTGACAGGTGATGAGAATCTCATCAAATCTTGAAAGGAGGACCTTTTAAGAGAGATTGAGATGAAGGACATTGGGTTCATGCATTACTTTCTTAGCATGGAGTTATGGCAGGGAGATAGGGAGTTGTTTGTTTCTCAAGGCAAGTATGCCAATGAGATACTTAGGAGATTCTGCATGGAGAGCAGTAAACCCATGGAGATTCCTCTAGCTGGTAACTGGAGGAAGGAGGATGCTACTTCAACAGAAGTAGTGGAAGCTATTGTTTATAGTAAGCTTGTGGGTTCACTCATGTATTTGGTGAACACATGACCAGATATGTGTTATGCAATTAACCATCTTAGTCAAGCGATGGTTAGGCCTAACAAACTGTATTGGAAGGCGAAACAACATGTATTGAGATACCTCATAGGCACTATTCAGTTTGGGTTTTGGGATAGACGGACAGAGGGAGTGAAGCTTCAAGGCTTCACTGATGGAGATTGCATGGGGAGTCCATCTAATGGGAAGATCACATCAGGAGGGATCTTTAGTATTGGGTCAGTTGCAGTTTAATGGTCCAGGAGGAAATAGAGATCGGTTGCACTCAGTTTGATAGAGGCAGAGTACATGGCTGCAAGTCAAGCAACATGTGAGGTTATCTAGATGAGGAAGATCTTGGTTGGTTTGTTTGGTCAGCAGATGGATCCGACAGTGATTTATTGTGATAATCAGAGTTGTATCAAACTCTCTAAAAATCCAATTTTTCATGATCGATCCAAGCATATAGATATAAGGTATCATCATCTCAGAGATCTTGTATTGAGGCAGATCATGTTGTTAGATTACATTTCCATGGAGGAGTAAGATGCTAACATCTTGAAAAAGGCATTGCCAAGATGTAAATCTGAGTTTCACAGAGTAAAGATCAAGGTAGTGGATAATCCGTTTCTTGTTTAGAGGGAGTGTTGAGAAATGAAAACAAGAAATTCCAGTTTAATTTGACCTTGAATTAAACTGTGAATTCAAATAGAATTCTTTTCTCATAGCAATTTGAAAATAATTAATTAAGTTTAATTAGCTTAATTAATTTAGGAATTTGAATTGGAAGTATTTTAGAAGACATGTATATGTTCTCCCTAACTTATAGGAGTTCAGGATGAGTTATGAATGAGTTGTAATTAGTTAACTCAATTTATTGAGTTAAGTCCAGTTAAATTATATCCAAGCAGTTTCAGGAACTGACAGTGAGTAAACAGTCAGTCGGGACATTAGTGACCTAATTAGTGCTACTCTAGTTAACTAAAGATACCACCATTAGAAACTCATGCATGTTGATTTTGAGAAAGATCCAATTGAGACTAGAGTGCAAGGATAGTGCACTAATTTTTTTATATTTTTTTGAGATGCACTGATAGTGCATGCAATCAAGAACTGATCCTTGAGGGATTGCATTATTTTTAGAGGCTTTATTTCCCTTTAAATACAAGCTATTCTCCATAGGAATTACACATTGGAATAGAGACTTGGAGAGATTATGAAGAGGCTAAGCTTTGGCCTTCAGCTTGCTTATGATTTGGAGATTGAATTTGCTGAGTGCTGGGATAGTTCTAGAGAGAACAAGCATTGTAATTTCATCTCGATTTTCTAGATTAATACAAAACAAATAGTGGGGTTTTGAGCTATGGCTTTCCCCAGATATTTATTGTGTTATGTGCCTTTGGTTCTCTTCCTCTATTGATTATTATTTGCTCGATGTTTATGGGCTTCTGCTGTAAAGAGTAGAAGTAGATTCTTGTCTCTTTCTTTAGAAAATTGCATTAGATTGTGAATATACATGTTTTTCTACACTTATATGGCATAATGGTGGACATTGAGGGTGCGAGCACACTGGCTAACTTTGAGGTCATTGATATAGTGGATGATAGTAACCCTTACCCCGAGTTGCTAAGAATTGACTGTGTTATTGATATGAACGGGGTAATCAATTTGAAGAAGCGGAAGATGACGTTTGATAGGAAGTCTCTCAGAGTTGTAGTGCCACTAGACCTTGCATAAAGAATGCGTTATACTGAACCTGTTCGCGACTATGTGGAAAGTGATGATGATCTAGATCAGATATACAAGATAACAACATGAGATGAGGATTTGATCAATTCTACAGCCAATGGATGAATTGCATGGGACAGGAATAGCTCGTGTGCCTCAGATTTAGATGACAAGCTTGAACACTGGCAGAATCGGTTGAATGAAGTATCTATGCTCCGCTGCAATATGATGACCTAGTCACTGAGGTGTGTTTTGACTGAGGTAAGAAATATTCCACATTATGATGGGTTTACTAATGTGGAACAATTTTTAGATGAATTTGAAAGGGAAGTATTGGAAGAAAATTGATTCCAGGCACTAGAGTTGGTGTTGCGTGCTACGCTTGCTCGTTGGTCGGGTACGCACAAGGAAAACTTTGCTGGATGGAAAGAATACAGAAGAATGATGAAGTTAAGGTTTGGGTATGATAATATTAGGATCAAAAAATAATGTAGTGGGAAGGATGATCCACATGATTATTTAGCATGATGGACTAAGGCCCGGGGAATAGAACCACAACCAAAATGGGTGCATATTTTCTATCATACGTTAGATATAATCCCAATGAACTGGTATCTGGAGACGGAGCTTCACCATGGAACTGTTGAATGGGACATTTTAAGGGAGTTTTTTCTATTAAAGTTTAGCTTTGAAGATGGGTTTGAGAGAATTGATGAGGCACTACAAGAGATAAAAGCCACTATATTCAGAACGTTGAAGGAACCAGTAGAATGGACTCAGCCAGATTGGAGTACACAGCTACGCCATACGCTGGAATGTTATAATGTGACTGTTGAAGAAGAAGAGGATGATCCATGGAATATTACCATTCTTGAAACTGAAGCACAATGCAAAGTCGAAGGCCTGAAGGTGGCGAACTTGGATATATCATAGCCTTTGAAAACTTGACAAGTAAACATTGGATCGGAAGAAGAACCTAAGTTCCCAAAGATAGCAGAATATTGGGACAAAGATATGGTTGACAAGGTAGCTAAGCTGTTGTGTGAGTACCAGGATTTATTCCCAACAATTTTTTCGAATTTGAAGGGAATTATCAGAGATTTAGGTGTTATGAAGATCATATTGAAATCGAATGCAAAGCCTGTTAAGTAGCAGCCTTATCAGCTGAATCCAAAATATAAAGGGAAGGTGCACCAAGAACTGGATAAAATGTTGGAAGTTGGTATTATTGAGCCAGTAGAGGAATCGGATTGGGTAAGACCAATGGTGGTCCAAGAAAAGAAACAAAAGGGCGAGATCCACATATGTGTAGATCTATGGAAGCTGAATGATGCCTGTGTGCATGACCTATTTCCAACACCATTTACTGACGAAGTATTAGAGAATGTTGGTGAACGGGAGGTGTATCCATTTACTGATGGATTTTCGGCATATCATCAAATAAAGATTGCGCCAGAAGATCGAAGCAAAACAACCTTCGTGACTAAGTGGGGTTGCTTCCAATATACAGTTATGCCATTTGGATTGAAGAAAGCACCTACAATATTTTCTCGGGTAGTGATCGTGACATTCAAAGAGTTTATTCATAAGTTACTTGAGGTATATTTTTATGATTGGACCGTGTTTGGGTTGGTATAGCGTCGTGTTGCGAGCCAGCGCCTCATGATGGATACATGTCGAAGGCATCAGATCGCGCTGAACTTAAATAAATTCATATTCTATGTGCCCTTTTGGATTTTACTCAGCCATGTTGTATGTAAGTAGGGATTGATGGTGGACCCTGCAAAGATTGTTGTAATTGTGAATTTGGAAGCTCATAGAAATCTGAAACAATTTCCTGTGACATTGGGACACACTAGGTGTTACAGAAATTTTATCAAGGTGTATGCCCAGATAACCATGCTGATAGGGAAATTGTTAAAGAAAGATGCGATGTTTTGCTGGGATGAAGACTGTTAACGCAATTTGGATGTACTGAAGGAAAAGATGGTGACAACACCTATTTTGGTATTTCCGGATTGGGAGTTCCATGTGCATGTAGATGCCTCTTGCATCGTGCTAGGAGTAGTATTAATACAAGAAGGTGAGGGAGAGATTGATCACCCGATAGCTTTCACGAGCAAGAAGTTATCCAAAGCTAAGAAGAATTATTCCACGACAAAGCGCGAAGGGCTAGCGATGGTCTACACGTTGTAGAAGTTTAGACATTATTTGTTGGGTGGACACTTTAAAATGTATACAGATCACTCCGCACTGAAGTACCTAATCAATAAGCCTGTGTTGGGGGGGGGAGATATGTCGATGGTTACTATTGTTCCAGGAATATGAATTTTAAGTGATTGTGAATCTTGGAAGGCTGAATGCAAGCCTGGACCATCTATCAAGAATTGAAATAGGTGAGGAGCCGAGTAGTTTGAAGGAAGGACTACCAGATGTGCAGCTCTTTGCGGTGTGCGTCACAGATGATCATTTTGTTGATATTATCCAGTTTTTAACAACAGGAACAACTCCAAAAGGTTATTCCACTGAACAGAAGAAGGAGTTAGTAGTTCGAGCTACAGATTTTTTCATAATTACAGGTCATTTGTATAATATGGGAACGAATGAGATACTCCGAAGGTATTTTCTGGAGTTTGGACGTGCTAGTATCCTAGTTGAAGTCCATGGAGAAGTGGCAGGAGGTCACTATGCGGGGAAAGCGATCACACAGAAGATTTTTCACGCTGGGTTATGGTGGATGACATTACACAAGGATTCAAGGCATACTGTAAGGCGTGCAATGCTTGCCAAAGGATGAGGAAGCCTTCACGAAGGGATGAATTGCCTTTAAATCCTCAAGTTTCACTACAGGTATTTGACAAGTGGGCCATTGACTTTATAGGTCCAATAAAACCACCAGGTAAGAAGACGAGTGCGAGGTATATCATTACTGCAACAGAGTACTTAACTAGATGGGCAGAAGTGTAGCCAGTGAAGGATTGTATGGCAGCCACAACTGTAAAGTTTTTGTTTGAATATGTCTTAATGCGACTTTGATGCCCTAAGATTTTGATGAGTGACAGGGGTACACATTTTTTGAATGAAACAATCAGCACGATGCTTAAAGAATTCAGGTGTATCATCATAAGAGCACGCCCTATCACCCACAGGCGAATGGAACAGTGGAATATTTTAATAATATTTTGGAGCATGCACTGAAAGATTTTTGCAATGCGTAGAGGAATGAATGGGACATGCACGTATTTACTATTTTGTGGGCTTATAGGACGACCTATAAGAAGTTGACAGGCCAAACTCCATTTAGGTTGGTCTATGGAGTTGACACAGTAATGCCTATGGAGTATATTGTCCCAAGTTTACATATTGTAGCATTGACAGGGATGGCAGATCGCGAGACCTTGGAGGAATGTCTCGCGCATATCATGCTGTTAGAGGAAGACCGCTTTCCTACAGGATTTCACCAGCAAGTGCAAAAGGAATGTGAGAATGCATGGCATGATCAGCATATTAAGCTATGCATGTTCAAGGTAGATGATGTAGTGTTGTTGTATGACAACAATTTCACAAA
The DNA here is from genome assembly GCA_031772625.1 of Pinus tabuliformis. Classification (NCBI taxonomy): domain Eukaryota; kingdom Viridiplantae; phylum Streptophyta; class Pinopsida; order Pinales; family Pinaceae; genus Pinus; species Pinus tabuliformis. Next base: position 180,899,480 of record CM062807.1, on the reverse strand, counting down.
ATTTCCAGGAAAGTTTCAAATGCATTGGTTGGGGCCATATCTTATTAAGGAGATCATGGATGGTGGCACAATTCAGCTTCTGAAGCTGAATGGAGAACCATTCTTTGGAAAAGTGAACGGAAGTAGGTTGAAGCTGTAAACGAGCTCCTGCGCAATGACTATATAGAAGTAGTACATTCTTTGTAATCTAGGCAGTTGCAACGGATTTTAGGACTATAAAATACACTTCCCCACTAAATGAAAAATGTGGTAGGGAGGTTCCACAACAGATGAAAAGAGTGTGACAGGTAAAGCTACGCTGGATGAGCTGCGCCATAGAAGATGGTGTCATGCATATGGGTTCAAAAGTAGCCATTGGGGTTACTATTCATGATTTGATGGCCAAAAATGAGTTAAGAGGAGTGGGTAGGTGCTACTTATGGTGAATATATTTGGAGATTTGCCGCCAAATATGAATTTATGATCAGAATTTCAGGGGAATGATCAGATTTGAATTCAAAACCTTCTATAAATTGAGCATGTTGGTCCACTGAAGAACACTTTGCATACTGAGAGTTGTATGGGCGCTTTGTTGTTTGAATATTATGAGTCATCAATTCTAGGAAGATTTCATGACGTGCCCCTCATTCGCAAATTTGTCTGCAGAAGCCCGAGAGTTGTTCATAGAACGAATGACTGGTACAAACCCCGAAGAAGCTATAAGTTCCACAACTTTCGTTTCTAACACGTCAAGCCTAGAGATTTCAAGTATGGAAGCTACAAACCCTATGCCTACCGTGCCGAGGTCACCTAGGCCGAAGAAATCAGCCACCAATGAGAAGCAGAAGAAGCTAATGTCAGTAAGACAATCACCAAGGAAGAACCCAGAGGTGCGAAAAAAGGAGAAAAAAGACAAACAACAGGAGAAAGTGGTTGATTTGGAGGAGGAGGAATTTCAGGGTGTGGAGGAGTTGGATGCAGAGGAGGGAAAGCCTATCACATGGCTTTTAGTATATATCCCTCTGTGAAAGGGAAAAACAAAAGTTACCAAAGACCCATATACAGGGAAATTCATGGTGTCGACACCCCTGTTGCCTGAACAGGTGGAATTCGAAGGGGCAGTCTTAGCGCACATTCCCATGCTGAAAATGGATTGGGACCTCGCAGACCACGATAGGTTTCCACATTTGGTGACTAGAAAGTATATGACAAACATTTACTATGAGGAGACTGGGTTTACACAGTTGGAGCCCATGAAGTGGGTCAGAGGTTTTGAGAAGGATGGGCTACTACACATGCTCTGTGTGCCACATTTTCATAGATAAAATATCAACACAGTGTGTGTGCACTAACTCCTCACGTTGGTTCACAATGGGTGCTTATGGCTGGGAGAGTCCATCCAATAACAGACATGTTAATTCATCGAATAATGAAGCTGCCTTACAAAGGAGAGGACCTTACTAAGGATTTTGGAGGGAAAAGTGGGGAAAAGAATTAGCAGATAAGATGAAGGCCAAATATGGGCTCGTTAAGAAGTCGCACATATAATCTATTCGCTTTATTCGAGACTAGGAGGTGCATTTCGCCGCCCGGATTATTATAGGAAAAATAATGAGGAAATGTTATGCGAACGAAGTTCCGATGTCGATAGTATCACTAGCAGCCCAATGCGCGAAGGGATTTCAATACAACTGGGCAAAGTATTTGTGAAAAGAGTTCCTAGTGAAATGTCGCAAGGCTGAGGAAGAGAGCAAGCCATTACACTATGTATGGTTATCATTATCAATAGTCTTAGTAGCCTGGAAGTTGCTGGAGGATAGACAGTTTCCTTCGCAGGAGGAAGATTTACCAGAAGCAGTGAAGTTTGCTTTGATGTGGGCAACCAAGGATTCGAAACAGATCAAAGAGTCAAAGTTTTATGTATTTTGATGGAGATGGACATGAGGATAGTTATCAATCAGAGGCCAAGGTTGTCCCCAACCTTTTTTGTGCAATTGACAACCTTCGTAGAGTTTAAGGCCAATTTCCACAATGTTTCATCAGGGAACGAAAGGACCCAAAGCACCAATGGCACAAGCTGCCATATTTGGTTTCTGAGACGGATGTGCAGGAGATCGTGGGGAGTTGGCTAGAAAAGTGGGGCGAACCTACGGAGCTTGGTTTAGGAACAAGTAAAGGTTTAGAGAGCTCCGTTGCATAGTCGACCGCTGCGCAAAAGTGTAAGGAAGAATCTTAGAAGGTCACATGAGATTTGGATGAGCAGAAGAAGAAGGAAGCTACTACTAAGGCAACTGTGGAGAAAGAATGAGTGGAAAAAGAGCACAGTGCAAAAGAGCAGGCTGAGAAAGAACTCTTAGATATAGAAGAATTCGAAGGGTCAGCTTCGCAACATACAGATGAGTAAGAGATTTCAGGGAAGGAAGGAGGCATTGGAAAGCAGTAGAGCCCTCCTTTCACCTTGAATAAGTGCGAAATGGAGCAGAATAGTGGGTTGTGAAAGAATCATAAGTATGATAAGAAGACACACATTGACCCAATGGTGCTTAGAGAAGGTAATCTCGATGAGATCAGTGACAAGGGTAGAGACATGACCACATAGCTATGGAAACAATTCGAACAATAGTATATGTAGACATTGGGTAGCATCCAAAGGGATCTCTGTGAGCTACAAATATAGACTGGCAGGATTCAAGTGAGCGTTGGGCAAGTGAGCGGGGTGCAAGCGAGCCTAGCATAAGGAAGTGGAACATTGGCAGAGCTGGAACAGACTCTGAGCCTTAGAGTCATACCTTTACTAGAAGGGTCCGTTCACACAGAGTCAGATGAGGATCACACTATGCTCAGTACAGTGAAGGACATGGGAGTGAATTTGGCCGCACTGCCGCTCCAGACCCTCCACGCGTTGCATCAGGGGGTTTAAGATGAGTTAAGTATCAGAGAAAAGCGTACCCTCACAGTCATCAGTGAGTTCAAGGTAAATGCCAAACAGATGTTCACGGAGAAAGCACAAGTGCTAAAGGAAAAGGAAGAGCTACAGACACGAAGTCAGAGCCTAGAGACAAGAATTGAGCAGGTTTGCAAGACAGTGCTAGAATTGAACATCCTAGAGGATTCCGCAGCTTCGAAAAAAGTAAGGAAATTGGCTACTATGGTACACACATCAAAGGACAAGATAGGCAGGGTTACTTATGATTTTAAAATGAAGATATCAGAGTTGCAGCTGAAGTTGCAACCAACTACTCCGCTAGAGATTTGGGAGCAACGTGGAGCAACGATCAAAGAGAATATGAACACATTGGATACCGTAGTCATTGACTGTGAAATAATGTTTGATCAAGTTTGGAATTATGGACGAACTTTTAGGAGGACCTGAAATTATAGAGATTGAACACCAATTTCAGAGAGACACAATGGAAGTATGATGAAGCCTGAGTGATTGTGTGCACTTTGGTGCATGTCACACGGAATCTGTCAAGGGTGCGGACACGACTGACCTTCCTAGAAGTCTAAGACATTCTAATGACAAACAAGACAAAATGGAGTGATCTTTCTCTAAATACACCTTTTACAACATGAAAACTACAAGTGTTTAGGCTTACCTTATTCCAAAACGCTGTTGTTGAAGTCCGTTCTTGACGATCCGGATGAGCTCCTCCTTCAAGTCAATTCCTGCAACCACAAACAATCAAACAATTACCAAGCACTTGCATTTCATATAATAAAACATATATTCAACATGCAGACCAAGGAACACATGAAATAACTCATTAACATAAGCTATTGAGAAAAATAAACCAGTTTGTATTAATAACGAAACAAAGAAACTCTTACAACCTGGCCTTGGTGTTGTGCAAGTTCCTCCCAGGGTCCATCAAGGGTTTTCCTCTACTTTGACAAAGCTCACCCTCTCCCAAGTAGAATCAAGTGAAGACAATCTCTCCTCACAAAGGCTCTAATGGAAGACCTAAATCCTGCAGCATTTACCCAAAGAAAATGTATAGCTCCAACCTCTCCTCCCTCTGGCTCAATGCCTTTATTTATAGTGCTGTAAAGAGGTTATTCAGGTCCACTATTAATGGGATCATCCCCCTCTTTGGGTGGGATAGCTCCCTTATTGATGGGATAAGTTCCCCCTTAATAGAGATACATGAACCAACTGGAGGCGCATCCATTTCATCAAACCGACCTCTAGAATGTTCTAGAAGTAACCACAAGTAACTTTTTCAAGATAAAACTCGCGCATTTTGCCTTTTACAGAGGGACGCACCTGTCCCTTAACATACAGAGCGTCCATGGACGCATATTTTGTGAACAAGGTCAGCGTCCCCGCATGTAAGGCTAGAGAGAACCTGCGACCCCAGAGATAAACATAGTTTTTACAAGACTTTCTCTCTTCTTTGAGTTTGAGATGGATAACAGAGGCATGAGACTTGCCTAAGAGGGTAGCATGACTGTTGATTTGAGCCATACTAACTGTAAGTAGTCAAGGTGACATTTTTTAGTGTAACAGATTGCCCCCTAAAGTGCGAAGCTTGGAATAGAGTAGGGTTTTGTAATTCTAGGAAGGGTGAAGCGCTTTATCATTTCAAGGATTGTCTTGTGGATGGCCTGGTTGGAACCTGCAATTTTCAACACAAAATACATGTATAAGATTATATCATCACTGAGGTAGGCATTCCCATACTCAGATTCAAAACTTTAACTAATTGACTAACTATTCTGATACAGGAATGATCTTGCAGTACATCATTTTTATAGACTTTTGTAGACACAGTATGGACGCAGCCATCTGTTTATGATTAGTCTACATAGATAATGAATACAAAACTCCTCGCAGCCTGGATGGTAGAAACTAGATCCAGGGTCTTCACTTCTACTTCCCGAATTGGTACGATTCTAGCCATGTGATTAAATGATTCGATGTCGAACATGTTAGAAACCACTTGATTACCAGTCGATGATGTAAACTGTTAACAAGCATGAGAGAGACCACCAGTAATGTCAATGGTTCTCAAAGTACCAAGCACAACCCGTGAAATGTGAATAGATGTTTTGATGTCGAACACTTCACGGAATCCTTTGATCGAAAGTCAATGATGTAAACTGACGTCAAAGGCGAGAAACCTGACATTGATGCATGCAGACTTCAAGGTACTGTCGATTCTTAAGTCATCTTTCTAGATAATGTGTCGATGTCGATAGAAAGTGACCCGTCGCAGGCAAGCCCACAACACGAAATCATTGTTCAAGTTGAAGAAATGTTGCTGTAAGGACTGACTCAGGGATGGTCAAATGGATGACAAGTATTTTGCAGATGAAAGTTTTGCTTGCAGACCTCTTGAACACATAACGACACGACAGATGGCTTGGTGACGAATAACTCAAAGTTAATCCCCGGAACCCGGTTAAAGACTTTCAAAGTGGTTTGATCAACTGTGAGGTAAAAGATTTCCCAACCCAGGTGAATGAAAAGTGTCGTGTTCAAGAGTGGTAATAAAGTTTCTTCTGAGACAAAAGGTAACAAACAGGTTCATTCTTCTCTCTTTTCCCCCACCATTTCTGGCAAGTACCTCTTTATTTTTAACAAGCTTGAGGAGGATAACATATGCTTGATTATAAGCTCATCCTTCGGACGAGTCCAACCTAGTTTAAATTCGAACCCTAGGAAGGAGTGGTTCGTTCCTGTTTGTAATTGAACAGGTCCTTTACTGTAAAAGTTTAACGAGCCCAGTATAGGAGAAACTCGGCGTTTTTCATTTTTAGAGAGTCTGAAAAAACAAAAGGAGACTCCACGTTGAACTTTTTCGTATATTTGTGTCCCTCAAGCCCGAAAAAGTATAAAATAATACCTGGGGGAACCGCTTGATCTTGCGACCAAGGAGTACTTTCATAATAGTGTCGTTGACCTGAAAAGTAAAAAGCGATCAAGGACACGTCGTTTTATTTCCTTATCGAGTTTGAAACGACAAAAACTCGGCAATCTTTTCCTGATTTTGCGGTCAGAAAAGAGCTAAAAGGGGACCGTCTTTTAATTCCGTTTTAACGAGTGTAAAAGAAACGCTCAGCAATCTTTTCATGTTTTAAGAGTCTGAAAAGGGCTTAAAAGAGAACTCCAAGGTTTCACTTTTTCGTAAGTTTTAACGAGTTCGAAAAAGGGATAAAAATGTACTCATGGTTTTCACTTTTTCGTAAGTTTTAATGAGTTCGAAAAAATGATAAAAATGTACTCATATGGCCGACTTTCAATTTAATTTACGAGCAGGAAAAGACGAAAAGAACTCGGCATTTTCATTTGTTTTACGAGAAAGAAAGATAGCAAAATAATCTCGAGATTTTCATGAGTTTAACGAGTCTTGAAAATAACTGAAATTGACTCGAGATAGGTTTCATTTTTACAAAAGCTTGAAACAGATAAAAACTATGCTTCAAATTAGTTTCATTTTTACACAAGCTTGAAACAGAGATAAAACTGTGCTTGATGCCCCCTAAGCATAACTGTTAGAGCGCATGCCCCCCAGCTTCATTTCATTCAACTAAGGTGGATGAAATGAAAGTTCAAGAACGAGATCATTTGAAAGACTCGACCTAAAACTGTAAGAAAATTATGCAAAAACTGAAATAACTAACCTAAACGTACAACCTAACATCTATGAGGTCTAGTCAAACTCTCGACTCAATTAGAGGAGGATTTGTTTCATTTTTTAATGAGCTTGACACAGGAAAAGAACTATGCTCGGATTCAGTTTCATGTTTATGCAAGCTTGAAACGAAAAACTATGCTTGTTATAAGTTCACATGCCCCCAGCATAATGATGCAAATCAAGGTACATGCCCCCCAAGCTTCATTGCATTCAATGAGGTGGATGGAATGAAGCTTTACTTTCAAAATCTTGGAAAGACTTGTGGGAGTTGTTTCATTCTTTAGTGAGCTTGACACAAGACGAGGAACTATGCTCATAACTACTTTCTACAATCTACCTAACAAAAAACTATATTCTAAAAAACCTTGATTCATTTTTTAACGAGCTTGACACAAGACAAGGAACTGTGCTCTAAAAACCTTGATTCATTTTTTAATGAGCTTGACACAAGACAAGGAACTATGCTCTAAAATCCTTGTTTCATTTTTTAACGAGCTTGACACAAGACAAAGAACTATGCTCATGACTACGCTCTACAATCTACCTACTTAACCTACCCTTGTTTCATTTTTTAACGAGCTTGACACAAGACAAGGAACTATGCTCAAAAAGTTCGCATGCCCCCAGCATAATGATGCAAAGCGAGGTACATGCCCCCCAGGCTTCATTGCATTCAACCGGCTGGATGAAATGAAGGTTTACTTTCAATATTTAACTTGAAAAGGGAGTTGTTTCATTTTTAAAGAGGTTGACACAAGAAAAGAACTATCCTCATACCTGATTCATTTTTTAACGAGGTTGACTCAGTAACAGGAACTATCCTCAAACCTGATTGTCCTCAAAATCCTACTTGCTACAGTCTACCTACATATCCTAAAATCTAGCTGATTCATTTTTTAATGAGGTTGACTCAGTAAAAGAACTGTCCTCATGCTAGCCTATTTCATTTTTTAACGAGGTTGATACAGGAAAAAACTATCCTCGTACTCACTGATTCATTTTTTAACGAGGTTGACACAGTAAAAGGAACTTTCCTCGTACCATCCAGTTTCATTTTTTAACGAGGTTGAGAGAGGAACAAACTATCCTCGTACTCACTGATCATGGCTTCCAACTGGAAGAAAGACATGTCAATGGACACACCTTGATCATGGCTTCCAAAAGGTCTTCATCCGAAGGAAGAATAGTTTTTTGGAAGGAACACACGTCAAGGGACTCAAAAGGGATAAGAACATCGTGTTCAAATAATCCCATAGAGTTTTCCATGTCAATTACCGGATCTAAATCAACAGTGAGAGGCTCACTTACATCGGTAACTGAAAACATGGGACCAGTTGCCACATAATTAACCCGTGGCAGGGTAGATACCACTTTAGAATCAGCAACATTTAGGGGTGTCATATTATTGGTAGTTGAAACAAGACTAGGGAACGAAAGCTGGTCCACAGTCACAATACTGCCATTGTGAGGGAAAGACATCACGCGAAAGAGTGTCGATACGACAGCTTTCATTGCATAAACATAGTCTCGCCCAAGGAGTAAATTGAAATCCAAGGGACCTCGAACTACCATAAGATCAATACAGACAGTTTTACCTTCCAAGGTAATAGAAAACTTAGGAAGGATCCCTAAAGGTTCACTAATGGTTCTGTTAAAAGCTTTCAGATTCTGCGTAATAGGCGCAAGCTGAGGGGAACCCAAAGCTTTCCAAACAGTTGAGGATAAAATACTAACAGAAGCACCTTCATCTACCTGAGTACGATGTATGTCCCTACCACCGGCCTTGACAATGATTTGGAAAGGGATGGAGGAAGGAAGATGAGGTTCTGTCAGTCTATTCCAATCAAAGGAAAAGACCTCAGTGCTTGGAGGGGGTTCTGTAGAAACAGGTGAAATGCCCCCCGGCATAGAAGAATCTGATGTAACAAGAAGAACATCAGCGGTATGAAATCTACTCTCGAAAGGGAGAGTGTGATCGACCGAATGTGAAATTGAATCGACCACTTGATCAACTAATGGATCATCAACCTGAGTGACATGAGTTTCACTCTCCAATGGAAGAGTGTGATCGACTGTACTTGAATTTAGATCAATCACTCCGTCAGTTGACGGTAGGTTGGGAGAAAGTTTACGGTAACCAGTTGGAAATTCTTGCTGTGGAACAGTAAGGTTTTCCAACAATGTTGAGGCTTCATCCATGTGAGGGCAAACATGAGTTTGATGACTCCCTTTGCATAACTTACAAGGAAACCTAACTTGACCCTTTTTCCCAGTAACCTGACTATCACTGGTTGATGGATCAACGGAAAGTTGATGAGATTTTTCTGACCATACTTCCAAGACCTTTGGAATACCAGGACAATTAACAAGGAAGTGGTCACCCTTACAAAGCCTGCAAGGGTATTTTGGTTTACGATGCATGTCAGAATTTTCCTCAACACCACTAACACTTACAGTCATGGTTGGTTGGTTGACTTCTTTCTTATCTTGCTTCTTCTTCTTCTTCTTCTTCTTCCCTTTCTTCTTCTTCTTAGCCTCCTGGTTACTAGCATCAAGGCTTTTACCAGGCGAAGAGGAAGAAATGGAGGAAGAAAAATTAGGCGAAGAAGGTAAAGGGTCAACAGAAGGTTGGTGATGTTGAGATGGTGAACTCTGTTGAGGTGAAGCATCCGGTTGAGATGGAACAATTGGAGTATTTTGGGCCAACGAAGTTGAAAATAACCATATCGGTAAACCTATTGTAAATCCAGGTAATGACAAAGTAGCCATATAAGGAGGACCAACCTGATGTACTAATACGTAGGTGTTGACCTACAGAAGGTTACAACCTTCTCTTTTCTTTCAGGGGCCATGTTTCATAAATTTTCAGACTGGATCCATCAATAACAATAATCAAACATCAAATACATCTGCATCAACCAATCTCCTTCGCTTCAATCAAAACTGAATCAAACAATTACTTCTCTGAATGTTGTAACCAGAATACATTGACAGTAACCAGAAACCAATCCTGAACCCAGAATACTGCAGCAATAAACAGAAGTAGCTAAAACATATTTCATGAGACGTACGCTACTTCACTATGTAGAACCTGCATGCATACGCTTCTGTATTAAGGCCAATCAGCATATACACTGTTTTGACTTACTGAACCAGCGTGTATACGCGCCTCTGTTGCGCTGAACCTGCGTACAGATCTATAAAAGATAATCTTACCCTTTTCATTTATTCAGACATTAGTAATACTCAGATCATCAAATTTATAGATCAAGTCATGCGCCAAATATAACAGATCAAATCACACAAAGATACTTCTCTTCAAGCCTTAAGATCTTGACCCATCAATAGAACTTATCCTTCTTCTTGTGCTCAGGTTCCTCCTTGATTCAAATCCAGCTATGCACCATAACCCAATGACCAGTATTCCAGATCTTTCTCTTCATAAGATATTCAATGCTTAAGTGAGTGCCTTTGCCAAATGATCTCTTTCCCCTTTTATAGTCTTAGGCCTTACTCAATACCATGGTCCAAAACCATAGAGAATCAATACCATGGACCCAATACCTGGGTTTAACACTTCGGATGAGATACCATGGTTCAAAACCATAGGTTCAAATACCAAGGACTAAATACCATGGACCAAAAAATAAGTTTTCCCACATGTATGCACTTTTCCTTGCATGAAAGTGTGTGCATACGTATATGTGCCTTTTTATCATCTAACCCGCATGTATATGGGACTTGGTTAAGAGGAACCTGTGTATATCTCTTTTTCCTTCATTCTGAGAGCCTGAACTGTGATCTGACATCTGAGTGAGTTGCCATCAAGGACAACACTTGTGTCATAGCACCAAACCTGTGTCATAATGCCAACAATCTCCCCCTTTGGACTTGATGGCAACCCCAAGTCACTCATAGTCATTCTCCCCCTTTTTCATCAAGGGCAAAGGGTTATGCTCCCCCTGAGTACATGCTAAAATCTCTACTCTGCTGTGCTGTCCATGCTCCCCTTGACTGTAGGCAAGTTCTACAAGAAGATGTTTTACAAGAAGAAACATGACTTTATACATCATAAATGACCTTCCTATCACCAAAGACTCATACATACATCCCTCTCACAACCAAGTGGGGATATACCAATAATGACTCATCCACCTAACCAAGTGGGGATACACCAAAAATTTACACATGATAAAACAAGAACATTACATCATCCATCCCAGGCATAGTGGGGAAACCAACATAGGCCGTTACATGAACTTGAGAATATACATGACATAGAGACTAAATATCTAAGACAAGACTATGATAGTCATCAACAACTAACATCAGCAGCATTTGTCAATCATCATCAAGACCAGCAACCATGATCTTCCTCTGCACCTATTCCACCTGAAAGAAAATGAACCAAAGATCTTCTAAGATAATGCTAACAATGCATTATTAGAAGTATATGTTCCCCCTGAACCTGTGCCAAATGGTCTCTATCAGACCCATATCAGACTCTTTTCATCCTGAGTCTCTCCCCACTGTTTGTCTTCAAACCATAATATACGCGACTGTGTCCACAGACACCTGCGTATGTACGCGGATACACCTCATGAAACTCACGTACAACCACTGTTCTCTGAAACAGATAATTTCAACAGCAAGATGATGCAACGACTACTCCCAGCTTCTGTCTGAGATATTAAAATGTCTCCCTGGGAAGTGGTTTGGTGAATATATCAGCAACCTGTTCCTTGGAGGGAACATACTCCAATTTGACCTTTTGTTCAAGCACTTGTTCTCGGAGAAAATGATATTTGATAGGTATGTGCTTGGTCTTCAAATGCATGAACGGATTCTTTGAAACACTGATTACACTTGTATTATCACAAAAAATGGATATAGGTGGAGTACAAGTGATTTGAATATCTTGCAATGTTTGCATCATCCAAAGGAGTTGTGTGCAGCAAGATGCAGTAGCCACATATTCTGCTTCAGCTGTAGATAATGCAATTGAGCTTTGTTTCTTGCTAAACCAAGATACTAATCTGGGACCCATAAAGAATGCACCAACACTAGTGCTTTTTCTGTCATCCACACTTCCTGCCCAATCTGCCTCTGTATATGCATGAAGTGTGAGATCTGTGTCTCTAAGATACCATAACCCATAGTTTTGTGTTCCTTAAAGATATTTGAAGATCCTCTTAACTGCCTGAAGGTGTGCTTCTTTTGGATTTGCCTGGAATCTTCCAGCTATTCCCACTGCATGCATGATGTCTAGTCGGGTACCTGTCAGATCGAGCAAACTACCAATCATGGATCTATAGGTTGGTTGATGTACTGCTGATGATTCATCATTTGCGCGGAGGCTGCATCCTGTTACCATAGGGGTACTTACTAGTTTTGAATCCTCCATCCCATATTTCTTCAAGATCAACTTGAGGTACTTGGTTTGTGATAGAAAGATACCATATTTGTTTTGTTGGACTTTTAAACCAAGAAAATATGTGAGCTCACCAAGTAAGGACATTTCAAATTCTTTCTGCATCACCAAAGAAAAGTTTTGACTCATGGTTTCTTCATTGCTACCAAAGATGATATCATCAACATACACAACAAGTATTAGCAATTTGTCATTGTCAATTTTTATATATAGATTGCTATCTGTTGATCCTTTTGAAAAACCTTGTTGATGGAGATATTTGTCCAACTGAAAATACCAAGCCTTTAGAGCCTGTTTAAGGCCATACAGAGCCTTTTTGAGTCTGCATACAAGTTTTGGATCATTTCCAAGGATGAATCCATCTGGTTGCTTAATATACACTTCATCTTCTAAGTCTCCATTTAGAAAAGCATATTTCACATCCATTTGATATACTTTGAACTTCAGAAAGCTAGAAAGAGCAAGGAACATCCTTATGGCATCAAGTCTAGCAACTGGTGCAAAATTTTCTTCAAAGTCTATGCCTTCTTGTTGAGAATACCCTTTACAAACAAGCCTAGCCTTGTTTCTAATAACATCTCCATTCTCATTCAGCTTGTTTTTGAATATACATTTTGCCCATATGACATTCTTATCATTTGGTCTAGGAACCAACTCCCAAGTGTTATTCTTTTCAATCTGGTCAAGTTCTTCATTCATGGCCTTGACCCAACATTCATCTTTGCATGCTTCACTTACATTTCATGGTTCAGTGGAGGAGAGCAATGCTAGATAGCTTGAAGCTTCTGAAATAGTTCTTCTTGTTTGTACACCTACCTCTTTCTGCCCCAAAATTTGAGTCTCTGGATGATTCTTTTGGACATACCTGGATGGAGTCTTTTATTCTAATCTTATCAATTCTTCTGGTGCCTCATAGGTTTCTTCTTCATCATAAGTCTGATTTGATGTTGAAGGATATTCCATATCATCTTCGAAAACTTTGGATTTTACTTGCCTTGGATTGTTTCCTTCTTCATCAACCACTACATCAATACTTTCAACAATTTTTCCAAGTCTTTTATTATAACACTTATATCCTTTGCTTTGGGGAGAGTAACCAAGGAGAATGACTTTATCTGCTCTAGGTTCAAACTTGCCAAGGTTTTCATCAGTCATTTTGATGTAACATTTGCTTCCAAAAATTTTGAAGTATTTACTGTAGGAGTCTTACCATACCAAAGTTCATGAGCAGTTTGAGTGTTGTTCACCCAGACATTTGTCTTGTTGAGAATAGTAATGGAAGCAAATGCAGCTTCACCCCAGAAGGTTGCAGGAGTTCCAGACTCATCAAGCATAGCCATTTGTTGAACCGTTCTGTTCATCCTTTCTACTACTCCAATTTGTTGAGGAGTCCTTGCAGTAGAGAATTCCCTTCTTATTCCACGTTCTACACAAAAATTGAAGAATTCATCCGAGGTAAATTCCCCTTCTCGATCAGACCTGAGGCATTTGATTCTGCAATCTGATTCGTTTTCAACCAAGGCTTTGAATGCTTTGAACTTTTCGAAAGCTTCGTCTTTATGCTTCAGTAGTCCTATCCAACACATCCTGGAAAAGTCGTCAATGAAAAATATGAAGTATTCTTCTCCTTGAGGTGACCTTTTCCTAGATGGACCACATACATCAGTATGGAAAAGTTCAAGTGGCTTACTAGTTGATCCTTCCTTCTCAGGGAAATTAGTTCTGGTTTGCTTACCAAAGTGACATGATTTGCATATTGTATTGTCTGGAATTCTGATGTCAGGGAGATCACGAACCGCCTGATATTTGCATGCTTTCCTTATCTAAGAGAAGCTTAGATGCCCCAAACTTTTGTGCCATAGCCAGTGTTCATCATTCTTTCTTAGAAAGCATTGTTGTTGTCCTCCCTTGAGTATGTATAAATTCTTTGGAGTTCTTATGCCTTTGAACACTGTTTCTCCTGTATCAAGCTCACGAACAATACATCCATTTGATCGAAATATTACCTCATTTCCTTGATCACACATTTGACTGACACTCAATAGATTATGCTTTAAGCCATCAATATACATGACATTTCCAGCTTTGTCCTTTTCTTTCAAAAGACCAGAACCTTTACCGTTTATTAGTGCAGAGGTGTCATTTCCAAATGAGACCTTCCTTTCCTTTTCTAAAGCACTATATGATTGAAGTTTTTCTTTATCACCTGTCATATGTTTCAAGCATCCACTGTCGATGTACCACTGATTTTCCAGTCCTTCTACATATAAGGCTATACCACATCTTTTTGGTTGCGGTTCTTTCTTTATCCATGTTTTGGGACTCAATGAATCTTGCTCCTTCTGAGTTGTTTGGTGAATCAGTATTATCAAATCAAACACTTTTTCATTTCCATACTCAAATTCATATAAGCTACTTTAGTTAAGGGAACCTGTGTGTACATGCAACTGTGACTAATGCAACTAGCGTATATCAAGTAAACTTATGATTCAGTTAATCCATTAAATGTTGATCTTTAGTTAGTGCATCAGAAATTTATTAACCATATGAATAGTAAACAGGTGCAGTAAAACAGAATAGATCATCACACACAAGAGGCACACATGAACACCATGATGTAAGGTGGAAACCCAATGTGGGTGAAAACCACTTGCTGCAATACGTCTCTATCTTATTTTAATAAGAAACTTCTTTTTACAATATTTCTATACTGGTGCGGCCTTATACCAGTATGCAGGCTTCTACCTACAGAATGTTACAACCTCCTCTCGTTCTCCAGCTTCTCCTATAAGGGAGCTACAACCCCCTTAGCTCTTGTACTAGCTGATGTACTAATACGTAGGTGTTGACCTACAGAAGGTTACAACCTTCTCTTTTCTTTCAGGGGCCATGTTTCATAAATTTTCAGACTGGATCCATCAATAACAATAATCAAACATCAAATACATCTGCATCAACCAATCTCCTTCGCTTCAATCAAAACTGAATCAAACAATTACTTCTCTGAATGTTGTGACCAGAATACATTGACAGTAACCAGAAACCAATCCTGAACCCAGAATACTGCAGTAATAACCAGAAGTAGCTAAAACATATTTCATGAGACGTACGCTACTTCACTATGTAGAACCTGCATGCATACGCTTCTGTATTAAGGCCAATAGCATATACACTATTTTGACTTTCTGAACCAACGTGTATACGCACCTCTGTTGCGCTGAACTTGCATACAGATCTATAAAAGATAATCTTACCCTTTTCATTTATTCAGACATTAGTAATACTCAGATCATCAAATTTATAGATCAAGTCATGCGCCAAATATAACAGATCAAACCACACAAAGATACTTCTCTTCAAGCCTTAAGATCTTGACCCATTAATAGAACTTATCCTTCTTCTTGTGCTCAGGTTCCTCCTTGATTCAAATCCAGCTATGCTCCATAACCCAATGACCAGTATTCCATATCTTTCTCTTCATAAGATATTCAATGCTTAAGTGAGTGCCTTTGCCAAATGATCTCTTTCCCCTTTTATAGTCTTAGGCCTTACTCAATACCATGGTCCAAAACCATAGAGAATCAATACCATGGACCCAATACCTAGGTTTAACACTTCGGATGAGATACCATGGTTCAAAACCATAAGTTCAAATACCAAGGACTAAATACCATGGACCAAAAAATAAGTTTTTCCACATGTATACGCTTTTCCTTGCATGAAAGTGCATGCATATGTATACGCACCTTTTGATCATCTAACCCACATGTATACACAACTTGGTTAAGAGGAACCTGCGTATATCTCTTTTTCCTTCATTCTGAGAGCCTGAACTATGATCTGACATCTAAGTGAGTTGCCATCAAGGACAACACTTGTTTTATAGCACCAAACCTGTGTCATAATGCCAACACTTCCTATACTTTGGCGAAAGGGGAAGAATCCTACAGCTAAGTGCACAGGAGGCCTTAGTAAGTCCGCAGTTGAGTGCGCAGACCCCTACAACTGAGTGAGCAGGGTGAAAGAGTCTGTAATATGAATGTTGAATATGAATAAAGAGTGATTTTGCAAAATTATCTTGCAATCTAAGCATTATTGTTGATTCTATTTATGTTATGATCTATCACTTTATAATATGTTTTCTATGGAATAATGAATAAATGTTGCGCAATACTATTGAATTAATATTATTTATGCATGACTTAAGTAATTATCTATTTTCGTGAAGATAAGGGTTATTTTTGTTATGATTTCTGATGAATTAAATAGATCTGCATGAAGGCAGATCTAGGTTTATTGATTAATATGCGAAAGTGGATAATTTTCTTGTTTAGGGTCTGCAAAGACTGATCGTAGACCTTCATGAAGGTCTAGAAGTCATTGACTCGAGTTACTGTCCATGGGACATTATGCGACTAATTGCCCATTGAGGAAGTCCAAGAAGGGATCCTCGGTAGGTGAGGCATTAGCCTCTCAGTTCGAAATGGACTTTACCCTCATCGCATGCATGGTGTCATTGACGATGGGTTGTGTCTGGTATCTTGATAGTGGAGCCTCATTCCACATGACCGGTGATAAAAAATTATTCAGTGCCTTGGAGGAGAAAGACCTCAAGATGCGCATAAACATGGGTGACAACAAAAGGTATAGTGTTTCAGGAGTGGGCACGGTTTCTTTTCAGAGGGAGCATGGAGCTCCTCTCACCTTGACAGATGTGATGTATGTGCTTAGACTGAAGAAGAACTTGGTAGCAGTCCAAATGTTGGAGGACAAAGGCTATGATGTTGTCTTCAATAAAGGAAAGGCATTCCTAAGACACATAGCCATGGGTCAGACCAAGAGGATAGGGATTCGGGTGAAGAATCTCTAGAAACTAGAGGTAGATGATTGTGCAAAATTGAGTACGATAGAAGAATTGGTGCAAAGCCAAGACATTGGCGAGTTGTGGCACATGCGGTTGGGCCATTTGCATCATGGGGCTTTGAAGATAATGCAACAGATATCTACAGGACTTCCCAAAGGTAAACTTGAGCAAGTTGACACATGCAAAGGTTGTACCTTAGGAAAGTACACCAAGTCTACCTTTCATGATTGAGAAAGTCGAGTAGAGGCTATCTTAGAGCAAGTTCATACTGATTTGTGTGGACCATTCTCGATGGCATCCACAGTGAAGCAAAGGTATTATGTGATTTTCATTGATAATTATTCTCATAAATGCTGGATTTATTTCATGCAGAAGAAGGACCAAACTTTCACAAAGTTTTGTGAGTTCAAAGCTTTGGTCGAGAAAGAGTCAAGGAAGAAGATCAAGGCCTTGAGAATCGACAACATTGGAGAATATTTCTCTCAAGGGTTTAAGGAATTCTGTGCAGTGGAAGGAATTAAACGAGAGTTGACGGCACCTCATAACCCACAACAGAATGGGGTGGTCGAGAGGAAGTACAGAACTATTGTAGGGGCAGCACGAGAAATGCTACATGACCAAGGCCTACCACTTCCCTTGTGGGCTGAGGCATGCAACACAGCAGTCTATTTGCAGAATAGAAGTCCACATCGCATACTTGGGATGAAGACACTAGAGGAAGCCTTCTCTGGTAAGAGACCAGATGTGGGTCACTTCAGGATCTTTGGCTCATCGGTATATTTCTATGTGATAAAGGATGCATGGAAGAATCTTGAGCCGACAACAGAGTTGGGGATATTTGTGGGGTACACTGATACACCTCACAACTATCAGGTGTACTTGTCTACTAGTCAAAGGACAGTGGTTTGCAAAGATCTCACATTTGATGAGCAGAAGGCCATGCGAGTTTCCCTTGAGAGGGAGCTCCAACTATAGGCTATGGAGGAACTGTTGGTTCCTAAGGAGGAGGGGCCTCAGATTGATTCGAAGTAGCCACATGCAGAGGTTCCAGGAGTGGAGACATCCACTCAAGCAGAGTCTTCCAGAGATTGACAAAAGCACACAAAAGAAGCTGACAGATTGTTGGAGGATGCGAGAGAGAATGTGGGAGCACCATCTTCTCAGCGCAGACAGAGGAGGTCACTTGAGAGGTACACTAGATACATGGCCCTTGCTGGGGAATATTTTGAGACCCGAGCCATCTTCCTTTGAGGAAGCAGTGAAGCAGTCGATTTGGGTTGATGCTATGGTGGAGTATGACTCCATAGTTCGTAACAATGTTTGGGACATGGTTCCAAGACCAGAGAACAAGTTAGTTGTGAGTTCCTGTTGTCTTTACAAGGTAAAGCAAGCTGTTGATCATAATTTGCAGAAGCATAAGGCAAGATTTGTTGCGTGTGGCTTTTCACAAGTCGAGGAGGATCATGTTGTTGCAGTATATTTTGACAAAGGAGCAAGATACTGACATTTTGACAAAGGCATTGTCAAAGTGTAAATTCGAGTTCCATAGAGACAGGATCGGGGTGGCAGATAATCCCTTTCTTGTTGAGAGGGAATGTTGAAATATGACAACAAGAATATTCCAATTTAATTTGTCCTTGAATTAAATTGTGAATTAAAATCGAATTTAGTCTTAACAACTACTTGGAAATAATTAATTAATTTATTTTAAATTAATCAGTTGGAGAAATTCAAGTTAGAAGTATTTCTAAAGTCATGCAAGAGTTATCCCTTAAATTAAGGAGATAATATTGAGTTATATTTGAGTTTTAATTAGTTAACTCAGTTTACTGAGTTAATTCCAGTTAAATTAGTTCCAAACTGTTTGAGGAAATAATAGTGAGTTAACAGTCAATTGATGCATTAATGCACTCAACTAGTGCTACTACAATTAACTAAAGATTCCCTCATCAGAAACTCATGCATGTCTATTCTGAGAAAGACCCAGTTGAGATTAATGTTCAAGGACAGTGTACTATCAGTTGCATGTGTTTTCTCATGGAGAAAACTCATGCATGCAGTCAAGGATTTATCCTTGAGGATTGTGCAGTTTTGAAGGATTGTTTTTCCTCTTGGTAATAGGCTAATCATTCACAAGGAACAACGCAAGGAAATAGGAGCTTGGAGGGAAGAGAGGAAGGCTGGAGAGAAGCCAAGATTGCCTGTGAGCATCTGTGAGGATTGTACTGAGAGCTGGCTAGCTGTGAGAGCTAAGGCTTTGTATAATTCCTATGTATTTCCACCATGTATGATAATACAATAGTGTGGGGTTTTTCGCTGAGGCTTTCCCCAAAGTATTTTCATGTGTATTGTGCCATTGATTCTTCTTCTTCTGGTTATATTTTTCATCTTGATCTTTAAGCTTCCACAAATTGATAGTAGAAGTAGGTTATAGTATTCTGCTTTGATTTATATTGCATTATCGGGTTAACCTATCACATATTTTCTACACTATTAGCGCATAGCCAATTTTGTTTATCTATAAATAAATTAATGTAGGGTAGTGAATTTCCTGAGAGATTCACGAGGCACTTAATTCCATGTTAGTTAGAAATGGAGGGTTTCATACCCAACTAAATATGTATACAGACTTGATGAATTTAAAGGGTTATGTATTTTTGTTTTGAAAAGTTTTGCTTTGTGGACCTCCTTTGATGGTTTTAAATATTTCTGTTGCTTAAAGATAGCAACCCATATAATACAAGTGTTTTGTTTTGTTTTCTCATTGAATTATATAATGCAGTTGATTATATTGCACATGGATTTCTTTGATACCCAGAATTTATAGTTCGGTTATGTTAATGTTTTCATGTTAAAATGTGAAGACTGTTAGAAAATTATATATTACGGAGCAATGGAACACATAAAATATTACAGAAATATAAACACAGAAAACACACAAAAGAAGAGAGACACAGATATACGTGGTTCACCCAGTTTGGGCTACGTCCACCCCGAACAGCCAGTCCTTCCTTTCTATTATCCAGCAAAATGAAGAGACACAACGTACAGCAAATCCGCTGTAATATCCTCTGTTTTCTCTCACAGTCTCACCTCTCTGTTTCTCGCTCACAGAATACACATCTATATCTCAGCCTCCAATACAATACCCTCATACAAAGAGAGGGGTTGCCTTCTAGGGCAAAAAACCCTAAACTAAACATAAGTTCTACCGTCAGATCATCTGCCTAATGAACAGCCCAGATTGACTAGAAATTACTATACTTTTACAAGGCAATTTTACATTTGTTTTTAGCTTCGGGGGTGCTGCCCCCGAGCCCTCGCCGGGGGACCGCTGGCCCTCGGACCCCCGCGGGGGGGACAAGTCCCCCCCGGACCCCCGCGGGGGGGACAAGTCCCCCCCGCACCCCCCCCCCCCCCCCCCCCCCCCCCCCACGTGGAGGGGTGTACAAACTTCCTGGGGTATACATCCAGCTGAAACAAAGACCTCTGAACAATCATGCTCCACACACAACAATCTCCCACTTGGAGAATGATTGTAGAAACTCCACCACTGCTTCATTTGCTGGACAATGACTCCTCTTTGGACCTGGCTGTTTCTCATCTTCATCGTCATCCTTGAAGACCAATTGAAACTGAGCATATTCCCAGTTTCTCCCTAGTTACAACTTTTGTTAGCATATCTGCAGGATTCTGGCTAGTGTGTATCTTTTCCAGCTTCAACTCTCCATCTTCCAACACTGATCGTATGAAATGGTACTTGAGCTGTATGTGTTTAGTCCTAGAATGAAATGCTGAGTTCTTTGCAAGATGAATGGCACTTTGGCTATCACTGTATAACATGCCCATATCATGCTCCTTACCCAATTCACCCATAAACCTTTGTAACCAAATCATTTCTTTACTAGCCTTTGTAGTAGCAACATACTCTGCTTCTGTTGTTGAAAGTGCAACAACACTTTGGATTTCTGAAATCCAACTGACATATGTTCCACCAACAGTAAATACATATCCTGTAGTGCTCCTCCTGTTATCCCTATCACCTGCCATATCTGCATCAACATATCCCTATAGAGAAATGTTTGCACCACCAAAGCATAATGCTTGATTTGTGGTACCTTTCAAATATCTGAGAATCCATTTCACTGCCATCCAATGTTCCTTTCCTGGATTGTTCATGTACCTACTTACAACTCCCACTACATGTGCAATATCAGGCCTTGTGCAGACCATTGCATACATTAAGCTTCCAACTGCTGATGCATATGGAACTTTAGACATATAATCCATGTCTTCTTGGGTCTTTGGGCACATTTCCTTACTAAGTTTGAAATGGCTAGCAAAAGGTGTACTAACTGGTTTTGCATTATGCATATTAAATCTTTTCAACACCTTTTGTATGTACTCATTCTGAGACAATGTTAATTTGCAATTTTTCCTGTCTCTAGTGATTCTCATACCAAGCATTTGTTTTGCAGCTCCCAAATCCTTCATTGCAAATGAATTTGCCAATTTTCTTTTGAGTACATTTATTTCCTGCATGTTAGATCCTGCAACAAGCATGTCATCCACATACAATAACAATATAATATAGTTGCCATCATTTTGCTTTTTCAGAAAAACACAATGATCAGAGTGACATCTAGTATAACCTTGTTCAGACATAAACTTGTAAAACTTTAGATACCACTGCCTTGGAGCCTGTTTTAAGCCATACAAGCTCTTCTTCAACCTGCACACTAGTTTCTCCTTCCCTTTCACCTCATATCCTTGTGGCTGCTGCATATATATCTCTTCCTCCAAATCCCCATGGAGAAAGTCTGTCTTTACATCTAACTGCTCAAGATGCAAATCTTCAGCTGCTACAAGACTTAAAATAGTTCTTATTGAAGTCATTTTAACAACAGGAGAAAATATTTCGTCAAAATCAATACCTTTCTTCTGTGCAAACCCCTTCACCACAAGTCTAGCTTTGTACCTCTGTTTTCCTCCATCTTCTTCCTTCAGCCTGTAAACCCATTTATTCTTCAATGTAGTTTTTCCTTCAGGCAACCTGACTAAATCCCAAGTCTGGTTATGCATTAAGGAGTCCATCTCTTCTTCCATGGCTACCTCCCACTTCTTCCTGCTTTCAACCTGCATTGCTTCTTCATAACATTTGGGTTCACCAGAATCAGTCAACAATAAATAATATAATGAAGGAGAGTATCGTTCAGGGGGTCTACTTATCCTGGTAGATCTTCTAACACCACTTTCGGGTGTTTGGGGTGCCTGTTGTTGTTGTGGTGGTTGCTGTTGTTGATTATTATTATTTTCAGGCACCTTTACCTTTTCAGTGATTTCATCAAGAACTGCGTATTCCTTGTTTTCTTTTTCCTGTTTCTTTTCCTGCAACTGGTTCTTATACAAGACCTTTTCATTGAATATTACATCTCTGCTCCTAATGATTTTGTGATTTTCGTAATCATATAAGCGATAACCAAAATCATTAACACCATATCCAATAAAGGTACATTTCTTTGACTTTGCCTCAAGCTTTGTTCTATTTTCTTTATCAATATGGACAAAGGCCTCACAACCAAAAGGCTTTAAAAAAGAGTAGTTTACCTTTTTACCTGTCCATGCTTCCTCCAGAACACCACCATCCAAGGAACTTGAAGGCCCTCCATTTATTAGATAAACACCAGTGTCTACAACATCTGCCCAAAACTGTAAAGGCAATCCTGCATGAAATCTCATGCACCTTGCACGCTCCATGATTGTTCTGTTCATCCTTTCTGACACACCATTTTCTTGTGGTGTTCTTGGAACTGTCTTCTCTCTGCAAATTCCATGTTCTGAACAGTACCTATCAAACTCTTTGCTGCAATATTCACCTCCATTGTCTGATCTAAGACACTTCAATTTCTTTCCTGTCTCAATCTCAACCAAAGCTTGCCATTTCTTGAAAGTATCAAATACATCATATTTATTCTTAATACAATACATCCAAGTTTTTCTAGTTGCATCAGCAATAAAAGTAACATAATAACGAGAGCCACTGAGAGATGATACCTGAGCAGGTCCCCATACATCTGTATGCACAAGCTCTAATTTTTCGCTCTTCTTTTCTTTCCCAACTCTGAGAAATCTGACTCTCTTCTGTTTTCCATAAATGCAATTCTCACAGAAATCCAAATCAACATTCTTCAAACCCGACAACAAATTCCTTGAGTGAAGAATCTTCATCCCCTTTTCACTCATGTGTCCAAGCCTATGATGCCATAATGTTGCATCTTCTCCTTTGGAAGTTAAAGCATTAACAGAGTTAGAAATACTATTGCATAAATACAATGTACCAACCTTTTCGCCTTTTGCTATTACCAGGGCTCCTTTGGTGACCTTCCAAGCTTTATCTGTGAAAGTTGTCACACAACCTTCACTGCCTAACTGCCCTATTGAAATCGGATTTTTCTTTAGATCTGGAACATGCCTTACCTCCTTTAATAGCCTGGTTTCCATTTTACTGTTTTACAAGAACCTTACCCATTCCAACGATTTTACAGGGTTTATCATCACCCAGACGAACTTGTCCAAAATCTCCTTGAACATAGTCATGAAAGTATTTCTTATCAGGTGTGGCATGGAATGAAGCCCCTGAATCTACCACCCAGGAATCAGTAATATTTTCGAAAGAAAGAATCAAAGCATCTTGTAACACCTCACCTATCACATTTAATTCATGACTGTTTTCTTACTGTGCATCTCCTTCTTTTCCCTTCTGAGATCTACAGTCTTTCTTTAGGTGTCCTTTCTTTCCACATTTCCAGCACACTATCCCCGATCTGGACTTGGATATGCCTTTCCTTGATTTACTGCAATATCCTGAGCTCTTTCCTCTTTCCATTTTTCTTCCTCTAGACTCTGCACTCAAAGCATTTCCCGATGTCTCACCAGAGCTTTTCCATTTCATTTCCTCGCTAAGGATAGCACCGACAACATCATCAAACTTTAAAGCACTAGATCCAGAAACGGAGTTACTAATGGCCATTACCAAACCATTCCAAATTTCTGGTAATGAGCACAAGAATAACAGAGCTCTAACTTCATCATCAAAGTTTACCCCTACAGAACTTAACTGACTTGTAACTGTATTAAAATCATTTAAATGGTTTGCAACAGATCCACCTTCCGACATATTCATATTAAATAACCATTTCATAAGAAATACCTTGTTTTAGGCCGAGGGTTTTTCATATAGTTTCGACAACGTCTGCATCAAACCCTCTGTCGTGGTTTCCTTTGAACTATTGAAGGCGACTGATGCAGCAAGGCACAACCGTATTTTTCCAAGTGCCTTTCTATCGAGAAGGTTCCATTCTTCGTCTTTCATACCCGTCGGCATCTTTATTTTTCCGCCCAATGGTAGGTATAGATCTTTCTAATACAGATAATCTTCCATCTGCTTCTTCCACAGCGAGAAGTTTTGGCCGTTAAATTTCTCGACCCTAAACTTACCATCTTCCGCCATTGCTCCCACTCGAACCAGGAACCCTTCTTTCCTGCGAGTTTATCAGCCAAATAGACCTTCAGCTCTGATACCAGTTGTTAGAAAATTATATATTACGGAGCAATGGAACACATAAAATATTGCAGAAATATAAACACAGAAAACACACAAAAGAAGAGAGACACAGATATACGTGGTTCACCCAGTTTGGGCTACGTCCACCCCGAACAGCTAGTCCTTCCTTTCTATTATCCAGCAAAATGAAGAGACATAACCTACAACAAATCCGTTGTAATATCCTCTGTTTTCTCTCACAGTCTCACCTCTCTGTTTCTCGCTCACAGAATACACATCTATATCTCAGCCTCCAATACAATACCCTCATACAAAGAGAGGGGTTGCCTTCTAGGGCAAAAAACCCTAAACTAAACATAAGCTCTACCGTCAGATCATCTGCCTAATGAACGGCCCAGATTGACTAGAAATTACTATACTTTTACAAGGCAATTTTACATTTGTTTTTAGCTTCGAGGGCGCTACCCCCGAGCCCCCACCGGGGGACCGCTGGCCCCCGGACCCCCCAACCGGGAAGGATCGGCCCCCCCCGGACCCCCGCGGGGGGGACAAGTCCCCCCTGCACCCCGCCCCCCGTGTGGAGGGGTGTACAAATTTCCTGGGGTATACATCCGGCTGAAACAAAGACCTCTGAACAATCAAACTCCACACACAACAAAGACATTATTTGTTCTTTCCCAGTGAATAAATACAAGTATTCTTGCACTTATTTTTCTTTCGATCTTTTCTATTGGGCTTGAGTTTAATGGTTTTTAGTTCATAGTTATATCCTCTTTAGCTTTCTTAGTTAGTGTTGTTGAAACAGTTCGAGCTACTAACTCATTTAGTATGATCACAAAGAGTTGTTCCCATGGCTACTGGTGACAGTTCAGCACTTGAACGGTTCTAAAAGTAGGCATGCCACCTAGGGTTCTAAGTTTATTTTCAAGAACCCATTAACACTAATAATTAATAGATCACTCTAATCCCTATGTCCTACTGGGAATCATTCCATTATTGAACATCTTTCCTCCAGCTTATAACCACCCATAGTGGATTTTAAGGTTTAGGTTATTTTCACACATATTAATACATAATTTCCTTCATAGTGCTCTAGATTTTCATGGAAAGTTTTTCTCCATCCGACCTTTCGAGACATACAATACCCTTTTCCTTATTTCCATATGTGTAAATATACTCTTGTTGATATCTCTAGGATAACCCATCATGGCTAATTACCATATTGACAAATTAAAAGAAACATTATACCAAATAGGGATACATAAATATGGGCTAATACCCTGGTAATACTCATCACATCTATTCATCAAAATGACAATTTAAGATAAATAATTATATCAAAGCGGGTATAAATTAACTTAGACAAAAGCAAGAAATATGTCGTGTAATTTTATTCATAATATGCCCACTGTTCATTTCTAGTAGAATTTCACCTTTAAAATTCGAGCAACATAATTTTTAACTTACGGGATTGTTAAAAATAAAACTTCAAAGCAGCATAAGTTCTACATATCTGCAATTCTTGAACTAAATTGAGTCAGTGTGCCTAGAATGAGAACATTCCACCCTACCAATGGAACTGGCTATTATGTCCAGATCCCCCCCCGAGTAATTGTTTTTCACTGTTGGATATAACCAGCCTAGGTTACCCTTCTAGACCTCAAGACACTAGTCCAGTCTATAATCTCAAAAATCAATATGATTGGAAAAAACTCCACTAGCCCCCAACTAGCTCTAAAGATAATTCTGCAGTTCTCATCTATCCTTCTTCTTCAGGGGGTTCCCCTTCTAGTAGCCAACCCCTTCTTAGTCCCTCCGGAGCCCTTTTATCTCCAAGACTTTTAGAAGAAGGAAACCGAATAATAACTTCCTCCAACTATTTCCCAAACTTCTTTAGCATATCATGAAATAATGATATCATCATTATGTTCTGACTCTAACCATTTCCCAAATTACATAAAATAAATTCATTACTAATTATTATAACTATTTGTTTCTTATTCTTTTCAAAATTATTAAAAAACAAAAGTAAAACATTAACAACAGTAACTTCAGTTTTTACTATGATATCTGGGGGTGTTACATCTTCCCCCCCTCAAGTTGAACACTGTCCATGGTGTTTAGTCTTCCAGCGCTCCTGGAACAGTATGGGGTATGCCTCCTGCATAATATATTTATCCTCCCAAGTGGCTTCCTCCGGGTTAAAGTGCTTCCATCGCACTTTAACCTTGATGATAGCTCGCCTCTGCAACGTTACTTCTCTATGATCGAGTATGCGTAGGGGATCTACTAGGAATTATCCTTCCATCTCGACCTGCCATCAGCCAGTTGTCACACATTTGGCACATCTTAATATATATACTGGAGATAAAATAATTACTTTACATATATACATATGTTAATATTCTTTTATTTGAATATCTTGCCAATATATGATGTGTTGAGGATCATATATATATATTTATTTAAAAGTGAAGAAATACATTATGCACCTGAATATGATTGGGTAACATGAGTTGATACGCAACCGGTCCTACCCTATCTAAGATTTGGAAGGGACAATAAAACTTAGGGGCCAATTTGGTGCACTTTCCCCATCTGAGAGTACTCCTTTTGGGTTTTATTCTCACATATACATGGTCTCCTACCTGAAATTCTTGGTATGTCCTTTTCTTAACGACATAAGCCTTTTACTTGTCATGTGCAGCCTTCAAGTTTTGTCAAACCCTCTTCACAGTTCTTTCCATTTCTTCCAACATATCTGGTCCTAGTATTAGTTTATTATAAGGGTTATTCTAATTTGTAGGAACCGTACACCTCCTCCCATAGAGTACTTCAAAGGGAATCATATTTAACGATTCATGATACCCATTATTGTAGGCAAACTCTACTAGGTGAAGATATTCATCCCATTTCCCAGGTTATTGCATGACGTACATGCACAACATGTCTTCTACCACTTGATTGACTCATTCAGACTGCCCATCAGTCTGAGGATGATAGGCAGTACTGAATTGAATCTAAGTGCCCAAACTGGAGAAGAATGATTTCCAAAAGGTAGAAGTGAACTTAACATCATGGTCAAAGATTATGGCTCGAGGTATGCCATGCAGCCTAAAGATTTCCCTCATGAATATGTCAGCCATCTGAGTGGTTTGGTAAGTGGATTTGATAGGGACAAAATGAGCTACCTTTCTTAATTTATTGACCACCACCATAATTGAATCATTCTCTCGTTTTGATCAAGGTAAACCAGTTATGAAATCTAAATTTATGGTGTCTCACTTCCACTCTGGAATAAGCAACAGATTAAATAGCCCAACAGGATGTTGATGCTCAACTTTAACCTGTTGACACTCGAAACATTTGACCAGGTATTCTGCAATGTCCTTCCTCATGCTAGACCAGTAATATCCTTTCTTAATTGTAGAAAATAATTTTTCATAGATAGGGTGAGCCACATACGGACTCCTATGAAATTCATCCAATATGATTTGTTTCACTGATAATTTGTTAGGAACATATATCCTACCCCTAAACATTGACAGATTTTTTACGTTAACACTGTACTCACCAGATTTTCCAGTATGCTCCACATCTCTAGCTTGCTACCAGGGGTATTTATATTCTAGATCCTTCTAAATTGCTTCCTTGATTTGATCAGCGAAGTTATTTCAACCTGACTAAATAGAATTTCGTAAACATGATGCAATTTCTTGCTCAATGCATCTGCTACCCAGTTCTCCTTTCCCTTCAGATGTTTTATTTCAAAGTCGAATTCACTTAAGAACGCATTCCATCTAGCTTAGCGTGCATTCAAGGTGGGTTGACTAAAGAAATTTTTTAAGATGTTATGATCTATCCTGAGCAAGAATCCCTTTCCCAGCGAGTAGTGACACCATACCTTTAAGACGTGCATGACAACAATTAGCTCTAAGTCATAAGTAGAGTACTTTTGTTCATGCTCTTTTAACTTACGGGATTTGTATGCAACCACTTTATCTTTTTCATTAGAACTCTACCCACATCTTCTTTACAAGCATCAATACAAACTATAAAATCCTTTTCTAGGTCTACAATTTTAAACACAGGTGCAGTGGTAAGCAATTGCTTCAGCTTTTCAAAACTCTCTTGGTAGTCCTTTATCCATTTAAAATTCGTTCCTTTTTTTTGCAAGGAGGTGATTGGATCTGCTACATGGGAGAATCCTTCTATAAACTGTCTATAATATCCAACAAGAGTGTAATTCTTCCACATTCATTGGAACAGACTAGTTCATGATAGTCTTGATTCCCCCCCAGATCTACTGCTATACCAGGGGAGGAAATTATATGCCCCAGTACTGAATTTGGTCCTTGAAAAAGTCACATTTGTTGAACTTCGCGTAAAGTTGGTTTTCTCTTAGGGTTTGCAATACTATTCGCAAATGTTCTTTATGTTCTTATAAACTCCTGGAATACACCAAGATATCATCAATGAAAATGAGGACAAATTTATCTAAAAGGGGTGAAAAATCCCATTCATCATACTAATAAATGTGGTTGGAGAGTTAGTGAGTTCAAAGAGTAGAACTACAAACTCATAATGAATGTAACGTGTTTGAAACAATGTTTTATATATATCCTCATCTTTAATACAGATCTGGTGATAGCCAGACCGTAAATTAATTTGTGAAAATACCACCTCACCCTTTACTTGGTCAAATAGATTGTCGATTCGAGGTACGGGATACTTGTTATTGACGGTTAATTTATTCAATTGTCTGTAATCTATGCATAACCACATAGTTCCATCTTTTTTTCTCACAAATAAAACTAAGGCTGGGTCTAATGTATCCCTTGTCCAATAATTCTTGAAGCTGCATTTTTAACTCAGTTAACTCTGGAACACTCATTTTATAAGGAACCTTGGAAACGAGAGCCGCTCCGGGGATCAATACAATAGTAAAATCCAAGTTCCTTTTCGGTGGTAGCCCCATAATGTCTTCTGAGAAGACATCCTTAATTTCTTGAACAATTGGTGTGTTTTCCAAAATAGATAGTTTACCTTTAGAGTTAGTGTATCCTACCTGAGCTGTGTAAATTTAGCAGCCTTTTCGCATACTTTTCCCTAACTAATGAGATGTAATGGGTCGTAATTTAACTTCTCTTTTAATACCCTGAATTTCTACTCTGTTGTTGTTATCATATAGGAAGTTAATGGTCTTTCCCTTACAGTCTAATAAATTCTAATGTTCTAAACAGTCCATACCTATCAGCACATCATAGGACCCTAAGGGAAACACATTTAACCTGGAGTTAATTCATTGTCATGCCAAATCAGCTACACAGTCATCTATTTTTGCATTGACTCTTCTCTTAGCTCCGGTTGCTAACTGGACCAACCAAGGATTTTTTAACATTATACTTGTTAAATGACATAAATCAACTATTCTTGGGCTAACATAGCTTAGGCTTGCACCCGGATCTATCAAAATGGAAACAGGGTGGTTGGATATTTTACCTTCCATCTCCACCATCGATGGTTGATATTCTACCTATCGATCTTCTAATGGCACGTTAATCCTTGGTATGTTCCTTTCCAAATCGCCAACAATAGAAGCTTCTTGAACATTTGTAACTTGTTCTGATCTCCCTCGATGGGGACAGTTCTTGTAGTAATGGGGTTCTCCGCAACCCCAACACTGCAAAGGAGGTTTAGGAATCTGATTAGTTTCCAACCTACTGGATGCTTCACTTTGTTTTACCTCACTGTGGGGTCTATACCTCTGCTGATTTTTATTTACAAATCCACCTGGTCCTTTCCGACCTGGGTACCTGGTACTGGCATTCTTCATGCCTTTCCTGATTGGGAAATTTCTTTGTCCCTTCTTACTAGTCCAATTTTTGGTACCCTCGCCTTTTTGTTTCATCCACTGATAGCAGATTTGAGCCTTTCTAACTGCATCATCCATCATTTTGGGATTGTCAAATTCCAACTTCTCCTACATATAACTTGGTAAACTGCTGATGAAGAGCTAGACTTTAGCCTTCTCTTCCCAAATATATGGAACATATCTCAACAGAGAGGTAAACTTAGCTATGAAATCATCCATAGATTGTTGTCCAAGTTTTAGGTCATGAAACTCTTTTGCCTTGTTATCATAGAATCGCTCAATTGGGTGCTTATCCTTGAAATGCTTCTAGAAGTGCTCCCATGTAACTTCTTACTCATCAATCTCCCTGGCTGTTTTAATTTCTTCCCACCGCAAGGTGGCCTTACCCTGCAATTGATATATTGCTAATCTTTCCTTCAAATTATCATCATATTCATATATTTGAAAGTATTTGTTCACATTGATTAAACATGCCTATGTTTCTTCCTCATCCTCTCTGTTATATATCGGTGGTTTGATCTTCTTAAATTCCCCTTGAAGCGCAGTTTTGTGTCTCTTAAATCCTTTTTTTATCATATACGTTATCAAAGTCTCCATCATGGCTAGTTCGCCCTCCCTCTAACTCCAGATGTTACTCTTGTTGTCTCTGTGACTTAGTTTTGTGTTCCTCATCCTGGCTGTGATTAGAATTTCTTTGATTCTACTTATCTGACAGACTTTTCATAATATTCTCCTGATCCAATCGTAATTTTAAGTTTTCTGCTCGTAAATTTAGCATCTCAGCTCGTAATTTTTGGATTGTCTCTAGTAATGCAACATTGGTGTTCTGATGTGGTTCTCCTAGTTTTACCCACACCTCCGGGTTATGTCCAGTCGTCCCTCTGGAGGGGGAAGATCCTACTTCTCGTCACATGATGTGTCAACATTCTTTCTATGTGCATCACAATTACTTTTGTTATAATATGATCATCCATTCAGGCCTCAGTGTGGAAACCTAAAGGCTCTGATACCACTTGTAACATCTACCTATAGCAAATAAAAAAAATCAGTAATTAATAAATTACCTATACAGTAACATGGTTATTTACTTTCCTAATGCACTAACCCCTTAACCCTCCCAGTTCATTGTTCCTCTTAATGAGCTTAACTCCCTTAGCCTTAAAGGCTTCTACCTTGGTTGCACTTGTGACAGACATGTGAACTCCTATTGGAAGTTGGTTTATCTACATTTTGAATTTGTGCATTAATTAAGTTGTACCATGTGCGCCCCTTCACCGTTGATTCCAGGGTTGGAAATCCAACGACTCCAAAGAAAAGAGGTGGTTTTTGGAGTAACCACCTTTGGTATCCAAGGCTCATTCTATCATTTGTTTGTTGCACTAATGGAGAGGCTCTGCAACTCCATCTAGCCAAAAGGGTTCATCTGCATATCAATGTGTCTACCGTTTTCCACAGAGTTGGATTGGTTAAAAATATTCATTCCGTTTAGTTTCGTGAACAACCACAAGGTAGTTCTTAGACCTTTACTGTGCCTATCCGTTAATTCTAACTTTAAACCTAGACCCTCTAGACCCTACTATAGCTTCATCTGGACACAAGGGTCCTGGTGTGACATTGGGGTTTCGTCCAGATTCATTTCTTACTCTGGCTTCAAAGGTGAGCTCTTGTTTTCACTTAAGGTACTAAAACATTGGCTCTTTCCTTCAATTTTCCTCTAGCATTTACTAATGCACTTGTTCTTTGATTACATGTAATACTTGTCAATGGAAAGCTCAGGTTTTTCCAGGGTTCTAATTTCTCTAGCTGTATGGTTCCATGTATCTCATTGAGGGCCACGACTGAAACCCTGGTGTTTTAATGGGTAAGAACAGTTTCTTCTTTCACCGAGTTTATACTCTGTATTAGGTACCATGAATTCTCCTCCATATTTTCTATTCGTGAGAAATATTATTCTTGTCATGCTAGGTACTGAGAAGGTTCGTAGAGTAGAAGGTGGATTCACATCATTTCTCTTCCAGAGAACTTTTGTCTCTATGGCAATTAAGACTACTATTAGCGCATAACCAGTTTTGTTTGTATATAAATAAATTAATGTAGGGTATTGAATTTCCTAAGAGCTTCAGGAGGCACTTAATGCCATGTTACTTGGAAATGGAGGGTTTCATACCCAACTAAAGATGTATGCAGACTTTTCGAATTTAAAGGGTTACGTATTTTTGTTTTGCACAATTTTTCTTTGTGGACCTCCTTTAAGGATTTTAAATATTTTTGTTGCTTAAATACAAAAACCCATGTAATACAAGGGTTTTGTTCTGTTTTCTCATTAAATTATATAATGCAGTTGATTATATTTTACATGGTTTTCTTTGATACCTAGAATTTATAGTTTGGTTCTGTTGAGGTTTTCATGTTAAAATGTGAAGACATTATTTGCTCTTTCCCAGTGAATAAATACAAGTTTTCTTGCACTTAATGTTCTTTCAATCTTTGTTATTGGGCTTGAGTTTAATGGTTTTCAGTTTAGAGTTATATCATCTTTAGCTTTCATAATTAGTGTTGTTGAAACAATTCGAGCTACTAACTCATTTAGTATCCTCACAAAGAGTTGTTCCTACAGATGCTGGTGACAGTTCAGCACTAGAATGGCTCTAAAAGTAGGCATGCCACCTGGGGTTCTAAGTTTCTTTTCAAGAACCCATTAACACTAATAATTAATGGATCACTCTACTCCCTATGCCCTGCTGGGAATATTTCCATTATTGAACATCTTTCCTCCAACTTATAACCACCCACAGAGGGTTTTAGGGTTTAGGTTATTTTCACATATATTAATACATAATTTCCTTCACAGTGCTCTGGATGGTCATGGAGGGTTTTGCTCCATCCAGCCTTTCCAGGCTTACAAGCCCCTTTTCTTTATTTCCATATGTGTAAATATACTCTTGTCAATATGTCTATGATAACCCATCATGCCTAATTACCATATTGACAAATTAAAAGAAACATTATACCAAATAGGCATACATAAATATGGGTCGATACCCTGGTAATACTCATCACATCCATTCATCAAACTAACAATTTAAGATAAAGAGTTATATCAAAGTGGGTATAAATTAACTTAGACAGTAGCAAGCAATATGTCTTGTAATTTTATTCATAATACGCCCCTTGTTCATTTCTAGTAGAATTTCATCTTTAAAATTCGAGCAACATAATTGTTAACTTACAAGATTGTTAGAAATAAAACTTCAAAACAACATAAGTTCTACTTATATGCAATTCTCGAAATAGATTGACTTAGTGTGCCAAGAATGAGACCATTCCACCCTACCAACGGAACTAGCTATTACGTACAGATTCCCCCCGAGCAATTGTTTGGCACAGTTGGTTATAACTAGCTTAGGTTACCCTTCCAGACCTCAAGACAGTAGTCCAGTCTAGAATCTCAGAAATCAATCTGATTGGAAAAATTTCCACTGGTCCCCAACCAGCTCTAGAAATAATTATGCAGTTCTCATCTATCCTTCTTCTTCAGGTGGTTCCCCTTCTAGTAGCCAACCCCCTCTTAGTCCCTCTAGAGCCCTTTTATCTCCAGGACTTTTAGAAGAAGGAAACTAAATAATAACTGCCTCCAACTATTTCCCAAATTTCTTTATCTTATCATGATATCATCATTATGTTCTAACTCTAACCATTTCCCAAATTACATAAAATAAATTCATTACTAATTATTATAACTATTTGTTTCTTATTCTTTTCAAAATTATAAAAAAACAAAAGTAAAACATTAACAATAGTAACTTCAGTTTTTAGTCTCATATCCGGGGGTGTTACTACCCGTATGTACAATTTGTATCATAAAGTACCTCTACGACTTCCTTTATAAGTCAATCTTGTTGATGTGGATCATGGAACCCTAATTTTGAAGATGGAAAATGCACAAGTAGAACATTGATGGAGGAATATCAGAAACATGCAATCATACTTCCAAACGTATCACATTGAATTCGGGAACAATGTAGGTCCAATATATTAGTATGGAATAGCCATTAATTATCATACACAGTTATGGGTACTGTGGAAAAATCAGGAGCTACATAAATTATGTAAGATATCATAAGGTAAAAATAAAAATAAAAATAATAATATAAAAACTTTGTGATATAGATAATGCAGATTAACACAGATTGGTTCATATTTACAATTATTTTGGATACAAGAGAATGAGCTACAAGAATAGCAGGGATCGAATTGTCAAAACAACTGCGATAGAGTTCAATCCTAGTATGACCTAATCAACACAATATTGTGTAGCTACAGTGTAACATTGTATGATTAACACTATGATTGCATAATAATTTACAGATGGAGTGTAAATATTCTTGGATGTCAAACCTCCATGACAAGCTATATATATGTTTATTTCTTGGACAAATTGGTTGGACATGTAATAATATCAAACCTGGGAATGAATGTTGGTGTAATTATTTGGATATAGGCTGCTAAGTGAATAGATCCATGTGAAATTCTTGCCATTGTCCTTTAAAATTCACTGTCATAGAACAATATATATCAAATGGAACAACATTAGCCAATCTATAACAAATTGCTAACAAAGAACATCGCACCACTGAACCTAACAACGTCTTTATTATCAGGAATTCTAGTATGATTTTAAGAGTCAGCACATGAGCAACATGGTCATATTTTAGCCTTTTCTATATTTTCTAGTCATAATGTGTTATGAAACCAACTCACAAAAAGATAAAAAAGATAGATCAACACCTTACAATTCAGCCTCTTCGAGGGGGCAACCTCCTTTACATTACACAAATGAAGGATTCTTTGATGATTCAAATGAAAAAACCTCCTTTCTATATATAGGAGTCTAAGGGGTCACAATATAACCAAGCCAACCTAACAATAATAATATAAGGGCACAAAAATAACAATAGAGGGATTCTATGGGGCACAGTAATAACAATATGGGGACAATAGGGGCACAACAATATTAATAAGGGATACAACTACAATATTAATGGGGGCATCACTAGTATTATAGGGACCTAACATGCCCCTCTCCTTCAAAAAAGTGTTGTCCTCAACGCTTGAGTAGTTCTGGATGCTTCTGTATAAAATTCTCATCCTCCCATGTGGAATCTTCAGCGGATAAGTTCTTCCACTTGATGAGATACTCTGAAATGGATCGATTTCATAGTTGTCGAGTTCTTGTTTCTATGACTGCTTCCGATTCCAATATAATTTTTCCTTCCTCGTCAAGTTCTGGCAATATTGTTTGAACTGGGAGCTTGTCGCCTATAACCTTCTTTAAACATGAAACGTGGAAACTGGGTGCACTCGAGAAGTTGTAGGAAGCTCCAATTTGTATGCCATAGTACCAATCTTTTGCAACACCTTGTATGGACCATAATACTTTGGTGACAATTTGTTATCCTTTAGCTTGCTTGAGGGACATTTTTTTATATGGTTGTAGCCATAGGAATACCCAATCACCCACATCAAAACTTCTTTCACTGTGATGTTGATCTGCCTATCGTTTCATTCTATTATGTGCCAACACGAGGTTATCCTTTAAGAGTTGGATAACTTGTTGTTGATGCTCGATGTGATGTTCCACTACTTGAACCTTAGAATTTTCTCTTAAATATGATGTGATGGATGGTGTGCCATAAATGGGGTCATCTTTGTTGCAATATGGAAGGAAGTGTTATACCACCATTCAGCCAGAGGCAACCATTTGACCCATTGTGTCTGTTTATCAGATACAAAGCAATGAAGATATCCTTCCAAACATTTTTTTACTATCTCCATTTGCCCATCAGGTTGATGATGATAAGATAAGCTATGAGCTAACTGAGTACCAAGACAAGAAAATAATTTTGTCCAAAAATTTCTTGTAAAAATGGGATCTCTGTCACTTACAATAATTTTTGGGTTTCCATGTAGCTTTTGAATTATTTCCATAAATGTCGTAGAAACTGTACTAGCTTTAAATGGATGTGATAATGCACAAAAGTGTGCATACTTGGTAAGTCTGTCAACTACCACCATGATGACACTCTCTCCCTCAGACTTGGGTAAACCTGTGATAAAATCCATTGAAACCTCCTCCCAACATTGGCTTGGAATGGATAAAGGTTGTAATAGACTTGGTGTCTTAATTGTTTCAGCTTTATTTTGTTGGCATACCAAACATTCTGCCACAAACTTTTGAATATTCGATTTAAGGCCATCCCAAAAAAATTCCTTCTTAACCTCGTGGTAAGTTTTTAAAAATCTTGAGTGCCCTCCTAAGGGAGAAGCGTGCAATTCCAGAAGAACCTATTGTTTGAGTTGGGAATTCTTACAAAGGTATAAGTGATCTTTGTACCATAATGAATCATTTTTCCAGCTAAATGTATCAGATGTACTAGAATCTTGTTGTAACTTTTGAATAATTTCCCACACTTCCTCATCATTCCTCCATTCCTCCTTTGCTCCGTTTATCCAATCTAGTTGGATAATAGAAATGGCGCACAACAATGCTTCCACATCCTCATCCTTTCTTGAGAGTGCATCTGCCACAACATTTTGCTTCCCTTTTTTGTATATGATTTCAAAATCATAACCTAACGTCTTTGTGACCCATTTTTGTTGTTCTTAAGAGGATAATATTTGTTCTAAAAATTATTTAAGGTTATCATGACCCGTTTTTACTTTGAAGCGTCTTCCCATTAGGTAGGGTCACCATTTCTTAAGTGCAAGTAGTATTGCCAACATTTCCTTCTCATAAATAGCTTTGTGTAAATACTTTCCCTTGATTGGACAACTTTCGAAAGCAATGGGTCTTTCATATTGCATTCAAACAGCACCAATTCCATTTCCAGAAGCATCGCATTCCACAATAAAAGTTTTTGTGAAGTCTGGTGTAGCTAAGACCAGTGCTTGGCACATTGACTCTTTAAGATCTTTGAAGGCCTTTGTTTCTTCTGGAGTCCATGAAAATGCATATTTCTTCAACAATGTTGTTAGAGGTGCTGCTATTTTCCCATAATTCTTAACAAACTTGCGATAATACCTAGTCAACCCGAGAAATTCTCGCAAATGCTTTATGGATGTGGGGATTTCCCATTCCTTAATGGCTTTAATTTTGCTAGGGTCTACCTTAACTCCTTCATGAGATACAATATGACCCAGATATTCCACCTCTTGTACTCCAAAGAAACATTTGGATCTTTTTGCATATAATTATTTATCCTCCAATAGTTGTAGCACCTTGTCAACGTGTTCAACATGATCCTTCCAAGACTTATTGTAGATTAGTATATCATCAAAAAATACTAACACAAATTTTCTAAGGAAGGGTTTGAAAATGGAATTCATCAAACCTTGAAATGTAGAAGGTGCATTGGTAACGCCAAAAGGCATGACCAAAAACTCATAGTGACCCTCATGAGTTCTAAATGTTGTTTTCGGAATGTCTTGAGTCTTCATTCTGATTTGATGATATCCTGAACAAAGATCTAACTTGGTGAAGTAAATTGATCCATGCAATTCATCCAATAATTCATCAATGACAGGAATGGGAAACTTATCTTTAATAGTGAGCTTGTTGAGCTCCCTATAATCCGAACACATGCACCATGATCCATCCTTCTTGTGCACCAATACTACTGGAGCAGAGAAAGAACTTTGGCTAGGTTGAATTATACCAACCTCAAGCATTTCTGCAACCATACACTCAATTTCACTCTTTTGGGCATAGGGATATCTATACGGCCTGATGTTTGGAGGAACACTTCTTGGAATCAAATGAATCGCATGATCATGATCAAAAATAGGTGGGAGACCTTTGGGAGTCTCAAATACCTTGGAATGATTGTCCAAGACCTTTTGGAGATCTGGAGCAATAGATGAATTCGATGTGGAAAAATCTAGTGAACATAATTGTGCAATTACACCTCGTTGTTCCCTTTTTAGAAGCTTTGTCATACCATTAGAGCTTATTAACTTTCCCGGTTTCCCTGCAATACCCCTTAATTCAACTTCCTTTCCTTCCGCATAAAATTTCATGAAAATTTATTGAAAGTTAAAAGCTATTGTACCCAAGGATTGTAGCCATTGGACTCCTAGTACAACATCAGCACCTCCCATTGGAATGGAAAGAATTGGGCTTTTCAATACATATTCTCCCATGGATAGCTTGATATTATGGCACTTTCCAGGGAAATTTATCATTCCTCCATTTGCAACCATCACTTGACACTCTGGTGCTGGATATAAGAAGTAATTCAATTCTTTTGCTATCTTACAATGAATAAAATTGTGGGTACTTCCTAAATCAATCAACACTATTACCTTTTTCTTCTTGATTTGTCCTTCTATCTTGATGGTTTGAGGAGTGGTAATTCTAGCCAATGCATTACAAGATATGGTCGGATTCATTTCTTCTTTATCTAGGCTTTGTTCCTGGAGTATATCCTCTTCTTTTGACCTTTCTTGTTCCTTTTCTTCTTCCTCTTCACAATCAATGTAGAATAATTTCTTCTTGGCACACTTATGACCTTTAGTGTATTTTCTATCACAAATGTAACAAAGCCCTTTTGCTCTTTTTTCTTCCAATTTTTGTGGTGTCAACCTTATAGGTTGTGGAAGGCTAGGGGCAACAACGCTTCCATCTTTATAGTTGTGAGTGGTATGCTTCCTGGTTTCCATAATTTTTCTTTCCATTTTCCTTGCTAACCTGAATGCCTTCTCTAATGAATCAAGTTCCCAAAGGCGAACATCATGTTGGATATTATCCTTTAAAGTCCCTATGAACACATCAATATTATGCTCCTCTGGAATATTTTTTACCCTTATGTTCGATTTTTGGAACTCCTCAATGTGCTCCATTATTGAACCCTTTTGTTTGAGACTTATCAATTGGCTAAAAAAAGTGTTGCTTTTTGTATCCTCATAATGTGCTGTCAATTCTTCCGTAAAAATTGCCCAAGTGATAATTTGTTTACGAGAGCAAAGCCATTGATACCATACAAACTGATTTGGTTCCAAATATAAAGTTGCAATACGTACCTTTTGTGTGTTTTACACATTATTGAGATCGAAAAATTGCTCCATCTGTAATATCCATGTTGCGGGATCCTTGCCATCAAACTTCCTCATATCGATTTTTGGAATATGGTGGGTCTTCGATCCAACATTAGAGTCTATGGAATCATGATTAACATTTCTTTTTTTTCATCATGAGTTTCCTTTACTACCCTTTCACCATTAGTGACCATTTCTTGTAGCAACTTATTCATATTTATCTTCAATTCTTCCATCTTATCATCCATGCCATCTATTTTAACATCCATGCCATTCATCTTAGCTTGCATGCCATCCATCTTAGCTTCTATGCCTTTCTTTAAATAATCCATCTTAGCTTCTACACCTTTCTGGTGGGCTCCAGTATTGTAGCAATAATGCTACAACTCCTGGAGCTTCCTTCTCTAATTTTATCAACCCGTTAGTTCGTAACAAACTTGCAAGCGACGGTGTTGTATGCACAAGTACTAGCTCTTGTCGCAGCTGTCACTTGGTCAGCTGGCACAAGTCCGCTAGGGCTCAAGCCAACTTCTATATGCTCTCAGAAGAAGCTTTCTAAATGATGAACGAAGGCTATCTCAAAGGAAATTAACCTACTTTGCAAGAATGAACTGAAAGCCAACCAAACATGGAAACCCTAGTAAACCCTAATCTGACTAGCTTAATCCTTATGATGCAATGGTGGGAATGCAACTTCTAGAAATGATGCCATTACTTCTAGTGAGATGAGATGCATGAATTTAAACTACTTCCATTGAAGAGAACATGTTTTTGTATTTTT
Source organism: Pinus tabuliformis (assembly GCA_031772625.1). Taxonomy (NCBI): domain Eukaryota; kingdom Viridiplantae; phylum Streptophyta; class Pinopsida; order Pinales; family Pinaceae; genus Pinus; species Pinus tabuliformis. The sequence continues at coordinate 180,859,252 of CM062807.1, read as the reverse complement.
TCTCAAGTGGGTGGAGTTATTATGATTGTGCTTCTTACGGGGTCTTGACTGTGCAGGGGTAGTTCAAAGGGAAGGAAGGCTTGGGAACGGTCAGGAGGACTCTGAGAGGTTCCAGGGGATCCCTCACATCATTCCACAGAAGCCCACAATGTTCAGGTGCTTGGCAACCGTGTTTGCAGGCTTCTACAGGATGTCTGCAGGGGATCCTACAGGAAGCTTGGGATTTCTACAGGAAGTCTGCTAACTTCTACAGGATGTTCTGCAGTCGGAGTTTTGGGTGATGGAGGAGTGAAGGAGCTGTATGGATGGATGGGTAAGATGAAAGAGGAGCTTGAGATGGCCTATGGACAGAGAGATGAGGTGGGGAAGGTGTGTGTAAAGCTGGCTGGTCTAGAGGAGGATAGTAGTAGTGGAAGGTCAAAAAGATTGAGCAACGTGGGCAGTAGAAGGGTTGGAAGGCAAATGGGCTGAATAGAGGATGCGTAGGTGGCTTAGGCACGGTTTAGAAGAATAAGAACATGATGAAGTGGTGATGCGCAGTGTAAATGAAACAAATCACCCTTATCTTGCATGTAAACGAAAGTTCACCAACCTATTCTAACTGTTTTATTAGGAATCGAAGAACAACAATGTAAGTTGAAGGGAATTCGTGCATGATGCTGAACCAAAGAGTCATTACTCAAGATATAATCGTATGGACAATTCTGCAACTGAAAACATTACATCAATACTTGCATGCATATGTTAAAACAGTGTTTTTGGCAGTTGGCATGGTCTACACTTCCGGTCCCCAAACAGAGGTGAAAGTGAGCATGCATTCAACCTTTTTTGAACTCAACGTAACTTCAATCTCCCTACACTAATTCTGAACTACTGAAACAACTGCATTCATGAAACTAACCTACATAACCAAACCGAAACAGTCAACTCAGCAAACTGTATTTTTCAAGTGCATGTAAAGGAAAGAAATGCAATGATAAAAGAAAGACAAGTAACAATACAAAAAGAAGGAGGTCTATTGCTCTCAGGTTGGGCCCTAACCTGAGAGCTATAGCTCCCCTAAGAATTCAGAATCGAATCCAAATCTGCCTGCCTTTTGTTAAAAGATCATAATCATGAGTCTAACAACATGCCAAAATTGGCTTACAAAGAGCAAAAACAGAACTACAACTCGTAATCCAAAATCTACAACAAAGGTTCAAGAGTCCTCTCGAAGGCTACAGCCTCAATATTTATACATGATGAGGGCCAAGCTGGCCTCCTCAATTAGTGGGGCTTGGCTGTCCAACTAAAAGTAAACTGTTGTTCCTGTAGAATCCATTGGCTGCCTTCTAGCTCGGTGGTGATAGCTGTTGGAGCTCGGAGTTGGGGTGGAGATCACGAGGAAGGTCATTCAAGGCTGTGGACAACCTCCCTATAAACCCGCAATGCCACCTTGGCTGTCTCCTTGTCTTCATTTGCGTGGTCTTTGCTCCATTTAATGTCAAAAAACCTGAAATCATCATGTATTAGCCACATAGGCATAATGACTGCCCTTCTTCCTACAAATAACACGAATATACTAAGAAATGACGCATAAGTGATAAAAAAATGAAGGGTTGAGCAAGGTAAGTAGGCCAAATGAGCCCAAATTGTTACCAAAATTTGGGGCTCATCATCACCCCCCAGCTAAAATATTTGCTCATCCTTGAGCAACTAGTCCAACTCTTCATCGTTCATTGCCTTTACTGCTACCCTTACATCCCAAGCCTCTGTAGTAGTGTCCTCCTTGCTGATATGAAACCCAGCCCTTCTGTTTACCTCTTCCCACTGTTCATTATCATCTGTCTCTGTGCTGCCTTCCATCAATCCTAGCAGCAGTGGTGGGCTGAGTTTAAGGCCAATCCAGCTGGCTTGGAGGTTTTGCATGGATTTCTTATAGAGGGCTACCCGTACCAGAGCTTCCCTCATTCGAGTTGGGGTATGGTACTCTCGGATTTTCAGACTGTGTGCCAATGTATTCCATCTGTGTGTGCATGCTTGGACAGCGTTGTCTCCTAACAGTCTCTCCATGTCCTCAAAATGAGCTATGGCTTGGGCCTGTTGATCCATATACCTTAATGCAGCTTGAGGGTCAGTGGACAAATGTTGGTGTCCCGTGATTAGTGCAACTGGATCCCCTGGTTCTGGTCTGATGAGCAATGGCTCGTTCAGCTCTCGGTTCATGATTGCTTTGGCTTCTGCTACTCTTTTGTCCTCATGGTTCAGCCATGAGGCAAATGCCAATAATTGCATATCTCCCAAGGCCGTATTGGGATCCCATGAAACTACATTAGGCAGGGCCAGATTATGGAGGTAGAACTCCGCTAATTTGGCCCTATCCTATGATGAGCTAGTACTGCAAACTTCAGTGAATTGCTGCGGGTCTTGGAGCTGAGAGATACCTCTTTGCGCCAAGGTATTGATCTGAAATTGCAGCCATTGGTCTTTCAAGTACAAGCCATAGGATTTGGCTGGCTGTTTGCATTGGATAGCATCCATGGCCTAGCTGGCCATGCAGGCCAATTGTGCTTCTTTCTGCTGTAGCTGTTCTCTGAGAGCTTGCACCTCAATTTGTGCTTGTTGTTCTGCTTCCTGTAGAAGTGTGGTTGGCTCCCCAAGACCGGTGTTCAGTTCCTTTTTTCCTTGCTGTTCCTCTGTGGTGTCCTTGGAGGATGTACCTGTCCCTGCCCTCAGCTCCTGTAGCTGCAATCTCAGCTTCTGGTTTTCTTCCTGTAGGAACACGTGTTGGCAATTTGCCACGTGTTTGGCCATGGACAATTCACTTCTAGCCTCCTTGAGCTGCTCCTGTAAGGGACCTATGTCCGCCACACCCTTTGACTTGGCTATTTTCATCCATGTGTGTGTACGGACTCTTTCTTCCTCTAATGCAAAAAACAGCGGCACAGTAAATTTCTGAGGTATAATCTTGCCAGCCTCTAAAAAGTTGTAATATGAACTCAGACTTAGCTGAGGGCTGGGCTCTGGTATATGCTCTTTCTCCACTTCCTTTGGTGGCTCTACTTCACCCTCCCTTGGTGGTGATAAGGGTGCTTCTCCTTCCATTTTCTCAGTTTCTTTAAGCCTGGCTAAGGTTTCCTGTAGAGCATTTTCAACATCCTGTAGCCGAGCTTTTTCAGTCAATTGGTCTAACTTTCCTTGCCACGTAGTTTTCTTCGGGCTTCCCCTCTCATAGGTGACTGATATCCTCGAGGGGGACCTTTCCTTGGGTGAAGTAGGGGCATCTTCAATGATGATCGGGCTGCTGGATGGGGGCTGTGGCTTGCCCGTCTTTATTCTCACACTTCTTCGAGCTTTAAAATATAGAGGGGTCTCCCTCTTTCTCTTCTCCTTTGGCTTAGGAGGTGTGCTGAGGGCGGCCAGCACAGTTGCTGCCTCCCTTTCCCGAATGTCAGCTTTCTTCTCCTTGGGTTTCACTTTTTCGGGGCTTCCTGTAGAAGACCCTGTTTTAGTCAATTTCGGGCTTCCTGTAGAAGACCCTTTTTCAGTTAATTTCGGGCTTCCTGTAGAAGCCGGTTTCGGCTTTCCTGTAGAAACATGTGTCACCGCCTTGGTTTGCTTTGCTGCATGAGTTTTGCTTTTTGACTTGGTTGCGGTCGCTGTCGAGGCACTCTTGCTGATGTGGACCTTCTCAGCCTTGTCCACTCTGCCTTGCAACCTTTGCTCTCTTGCTGTCAAGATGGGTGTGTCATCTTTCTCCTTGTCACCCTTTTTCTCTTGTTTCTTTTCTTTCTTTTTCTTCTGCTCTGTGGTCGGGGTCTTTTGGCCTTTTTCTTTCTTCACTGCAGGCACGGACTCTTTCTCCTCACTTCTAGATGAACCGAGCTCTTCGGTTAGCATCTTTATGTCCCCGTCCTTTGTCAAATTTCTGAAGGCTTCCCATGAGAGAGGAACCTTGTATGTGTGGAGCGCATCCTCCACAAGGAGTTTGATCAGCCCATGGTGGGCTACCTGGTCTGGTGTGCCTTCTTTCAACTTGGTTGCACACTCAATCAGAGACTGTAGTAGAAAGTAAGGGAGACTGAGCTTGTTTTCTACAGGTAGCTCCATCTGGTGCCTTATTTCAGTGAGTAACCGAAAGTGGTACCCGTATACAATGCTAAAACGGCCTTCGCAGGTGATGTACTTCATAATTTGCAGGCTAACTTCATTCCACGGTGGCAGTAAACTGGTTCTACGAACCCCATTTTTGTTTTCTGAAAATTCCTCCTCTGGTGGAAAGAATTCTTTCTTAGCTTGTTGGCCCAATTTCCTTTCTTCTTTATCCCATGGTAATCCCATTGGGAGCTCCGTAACTCAGCTGATGAATTGTGGGGTGAGTTTGAGGCTCAGACCCCTGAAGGTAACGGTGGCCAACGTTTTAGATTTTGGCCTCAGAGCTTGCAAAAACTCTTCTGCCACTTCGTCGTCATAGCCCTGCAATTTGTCACAGAAGGATATCCATTGTGCTCGTGTGAAGAGCTCCACCACCTCAGGATTTTCTCTTAACTTCGTTGAATCAGTGGGCTCCCTTCTGATGAACCCACCCGGCATGGCGAAAAACTGTTGCGTTAGCTGGAGGTGGCAAATGCGGGAGAAATTTGGTCTACTGGGACAGAGCGTAGGACTACGCCTCTGTCATGCACATAATTCACAAAGCTTATCCCCTAAGAACCTTTAACATAGCCAACTACACTGACATCTTGTAGGACGACAGTTCATGCACGGCAGACAACAATTGCAACAATTTTCTACGACCAGACTGTAGACGACGATTCTGCCACCCTCAAAAACCAATTGCATGGAGAGTTCAGGCTTACCTTTTTAATCCGCCACCTTTTGACGTGAGGAACCCGACTTCCTGTAGAAACAGCTTTCTTGTAGGAGCAGCGCGCGATTTCCGGGGGATACTGCAGTGGGTCTGCGCTCTTGGTGTTGCTTCACAGGCGTTCTGATGGCCAAAGACTCGGAGTATCGAGCTGCAGAGGGATCCGGATGATCACTCGAGTCGCAAACGGTGAATGATAAATGCATGGGGTGGCAATCTAGCCAATTAGATTTGAATCGGCGGAATCCGTGGTGCGGGGGTGAGCTGTCCCTGCCGGACCGTTGGACGACGTCATCCCATCATTTGCCTGCGAGTTCCCTTACTGCCGCATCATTCCCCGCAGATCCACCGCCGTCTCTTCTGTTAAACTCGTTTTTTTCGACGGGATTGTTCTCACGTGTGTACTGCCCGTTTCTTTTGCCACGACCGCCACCCAAACATCCGACTAGACCATTAACTGATCGACGTGGCCAGTCGGATGGCCATACAACCGCTCAACCCATTCACTTCACACTTGCAAACATTTTCAAAGTAAAATTCATGCAATTCGTCGGAAGAAAGGGTCGAGACACTTACCTGTGCGGCCGCAACGCGATTTTTCGGTCCTTGGACGATGATGAGTGAATTTATTTGCTGTTGGTGGATTTGCACAGGCCCGGAGGTTCATATTCACTGGCCGCTGACAATGGATTGGATGCTTCGGCTGCATGCGCCCGCGTTTTCATTGTATATGGCAGGCGCTGTGAATGGTGTGCACTCCAGCGGGCTTAACTGTTACGGGACTCCTGCAGGATGTCCTGTAACAGTTTTTTCCTCCTCGGGTGCATGCTGCACGACAAAGGCAATGGCCCCACGATCACGCTCACAAAGCTCATGGATGGTTGGGATGGATATGGTAAGACATCTCAGCGTTTTTTCATCTTAAAAATTGCTTTCTCTTGATAACTCAATGATCTGCTTTGATGGTGCAGGTAACTTCGTTGCATGTCGACAGGGATGGTAGAAAGAGGTGACAGCAGTGTATAAGGGTGCCAACAGTAGCTTGCATGCGTCCAAACCGACCCTTGGTCGTTAGATCTCCTCATAAAATGAATTCTGGGCCGTCCAGAACTTCTATAGGAAGTTTCCTGTAGAAATACAAAACTTCCTGTAGAAAAGTTGAGTTTCCTGTAGAAAGTCTACACCTTCCTGTAGAAAGTCTGCATCTTCCTGTAGAAGACTCAAGCCATGATGAAATTGTGCACATACCTTGGAGGAAATGAGTATTCTTGGAGGAGGTGCTGGTGAGGTCTCCTGGCAGCATGATAAGGATATTTGGCTTTGCGTTAAAAGACCTCCTCTCCTTCATAGAACACCTGCAACCTGCATGCATTTTCACATTATAAACTTGCTGTCCCTATCTTTTTGCTTATTGTTTTTTCTTTTTTTTTCCCTTTTTTTTTTTTTTTGAAAGATAACAGGGGCGCCTCAATGAGGTTTTCACCCTTGCCATCTGCCTTAAGCGCCTCAGAGAGGTTTTCACTCAAGGATCTTTTTTAAATCTCTTTTTTTTTTAAAGACAATAGGGGCGCCTCAACGAGGTTTTCACCCCTAGCACCTGCCTTGGGAGCCTCAGAAAGGTTTTCACCCAAGGATCTTTATTATTTTATTATATATTTTTATTTTTATTTTTAGATCTTTCAGGGTATGACCAAAGCAGAGGCAGAACCCTTCTCTATGACCAACACTGATTTCTCCATAGTTTTGATGAACTCTTGTCTTGAGAGAGGCTTCCTGTAGATCTTCAAGCGATGCCCATTGACAAGCATGGGGATGGCTTCCTCATCAATGGTTCGAATAAGAACAGATCCATTGTCATGGCATTTTTCCACTGCATATGGTCCTAGCCATCTGGTTCTCAGCTTCCCCTTGAAATCTTTGTACCTGGAGTCATACAACAAGGCCCAATCTCCTGGCTGGAATTGCTTGTCATGGAGGTGTTGGTCATGCCACACCTTTCTCTGAAGTTGAACCACTTCTGAGTGAAGGAGGGCCTGCATCCGGTGCTCGTCCAGTCCATTCAGCTGCAATAACCTTTCTTGTTGTGCATGGCTGAGATCTAGATCTAGCTGAGCTGCCATCCTCAAAGTGTTGTATTCAAACTCAATGGACAACAAAGCTTTCTTCCCATAGACCATCTCATAAGGTGTGAAGCCGGTGGTGGTCTTCCGGGTGGTGTTGTAAGCCCATGTGGCCTCAACCAAGCGATCTGCCCAATCTTTCCTACTGCTGCTCACCACCTTAGGCCAAATCCCTTCCAATGCTCTGTTGGTGACTTCCACTTGCCCATTTTCCTGTGGATGATAGGGGGTGGAAGTCCTATGCTTGATTTTGTGGTGAGCTAGCAGGTCTTCAATCAAGTTGGATGTGAACTGGCTCCCTTGATCGGTGACCAGCTCTCTTGGGTAGCCAAATTTGTAGAAGATGTTTTCTCTTAAGAACTCGGCCACCTTCTCTTCTGTTGCTGCCTTGATTGCTTTAGTCTCTGCCCACTTTGTCAGGTAGTCAGTGCACATAATGATGTAAGACCTTTGCCTCGAAGGAGGGTTGATTGGACCCACAAAATCCATACCCCACTTCTCAAATGGCTCAAGAGTCACTTGAGGTTGGAGAGGCATCTCATCCCTTGGAGTCGGTTTCCCCATTCTTTGGCATCGGTCACATTGGCTGATATATCTTCTGACATCTTGATGAAGTGTGGGCCAATAGTAGCCTGCCTGCAGGATTTTGAAGGCAGTCCTCTTTGCTGCAAAATGTCCTCCACAAGGCCCATCATGACAGGTGAGGAGGATATCAAAGACTTCCTCCTCCCTTACACAACGCCTTAAGATCTGATCAGGGCCAAGCTTGAACAGATTGCCCCCGATCCAAGTAAACGAGGCACTTTTTCTGATGATTCTGCTCTTCTCTCTTGAAGATAGGTGCGGAGGGAACTGTGCTGAAACAAGGTAGTTTGCTATATCAGCAAACCATGGAGAGAGTACTGAGATAGCAAACAGATGTTCATCAGGCATCTGGTCATCCACTGTTCCATCCTCATCTGCAGACAAATCCAATCTAGATAAAAAGTCAGCAACAACATTTTCTTTACCTGGTTTGTCAACAATGGTCAAATCAAACTGCTGCAACAAAAGTAACCATCTAATAATACGAGCATTCACATCTGGTTTATTCATTAAATATCTAATTGCAGCATGATTCGTATGTACAAAGGTTTGATAGCCAGTAATATAATGTCGGAACTTGTTCAGTGCATGGACCACAGCCAAGAATTCTTTCTCGGTTACAATGTAATTCAGCTCGGCTTTGGACAAGTTTTTGCTAACAAAGTAAATGGCATATGGAAGTTTTTGTTCAACTTGTCCTAAAGCTGCCCCTATGGCTTTGTTTGAGGCATCAGTGTGGATGTGGAAAGGTAGGGCCCAGTTTGGACCTCTCAGGATTGGGGCTAACACCAACTTGTCCTTTAATTCATTCAAAGCCCTCTGACAATCGTCAGTCCATTTAAACTCCACATCTTTTGCCAACAGACCAAACAATGGCGAGGCTAGCTTGCTGAAGTCTTTAATGAATCTCCGGTAATACCCTGCTAATCCTAAGAAACTCCGGACATCCCTTACCTTTTGGGGAGGTGGAACCTTCTTGATGAGAGAAATTTTGTTAGGATCCACTTGTAACCCTTGGCAAGAAATGGTATGGCCTAGCACAGTCCCTTCAGTCATCAGGAATTCACATTTTTCAGGACTAAGGGACAGGTTCATCTCAATGCATTTGGTTAGGACCTTTCCTAGATTGGACAATGCTTCCTGGAAGTTGGACCCATAAGGAGTGAAGTCATCCATATAGATTTCCACCGCATCATGGACCAGCTCTGAGAAGATGCTCAAGACAGCTCTCTGGAAGGTAGCAGGAGCATTGCATAGCCCAAAGGGGAAGAACTCGGTAGGCAAAGGTACCCCAAGGACAAGTGAAGGTGGTCTTATCTTGGTCTTCCGGGCTGATTTGGATTTGGTTGTACCCGCTAAACCCATCCAGGAAAGAGAAAAACTTCTTTCCTGCCAGTCCATCCAACACTTGATTTATGAAAGGTAGAGGGAAATGGTCTTTCTTGGTAGCTTTTTTCAGTTCTCGGTAGTCCACACAGATTCTCCACTTCCATTTTTCTTGGGAACCAACACCAGAGGGGACACCCATTCACTGTCTGAGATGGGGTAAATGAATCCGGCATCCAACAGTTTTTGCAATTCTTCCTTGACAATGTCCTTAAGGGCTGGATTCATTCTCCTCTGAGGTTGCCTAACCGGTTTACAACCCTCTTTGATGTATATGTGATGGGTACAGACCAAGGGATGGACTCCTTTCATCTCCTTATAGCTCCAAGCAAAAGAATCTAGGTGGCTGCCCAACAGGCTACACAGCTCCTTTTCCTGGGAAGGAGATAGGGAGGAGCTGATCTTTAACGTTCTCTCAGGGCCGAACTCCACATTCTTGACTCTGGGAGTGACAGGGTTGGTGGCACAAAGGTCCACTAAGGTGCTGGCTTGGGCGTCCTCCACCAATTTCTCTAAGGATAGTGCACTGGAAGGTGGATTCTGGATCAAAGTCTCAATCAAGTCATCCTCGGTTGGGGGGTCTCTTCTAGTGGTATCTAGGGTGCACAAAGGTGCTGAGTACACCTCATCCTCTTCTCCTTCCTTCAACCACAGTGGTAAGTCATGCTCTAAGGAGGGTTGGGCAGGAGGGTATAGGACTAGCTGCTTGGACATAGGACTGTTTTTGATGGTCATGTTTCCTGCACGACAACTTATGTAAGCATCTGTAGTGGCTAACCAAGGCCTTCCCAAAATAAGAGGATATCCAGTAAGCTTTGCCTTGGGTTGCAGAACCAAGAAATCTGCAGGGTATTCCCAAGAGTCGACAGAGACCAAGACATCCTCCACAATCCCTTCGGGAGTCACAGTGGAGCGATCTGCTAGTTGCAGTACTGTCGAGGTCTTCCTCAAGGAACCCTGAAGATTGAGTTTGAGCATGGTATCCCTGGTCATCACATTAATGGCAGCCCCCAGATCAATCAAGGTGTGAGGTATGATGGTGCCATTGATGTGGACATCTACTACAGGACTACCAGGATCTAGGTACTTTGGGCAGATGACTTGTCCTAACATAAGGTCAGACAGTTGTCCTAAGACATTGATGGTTGAAGCATCTCTCTTTCGCCTGCCTGGGTGTTTGAAACACTTTTCCTTAACCAGTTTGTTGTATATTGGCACATCCTTGATGGCTTGGAGAAGTGGTATTTTCACACACAACTGCTTGAGCTCTCCCAGAAGCTCATCCTCCTCTGGGTTGGGTTGTGTGGTGGCTGTTAGTCTCTCAGGAAAGGGTGGAATAGCCTTTGGTTCACTTTCCTGTTTGTCCTCCTCATCCTCTGGGGGAGGAGGTTGGCGATCCGGAAGAGTCTTTCCAGATCGAAGATTGATCTCCTGGATCTCCACAGCATAGGTAGGGCATGATGTTTCCCCAGTGTATACCTGCTGGGCCTGTCTATTGTTGGGGTTCGGGTTCGGTTGAGCAGGCATTTGAGGTTGCCTTGGAGGAGCAGGAGGTAATGGTTGAGGTTGAACTGGTGGTGGAGGCAAAATGGCGGGAGGAGTGTTGTATTGGGGCCTCCACCCCGACTGAGGTGCATTCCACTGAGGCTGTGGCTGGGCATGCGAATGATATGAATGAGTAGTGGGTTGAGTAGGGTACTGAGGTGGATAAGACCATGGAGGAGGCATAGACCAGGAAGGATGAGCAGGGGGACCCCAGGAAGGCATAGGAGTTGATTGGTTGGGGCTGTAATAAGCTTGAGGTGCCCCTTGCATCCCCTGCTGGTAAGGTCTAGGTCCTTGTGGCCTCCTTTGGTTGAGGAAATAGAGAGGTTCAGTGGGAGCTTCTGTCCCTTGGTACATAGCTTTAATTCCAGGTAAGGTTGGGCATTGATTTGTGGGATGGTCCTCCTCACAAACGAAGCACACTTCGACTGAATGCAATGGGCATTCGTTCTTAGGGTGTCTCCTTGTACATCTAGGGCAGAAGATAGCCAAGGCCCTCTCAGCTTCTTCCTTCTTCTGCTGGATCCTGAATGTGTCCAGTTGCATGGCAATGGTCTGTCTCACCTCACTCTTAAGATCTTCTAATTGATTTGCAAACTCATGCTTGGAGAAAGGGATACCAGCTGAGAGGAGGTTTCCTCTACCTCGTTTCCGGGCTGCCCTAGAGTGGTTTCTGAACACAGTCTTGATGTCCTCATAAGGCAGCTGGTAAATATCTCCCCCAGCTAACATGTGAAGGGTATCTAAAAGGTCTTCAGGGACTCCTCAGAGCAGGACCAACTTGAGGGATTCAGGGTCAAGTGTGCACCTGGCCCGCTTATAGCTAAGTTGGAACCTCTCCTCATAATCCTCTAAGGACTCATCATTTCCCATGGTCATCCGAAAGATTTCTCCCTTGGTTTCCTTGGATCTACAGTAGTCCCGGTACTTGGTATTGAAAGCTTGCTGCATCTGAGCCCAAGTGGTGATACTATTCCCAGGTAAGCCCATGAACCAGCGTAATGCTGCATCCTTAAGAGTTGAAGGGAAGAGTTTCAGCTTCTGCTCATCTTCAGTATAGTCATAGGTTCTACAAAGGACAGTAAACTCAAACAGGAAGGTATCAGGGTCTTCAGTAGTCAGTCCATGCAAGTGAGGCAGAGCAGAGGGGCTAATGTTTTTCATTTTCATGTCTCCATTGGTTTCTCGGATGGGGAAGGCACCTTCTATTCTCTCATCTTCTCCTCTATTGTCAGCCATAGCTTCAGATGGGATGGTTTCTAATTCTTCTTCTACTATAGGATCTTCGTATATCTCAGGAGGTTCACCTATAGGTTCTTCTGGATCACTGTCACCGAAGAAGAGAGAAGGGTGACTCAGTGATGTGGTGGGGGTGTTGGGTAGGAATTTGCCTGTTTTATCTCGGTTCCTACGAGGCATGAAATGGAAAGACTTTTTGATTTCTTTTGTTTTTTTCTTTGGTACCTGCAAAACTGAAACAGATTGATCTACAACTAACTATCTTGCTGAAATAAAAATGCAGAATTGAAATGAAAGCAGGAAAGGACTAATCTACTTTGCTCAAATGGAATTGCAGGAATGGAAATGCTAGTCTACGCTTGCAGAATTGAAAGGCTAATCTATGCTTGCGAAATTGAAATTGTGGAATTGAAATGCTAATCTATGAAAGCAGGAAATGTCTATGCTACTTTTGCAGAATGGAAATGAAATAAACTACTTGGCAGAAGGCAAGAGTAAGAAAATAGAAGAAAAGCAACAATTACTAATACTCTGACGCTTCCCCGGCAACGGCGCCAAAAAGATGGTGGGCTCCAGTATTGTAGCAATAATGCTACAACTCCTGGAGCTTCCTTCTCTAATTTTATCAACCCGGTAGTTCGTAACAAACTTGGAAGCAACAGTGCTGTATGCACAAGTACTAGCTCTTGTCGCAGCTGTCACTTGGTTAGCTGGCACAAGTCCGCTAGGGCTCAAGCCAACTTCTATATGTTCTCAGAAGAAGCTTTCTAAATGATGAACGAAGGCTATCTCAAAGGAAATTAACCTACTTTGCAAGAATGAACTGAAAGCCAACCAAACATGGAAATCCTAGTAAACCCTAATCTGACTAGCTTAATCATTATGATGCAATGGTGGGAATGCAACTTCTAGAAATGATGCCATTACTTCTAGTGAGATGAGATGCATGAATTTAAACTACTTCCATTGAAGAGAACATGTTTTTGTATTTTTTCTCAAGTGGGTGGAGTTATTATGATTGTGCTTCTTACGGGGTCTTGACTGTGCAGGGGTAGTTCAAAGGGAAGGAAGGCTTGGGAACGGTCAGGAGGACTCTGAGAGGTTCCAGGGGATCCCTCACATCATTCCATAGAAGTCCACAATGTTCAGGTGCTTGGCAACCGTGTTTGCAGGCTTCTACAGGATGTCTGCAGGGGATCCTACAGGAAGCTTGGGATTTCTACAGGAAGTCTGCTAACTTCTACAGGATGTTCTGCAGTCGGAGTTTTGGGTGATGGAGGAGTGAAGGAGCTGTATGGATGGATGGGTAAGATGAAAGAGGAGCTTGAGATGGCCTATGGACAGAGAGATGAGGTGGGGAAGGTGTGTGTAAAGCTGGCTGGTCTAGAGGAGGATAGTAGTAGTGGAAGGTCAAAAAGATTGAGCAACGTGGGCAGTAGAAGGGTTGGAAGGCAAATGGGCTGAATAGAGGATGCGTAGGTGGCTTAGGCACGGTTTAGAAGAATAAGAACACGATGAAGTGGTGCTGCGCAGTGTAAATGAAACAAATCACCCTTATCTTGCATGTAAACGAAAGTTCACCAACCTATTCTAACTGTTTTATTAGGAATCGAAGAACAGCAATGTAAGTTGAAGGGAATTCATGCATGATGCTGAACCAAAGAGTCATTACTCAAGATATAATCGTATGGACAATTCTGCAACTGAAAACATTACATCAATACTTGCATGCATATGTTAAAACAATGTTTTTGGCAGTTGGCACGGTCTACACTTTCGGTCCCCAAACAGAGGTGAAAGTGAGCATGCATTCAACCTTTTTTGAACTCAACGTAACTTCAATCTCCCTACGCTAATTCTGAACTACTGAAACAACTGCATTCATGAAACTAACCTACATAACCAAACCGAAACAGTCAACTCAGCAAACTGTATTTTTCAAGTGCATGTAAAGGAAAGAAATGCAATGATAAAAGAAAGACAAGTAACAATACAAAAAGAAGAAGGTCTATTGCTCTCAGGTTGGGCCCTAACCTGAGAGCTATAGCTCCCCTAAGAACTCAGAATCGAATCCAAATCTGCCTGCCTTTTATTGAAAGATCATAATCATGAGTCTAACAACATGCCAAAATTGGCTTACAAAGAGCAAAAACAGAGCTACAACTCGTAATCCAAAATCTACAACAAAGGTTCAAGAGTCCTCTCGAAGGCTATAGCCTCAATATTTATACATGATGAGGGCCAAGCTGGCCTCCTCAATTAGTGGGGCTTGGCTGTCCAACTAAAAGTAGACTGCTGTTCCTGTAGAATCCGTTGGCTGCCTTCTAGCTCGGTGGTGATAGCTGTTGGAGCTCGGAGTTGGGGTGGAGATCACGAGGAAGGTCATTCAAGGCTGTGGACAACTTCCCTATAAACCCGCAATGCCACCTTGGCTGTCTCCTTGTCTTCATTTGCGTGGTCTTTGCTCCATTTAATGTCAAAAAACCTGAAATCATCATGTATTAGCCACATAGGCATAATGACTACCCTTCTTCCTACAAATAACACGAATATACTAAGAAATGATGCATAAGTGATAAAAAATGAAGGGTTGAGCAAGGTAAGTAGGCCAAATGAGCCCAAATTGTTACCAAAATTTGGGGCTCATCACTTTCTTTAAACCATCCATCTTAGCTTCTACATCTTTCTTTAAACCATCCATCTTAGATTCTGTTACTTTTTGTGCAAGTGACACTTGTTGCACTTGGTCTTGTAATTTTGATAGATCATGTTGCATTTCTTCCTCTTCTTCATGAGTCATGCTATAGCTTTCAAGTTGCTTACCAGGTGTTTGCATTTTCTTTCCTTGGGGCATCAATTACCGATAATAATGCTTTATTATGCCCTTTGTATTCCTTCAAACTAATTTTTCAAACCAAGCTTTTGCAAAAAAAAAAACTACACACCTTTTTTCCCTCTGTAGGAGCTTGATATTGAATCTGATGTATCTATATAATTTCAGATCATCCAGTTCTGAACTTGCGATCTATAGTATCCCTCTGCGTTCTCTTTCTAATGCCACTAGTCTGATTTAAATTGGACTCTCCAAGGAAGAGTTATGCACAATCTCCCAAGATGACCTAATTATAGACCTTTCCAGAAGAGCGAGCTTGTATGAAGTGCCACATGTCATTGTTTCGACCTTTGGCTCTGAAAAATATATACAAGAAACTATAGTCCATCCTCTTTCTGTAACTTCTTACAAAATTTCAATCTGATGCTCAAAGAGAAAGTTATGACGATTTTCCCCAAGTCACCTATTTGGAATGTAATTCAGGAGTCTGCAAAAATACCAACTTCCTCAGATCATATCTCCGTAAATATAGCGCGAAAAGCTCTGAAATTCGGACCCAAGGTTCAATGCGATTTCGTCTCAAATGGGTTTTGTTTTGCTTCTAAAACATTGCAGAAAAAAAATTATAGAAAAATGGCACGATGACCTCTTTGGAGCAGCAAAACCCTAGAATCCAAAGCTCTGATACCAAATGTTATGAAATTAGCTCACAAAAAGATAGAAAAGATAGATCAATGCTTTAGAATTCAACCTCTTCGAGGGGGCAACCTCCTTTACATTACACAAATGAATGATGCTTTAATGATTCAAATGACAAAACCTCCTTTCTATATATAGGAGTCTAAGGGGTCATAATATAACCAAGCCGACCTAACAATAATAATATAAGGGCACAAAAATAACAATAGAGGGATTCTATGGGGTACAGTAATAACAATATGGGGACAATAGGGGCACAACAATATTAATAAGGGATACAACTACAATATTAATGGGGGCATCACTAGTATTATAGGGACCTAACATAATGATGACCTCAGAGCTTCCAAACTAAGTCCATTTGTTGTCCCTTTACTGCTGCAAATAATGTCAGCATGTGTGAAAGTGCTAAGTCATATTTCCTTTGGGACTGTGGACAAGTTTCAAAACACTAAGACAGATTTTGTGAGCACATCATCCTTATATTATCACACATATTGATTCATGTGTCCAATATCATGCTACTATAATCCATAAAACCATGAGTGGAAAGAAAATATGCATCAATACAAACTATCTACATCAAAATGAAAGGTACATGCATCACCATGATCAACCCAAAACAAGAATCATGATATCACCAAGAAACAAACCATTAAAGAAAAGATGGAAACAATGTAGCAGGGGGTTTGTTACCGTCATCAACAAATTATTGTACATCCACATGAACAATATCATCTTAAAGTTGGGCATCACTACATTCCGTAAGGAGAGGCATCACTAGGTTGTACACCTCAAGATGAAGTACCAACAATGATGACCTCATCTAGCAAGGGAAGGCTAGAAGAAACATCCAAATGAGACTAATCCCTTTAGTCTCGACTCCCCATAGACTATTCAATAACTACAAAGAATTAACTCAGAGGAACTTGTATAGGTGGACCAACACAAGATGGAGATGTGGAAAGGTTCACTACAACCAGCTGGGAGCCATCAACAAGCAACCCAAAAAAAGAAGAAGAGGCATTTTCCATGGATACAGGTTGAGAGTCATCACCAAAAAGGAGCTATAGAGGAGATGTTATTAGTCATCATGATAAGGCTCATCAAATATAGCACCATGATGCTTAGTAAATTGGTAAGAGGTTGGGTCATAGAGATAATACCCCTGAAAAGTTTCATAGTAGCCAACCAAAGTCCTATGAGGAGTCTAATGGACAGGATATATATCATGTCTTTCATGATACGAGTGGGTCCATGCACTTGATCCAAAGAACGTAAAATGTGAGATAAAGGACTTCCAGCCATGAAACCAATAAGTTTTTGACCTTGCATCAAGGAATAATTTGGGCTGGTCATGGAGACAGTGGTATCCACAAAATATTTAATGTTTGTAGATCATCACACCATTTTAAGTACCATGGGGAGAACAATGTTATTTCTGATTATAGTGAGCCTTGAATGTAGTGAGCTAAGAATTTACCAGTTAGAGATTTGATGTCTCAAATGATTATAGGAAATGGTGATTTTACTTTTTGGTTTTATATGGTTGTTGATAATCCATTTACTTTAATGAGATATTAAACTTAGGCGTTAAAGTTCACGTGAATGAACAACGCACACCCACTAGGATCTCGTAGACAAAAGCACTGAAGTACCCTGAATGGTTTCCATTACCAACTTCAGAATTCCCAGGGCTAAGTGTAACCATCACCAAAATCATATAATGCATAGAAATCACAATATATGTGTCCATAGTCCCACCAATAGCAAGGCTCCTAGGGACAAGTAACCGTAATCCATCGAAGCAATAAGTATAATCATGAGTGAGTAGAAAATATGCACCAAATTTTACAACAATGATGACCTCATATAGCAAGGGAAGGCTGGAAGAAACATCCAAAGGAGAGGATGGACTAGATGATGAAGTAATCCCTTCAGTCTCGACTCCCCATAGACTATTCAATAACTAGAAAGAATGAACTCAAATGAGTTTTTATAGGTGGACCAACACAAGATGGAGATGTGGAGAGGTTCACTACAACTAGCTTGGATTCATAAACAAGTAACCCAACAAGAGAAGAAGAGGCACGGTCCATGGATACATGCTGAGAGTCATCACCAAAAAGGAGTTATAGAAGAGATCTTAGCAGTCATCATGATTCTTAGTCACTTGGTGAGAGGTAGGGTAATAGATATGATACCTATGAAAAGTTTCATATCAGCCAACCAAAGTCCTATGAGGAGTCTAATGGACATGAGATGTATCATGGCTTTCATGATACAAGTGGGTCCATGCACTTGATCCAAAGAACCTAAAATGCGAAATAGAGGACTTTGAGCCATGCAATCAATAAGTTTTTAACCTTTCATCAAGGAATAATTTGGGTTGATCATGGAGACAGTGGTATCTACAATCGATTTAATGTTTGTAGATCATCACACCATTTTAATTACCATGGGGAGAACAATGTCATTTCAGATTGTAGTGAGCCTTGAATGTAGTGAGATTATAATTTACAAGTTAGAGATTTGATGTCTCAAATGATTATAGGAACTGGTGATTTTACTTTTTGGTTTAATATGGCTATTGGTAATCCATTTACTTTAATGAGATATTGAACTTAGGTTTTAAAGTTTAAGTGAATGCACAGTGCACACCCACTAGGATCTCGTTAACAAAAGCATTGAAGTACCCTGAATGTGTTCCATTACTAACTTCAAAATGCCCAGGGCTAAGTGTAACCATCACCAAAAGCATGAAATGCATAGAGATCACAAGATAGGTGTCCATAGTCCCACCAATATCATGGATCCTAGGGTCAAGTAACCATCATCCATCCAAGCAACAAGTATAATCGTGAGTGAGTAGAAAATATGCACAAAATTTTACAACAGTTATGACCTCATCTAGCAAGGGAAGGCTAGAAGAAATATCCAAAAGAGAGGATGGACTAGATGATGAAGTAATCCCTTTAGTCTCGACTCCCCATAGACTATTCAATAACTACAAAGAATGAACTCAGAGGGGTTTTTATAGGTGGACCAACACAGGATGGAGATGTGGAAAGGTTCACTACAACCAGTTGGGAGTCATCAACAAACAACCCAACAAGAGAAGAAGAGGCATGTTCCATGGATACATGCTGAGATTCATCACCATAAAGGAGCTATAGAAGAGATCTTAGCATTCATCATGAAAAGTCTCATCATGATGCTTAGTCACTTGGTGAGAGGTAGGGTCATAAAGATGATACCTCTGAAAAGTTTCATAGTATCCAACCAAAGTCCTATGAGGAGTCTAATGGACAAGAGATATATCATGTCTTTATGATACAAGTGGGTCCATGCACTTGATCCAAATAACCTAAAATGTTAGATAGAGGACTTCCAACAATGCAACCAATAAGTTTATGACCTTGCATCAAGGAAGAATTTACGCTAGTCATGGAGATAGTGGTATCTACAAAATATTTATTGTTTGTAATAGCTTGGTGGCCTTATCAACCTTCCCTATTTTGCAATAGCATCTTATCATCATGTTATATGTAATCGTATCAAGAGAAAGGCATAATTGTCTCATCTCTTCAATATGGTCCTTTGCTTCTCTATCTTTTCCTACTCTTCCAAGACAATTGATACAAATATTGAAGGAAAAAACATCAGGAGCAATGCCCTTCCACTTCATTTGCCAAAAGACTTGATATGATTCATTGAACTTGACCTCCTTAACATAGTAATCCATGAATAAATTATAGGTAAAAGAAGTGGGTTTTCATTCATTGGTATGAATTACATGCAAAAGTTTCAGTGCTTCTTCTAATATGTTAGTCTTAAGAAGTGAAATAATCAAAGAATTGTAAGTAATCAAATTGGGAGAGTTTCCCTTCTTCACCATCTTATCCAATGCTCCAAAGGCCTCATCAACTTTTCCTACAATGCATAGGGAATTCATAAGATTAGTGAAGGTAATCACGTCTAGCACACACTCATTATCCTCCATCTCCTTCCAAAGCTCCTGGACAACACTGATGTTTCTGAAATCACCATAATTATGGATTAGAGTACTGTATGTGATAGAATCAAGCCTGCATTTTCTTCTCCTCATTTCACTTAGCAATTCCCTTGCCTCATTCAATCTACCAACATTGCAAAGAGCATCCATCGATGCAGTGAAGGCCATAACATCCAATTCACAGCCCCCTTTCTTCATCTGTCTCAACATACCACATGCTTCGTCCACTCTCCCAACTCTCCCTAGAACTTTGATGTAGATTGTGAAGGTGTAAACATCGGGCTTCAAGCCCAACCTTTTCATTTCTATAAAAAGTTTTGATACCTATCTTGTTTCTCCCTTTTTCCCCAGGAACTCATAAGTGCAGAATAACATTTCATGATGGGTACAAGTCTTCTAATATCATCTTCTTGTATACATCCATGGCTTCTATCTGAAATCCAGATTTTAACAATAGAGTTATCAGACCATTATATGACATGCTATTTAATACAAACCCATATCATTTCATCTCTTCCAGGGCTAGAGGAGCTTGCTGGATAATCCCTATGAACCTAAAGTCCCAAAAAAATTGTTATAGAATTCAGAGAATTAGGTTTACAGTTTTTTTCCTCCATTGGATCCAAAATTTCTGTCATTGAATTGAACATGTGGGCTGACCCTAGAATTTCTAGGATAGAATTTTATGCCTTTGTGTTGTGCAGGAATTTTTTTTATGAGCTACCCATGTGAAGAAATTTAGTGCTTGTTTTGTATCTGTATATGATTTCAGAACTTGTGCAACATGGTGGGAGTCAACTCTCCCTGTTGTATAAACATGTGGGAAACATCAGGACTTTCAGAAATCAACCCAAATCTTGAATTTGTTTGAGTGGTCTTTGTTTTCTTTACGCCCAATTGCACACAACATTCTAGAAAGAATATGCCATTAAAGTATATACTTTGAAAGGTGAAAACCCTTTTCCTCTTCTTCCTTAACCAGTAAAGGTAAAGACCACCTCTACATATCTTATATCACATGCTCCAAGTGCACAGAGCTCCATTGTTCTGGCCTTCTATTCCTTGACTCCAACCTTATAGTCAGTGAAACTCGATATTTTCTCTCTTGCCATCCTAATGTAAGGGGAAATTGTTACTACCAAGTTACCAACTAATCAATATCGGCCCAAGCAAGAGAAGAATGCAATCACCAAGAAACTTGTTGACAAGTCTCCATTCAAGGCTTCATTTCTTCAAAAATCATAAGCATTCCCAGGACCAAGCTCCTTGAAACATTAAATCAAATGCTGGGAATGAAAACTGAAATCCTAATCAATGATTTAGTAACAGCAAGACTGATTCTTTTGGCTTGGTTTAACACTCTGTACTTGACCGAATCATAGTTTGTAGAGATAGTCCTTATAAAGGGAGTTATCTTCAAGGTGTAAAATATGAGTCTTAATAGTGACACAGAAGTGAATATAATCTTCAATCTCTGCGTATTTTTTGAACCTGCAAAGAGTCTTCTTGAAGATCTAAGAACGAACCTAGAAGGCATTATCTCTATGGTCTGAATTTACAAGGTTCTAGGTATATATAAATAAGAGATCTGAGTCCTAACAAGTATCCTAGAAGCCAACTTTGAAAGATAAAAAGATCTATGTGCATAGAGGGACAATTTGAAATTTCTACTTCACTAATTAAAGAAGCTCTAATCAAGGGACTATAGATATATATATTTGAGAAGGCTTATAGCAGCCTCTCTATCTTAAGTTATGAGTCATGACACCCTCAAAGAAAAATTAGTTCTCATGTATTGAAGAAGAATTAGA
This sequence comes from Pinus tabuliformis, assembly GCA_031772625.1. NCBI lineage: Eukaryota > Viridiplantae > Streptophyta > Pinopsida > Pinales > Pinaceae > Pinus > Pinus tabuliformis. The sequence goes on along the minus strand of CM062807.1, from coordinate 180,838,173 downwards.
TCTACTTGAGAAACATTTCTTGTGCTTGTTGAAAGTTTATGGGCTCAGTTTGCAAAGAAAAAAATCTACATGTGACTTAGCAGCATAAGGAGAATACTAAGCGGCATGCATCACAATCAAAGTAAAAGAGTTTCATCCTGAAGGAATTCAAATTATTGACTCTTGGACAAGTCCTAAACCTAATTTGAAAATTCTCTCATATGAAAGTTGAAGTCTCAAAAGGAAAATCATTCCACCATAAGTAATATACTGTGAAAATAGGAAGCCCTAGCCAGAGGGTTGGATACCTATATTATCTCTTATGTAAAATTGAGATGGAATCATATTTGCAGGAAAAGCAATATTGGCGTATATTCATAGATACAACCAGCATTAGAAGAAGTATTGAAATGGTAACCATATCTTTCTTCAAGACACCTAAAACATCTTATCAAAGATAGTTGTTGAGACATAAGGAGTGGTTCAAGCATGGATGGGTGACCAATATTCATTAGATAATGGACTAAAATTCACATCTGTCTATAGCTTGTTTACCTTAGAAGGAGCCCTCCACCCTCTACAAGTATGTGTCTTGCACTATAGATATCCCTATGACAATGTTAATTCTTTTTGCACAACTACAAGCCATCAATGTTAATGTCACAACTATATGATTCATGTTATGTATGGAATCAATATTCACATGTTATGACTTTATTACAAGAGAAAATAATTATGATGATAGGTCATAGTTATTCCTGGTACCGTAATCTTGAATGATCTATATGCTCAACACATCTGACATTAGGTATCAGTTTTGGTACAACATAATTATTTTCCAATTATTTGACATGATCTCATAAATTGGATCAAAATAATTATTGCAACACATGCCTTTAATTTATGAGACATATATAGCAAAAAATTGGTCAAATTTTGTCCTAGACCCCGAGTTTTGTTGCAGTTCTATTAAGCTCTTCAGGGAGGAACCAAGTAAATTGGAAAAATTATGCCATGGAGTTGAGTCTCCCTATGATCTTAAGACTATCCTTATGTCTGAAGTAGCCACTATAAGCATTCTTATGCTTGACATCCAAGAATATATAATATGGACTCATATCTATATATATATATATATATATATATATTCAATCCCAATCTTCTAATAAATCTGACCTAAAAATGATTGTTGAATGGACCGATATTCTTGTTTTTCTCTGAAGAAAATGTTTTGGATGCGCTGATGAGGCCAAGAGCCTGAGTTGAAAGATCCTTAGTTTTGGAGGATTCAAAGCCCCTCTGTGAAGTCTTTTGCATAAACTACATTAGGTCGAGATCCTCTCATGCAGTGAAAAGGAAGCAGAGCCTTGCCCTAGTGATGGAGGAAGGTCGAATTGATGTTGAGAATGGTGTTGAGGTTTTCAAGGAGAAACCCTCTTGTGAACAAGGAGTTGTGATTCAAAAGGAGTCTTAGAAAGTAAGGAAGAGGAAAAGAAATCATAGTGTGAAGAAGAAGAACAGGGTCCTCCTTTCTTTGGTGTTGGGAATCGATGTCGCTATTAAAAAAACTATGGAAATGTACCAAAAATCCCTTGTGGGGTGAGTACAAGGCTGACAATTTAGGTCCTCGACCCTAAAATCATGGAAAAACAAGGAAATCTAGCCTATTATCAAATTTCCTCTGGAGGTGTCTCTGTTAGCCCAAGGTTGGATTCATTTGTGCTTATAAGACATGGCCCTTGTTTGTTGATTGTTGAAGTCTCCAACCCTGTTGAAGATTCCAACATTGTCTGTTGATTTTTTAAGTCTTTATATGGTTTAAAGTAGGCCCCTAGGGACTAATATGCAAATATTAACCATTTCTTTTTCAATCTTCGATTCAAACATTGTGAATCTGATCATAATATCTATGTATTACATGACCATGGTGATACTTTGACTATTTTTGTGTATATTGATGATTTAGTTATAACCAACAATAATGTTGATTTAATTCTTAGATTGAATAAATTATTTATTATCACTTTTGAAATAACATGAGTTAGGATGAATCTAATTGCTACCTTTGATGTGTTCATGCTTGACCCTTGGTTTAATTTGCCATGAAATAAAAAGAAATGGATTGAATGCACAAAGTTTGGGGTCTACCACATCTTGGAGTGCCAAGGTGTGCTAGGGAATGCTATGAAGTACTAACACATGTTAGGAAGTTCCAAGTCATGCTAGACATGACAAGACAAGCCAAGTGCTAAGGCATGCTAAGATGTGCTAGGTGCCAAGGTGTGGCACCAATGCATGCTAGGGAGTGTTAGGGCAAAGAGTCAGGGAAACATAAGAGAGAACTAGTTTCAAATGCATGGAAATGAATGAATAAGAGTGTGTAATAGGGAGTGTCAGCGATGTCTAGGTTTTCTAAGGAGGGATTGACAAGGTATTCTAGGAAGTTCCAAGGCATGCTAGAGTGTTAGGAAAGCATGCCAAGACATGCCAAGTGCCAAGGTGTGCCAATGTTTGATAAGGAGAGTTAGTGAGAGCTAGGGAAACACAAGGGAGCACTAGGTCAAAATGCATGGAAATGAATGAATAAGAGTGTGTGAGAGGGAGTGTCAGCAAGTCCCAGGTGTGCTAAGGAGGGAGTGACATGGTATGCTAGTCAGTGCTAAGGCATGCTAGAGTCTCATGGAAGCATGCGTCCAATATGTGCTAGGTGCCAAGGTGTGCCAATGTGTTCTAGGAAGTGTCAGGGAGTGCCAGGGGAACATAATGGAACACCAAGTCAAATTAATGCATGGAAATGAATGAATGAGAGTTTGTAACATGAAGTGCCAGTGAGTTACATATGTGATAAGGTGGGAGTGACAAGGTATGTTAGGTAGTGCTAAGGCATGCTAGAGGCCAGGTAAATAAGCCAATATGTGCCAGGTGTCAGGGTGTACCAATGCATGACATGGAGTGTTAGGGAGTGTGAGGGAAACACAAGGGAGCACTAGTTTCAAATGCATGGAAATGAATGAATAAGATTGTGTGGCAGGGAATGTTAGCAAGTTCGAGGTGTGTTAAGGAGGCAGTGACGAGGTATGTTAGGTAGTGCCAATGAATGATAGAGTGCCAGGGTGGCATGCCAAGATGTGTCAGGTGCCAAAGTGTGTTAATGTGTGCCAAGGAGTGTTAGGGAGTGCCATGGAAACACAAGGGAAAATTAGTTCAAAATGCATGGAAATGAATAGATAAGAATGTGTGATAGGGAATGTCAATGGGTTTCAGGTTTTCTAAGGAGGGAGTGACAAGGTTATTTGCTAGGCAGTGCCAAGGCATGTTAGAGTGTCAGGGGAAATCAGTGAGTGGTAGGGTGTGCTAGGGAGTGCCAAATCATCCCAAGGAATGCATGGGGTATTAACACATGCCACATAGTGCTAATGGATTATTAGATGTGCAAGGTGTTATGGCATGTCAAGATGTAAACTATATGGCTTAGTTTTTTTATGGCCACACTTAGACGTGAGTCTTGACTTGCTAACTTGTAACTTGTTAAGTGGGATTGATTGAAATTGGACATGAGTAGCATAAGATGAGTTATAGTCAGTTATGAGGTGAATAAGGCATAGTCTAGTTGTAGTAACTGTAACTTGGTCAAGATGTTGTAGTCGAGGAAGGACTTGGTTGGGTTCCGAAGTCCCAAAAACATTAGGGGTATTTAGGAGGGCATGATAGTTGAGGAGTGTCAGGGGATGCCAAGGAATGTAAAGGCATGATAACACATGCCAGAGAGTGCCAATGCATATTGAGGAGTGTTAGGGAGTGCTAGGGTCGTTAAGAAATCTAGGGCATATTAATTAGGTGATTTCTCTTTTTATGATAACGGCATGTGAATGATTTTTACTTCTTAATATTAGGATCTTCTCTTTACTTGGATTATTGTAGTGTTATTCATGAAACAACTGCCAATGTATAAACAATAAGGAGACAAGATACATAGATAATAGGCAATCAGTCAGGGCCAAAACCTATCCAACATGAGAGAAAATCCAAATGAATTATTCTTCTTATAGAGACTTCAATTGACGAATACCAAGACCGTGACCTAGACCTTGAATCAATGACCTCTCCAAGACCAACTCACAAGCCTCCTTTATTCAAATTCCTTCTTTTTCCTTGAGTCAATGATGATCAAGCTTCTTCCTTGAATAACTCGGCTATCCTTCAAAGTTTGGTTCCCTGGATCAGATCTATAGTTCTCGGCCCTCCTGCAGAAACCTTAGCATGTGTGATTGACCAACCTTTTGAACCTTGATCTTCTTCACTTGGATGGTATGATCTCTTATTATGATTCGGCTTGTAACCTTGCTTATATACTTCCTTAATTCGACTTCTTGGACAACAACAAGAACTTTTACCTTTTCTACAGTAGATGGTTCTTCCTTCCTTCGCATGTTTGGAGGTATTACCCTAAAATAGACCCATAAACAACACCAAAATATTCGCTCTATGTTTCCTTCTCTTCACTGGTTATCTTCACACTTCTTATTGCAAACTCACTTAACCGAATTTGCTTGTCCACAAATGGAGGCTGAGTTTCCTTATATAGTGTTTTTTCCATCAAAATAAGCCAACTTGTGATATAGGTAAGTTGAATTAAGATTCTGGAAGCATCCTTAGGCCGACATGAAGAAGAGTTTGTGACAAGGTCTTGGACGGTTAATAAATTTTATTTTATGATGGGTTACATACCCAAAATGGGTCTTCTATATTTGACATTGACTCTATGAATTTTATGACTTGATGACCAAACCTAATAGCTCACAATGGGAGCTTTAACTAAAAATAAAATTTGTCAATCATGAAACCCATGATTCAAACATTACAAAAATAATTTTATTTTCTTCTTTACCTCAATTACATAAAATCACAATTACACATGTCATTATGATGACCAAACCTAGTTACACTTTTCAAAAAGGGCATCACAAGGGAGAACTATGTCAAAAAGCATGGAAATGAATGAATAAGAGTGTGTGCCAAGGAGCATCTGCAAATTCTAGGTGTCCCAAGGACAAAGTGTGTGAGGAGAAGTTTATAATAGGACTCGCAGGAGGCAAACCTATGGTTGTGATAAGGGGTTAAACAAAGCAGTTTAAAACAAAGGGAGACTTTGGGTTGGGCACAACACTATTTTTCCAATGCCTTAGTTAGGTTCCCAAGCCGCAAAAAAACTAAGGTTATCTGTGAGGGCATGACAGCTACAAAGTGCCAAGGTGTGTTAGGGAATGTTGATGTACTAAGACATGCTAGATAGTTCCAAGGCATGTTAGGCATGCCAATACATGCCAATTTGTTACCGGGAAAAGTGTCTATTTAGAACGACTCTATCCCACTAAGGTGTGACAGTTACCTTAGAAACAAACAGAGAAAACTACTTTTGTATTTCCTTTATGAATTAAAGATAGAGGGGGATAGAAAGAACCGACCTGTGTCTTGCGCTAATCCTTTGATCCAATCCCTCTCTTCTTTGACAGCTTCCAGCTACCTGCTTCCTTACTTGCCCAGCTTCACCAAGTTCCTGTAAGATCACAGAAGAAGAAAACTACACAAAGACATGGATCTATATTCATAAAAGCTTAGGATCAGATTTAAGCTAAACATACAAATGTAACAAGCATCAATGATACATACGCATGTAGGAGAAACTCAAATAGTTTTATTGATATAACAAGAAGATCCAGGAGGAGTTACAACCGATGATTCCTGATCCAGCATCAACCTCCCAGCAAAGAAGCCCCTCTTCACCTCCAACAAAGCATAAATCACCCAATACTCTGATATCTATCTCAAAACCAACAACAATTCTTTGCAATGTACCAAATTCCAGCCTTTGGATCTCTGGGATGAGGGATCCATATATAGATGCATGCAAGGAGGATGAGTCAGCTTATGATTTGACTAGTGTCTTCTCTCTGTCAGTTCTTGCTTCCACTTGGAGACTGAGAGCCTCTTACTCATCCTTGGTCGAATTCAGTGAGGCAAGTGTCATTGGAGAAGATTCTGGAAGCTTCCATTGTCTTTCCACATCATGGAATGGCACTGCCATTTGTCATTTCCCGCTCAACGCACCCTGATAGTGCATTTAGGTGTGTTGCAATGCACCTAGCTAGTGTATTAGGTGCTATGCAACGCAGCTAGCAAGTGGAGCAGCTGAAATGACCCTGATTTGACTGATTCTGAGCAGTTTATGGTGGAGAACTTCTGGGAGAAGCTGTAATTTGCTGACCTTGTTCCTTTAGGGGTTGGAACAACACTTTTAGGGACTTAGGAGCCCTTGGTTTATGGACATGTGCATGTATTTGTTTTCGACTTTCTTAATATTGATGCTAAAAAGAAAGTTGATGTACAAATCTGAATTTACTTTCAAGCGACAAACACAAACAAGCTTCTTTTCAAAATCAAAAGACAAAGAGGATTACGACGCTTTACAATTTTGAAATAAACACTCATTTTTGACACTAGAAAAACATAAATTCAGACCAAGGTGAGTCAATGATGTAAACTGTTAACAAGCGCGAGAGGAATCACCAATAATGATAATGACCCTCAAGGTACTTACAGTACAATTCACGTGGTGTGAATAAAGGACTTGGCGTCGAACACCACGCAAAATCTTTCGGTCGAAGGCCATTTATGTAAACCTGTCGCCGGAAGTGAGAAACTTCTTGCCTCAGGAGTAAATGTCGTGTCGACCGACAAGGGCAAACAACTGAAGCAATCAGGGGGCAAGAAGGAAAAGAAAGGGAGAAAAAAGAAGCACTCAGTTACAAAGAACTTCGGAAGATCCAGCTAGCTCCGGGGTCTAGCTAGCTTCAGAATCAGTCAAATCAGGGTCATTTCAGCTGCTCCACTAGCTAGGTGCGTTGCAACACACCTAAATGCACTATCAGGGTGCTTTGAGCGGGAAATGACAAATGGCAGTGCCATTCCGCGAGGTGGAAAGACAATAGAAGCTTCCAGAATCTTCTCCAATGACACTTGCCTCACTGAATTCGACCAAGGATGAGTAAGAGGCTCTCAGTCTCCAAGTGGAAGCAAGAACTGACAGAGAGAAGACACTAGTCAAATCATAAGCTGACTCATCCTCCTTGCATACATCTATATATGGATCCCTCATCCCAGAGATCCAGAGGCTGGAATTTTTTACATTGCAAAGAATTGTTGTTGGTTTTAAGATAGATATCAGAGTATTGGGTGAGTTATGCTTTGTTGGAGGTGAAGAGGGGCTTCTTTGCTGGGAGGTTGATGCTGGATCAGGAATCATCGGTTGTAACTCCTCCTGGATCTTCTTCTTATATCAATAAAACTATTTGAGTTTCCTCCTACATGCTTGTGTATCATTGATGCTTGTTACATTTGTATGTTTAGCTTAAATCTGATCCTAAGCTTTTTATGAATATAGATCCATATCTTTGTGTAGTTTTCTTCTTCTGTGATCTTACAGGAACTTGGTGAAGCTGGGCAAGTAAGGAAGCAGGTAGCTGGAAGCTATCAAAGAAGAGAGGAATTGGATCAAAGGATTAGCGCAAGACATAGGTCGGTTCTTTCTATCCCCCTCTATCTTTAATTCATAAAGGAAATACAAAAGTACTTTTCTCTGTTTGTTTCTAAGGTAACTGTCACACCTTAGTGGGATAGAGTCGTTCTAAATAGACACTTTTCCCAGTAACAAAATGGCGACTCCGCTGGGGACGATTGTCTAATTAGTTTGTTTGTGTATCTTTTGTTGTTTGTTTCATAAACTTATAAGTAGCATTCGAACTGCATTTGCCATAACAAATGCAAAGTAGACATCTGCTACTTCAATCCATTCTCTGGATCTGTATATGATTTGAACAGCTGATTCACAAATGATATGATTGCCCTTTGTGATAGCTCTTAGACACTCGTTCGATCTACCCTCTGATTGTGCATTACTGATTGCTTTTACTCGGCCAAAAACCAAAGACTAAACTGTAAACCGTGACCCAGAACCCAGATAGAATTCTCGTTTCTGCCCCAGCGCAGGTACTGTGAAGAGTTCCTGCATTTCAGCGCAGTTCCCGAGAGGGCAACCTGCGCTGCAATCCATTTTCTTTGTGTTACAGGTGCGCTGATCAGACTAGCCCTGTGCAGCTAAGGTTCTTGTGCTTCATTCTTTCCAGTTTTGTCTCTTATTTTTGCAGCCTGTGATCAGTGTATGTGTCTGTTTAAAAACCCCTTTTCCTTGCTGTAATTCTGCCTCCTTTGTACAAAAGAACTGTAGATGTTTTTGTGTGTTTGTTGAGTCATTTACAGTTTTCCATTGCAAAAGTAGAATAGTCGTACTGTCGTCCTTTGATTTAGATCTGTCGCAAGTGTCGATTTCGATCATAGGAGAAAGTTTGATTGCTGTTGATGGTTGACTATACTTTTACTTTTGCCTTTGGTCTGAATTTATGTTTTTCTAGTGTCAAAAACGAGTGTTTATTTCAAAATCGTAAAGCGTCGTAATCGTCTTTATCTTTTGATTTCGAAAAGAAGCTTGTTTGTGTTTGTCGCTTGAAAGCAAATTCAGATTTGTACATCAACTTTCTTTTTAGCATCAATATTAAGAAAGTCAAAAACAAATACATGCACATGTGCATTTGCATATTGACAGTGTGTTTGGCTTGATTTAGGAAAGTGCATTTACAGTGTGCTCTTTGCTCTTTGTGAAAAGATTGTGTCTTTCTTTTCCCCTTGTAGCCAGGATTTTCATTGCTGAAAAGAGATAAAAGTTTGCTTATCATCTTTAGATTGCATTTTAGGAATTACATCTACATCTCGTGGTGAACCCAAAAGGCAAACTTCATAAGAAAGATCAACTTAAAATAAATTCAATGAATCTAACAACGCATTGGAACTTAACGCACAACATTTAGAGGTCTAGGCTAGAGACGTATTCCGGCATCGTAAAGCCTGGTAACTATTGTCCTCACTGATGGTTGGGTGATTCCTCCACTTTGAGACAATAAGTGCCAGTACGGACTTGTGCTCCCACGTACTGTCGAGTATATTTTGGGAGACCCCTATAGGCTTAAATCCTTTATCCATAGGAAGCCGTGTCTGCCGCCCTATCGATCGCAATGCATTGAACACAACATTCGGGAAGATTGACTGCCGTACCGTAAAAAGTATTCTGCAGTTTTGCGATTGGTTTGGTAGTCCCTCTACCTAGATCTCCAGAGTAGTCCCTTTCATTCCTTTTCAGACCCCTTAACGGAAAAGGTCCATCTGAGCACTTGTCACTTCAGGCTCATTAAAAATCGAAGGAGACTAGAGTCATCTTTTGTTTTTTCTCGACTCTTAAAAATTGAAAAAACAAGTTGTGTCAAAGCGTCTAAAATTTATTTTAAACGGAATAATCATCACCTTTCCCTCGTTGGTCTTCGAAGTTAGTCTCCCTTCATCGCAAGTTCTTGTAGAATCGCTAGAAAATATTTTGGATAGACTAGATATGTCTGAACAACCATCGACATCCAGGACTGTGTCGTCCGATACAGCAGTGGCACAGCCTCCTACTGCTACTCCAACGATGTTCAATGGTATACCATCTGTCCCGGCAAGTTATCAACAACAAGCCGGAGTCCAATCAGGGACTGTTTCGACGACATGGTCAGTTCCTATTTCTTCATCCGGATTATCATCTGGTATTTCTTATGTTGAAACTCAACAAATTGATCCAATGTGTCTTCAAAGGCCAATCTACCCTTTAAGTACTGGATTTCCACCATATGGAGAGCAGTATGCCTTTTCATTGTTCCCTCCCAGAGAACAACCATATGCGAGTTTACAACAAAGTTCAGGTCAAACTAGAATTACATCCAGTGGTTGGGTACCAATACTGCCTCAAAAACCAAGGGTTGTATATTCAATGCAACCAGTCCACCCTGTGTCAGATATTCCCACTAACCTGCTACGGTGACTGCGTCGCAAGTACAAGCACTACCTGTTGTATGTCAACCCCAAGTTTCTCAGGTTGCAATACAACAGCCTCTTGTCTCAACGACTCAATCACAACCTCAGGTTAGTGACTCCTTATCTGGAGCGACTCAGGCTCAAACAAGTACTGTGACTCCTCATCTTGGTCAATCATCCAGTATTGGGCAACAGCAAATGGTCCAACAACCATGGCTGGTTCAATCTCAACAACCACAATTCCAGCAAGCATATCAAGGACCCGAGCAACAAGTCTTTGTAAGTAATGGGCAACCGCATTTCCAAAGCGGTTATCAACAATCATATTATAATGGTTATGCCCATCAACCTTGTCAAAGTTGCCAGCATCAAATACATTATGCTGGTATACAAAGACCCACTGCTCAGGCGATTCCATCTTATCCTAGGTATGCTTCGCCTAACCTGAATCAACAGTTGCCCTTTGTAGCAACTCTAGAATTACCAGATCTAAACCGGCTGACGAATGATCCAATTGCTTATGCCCCTTGGTGGCCAGCGATTCCGCATAAACTTCCGTCAGATATTCCTTAGCAACAAACAAGGAAAACTGAATGAGTATTTCTTCTTTATGAAATGTAAATGAGGAGAAAGGATGTAACTAACCTGTGTCTTCCGCTAGTTTGTTGATCCAATCACTCCTCTCTTCAGTGGCTCTCAGCTCCTTGCTCCTTCACTGGCCCAGCTTCACCGAATTCCTGCAAGATCACAAGAGAGAGAAACTACACGAAGATATAGATATACATTCATAAAAAGCTCAAGATCAGATTAAGCTAAACATGTAAGCATAACAAAACATCATTGGTACACAACATGTAGGAGAAACTCAAATAGTTTATTGATAGAATAAGAAAGTCCAAGAGGAGATACAACCAAGTGAGTTCCGATCCAGCATCTACCTCCCAGCAAAGGAATCCCTTCCTCTCCTCCAACAAAGCATAAATCACCCAATGTACTAATCTCAATCTCAAACCAACATCAATTCTCTACAAAGTACAAAATTCCCGCCTTCTGAACCTCTGGGTGAGAGATCCATATATAGATGTAAGCAGAGAGGATGTGTCAGCTTATGTTTTGACTTGTGGCTTCTCTCTGTCAGTTCTTGCTTCCACTTGGAGGTTGAGAGCCTCTTACTCATCACTAGTCGAATTCATTGAGGCAAGTGTCATTGGAGAAGATTCTGGAAGCTTCCATGGTCTTTCCACCTCGTTGAATGAGCTTGCCATTTGTCATTTCCCGCTCAGCGCACCCTGGTAGTGCTTCCACCTACATTGCAATGCACCTAGCCAGTGTAGCCTCTGCATTTCAACGCAAGCAGCTAGTGGAGCCTTTGAATTGATCCTGAATTGACTGTTTCTGAGTGGTTTTTGGTGGAGAACTTCTGGTAGAAGCTGTCATTGGTTGACCTTGTTCCTTTAGGGGCAGGAACAACTCTTTTAGGGACTTTGGATCCCTTGGATTATGGACATTTCATGCTCAATGTTGTAAGGCACAAAAATGTCTATAACAGTTGCCCCCTAAAGTATGAGGCCGTTTATCGGGTGAAATGCTTTATTAGGAGGATCCGAAGTTCTTCCAATGCTGGGAGGAGACCTGTAATAAGATACAATACAATAAATTATTTTTCATACTGTTTTCATGATCTAGCTGAGGCGGGCATTCCCATGCTCAGCTTTATAAATTCATTTTGATGTACATAGGACAGGCAATCGTCTGATGGTAGACTGATGATTTTGATGAAATCATCATCCTTTTGGTAGGATGATTATCTGTGCTGCAATGTTGTACATGTCAATGTCTTTATTTTTCCTGAATATATATCGCAGCCCGGATGGATGAAACTAGATCCGGGGTCTTCAATCTCGTCCGATCTTCATTCTAAGTACAAGTCGATCCATGTGAGAAATGTTCTGAAGTCGAACATGGAAAGACATCGCTTGATTACCAGTCAATGATGTAAACCGTTAACAAGCGCGAGAGGAATCACCGATAATGATAATGACCCTCAAGGTACTGCAGTACAATTCACGTGGTGTGAATAAAGGACTTGGCGTCGAACACCACGCAAAATCTTTCGGTCGAAGGTCATTGATGTATACCTGTCGCCGGAAGTGAGAAACTTGCCATTGAGGCATGCAAGCTTCAAAGTACTGAAGGGGTTGTTCCTAGATCAACTTCTTGGATAATGAGCTGATTTCGACAAGAAGCGATCCGTCAAAGGAGGGCCTTGATGTATCCCACATCAGTGACACGGAACGGAGCAAATGATTTTGATGGAGGTGAAAACGATCTGATGATATACGGTTCAGGGTGGCGGTCATGAAAGAATGAAGGATAATGTATGGTAGTGGATGGGACACGGTTGACTTCTCTGGATGACTTCTCTTGAACATATCGGCGACACTTGTGTGATGGATTGGTAGCATTTACCCCAAAGGTGGATGGTATGGTGAGACCATGGTGATGTGACCGGTGAATGAAACAACCCAACCCGACTCAGGCACAGAGTGGAAGTGTCATGTTCAAGAGTGACTTGCTACCAATAAAGTTCTTTGAGTTTCTTCCCAATTTTTCCCCAGTCATTGCTGACCAGTACCTCTTTATTTTTGTCAAGCTTGAGGAGGATAACATATGCTTGTTCTATAATTTGCCCTTCGAGCAAACCCATCGCTATGTTTTAACGAGCCTAGCGATAGTGAAACTCGTTCTCGTCTAAAGACAAGTTTGTCGCTATTAATCTTTTTAACGAGTCTAACGACAAAGATAACTCGGTCCTTTTCATTTTTAGAGAGTCTGAAAAGGTACGTAAAGTTAACTCCGAAAGTCCTTTTTCGTCATCTAATCCCTTAAGTCCGAAAAAGTATAAAACAATACAGAAGGGATGAATTTTCGATAGTTTTAACGAGCCGAACAAAACAAGCGCTCGATCTTTTTGTGCAATAATCCCTCAGGTCCAAAACGATTAAAATTTAGAGGAGGGATAGATCTTCCGGTCGCTTTAACGAGCTGGAAGGCCAAAACTCGGCAATCTTTTCATATTTTACGAGTCAGATGAAAAGAGCTTAAAGAAGACTCGTCTTTTGAGGAACGAGTGATAAAATGGGTAGCATCTGATTCCAGGTAAGGGTTGAAATTTTCCAATCATGGCAGTGTCACAAGGATGGCTAGTGAAATCACTCTTCCCAGCTGTTCCTCAAAATGGGTAAACAATCAAATGGAGGTGAATGATAGGCCAATGGAAAAGTGGAGGTGACGGTGCAAACACGACCAAGGCTTTAATGGCTGATAATGTTACATTCATGGTGGTTATTTACCGGAGGATAGTTCATTTTTTAACGAGCTTAAACGCGGGTTGAAACACTTGCTCGATCTTATGTTTATTTTTTAACGAGCATGAACTATGTGCTAAAACTGCTCGATGCGGGTTTATTTTTTAACGAGCTTGAACCCTGCGGTAACACTGCTCATGGCAGGTTTATTTTTTAACGAGCTTGAACCCTACAGTAACACTGCTCGTGATAAGTTTGCATGCCCCCAGCATAATAACGCAAATCAAGGTGCATGCCCCCCAAGCTTCATTGCATTCAACTTGGTGGTTGGAATGAAGGTTTACCTTTGAGATTTGGAAAGGGGATTGTTTCATTTTTTAATGAGGTTGACACAGTAAAAGAACTATCCTCATGACTCCTTGTTTCATTTTTTTAACGAGGTCGACACAGGATAAGAACCGTCCTTGAAGCCCACTGTATTTACAGTATTTGATAGAAAATCGAAAACTGAAGGATGATAAAGGTCATCTTGAGTATCTTCTCCACAATCTGGGAGAAGGGAACGATGGTGGGAATCATTCCATGGTGCCCCGTCAATTACCATTGATTGGACAATTCCTTCGTCGGTGACACGCACTTGCGACCAAGGATCTGAAGGGGTACCATATTCTTTAGATCTATCTATCCAAACACTTGATGAGCGTTGATTTGGGGTTGCCCCCCAGGCCAAGAAAATTGATTGCTACAATATTTCTAAAATGGCGATGATCCATGCTGACAAAATGTTCAGGAATCTTTGGAATCCATTAGATATAGAAGATTTCATATTGTAGGTTTCCACTATGGCCACTTCCGCCAGATTACTCGCAGGCGGTAGGGTAAAAGTACCCATTAAGGCAGGGTCTTTTAGGAGACCTACTCCAATATTTTGAAGCGAATGATTGCTTCCATGGATCATTGGAATGCTTCCCGTAACTTGTGAACTGTCGGGGAGGAAAGTTTGTTGGTTGACGACTGTAATTCCTCCTTGAAAGGGAAATGCAATCTTCCTGAAGTAGGTCGACACAACTGCGGCCATGGCATATATCCAGGGCCTTCCCAGTAGGATGTTGTAATCGAGGTTTCCATCAATTACTTCAACATCAATTCCTACTGTTTTGCCCCCTAGTTCAACTTGCAAGTTACTTAAAATCTCGTATGGAGTGTATGATCATCCATCAAATGCTTTTAACGTCATTGACGATCTCGACAAGGGTGGTGAGCCTAAATTCTTCCAGCAACTCATCGACATAATACACGTAGATGCCCCCTCATCAATAATTGTTCGATGAACAGTTTTGTTGAGGGCTTTCACTTGAATAAGGAAAGTTAGTTGAGCTGGTAACTGAGGGTCATATCCTTTATGATCAAAGGCCACAAGATTGGAATCCCTTGGGCCAATCCCACCTATTGCTGATAATAAAGCTTGCTCTTGGGAGGGGCAATTTTGTGGTACCTCAAGTGTCGACATAGCGGACGACGATTGGGCGAGGTCCTCTATTATATTATAATTCTGTGCTATTTTTGCATGAGGATTAAATGTCGATTTGTGTACCACTCCCTTTGGCGGTTTTATCGTTAATTCAGGAATGATGGGTGGTACAACTTCTGTCGAAGTTGTTGTCGAACTACTTGGTTGATTTTTATCCTTGTTATTCGACAGCTGTGGATTCCCGTAATCTTTATTCCTTGTCAAAGCATTATTTTGCTGCTCTGAGATAGACAACATAAGAACTTGGGATCGAGAAGCATTTTGATTAGCAACCAGTTTGGTTCCCGGGTTTGGAAACAGATCAGTTAATACTGCTGAGGTTTTTGAACTCTTAAAGAGTTTCTTAACTTTAGCGTTATGTGGACAATCTCTCGTCCGATGATCCTCATCGCATATATGACACCCCGCAGGGGGTTTCCTTTTCCCAGAAGGGTTTGTAGAAGCTTTATCGTGCTTCTTTTTTCTCCCTTTCTTTCTCTTCTTGCCCCGTGGTTGTTTCAGTTGTTTGCCCTTGTCGACATTTACTTCCGAGGCGAGAAGTTCGTTTTTTGCATTTTGATCTGAAATCTTACGGGCTTTCTTGGATGTAGCCTTTGTCGATTTCGCGTTTGTCGTGCCAATCACGCCATCGCCGGCGTGCGAGTCATTGTTTGATTTAGGAGGAGGAGGAATTGAAAATTCCGGTCTAGGGGCGTCAGGTATTTTTTCGTAGAGCGTGCCAGACTGAGTATAGACCAAGTCTAGATATTGCGCACGAGCGATAACTTGCTCTTCCGTTATGACTCCCCCCTTTGCCACATCTTCCGTTATAGCAGGAAGTAACGACTTGATAAACCATTCAGCTAATAGCTAATCGGGAACGTACGTTTTTACCATCCTACGACGACCTCGCCACTCATGTATATGATCAGATATGTGAGTGGCCATTGTCTGCTTGAAGTTGGTAAGGAGTTATGTTCCCGTTTCATACCTTATTGGTAATTGAAAATGGGTTAAGAAAGTCGTGGCTAAGGTACTGAAGTTGTCGAACGAAGCTCTAAGCAATTCAATATACCATTTTGCCGCTGGACCTGTTAACGTCCTCTGAAAAAGGCGAAGCCTAATCGAATCATCGTTTAGGGTGTTTGATGAACACCACAGATGAAATGTCATCACATGATTCGATGGGTCTTCACCCGGATTTCCATTAAATTTAGGTATATCTGACGGAAGTTTATGCGGAATCGTTGGCCACCAAGGGGCATAAGAAATTGCATCATTCGTCAGCCGGTTTAGATCTGGTAATTCTAGAGTTGCTACAAAGGGAAACTGTTGATTCAAGTTAGGCGAAGCATACCCAGGATAAGATGGAATCGCCTGAGCATTGGGTCTTTGCATACCAGCATAATGTATTTGATGCTGGAAACTTTGACAAGGTTGATGGGCATAACCATTATAGTATGGTTGTTGATAACTGCTTTGGAAATGCAGTTGCCCATTACTTACAAAGACTTGTTGTTCAGGTCCTTGATATGATTGCTGGAATTGCGGTTGTTGAGATTGAACCAGCCGTGGTTGTTGGACCATTTGCTGTTGACCAATACTGGATGATTGACCAAGATGAGGAGTCATAGTACTTGTTTGAGCCTGAGTCGCTCCAGATAAGGAGGCACTAACCTGAGGTTGTGATTGAGTTGTCGAGACAAGAGGTTGTTGTATTGCAACTTGAGAAACTTGCGGTTGACATACAACAGGTAGCGCTTGTACTTGCGACGCAATCACCATACCAGGTATAGTGGGAATATTCGACACAGGGTGGACTGGTTGCATTGAATATGAAACCCTTGGTTGCTGAGGCAGTATTGGTACCCAACCACTGGATGTAATTCCAGTTTGACCTGAACTTTGTTGTAAATTCCCATATGGTTGTTCTCCGGGAGGGAACAATGAAAAGGCATACTGCCCTCCATATGGTGGCAATCCAGTACTTAAAGGGTAGATTTGCCTTTGAAGACACATTGGATCAATTTGTTGAGTTTCAACATAAGAAATACCAGATGATAATCCGGATGAAGAAATAGGAACTAACCATGTCGTCGAAGTAGTCCCTGATGGGACTCAGGCTTGTTGTTGATAACTTGCCGGGACAGATGGTATACCATTGAACATCGTTGGAGTAGCAGTAGGAGGCTGTGCCACTGCTGTGTCGGACGACACAGTCCTGGATGTCGACGGTTGTTCAGACATTTGGAGTCTATCCAAAAGATTTCCTAGTGATTCCATAGGAACTTCCGCTGGTGGTAGACCAACTTCTGACGAAGAAGGAAATAGAGTGACCCCGACTCCAAAGTGTGTTGGAGTACTTGCTTGCGGATCTTCTACAATTTCCTCTATCGCAATCAAACCAGGTGGAAGGGGAAGACCGTCAGGTCCGTAAAATATTTCTGGTGCCGAAGAAGGGGTTGAATCGACAGCGACAGATGTTTGAAGAGCAAGACTCTCCGAACCAGTTGCAGATGGAACTGGTTCTGTAACACAAGTGTTTACTCTTAGACTAGGATCAGTATCACTGTCCTTCTGTGGCTGTTGAACTTCTTCTGTAGAGGCAGGGTTTCCAGAAATGTTTGGAGTAACCGGAACCTCAGATGTTTTTGGAACACTTGTTCTAACTTTAATAGGAGATTCCGAACCGGTTAAACGAGTTCGGTTTGTTCGTACTGTTTTCGATTCCGGAGACAAAGACGGTTGACTCGTAAGCCTCCGCGAACGACGGGGTTTCAATTGACTTTCTTCAACGATTGCGGATTACTTGATCAACTAAAATACAAAAGGGGAAATATGTTTCCGAATTAAATGAATTTTAGACGCTTTAGACACAACTTGTTTTTCCAGTTTTTAAGAGTCGAGAAAAAGCAAAAGATGACTCTAGTCTCCTTCGATGTTTTAACGAGCCTGAAGTGACAAATGCTCGGATGGAATTTTTCCGTTATAGAGTCTGAAAAAGGCCAAAAGGAACTGCTCTGGAGTTCTAGGTAGAGGGTGTGCCAAACTTTTCACAAAACCGCAGAATACTTTTTAAGGTACGAGCGGTCAATCTTCCCGAATGCTGTGTTCAGTGCATTGCGATCAGTAGGGCGGCCGACATGGCTTCCTATGGATAAATGTTTTATGCCTATAGGGGTCTCCCAATATATACTCGACGGTACGTGGGAGCACAATCCGTACTCGTGCTTATCGTCTCTCAGGAGGAATCACCCAACCATCAGCGAGATCGACAGTCACTAGGTTTTACGACACCGGAACACGTCTCTAGCCTAGACCTCTATGTTGTGCGTTAAGTTACGAAGCATTGTTAAGTTCATTCAATTTATTTTAGGTTGATCTTTCTTAGAAGTTTGCCTTTTTGGATCACCACGAGATGTATGATACAATTCCTAAATGCAGTCTAAAGATGATAAGAAAGCATTTATCTCTTTTCAACAATGAAAATCCTAGCTACAAGGGGAAAAGAAAGACACAATATTTTCTCAAAGAGCGAAGAGCACACTGTAAATGCACTTTTCCTAAATCAAAGCATGCAAACTATCAATATGCAAATGCACAAATGCATGTATTTGTTTTCACTTTCTTAATATTGATGCCTAAAAAGAAAGCTGTTGTACAAATTTGAATTCGATTTCAAGTGAAAACACAAACAAGTTTCTTTTTGAACTCAAAAAGATGATTACGACACTTTATGATTTTGAAGTAAACACTTGTTTCAACACTAGAAATGCATAAATTCAAACCAAAAGACAAAAGTAAAAGCATAATCAACTGTGAACAGCAAACAAACTCACTCCTAAGATCAAAACGACACTTACGACAGGTCTAGATCTAAGGGCGACAGTATGACTAATTTACTTTTGTAATGAGAAACTACAAATGATGTAACAAATACACAAAGAACAAATATAGTTTCTTTATACAACTGAGGCGGAATTAAGGCAAAGAAAAGGGGTTTCAGATAGGTACACACACTGATAACAGGCTGCAAAAAACAGAGATAAAACTGAACACAAGGATGCAAAGAACCACAGCTGCACAAGGCAAAGGCTGATCAGCGCACCCTCAGCACAGAGAAACTGAACTTCAGCGCAGGTAGCCCACTCGGGACCTGCGTTGAAATGCAGAGTCTCTTCACAGAGCCTGCGCTGAAGCAGAAACGAGAATTGTCTCTGGGTTCTGGGTCACGGTTTGCAGTTTAATCTACAGTTTTTGGCCGGATAAAAGCTATCAATTAGGTACAATTAGGAGGATGATTTAAAGGAGGACTAAGATCTATCACAAAGGGCTGTTAGAGAACTTGTGGATCAGCTATTCAGATCATAAAAAACAGGCCCAGTGAGTGGACTAGAGTGGCAGATCTCTACTTTGCGTTTGTAAATGGAAAATGCATTTCGATTCGGCACTCCTGAGTTTATGAGAAGAACAACAATAGAAACACAAATAAACTAACAAGATACGATCCCCAGTGGAGTCGCCAATTTGTTTTTGGGAAAGGTATCCAATTCGGAATGCCCCTATCCCACTCTAAGGTTTGATAGTGCCTTAGCAACAAACAAGGAAAACTAATTGAGTATTTCTTCTTTATGAAATGTAAATGAGGAGAAAGGATGTAACTAACCTGTGTCTTTCGCTAGTTTGTTGATCCAATCACTCCTCTCTTAAGTGGCTCTCAGCTCCTTGCTCCTTCACCGGCCCAGCTTCACCGAATTCCTGCAAGATCACAAGAGAGAGAAACTACACGAAGATATAGATATACATTCATAAAAAGCTCAAGATCAAATTAAGCTAAACATGTAAGCATAACAAAACATCATTGGTACACAACATGTAGGAGAAACTCAAATAGTTTATTGATAGAAGAAGAAAGTCCAAGAGGAGATACAACCAAGTGAGTTCCGATCCAGCATCTACCTCCCAGCAAAGGAATCCCTTCCTCTCCTCCAACAAAGCATAAATCACCCAATGTACTAATCTCAATCTCAAACCAACAACAATTCTCTGCAAAGAACAAAATTCCCGCCTTCTGAACCTCTGGGTGAGAGATCCATATATAGATGTAAGCAGAGAGGATGAGTCAGCTTATGTTTTGACTTGTGGCTTCTCTCTGTCAGTTCTTGCTTCCACTTGGAGGTTGAGAGCCTCTTACTCATCACTAGTCGAATTCATTGAGGCAAGTGTCATTGGAGAAGATTCTGGAAGCTTCCATGGTCTTTCCACCTCGTTGAATGAGCTTGCCATTTGTCATTTCCCGCTCAGCACACCCTGGTAGTGCTTCCACCTGCGTTGCAATGCACCTAGCTAGTGTAGCCTCTGCATTTCAACGCAGGCAGCTAGTGGAGCCTCTGAATTGATCCTGAATTGACTGTTTCTGAGTGGTTTTTGGTGGAGAACTTCTGGGAGAAGCTGTCATTGGTTGACCTTGTTCCTTTAGGGGCAGGAACAACTCTTTTAGGGACTTTGGATCCCTTGGATTATGGACATTTCATGCTCAATGCTGTAAGGCACAAAAATGTCTATAACAGTTGTGTCGACCTACTTCAGGAAGATTGCATTTCCCTTCCAAGGAGGAATTACAATCGTCGACCAACAAACATTTCTCCCCAACAGTTCACAAGTTACGGAAAGCATTCCAATGATCCATGGAAGCAATCATTCACTCCAAAATATCAGAGTAGGTCTCCTAAAATACCCTGCCTTAATGGGTACTTTTGCCCTACCACCTCCGATTAATCTGGCGGAAGTGGACACAGTGGAATATGAAATCTTCTATATCTAATGGATTTGGATTCCGAGGATGGTTCTTATCTCGTGTCGACCTCGTTAAAAAATAAAACAAGGAGTCATGAGGATAGTTCTTTTAATGTGTCAACCTCATTAAAAAATGAAACAACTCCCTTTCCAAATCAAGTCTTTGATTATAGTCTCATAACTTTCAAAGATCTCAAAGGTAAACCTTCATTCCAACCACCGAGTTGAATGCAATGAAGCTTGGGGGGCATGCACCTCAATTTGCGTTATTATGCTGGGGGCATGCAAACTTATCTCGAGTAGTGTTTACCGCGAGGTTCAAGCTCGTTAAAAAATAAACCCGGACCAAGCAAATGTTTCCACCCGTGTTTAAGCTCGTTAAAAAATGAACTATTCCCAGGTAAATAACCACCCTGAATGTAGTACTTCAGCCATTAAAGCCTTGGTCGTGTTTGCACCGTCACCTCCACTTTTCCATTGGCCGATCATTCACCTCCATTTGATTGTTTACCCATTTTTGGGAACAGCTGCGAAGAGTGATTTTACTAGCCATCCTGGTGACACTGCCGTGATTGGAAAATTCCAAACCTTACCTGGAATCAGCTGCTACCCATTTTATCACTCGTTCCTCAAAAGACGAGTCTTCTTTAAGATCTTTTCAACTGACTCGTAAAATATGAAAAGATTGCCGAGTCCTTGGCCTTCCAGCTCGTTAAAGGGACAGGAAGTGCTATCCCTCCTCTAGATTTTAATCTTTTTGGACCTGAGGGATTAGTGCACAAAAAGATCGAGCGCTTGTTTTCTTCGGCTCGTTAAAACTATCGAAAATTCATCCCTTTTGTATTGTTTTATACTTTTTCGGACTTAAGGGATTAGATGACGAAAAAGGAATTTTGGAGTTACCTTTACATACCTTTTCAGACTCTCTAAAAATGAAAATGACCGAGTTATCTTTGTCGTTAAACTCGTTAAAAAAATTAATAGTGACAAACTTGTCTTTAGACGAGAACGAGTTTCACTATCGCTAGGCTCGTTAAAACATAGCGATGGGTTTGCCCGAAGGGCAAATTATAGAACAAGCATATGTTATCCTCCTCAAGCTTGACAAAAATAAAGAGGTACTCGTCAGCAATGACTGGGGAAAAATTGGGAAGAAAACTCAAAGAATCTTTATTGGTAGCAAGTCGCTCTTGAACATGACACTTCCACTCCGTGTCTGAGTCGGGTTGGGTTGTTTCATTCACCAGTCACATCACCATGGTCACACCATACTATCCACATTTGGGGTAAATTCTACCAATCCATCACATAAGTGTCGCCGACATGTTCAAGAGAAGTCATCCAGAGAAGTCACCTGTGTCCCATCCAATACCATACATTATACTTCATTCTTTCATGACCGCCATCCTGAATCTTATATCATCAGATTGTTTTCACCTCCATCAAAATCATTTGCTCCGTTCCGTGTCATTGATGTGGGATTCATTAAGGCCCTCCTTTGATGGATCACTTCTTGTCGACATCATCTCATTATCCAAGAAGTTGATCTAGGAACACCCCATTCAGTACTTTGAAGCTTGCATGCCTTAATGGCAAGTTTCTCACTTCCGGCGATAGGTTTACATCAATGGCCTTCGACCGAAAGATTTTGCGTGGTGTTCGACGCCAAGTCCTTTATTCACACCACATGAATTGTACTGTAGTACCTTGAGGGTCATTATCATTTTCGGTGATTCCTCTCGCACTTGTTAACAATTTACATCATTGACTGGTAATCAAGCGATGTCTTTCCATGTTCGACTTCAGAAAATTTCTCACATGGATCGACTTGTACTTCGAGTGAAGATCGGACGAGATTGAAGACCCCGGATCTAGTTTCATCCATCCGGGCTGCGATATATATTCAGTAAAATAAAGACATTAAATGTACAGCATTGCAACACAGATAATCATCCTACCAAAAGGATGATGGCTCTATCAGAATCATCAGTCTACACTCAGACGATTGTCTGTCCTATGTACATGAAAATGAATTTATAAAGCTGAGCATGGGAATACCCGCCTTAACTAGATCATGAAAAACAGTATGAAGATAATGTATTGTATTGTATCTTATTACAGGTCTCCTCCCAGCATTGAAAGAACTTCAGATCCTCATAATGAAGCATTTCACCCGATTAACGGCCTCATACTTTAGGGGGCAACTGTTATAGACATTTTTGTGCCTTGCAGCACCAAGCATGAAATGTCCATAAACCAAGGGCTCCTAAGTCCCTAAAAGTGTTGTTCCAACCCCTAAAGGAACAAGGTCAACAAATTACAGCTTCTCCCAGAAGTTCTCCACCAGAAACTGCTCAGAATCAGTCAAATCAGGATCATTTCAGCTGCTCCACTGGCTAGCTGCTTTGCATAGCACCTAAATACACTAGCTAGGCGCGTTGCAACGCACCTAAATGCACTATCAGGGTGCGTTGAGCAAGAAATGACAAATGGCATTGCCATTCCGCGAGGCGGAAAGACAATGGAAGCTTCCAGAATCTTCTCCAATGACACTTGCCTTACTGAATTCGACCAAGGATGAGTAAGAGGCTCTCAGTCTCCAAGTGGAAGCAAGAACTGACAGAGAGAAGACACTAGTCAAATCATAAGCTGACTCATCCTCCTTGCATACATCTATATATGGATCCCTCATCCCGGAGATCCAGAAGGGGGAATTTTGTACATTGCAAAGAATTGTTATTGGTTTTGAGATAGATATCAGAGTATTGGGTGATTTATGCTTTGTTGGAGGTGAAGAGGGGCTTCTCTACTGGGAGGTTGATGCTCGATCAGGAATCATCAGTTGTAACTCCTCCTGGATCTTCTTGTTATATCAATAAAACTATTTGAGTTTCTCCTACATGCTTGTGTATCATTGATGCTTGTTACATTTGTATGTTTAGCTTAAATCTGATCCTAAGCTTTTTATGAATATAGATCCATGTCTTTGTGTAGTTTTCTTCTTCTGTGAACTTACAGGAACTTGGTGAAGCTGGGCAAGTAAGGAAGCAGGTAGCTGGAAGCTGTCAAAGAAGAGAGGGATTGGATCAAAGGATTAGCGCAAGACACAGGTCGGTTCTTTCTATCCCCCTCTATCTTTAATTCATAAAGGAAATACAAAAGTAGTTTTCTCTATTTGTTTCTAAGGTAACTGTCACACCTTTGTGGCATCGTCAACAAGCCACAATTCTTTGCAATGTATGGTAGTGGATGGGACACAGGTGACTTCTCTGGATGACTTCTCTTGAACATATCGGCGACACTTATGTCATGGATTGGTAGCATTTACCCCAAATGTGGATGGTATGGCGTGACCATGGTGATGTGACCGGTGAATGAAACAACCCAACCCGACTCGGACATGGAGTGGAAGTGTCATGTTCAAGAGCGACTTGCTACCAATAAAGATTCTTTGAGTTTTCTTCCCAATTTTTCCCCAGTCATTGCTGACCAGTACCTCTTTATTTTTGTCAAGCTTGAGGAGGATAACATATTCTTGTTCTATAATTTTCCCTTCGGGCAAACCCATCGCTATGTTTTAACGAGCCTAGCGATAGTGAAACTCGTTCTCGTCTAAAGACAAGTTTGTCGCTATTAATCTTTTTAACGAGTTTAACGACAAAGATAACTCGGTCCTTTTCATTTTTAGAGAGTCTGAAAAGGTACGTAAAGGTAACTCCAAAATTCCTTTTTCGTCATCTAATCCCTTAAGTCCGAAAAAGTATAAAACAACTCTATCCCACTGTTTTCTAAGGGAAAAGTCTTTATTTAGAACGACTCTATCCCACTAAGGTGTGACAGTTACCTTAGAAACAAACAGAGAAAACTACTTTTGTATTTCCTTTATGAATTAAAGATAGAGGGGGATAGAAAGAACCGACCTGTGTCTTGCGCTAATCCTTTGATCCAATCCCTGTCTTCTTTGACAGCTTCCAGCTACCTGCTTCCTTACTTGCCCAGCTTCACCAAGTTCCTGTAAGATCACAGAAGAAGAAAACTACACAAAGACATGGATCTATATTCATAAAAAGCTTAGGATCAGATTTAAGCTAAACATACAAATGTAACAAGCATCAATGATACACAAGCATGTAGGAGAAACTCAAATAGTTTTATTGATATAACAAGAAGATCCAGGAGGAGTTACAACTGATGATTCCTGATCCAGCATCAACCTCCCAGCAGAGAAGCCCCTCTTCACCTCCAACAAAGCATAAATCACCCAATACTCTGATATCTATCTCAAAACCAACAACAATTCTTTGCAATGTACAAAATTCCCACCTCCGGATCTCTGGGATGAGGGATCCATATATAGATGTATGCAAGGAGGATGAGTCAGCTTATGATTTGACTAGTGTCTTCTCTCTGTCAGTTCTTGCTTCCACTTGGAGACTGAGAGCCTCTTACTCATCCTTGGTCGAATTCAGTGAGGCAAGTGTCATTGGAGAAGATTCTGGAAGCTTCCATTGTCTTTCCACCTCGCGGAATGGCAATGCCATTTGTCATTTCCCGCTCAACGCACCCTGATAGCGCATTTAGGTGCGTTGCAACGCACCTAGCTAGTGTATTGAGGTGACCTAGCTAGTGTATTTCGGTAACAAAATGGCGACTCCACTGGGAACGATTGTCTAATTAGTTTGTTTGTGTATCTTTTGTTGTTTGTTTCATAAACTTATAAGTAGCATTCGAACTGCATTTGCCATAACAAATGCAAAGTAGACATCTGCTACTTCAATCCATTCACTGGATCTGTTTATGATTTGAACAGCTGATTCACAAATGATTTGATTGCCCTTTGTGATAGCTCTTAGACCCTCCTTAGATCTACCCCCTGATTGTGCATTACTGATTGCTTTTACTCGGCCAAAAACCAAAGACTAAACTGTAAACCGTGACCCAGAACCCAGATAGAATTCTCGTTTCTGCCCCAGCGCAGGTACTGTGAAGAGTTCCTGCATTTCAGCGCAGTTCCCAAGAGGGCAACCTGTGCTGCAATCCAGTTTCTCTGTGTTACAGGTGCGCTGATCAGACTAGCCCTGTGCAGCTGAGGTTCTTGTGCTTCATTCTTTCTAGTTTTGTCTCTGATTTTTGCAGCCTGTGATCAGTGTATGTGTATGTTTAAAAACCCCTTTTCCTTGCTGTAATTCCGTCTCCTTTGTACAAAAGAACTGTAGAAGTTTTTGTGTGTTTGTTGAGTCATTTACAGTTTTCCATTGCAAAAGTAGAATAGTCGTACTGTCTTCCTTTGATTTAGATCTGTCGCAAGTGTCGATTTCGATCATAGGAGAAAGTTTGATTGCTGTTGATAGTTGACTATACTTTTACTTTTTCCTTTGGTCTAAATTTGTGATTTTCTAGTGTCAAAAACAAGTATTTATTTCAAGATCGTAAAGCGTCGTAATCGTCTTTATCCTTTGATTTCGAAAAGAAGCTTGTTTGTGTTTGTCGCTTGAAAGCAAATTCAGATTTGTACATCAACTTTCTTTTCAGCATCAATATTAAGAAAGTCAAAAACAAATACATGCACATGTGCATTTGTATATTGACAGTCTGTTTGGCTTGATTTAGGAAAGTGCATTTACAATGTGCTCTTTGCTCTTTGTGAAAAGATTGTGTCTTTCTTTTCCCCTAGTAGCCAGGATTTTCATTGCTGAAAAGAGATAAAAGTTTGCTTATCATCTTTAGATTGCATTTTAGGAATTACATCTACATCTCGTGGTGAACCCAAAAGGCAAACTTCATAAGAAAGATCAACTTAAAATAAATTCAATGAATCTAACAACGCTTTGGAACTTAACGCACAACATTTAGAGGTCTAGGCTAGAGACGTATTCCGGCGTCGTAAAGCCTGGTAACTGTTGTCCTCACTGATGGTTGGGTGATTCCTCCACTTTGAGATGATAAGTGCCAGTATGGACTTGTGCTCCCACGTACCGTCGAGTATATATTGGGAGACCCCTATAGGCTTAAATCCTTTATCCATAGGAAGCCGTGTCTACCGCCCTATCGATCGAAATGCACTGAACACAACATTCGGGAAGATTGACTGCCGTACCGTAAAAAGTATTTTGCAGTTTTGTGATTGGTTTGGTACTCCCTCTACCTAGATCTCCAGAGCAGTCCTTTTCGTTCCTTTTCAGACTCCTTAACGAAAAAGGTCCATCTGAGCACTTGTCACTTCAGGCTCATTAAAAATCGAAGGAGACTAGAGTCATCTTTTGTTTTTTCTCGACTCTTTAAAACTGAAAAAACAAGTTGTGTCAAAGCGTCTAAAAATTTATTTTAAACGGAATATTCACTACCCCTTTCCTACGTTGATCTTGGGTTGAGAAAATGGAGTCTACCAACCAAGGAATTCCCCTTGGTGGAAATCCTAGTCCCTTCTCCTCTTGGGGAGATGTTGGTGCACCCCATATGGCCACATTGTCGCTTCCAGGACTGACAATTGGTTTGCCTGTATGGCTCTTCTCAACCTCTGTCGTTCAGAACACCACTATTCCTGAACAATCAAATGAGCAATTAGACGAGTCCAGAGTTTCCCACCAACCTTCTACTTCATCTAATTCTTCCTCTCTTCCTTCCTCTTCGCTTGATAGGTCTGGTAAAGCCAAAAATCAAGTTCCTAAGGAGAAGAAGAAAGAGAAGAAGAAGAAGGAGCCAAAGGCGAATGGGGGAAAATGAGTGTCGTCTAACGAAAATCCACACACTGCACCGACCAGGCCTAAATCGCCATGTGTCATTTGCAAAGGAGACCACTTTCACAGAGATTGTCCTTGCATCCCTCGGATATTAAGGGACTGGTCTCCTAGATTGCACAACCCGGTGTCGTCAACCTCTGATGATCATGTTGAAAACACACCGTCGACTAGTGAAAGTGAAGTCCCAGGACAAAAAGGAAAATATAGATTTCCTTGTAGGCTGTGCGAAGGCGATCATGCCGTACACCGTTGTCCCTTCTTAGACGAAGCCAAAAGAGTTTTGGATGATCGTCCGGTTTCACCGTTACAACTTCCTCCTGGATATAAAAAACTCTTGCCGAGTCCGTCACTAGTTGAAAATCCGGCTGGCCCGCTCAAGTGGTCAGCTGAAGCGCCTATCATTGAAGATAAACCATCTGGATCCATACCAGATGAAAGTCAAAAGGTCGAGGCAACAGTTGACCCGGTCTTGCCTTCAGAGGTTTCATCTTCAGATGATACAATCACTGAGGAGAACAAGGATGACACCGTCCAAATTCTCTTCATAAACACAGACTCCAACGAACATGGGGGCAATATACCCGTTCCTTTACCGCAGGAAGGAAGTTCGTCAGAGTCATACCCGGCTGTCTATTCGGTCCCACCTCCAAGCAACCTAGTTGTCTCCTTCGACTGGAATCAACTAGGCAAACCCCGTTTACCAGCAAGCATACCATTCTGAATTATCATTCAAATATATAGAATGGTTATGGCTGGTACCATCATAGATGAAGGGGCTTCTGTGAGTATCCTTTCCTCAACTACTTGGAAAGCGCTTGGTTCGCCATTTCTTTTGCCTGAGATGAGAAATCTGACAGGCTTTGATAAAGGAACCAGTCGACCTTTAGGGATCCTTCCCGATGTGCCCATAACATTGAGAGGGAAAACCGTTCACCTGAACTTAATGGTAGTTCAAGGACCCATAGATTACAATCTACTCCTTGGACGAGACTATATTTATTGCATGGGAGCGATTGTCTCCTCACTCTTTAGAGTAATGTGTTTTCCGCACGAAGGAAGAGTGGTCAATCTCGTGGACCGGCTTTCATTCCCCAGATCATACAGAGCAAATAGTCATATACCATCCCTGAATGGTCTTTTCACGCAAGAAATGTCTCAATCTCCAGTCCGTCCTCCCGATGAGCGCGAGTAATTCGGAGGGATATGACTGAAACCCAGGGGGCATGCATCCTGGTATGCTTCGGCAGGAAAACTTCGGGTATAGAGTAGGTTTATTTTGTTACCGGGAAAAGTGTCTATTTAGAATGACTCTATCCCACTAAGGTGTGACAGTTACCTTAGAAACAAACAGAGAAAACTACTTTTGTATTTCCTTTATGAATTAAAGATAGAGGGGGATAGAAAGAATCGACCTGTGTCTTGCGCTAATCCTTTGATCCAATCCCTCTCTTCTTTGACAGCTTCCAGCTACCTACTTCCTTACTTGCCCAGCTTCACCAACTTCCTGTAAGATCACAAAATAAGAAAACTACACAAAGACATGGATCTATATTCATAAAAAGCTTAGGATCAGATTTAAGCTAAACATACAAATGTAACAAGCATCAATGATACACAAGCATGTAGGAGAAACTCAAATAGTTTTATTGATATAGCAAGAAGATCCAGGAGGAGTTACAACCGATGATTCCTGATCCAACATCAACCTCCTAGAAAAGAAGCCCCTCTTCACCTCCAACAAAGCATAAATCACCCAATACTCTGATATCTATCTCAAAACCAACAGCAATTCTTTGCAATGTACAAAATTCCCACCTCCGGATCTCTGGGATGAGGGATCCATATATAGTTGTATGCAAGGAGGATGAGTCATCTTATGATTTGACTAGTGTCTTCTCTCTGTCAGTTCTTGCTTCCACTTGGAGACTGAGAGCCTCTTACTCATCCTTGGTCGAATTCAGTGAGGCAAGTGTCATTGGAGAAGATTCTGGAAGCTTCCATTGTCTTTCCACCTCGCGAAATGGCACTGCCATTTGTCATTTCCCACTCAACGCACCCTGATAGTGCATTTAGGTGCGTTGCAACGTACCTAGCTAGTGTATTTAGGTGCTATGCAACGCAGCTAGCCAGTGGAGCAGCTGAAATGATCCTGATTTGACTGATTCTGAGCAGTTTCTGGTGGAGAACTTCTGGGAGAAGCTGTAATTTGTTGACCTTGTTCCTTTAGGGGTTGGAACAACACTTTTACAGACTTAGGAGCCCTTGGTTTATGGACATTTCATGCTTGGTGCTGCAAGGCACAAAAATGTCTAGAACACAATTGCTAAGGCCTACAAAGATGTGACAAGTGCTAGTGTGTGGGGTGAACACATGCTAGGAAATGTTAGGGCCATGTGTCAAGGAAACACAAGGGAGTAGTTTCAAATTGACAGAAATTAAGTGTTAATGAGTTTCTGGTGTGCTAAGGAGGGAGTGACAAGGTATTCTAGATAGTTCCAAGGCATGCTAGAGGGCTAGGGAAGCATTCCAAGGTGTGCCAAGTTCCAAGGTGTGCTAATCTTGGTTGCGTGTTTGGGAATGCCAAGGAAACACAAGGGAGCACTAGGTCAAAATGCATGAAAATGAATAAATAATAGTGTGTGGCAGGGAGTGTCAGTGAGTTCCAGGTGTGCTAAATAGGGAGTGACATAGTATGCTAGGTAGAGCTAAGTCATGCTAGGGTGCCAGAGCGACATGTGACCAATATGTGTCAGGTGCCAAGGTGTGCGAACACATGCTAGGAAGTGTTAAGAGTGATAGGGAAACACAAGGGGGCAATAGGTGAAAATAATGCATGCAAATGAACAATTAAGATTTTGTGACATGAAGTGTCAATGAGCTCCAGGTGTGCTAAGGATGGAGTGATAATATATGCTAGGTAGTTTTAAGGCATGTTAGAGGCTATGGCAACATGCCAAGGTGTGCAAGGTGCTAGGGTGTGCAAATGCATGCCAGGGAGTGTTATGGAGTGCCAGGGAAGCACAAGGGAGAACTAGCTTCAAATGCATGGAAATGAATGAATAAGACTATGTGACAAGGAGTGCCTGTTATAGACATTTTTGTGCCTTACAGCATTGAGCATGAAATGTCCATAATCTAAGGGATCCAAAGTCCTTAAACATGTTGTTCCTACCCCTAGAGGAACAAGGCTAACAAACCACAGCAATTCACAGAAGTTCTCCACCAAAAAACTGCTCAAAACAAGTCAATTCAGGATCATTTCAGTGGCTACACTAGCTGTTTGCGCTGAATGTCAAAGCCAACACTGGCTACCTGCGTTGAATGTCAACTGGAACAAAGGCTACCTGCGCTGAACGAGAGTGGACAAGTGGCAGGCTCATTTCTCAAGGTGTCAAAACCCAGGAAGCTTCCAAAATGACACTTGCCTCAGGGAATTCGACTGGTGATGAGTAAGAGGTTCCAAATCTCCAAGTGGATGCAAGAACCTCCAAGTGGACTCAAGAACTGACAGAGGGAGAGGACACTAGTCAGATCTCAAGCTGACTCATCCTCTCTCCAAACATCTATATATGGATCTCTCCTCCATGAGATCTAGAGGCTGGAATTTTGTTATTGCAAAGAATTGTTGTTGGTTTGAGACTGGAATCATTGGGTGCTTAATGCTTTGAAGGGGATGAAGATAGGAATTCCATTTGCTGGGAAGGAGATGCTGGATTGGAGCCCTCTGGGTTGTATCTCTTCCTGAACCTTGTTATTCATCAATAAAGCTATCTTGGTTTCTCCTATATGCTGATGTATTTTGATGTATGAATGTATTAGTGTATTTGGTTTATTTCTAATCCTAAACTAGTTATGAATGTGAACATCTGTCTTTGTGTAGTGTTCTTCTCTTGTCTCAAGTAGCTGTTCTCTTGTCGCAAGTAGTTGTTCTCTTGTGATCTTGCAGGAAGTTGTAGCTGGATAAGCAAGAAGGCAAGTAGCTGTGAACACCCAAAGAGAAGGTAGATTGGATCAAGGGACAAACGAAAGACACCGGCAAGTCTATTGATCTCTCTTCTTTCACATTTCATAAAGGAAGAAACCAGTATAGCTGTACTCGTTTGTTGCTAAGGCACTGTCACACCTTAGGTGGATAGGATCGTCCTGCATAGGCATTTTTCCCCACAACAAATTGGCGACTCCACTGGGGAAGATTTGTTTAGTCATTTTATTTGTGTTTCTATCATTTGTTTACTTCATAGACTTGACAGCAACGATCGAACTGCATCTTTCCCGGATGCAAAGTAGAAAGTTGCTGCTTTGATCCAATTGTTGGACTTGTCTATGATCTGAACAATGGATTCACAAATGATTTGATGATCCTTGTGATAGATCT
This sequence comes from Pinus tabuliformis, assembly GCA_031772625.1. Taxonomy (NCBI): domain Eukaryota; kingdom Viridiplantae; phylum Streptophyta; class Pinopsida; order Pinales; family Pinaceae; genus Pinus; species Pinus tabuliformis. Next base: position 180,806,508 of record CM062807.1, on the reverse strand, counting down.
TAGTAGCCTCTCAAAGCATCCCTTTGATTACACCTTGCTTGTTGCTTTTATTTGGCCTGAAACAATTGATTAAGTAGCAAACTGTGACCCAGAACCTGAGGGAAACGAGAGTTTCTCCTTCAGCGCAGACCCAGTGAAGGGATTCTACATTTCAACGCAGGTCCCGTGAAGGCTACCTGCGCTGAATGTCAAAACCCCTGTGTTGAGGTTGCGCTGAACCAGTTTGTCCTTGTGCAGCTAGGGTTCTCTGCTCTGTTTTGCCTTGTTTTGATCTCTGATTTTTGCAGCCTGTAACCAGCATAGGTACCAGTCTGAAAACTCCTTTTCTCTGCTTACATTCCGCCTCCTTTTGTACAAAAAGACTGTGAGTGTTTTTATGTGTTTGTGGGGTCATTTACAGTGTTCCTTTGCATGAGTGAAATAGTCATCCTGTAGCCCTTGATTCAGATCTGTTGATTGTGATCTTAGAAGAGAGTTCATTGGTTGTTTGAAGAGTGATTATACATTTGCTTTTGCTTATTGGTTTGAATTTGTCTCTTTTAAGTGTTGAAACAAGTCTTTATTTCGAAAATCGTTAAGTTGTGTAATCTCTTCTACCCTATCTGAATTCGAAAGAGTGAACTTGTTTGTATTTATCATTTAAAAGCAAATTCAAAGTTGTACAAAAAGCTTTCTTTGTAGGCATCAATACTAAGAAAGCGGAAAACAAACACCTTCATTGTGCATTTGCATTTGATAGTTTGCATGTTGGATTTAGGAAAAGTGCATTAGAGTGTGCTGATTGCTCTTTGAGAAAAGATGGTGTCTTTCTTTTCCCTTAGTAGCTAGGATTTTCAAAGTTGAAAAGATATAAAGCTTGCTTATCATCTTTAGACTGCATTTAGGAATTTGTATCATACATCTCGTGGTGAACCTTGAAAGGCAAACTTTAAAAAGATCAACCTAAAATCAATTGAATGAACTTAACAACGCTTTGTAACATAACGCACAACATAGAGGTCTAGGCTAGAGACGTGTTCCGGCGTCGTTAAGCCTGGTGACTGTCGATCTCGTGGAAGGTGGGTGATTCCTCCTGAGGGACGATAGCGCCAGTACGGATTGTGCTCCCACGTACCGTCGCGTATATATTAGGAGACCCCTATAGGCATAAAACCTTTATCCTTAGGAAGCCGTGTCGGCCGCCCTACTGATCGCAATGCACTGAACACAGCATTCAGGAAGATCGACCGCCCGTACCCTAAAAAGTATTCTGCGGTTTTGCGAAAAGTTTGGCACACCCTCTGCCTAGAACTCCAGAGCAGTTCCTTTTGGCCTTTTTCAGACTCTATAACAGAAAAAGTCCATCCGAGCATTTGTCACTTCGGGCTCGTTAAAACATCGAAGGAGACTAGAGTCATCTTTAGCTTTTACTCGACTCTTTAAAACTGAAAAAGCAAGTTGTGTCTAAAAGCGTCTAAAAAATTCATTTAATTCAGAAACACACTTTCCCCTTTTGTATTTTGGTTGATCGAGTAATCCGCAATCGTGGAAGAAAGTCAATTGAAACCCCGTCGTTCGCGGAGGCTTACGAGTCAACCGTCTTTGTCTCCGGAATCGAAAACAGTACGGACAAAGCGAACTCGTTTAACCGGTTCGAAATCTCCTATCAAAGTTAGAACAAGTGTTCCAACAACATTTGAGATTCTGGTTACTCCAAACATTTCTGGAAACCCTGCCTCTATAGAAGAAGTTCAACAGCCACAGAGGGACAGTAACACTGATCCTAGTCTGGGAGCAAATACTTGTGTTACTGAACCAGTTCCATCTGTAACCGGTTTAGAGAGTCTTGCTCCTCAAACAACTGTCGCTGTCGATTCAACCCCTTCTTCGGCACCAGAAATATTTTACGGACCTGACGGTCTTCCTCTTCCACCGGGTTTGATTGCGATAGAGGAAATTGTAGAAGATCCGCAAGCAAGTACTCCAACCCATTTTGGAGTCAGGGTCACTCTATTTCCTTCATCAGAAGTTAGTCCACCACAAGTGGAAGTTCCTGTAGAATCGCTAGGCAATCTATTGGATAGACTCAAAATGTCTGAACAACCGTCAACATCTAGGACTGTGTCGAACGACACAGCGACGGCAGAAGCCCCTGCCGTCACTCCGACAATGTTTGCCGGCATACCATCTGTCCCTACTAGCTCACAACCGCTAGAAGGAGTCCACCAAGGGACTATATTGACAGTGTGGTCTGTTCCAGTTTGTTCATCCGGAATAATATCCGGCAACTCTTATGTTGAGACTCGCCAGATTGATCCATTTGGAGGTCAATTTGGGCAATCCAGTCCCCAAGGACAAACAATCCCCTTGAGTTCCGGATTGCTACCGTATGGGGGGCAGTATGCCCTTTCATTACCCCCTCCGGGAGGGTATCCATATGGGAGTTCACAACAGTATTCAGGTTATACTGGAATTACATCAAGTGGTTGGGTACCTATGCTACCTCAACAACCAAGGGTTGTGTATTCTATGCAACAGTGTGTACCTATGTCGAACATCCCGACCACACCGGCTATTGTAACAGTGTCACAAGTTCAAGCGATGCCTGTTGTATGTCAGCCTCAGATCTCTCAGGTTGTAATGCAACAGCCCCTTGACCCTGGGACACAACCACAATCACCAACTGGTGGGGCGACATAGGTCCAAACGGGTACAATTACCCCACACCTTGGTCCAACAGTTAGTATAGCACAACAGAACATGGCTTCACAACCGTGGCTGGTGCAATACCAACAACCACAATTCCAGAAAGTGTACCAAGGTTCTGAGCAGCAGATCTTTGCGAACATTGGACAACCGTATATTCAAAACGGTCAAAACCAACCGCTTTACAGTGGTCAAGTCCACCAACCGTATCAGTCATACCAACATCAATTACATTATGCTGGTATGAAAAGGCCCACTGCTCAAGCGATTCCATCGTACCCTGGGTATGCTTCACCTAACCTGAATCAACAGTTACCATTCATGGCAACTTTAGAGTTACCCGATCTACACCGGTTAACCAACGATCCGATTGCTTACGCCCCTTGGTGGCCAGCGATTCCTCACAAACTTCCATCTGACATTCCTAAATTCAATGGAAATCCAGGTGAAGACCCATCGAATCACGTGATGACTTTTCATCTGTGGTGTTCATCAAACACCCTGAATGATGATTCGATAAGGCTTCACCTTTTCCAGAGGACGTTAACGGGTCCAGCGGCAAAATGGTATATTGAATTACCTAGAGCCTCGTTCGACAATTTTAGCTCCCTAGCCACGACTTTCTTAACCCATTTTCAATTACCGATAAGGTATGAAACGGGAACAGAAATATTAACCAACTTCAAGCAGACAACTGCCACTCATATATTTGATCATATACATGAGTGGCGTCGTCATCGTAGGATGGTGAAAACATACGTTCCCGATCAGCTGTTAGCTGAATGGTTTATAAAGTCGTTACTTCCTGTTATAACAGAAGATGTGGCAAAGGGGGGAGTCGTAATAGAGGAGCAAGTTATTGCTCGTGCACAATATCTAGACTTAGTTTATACTCAGTCTGGTACGCTCTACGACAAAATACCTGACGCCCCTAGACCAGAATTTTCAATTCCTCCTCCTCCTAAATCAAATAGTGACTCTCATGCCGGCGATGGCGTGATTGGCACGGCAAACGCGAAATCGACAAAGGCTTCGTCTAAGAAAGCCCGTAAGAATTCGGATCAAAATGCAAAATATGAAATTCTTGCTTCGGAAGTAAATGCCGTATCAGCAGATAAGGGCAAAGAAACCAAACAACCAGGGAGCAAGAAGAAGCAAAACAAAGGGAAGAAGAAGAAACAGGGTGAGTCATCTCCTAGAAAAACTTCTTCAAACCCTCCTGGAAATAGGAAATATCCATGTCAGATATGTGATGAGGATCATCGGACATATGAATGTCCATACAAAGCTGAGCTTAAAAGGTTCTTCAAAAGTTCGCAAACCTCAGCTGTGTTAACTGATCCATTTCCCAATCCAGGTCAAAATCTGGTTGATAGTGGAAATGCTTCCCCGTCGCAAGTACTTATGTTGTCGGTTTCAAAATAGCAGAATGATGCTTTGATTTCGACAAGGAACAAAGATTACGGGAATCCGCAGCTGTCGAACGACAAAGGTAAAGATCAACCAAGTAGTTCGACAACAACTTCGACAGAAGTTGTACCACCCATCATTCATGAATTAACAATAAAACCGCCAAAGGGAGTAGTACACAAGTCGACATTTAATCCTCGCGCCAGAGCGACGCAGCATTATAACATAGTGGAAGATTTGGCCCAATCGCCATCCGCTATGTCGACTCTTGAAGTACTACAAAATTGCCCATCCCAAAGGCAGGCTTTGTTATCGGCTATTGGTGGGGTTGATCCTAAGGATTCCAATCTTGTATCTTTTGATCACAAAGGATACGATCCTCAGTTACCAGCTCAACTAGCTTTCCTTATTCAAGTGAAAGCCCTCAACAAAACTGTTCACCGAACAATCATTGATGAGGGGGCATCTACATGTATTATGTCGATGAGTTGCTGGAAAACTTTAGGATCTCCAACCTTGTCGCGATCTTCGACGACATTGAAAGCTTTCGACGGAAGGAATTATACCCCGTACGGTATCCTTAATAACTTGAAGGTTGAACTGGGAGGAAAAACAGTAGAAATAGATGTTGAAGTCATCGATGGGAATCTTGACTACAACATCCTACTGGGAAGACCATGGATCTATGCCATGGCAGCTGTTGTGTCAACTTATTTTAGGAAGATCGCATTCCCGTGTGAAGGAGGGATTACGATCGTCGACCAACAAAACTTCCTCCCTAATAGTTCACAAGTTACAGGAAGCATTCCCATGATCCATGGAAGCAACCATTCGCTTCAAGACATCGGAGTAGGCCTACTGAAAGACCCCACATTAATGGGAACTTTCGCACTTCCACCTCCATTCTATATAGGAGAAGTAGCATTCGTAAGAGCCTGCAACATGATATCTTCCACGAAGATCTCAGAAGACGATGTCGAAATGGATCATGCAATGGTTTTGCCTCCAAGCCCTATAGAAATATTGTAGCAATCAATGTTTCGAGCATGGGAGGCGAACCCAAATCAACGCTCATCAAGCGTTTGGGTAGATAGGTCTAGAGAATATGGTACCCCATTAGATCCTTGGTCGAAAGTACATGGGACTGACGAAGGAATTCTACAATCAATGTTGATTGAGGGGGCACCATGGAATGATTGCCACCATCGTTCCCTTCTTCCAGAATATGAAGAAGATACTTGACATGACCTTTATCACCCTTCAGTTTTTGAATTCCTATCAAATATTGTAAATACGGTGGATTCCATGCGAAACTTATCCAATATTGAAGAGACTATAGCCATAAATATCTCGACTAAAACAAATGTTGTAGAGAATATTTATGTCGGCAAAGGTTGTTCCCCTTCAGAACTGGAAATATATAACGCTCTTTTTCGCGAATTCAGAGATGTCTTTGCTTGGTCATATGATGAAATGCCAGGCATTGACTCGAGTATCATTGAACATGAAATTAAAATGTATCCTGATGTCAAACCAGTAAGACAACGGCTTCGGCAGGTGCACCCCAAGAAAGCCGCTGCCATTAAAGCAGAAGTTGAAAAGCTCCTCCATGCTGGTTTCATCTACCCGGTTCCTCTAACCGATTGGGTATCTAATATTGTCCCTGTTATGAAGAAACAAGGGACAATCAGAGTGTGTGTCGATTATAGGGATGTAAACCAAGCTTGTCCGAAGGACAACTACCCTACACCCTTCATCGACCAGATAATTGATGAATGCACCGGATGTGAAATCTTTTCATTTATGGATGGATTTCCCGGGTATAATCAAATAAATATCCACCCACAGGACCAGTCAAAGACTGCATTCATCTGTCCGTGGGGCACATTCGCTTATCGAAAATTACCCTTTGGTTTAAAGAACGCAGGGGCGACGTTTCAGAGGGCAATGAATTATGCCTTCCATGACATCAAGAACATCGTTCAACCTTATCTCGACGACCTTCCGGCTCATTCGCGAAAGCGGACTAATCATCCGCAACATTTAAGAGCGATATTTCTACGTTGTCGACACTACAAGATAAGACTCAATCCACACAAATGTGTGTTTTGCGTCGGTTCTGGTCGTTTACTTGGCTTTGTAGTCTCTAAGGATGGGATTCGTCTCGATCCTTGCAAGGTTCAGGCAATCATTAATTTGCCTCCACCTTCAAATTTTCTTCAGATTCAGAAACTCCAAGGGAAAGCAAACTTTCTGAGGAGGTTCATTCCAAATTATGCAGAACTTGCTAAAGGTTATACTCGTCTTTTGAAAAAGGATGTACCTTTTGTCTGGGATCAGGTGGCGCAAGCTTCCTTTGATGCTCTGAAAGATTCTCTAGTAAAAGCATCATTAATGTATGCCCCGGACTATCAAAGAGATTTTAACCTGTATCTGGCTGCAGCGGATACGACCATTGCAATGGTTTTAGTTCAAGAAGTCAATGGAATTGAACATCCTATATATTATTTAAGTAAAAACTTGAATGATACAGAAAGAAAATATTCTTATGTTGAAAAGCTAGCACTCGCTGCTGTTCAAGCGATACAAAGATTTCGACATTATGTCCTCTTTCGGAAAACTACCATTCTATCAGATTGCAACCCCATGACTTATATATTGTCGCGACAGTTTCTGGGGGGCAAATATTCAAAATGGATAGCGATCCTTCAAGAGTTTGATCTGGAATTTGTAAAATCCAAATCAAAGAAAGCTTTAGTTTTCGCAGAATTATTGTGCGATCTCCCATCGTCATCCAACGATGAAACATCAGAAGAGTCAATCGTGGATGAAGGTTTGTTTTTGATATCTGCAAGCAATGAGTGGTATGGAGATATAATAGTTTATCTCCAAACCCAAAAATTCAGGCCTGACACCTCTCACTCAGAACAAAAACGTATACGATACCAAGCGAAAGACTACATGATCGTCGGTGATACACTTTACCGTCGTGGTATCGATACAGTTCTGAGGAGGTGCCTCACCCATGAAGAGGCCGAAAAAGCTCTGAATGAGTGTCATTCAGGCGCGTGTGGGGGGCATCAATCTGGATATGCTACAGCACAGAAAATCTTACGAGCAAGATACTTCTGGCCAACCATGTTCAAAGATTGCATAACCGCAGTCAGAAGTTGCCATGCTTGTCAAATTTTCGATAGCAAAACCAGAAGACCACCCGCACCTTTACAGCCAATAGTTGCTGTTGGGCCTTTCGCCAAGTGGGGCATTGATTTCATGCAATGTAACCCCACCTCGACCGGGGGGCATGGGTATATTATAGTCGCTGTTGACTATTTTACCAAATGGGCCGAGGCGATGCCTACATTAGATAACACTGGTGAAACAGCTGCCCTTTTCTTTTTCAATCATGTAGTCGCCAGGTTCGGCGTACCACAAGATATAGTTACAGATCATGGGTCGCATTTTCGCAATCACATGATGGTCGAATTAACTGCCAAGCTAGGGCTATCTCACGACAGCTCTACCCCGTATTATCCGCAAGCCAACGGACAAGTTGAAGCAATCAACAAGGTCCTGAAGCGTATGTTGCAAAGGATGATCGGGGTTCACAAAAGAAGGTGGCACCTAATCCTGTACTCAGCCTTGTGGGCTTACCGAACATCGGTAAAGAACGCGATCAGGTTCACACCTTTCCAACTGGTGTATGGCCTGGAAGCAGTCTTGCCAATCCAGTGTGAAATTTCGTCGCTTAAACTCGCAATTGATCTCCTCCCCGGAACTTCGGAAGAAGAGGCTCGTTTCTTGGAATTAATCCAATTGGATGAAACCCGTCTTGATGCCGCTTTGGCTAACGAAGCCCATAAGAAACGAGTCAAGGCGCAGTTCGACAAAAATGTCAAACCCCGTGTCTTCTCAGAAGGTGACTTGGTCTTGCTTTATGACCAAGAATCCGATAAATTGGGAGCAGGTAAATTTAATTCCTTATGGATGGGCCCCTATATTGTTAAACGAGTGTTAGCAAAAGGAGCCTACGAGTTAATGGATTATGACGGAATCCCACTGGCGCAACCCCGTAATGGGTTGTACCTCAAGCGTTACTATGCTTAAATAGTAACCTGTATGCTTTTGTTGTATTTTTTTTTTGCTAAAGTGTTTGTTTTGGTCGAGTGATCCACCCTTTTTCATTTATTGCAGATGTCCAACCTTCTGGAGACATGTGTTGGATATGCCGACGGAGCGAGTCGTAGTTCGCGGAACCTGTCCTCCGCAGCCTGGGCCATTTTTTATCCAAGCGGCGAGTTAGTAAGTTTCAGAGGTGTGTGTATTGGGCAATCAACGAATAACATCGCTGAGTATAGCGCGTTGATAGAACTACTCTCTGATGCCATCACCCATGGTATACGCCGACTAATTGTCCGGCTAGACTCACAACTCGTAATACTACAACTCAATGGTATATATTCCGTTCGCAATCCAGCTATTTATCGCATGTTCCTAAGGGTTAAGATTTTGGAAAGACAATTTGATTCAATTCAATACCAGCATATTTCCAGAAACTTAAACACATTAACTGACTCATTAGCAAATTATGTGTTAGATAGACATTTGCGACATTTACAAAAAGAGACACATCATCAATGTTGCACATATGGATCATATAACTCAACCAAAATAAACCTCGAAAATCAAAATATATATGTAAGCTGTTTATCGTTCATACATAATGTTCTGTAACCAAGACAAAAATCGGTCATATGACCCAAAAACTCAAAAGCGCTAGGGGGCACCCTAGCCTAGTGATTCTCATGATAGCACGTCACGGCCTGTGCAATCATGCGCAAGAGACGAGTCCATCGTCTAGGCACGCCAGTAGTATGCCGCTGCAACTGTAAAGGTAACTCATCAGTCCTCACATCAGGAATGCCAAGAGTAAGGCTCTCAACCTGCTCCTGCACAGCTATAAGGGTCTCGGCTACATCAAGGTCGCGAAGAATAACTCTCCCAGCAGTCTCCCCTGCCGGGGCAGCAACTGGCGCTCTCGGGCGAACTGCTGGACGAACAGGACCAACATCTGCATGCACACATGAGTTTGATTAAAGTCTTGATAGAATAAAGCACAAGGACATTATAAATAAGAATAGTAAACAGTAATATGGTCAAAGATTTTACCAATAGCGCCCCACTGTTCGCCATCCGGCAGTACCAAGTCTGGATCACCTCGGAAATCCATACCAACATATGGATACTCAGAATAGACCATCTCCTGACGCTCAAACCACCTGAAGAAGGTATCAGTGAAAGAAATCTGAGATTGACCAGCATGCCTAGACATGTGATCAACCCATCTCTGCATGCGTGGCTCGGTAGGAGAAGGCAAGTCGAGTGTAATATACTGAGGCTGCATCAGTGGTATTTTCTCCAAGGCAAAGGCAGTCAGAATAGAACCAAATCCAAAGTTCTTCAGCTTCCCGTCCTTTACCTTGTTCAACTGACTTTTCATCTGAAGAAGTACTGCATCACACCAGTTGAATACTTTCGGTTGGAGACACTCCAAGGCATGCTGTACATAAGATCTGTTGGCAACATGTAGAGATGCGCTACCGGCCATCCTACCAATAGTATACAGAATGGACCTGAGAGACCTGTCAGTGATCTCACGGATAACAACCTTGCCGTCTCTGCTTGGCTGGGACCCCTCCCTGCAATACTGGCGGACATAATCTCTCACGGAGTCATTCCCTCGGGCCGAACCAGACAAAGAAATGGGGGCACCCCGCCTCGACAAACCAGTCAAGAAGTAAATATCTACCACGGTCAAAGGGATGGATTTGCTCCTGATCTGAAATACTTGGTTAATAGGATCCCAAGCATCAAGCATATACTGCAGTAAAGAGATCTGTGCTCTCATACTAGAGATACGGAAGAACTTCAGCAGGCCACAGTTCCGCAGCGCGTTCACCATGACAGGGTCATGGAGGGCAATCATGTCCTCCTCTTCATGTTCTCGTTCTCGCCATGTGAGGGTCATTTTGCTCAAAAGTCCCTGCAAAACAAACAAGAGAAAGAGTAAGATCCTGGATTTGATGAAAAACTGGCAAAATTTCATCAAAAACTGTGCAATAGAACTGCTTTTCTATGATCAACGCAATTGGCAAGTGTCCTACCTGCGTTGAAGGTCAAACTGCCTTCAGGCAGCTTGACATTCAACGCAGGTTTCGAATGGACTACCTGCGCTGATGGTAGAGCGCCCTAGCAAAACCCCAGGGGCTCATGGGAACAGGAAAACAGGCACAGAATGGAAAAAGGAAACCATGAAAAGAAATAGCTAGAGTTTAGCTCCTACCTGGTCCAGACGGCGCCGAAAATCGTCCGCAGAATCTCCCAGAATCAGCTGGTGAAAATCGAGGGGGAAGAGGCACCTCCAAAGCTCCAACAAACCAAGTTCAAATGAAATGGTAAAATGAGAGGTAAAAACACCTTTTAATTGCTTTTTACGTAGTTCAAAGCGAAATATTAGGGTTATATTCTCATTTCCATGCAAATGTTATTCATTTCTAACTAGTTTGATGCAGCAATTGAGGATACAATACTATCTTTGAAAAGGGCAAAGCTAGTCATGGTAAAAATCAAAATTTGACCATATAATTATCGAGCAGTTTTAGCATAAAGTTCATGCTCGTTAAAAAATAAACGCAAGATCTGAGCAGTTTTAGTGCATAGTTCATGCTCGTTAAAAAATAAACATAAGATCAAGCAAGTGTTTCAATCCGTGTTTAAGCTCGTTAAAAAATGAACTATCCCGGTAAATAACCACTGTGAATATAATATAATCAGCCGTTAAAGCCTTGGTCGTGTTTGCACCGTCACCTCCACTTTTCTTTTGGCCGATCGTTCACCTCCATATGATTGTTTACCCATTTTGAGGAACAACTGCGAAGAGTGATTACACCTAGCCATCCTTGTGACACTGTCGTGATTGGAAAATTCCAACCTGTACCTGGAATCAGCTGCTATCCCTGTTTATCACTCGTTCCTCAAAAGACGAGTCTTCTTTAAGCTCTTTTCAACTGACTCGTAAAATATGAAAAGATTGCCGAGTTTTGGCCTTCCAGCTCGTTAAAGCGACCGGAAGAGCTATCCCTCCTCTAGATTTTAATCTTTTTGGACCTGAGGGATTATTGCACAAAAAGATCGAGCGCTTGTTTTGTTCGGCTCGTTAAAACTATCGAAAACTCATCCCTTCTGTATTGTTTTATACTTTTTCGGACTTAAGGGATTAGATGACGAAAAAGGACTTTTGGAGTTAACTTTATGTACCTTTTCAGACTCTCTAAAAATGAAAAGGACCGAGTTATCCTTGTCGTTAGACTCGTTAAAATCATTAAATAGCGACAAACTTGTCTTTAGACGAGAACGAGTTTCACTATCGCTAGGCTCGTTAAAACATAGCGATGGGCTTGCCCGAAGGGCAGGTTATAGAACAAGCATATGTTATCCTCCTCAAGCTTGACAAAAATAAAGAGGTACTGGTCAGCAATGATTGGGGAAAAATTGGGAGAAACTAAAGAAAACTTTGATGGTAGCAAGTCGCTCTTGAACATGACACTTTTCCTCCGTACCACAATCGGGTTGGGTTGTTTCATTCACCGGTCACATCCATGGTTTCACCGTACCATCCATATTTTGGGTAATGCTACCGATCCATCGTATCAGTGTCGCCATATGTTCAAGAAAAGTCGTTCAGAAAGAGTCAACCGTGTCCCATCCACTGCCATACATTATCCTTCATCCTTTCATGACCGCCACCCTGAATCATATGTCACAGATCGTTTTCACCTCCATTAAAATCATTAGCTCCGTTCTGTGTCACTGATGTGGGATTCATTAAGGCCCTCCTGTGACGGATCGCTTCTTGTCGACATCAGCTCATTATCCAAGAAGTTGATCTAGGAACACCCCCTTCAGTACTTTGAAGCTTGCATGCCACAATGGCAAGTTTCTCACTTCCGGCGACAGGTATACATCAATGACCTTCGACCGAAAGATTTTGCGTGGTGTTCGACGCCAAGTCCTTTATTCACACCACGTGAATTGTACTGCAGTACCTTGAGGGTCATTATTATTATTGGTGATTCCTCTCGCGCTTGTTAACGATTTACGTCATTGACCGGTAATCAAGCGATGTCTTTCCATGTTCGACTTCAGAACAATTCTCACATGGATCGACTTGTACTTAGAGTGAAGATTGAACGAGTTTGAAGACCCCGGATCTAGTTTCATCCATCCGGGCTGCGATATATATTCAGGAAAGATAAAGACATTGACATGTACATCATTGCAGCAGATAATCATCCTACTCAAAGGATGATAATTTCATCAAAATTATCAGTCTACCATCAGATGATTGTCTGTTCTATGTACAGAAAAATGAATTTATAAAGCTGAGCATGGGAATGCCCGCCTCAGCTAGATCATGAAAGCAGTATGAAAAATAATGTATTGTATTGTATTGTATTACAGGTCTCCTCCCAGCATTGGATGAACTTTGGATCCCCCTGATAAAGCATTTCGCCCGATAAACAGCCTCATACTTTAGGGGGCAACTGTTATAGACATTTTTGTGCCTTACAGCATTGAGCATGAAATGTCCATAATCTAAGGGATCCAAAGTCCCTAAACATGTTGTTCCTACCCCTAGAGGAACAAGGCTAACAAACCACAGCAATTCACAGAAGTTCTCCACCAAAAAACTGCTCAAAACAAGTCAATTCAGGATCATTTCAGTGGCTACACTAGCTGTTTGCGCTGAATGTCAAAGCCAACACTGGCTACCTGCGTTGAATGTCAACTGGAACAAAGGCTACCTGCGCTGAACGAGAATGGACAAGTGGCAGGCTCATTTCTCAAGGTGTCAAAACCCAGGAAGCTTCCAAAATGACACTTGCCTCAGGGAATTCGACTGGTGATGAGTAAGAGGTTCCAAATCTCCAAGTGGAAGCAAGAACCTCCAAGTGGACTCAAGAACTGACAGAGGGAGAGGACACTAGTCAGATCTCAAGCTGACTCATCCTCTCTCCAAACATCTATATATGGATCTCTCCTCCATGAGATCTAGAGGCTGGAATTTTGTTATTGCAAAGAATTGTTGTTGGTTTGAGACTGGAATCATTGGGTGCTTAATGCTTTGAAGGGGCTGAAGATAGGAATTCCATTTGCTGGGAAGGAGATGCTGGATTGGAGCCCTCTGGGTTGTATCTCTTCCTGAACCTTGTTATTCATCAATAAAGCTATCTTGGTTTCTCCTATATGCTGATGTATTTTGATGTATGAATGTATTAGTGTATTTGGTTTATTTCTAATCCTAAACTAGTTATGAATGTGAACATCTGTCTTTGTGTAGTGTTCTTCTCTTGTCTCAAGTAGCTGTTCTCTTGTCGCAAGTAGCTGTTCTCTTGTGATCTTGCAGGAAGTTGTAGCTGGATAAGCAAGAAGGCAAGTAGCTGTGAACACCCAAAGAGAAGGGAGATTGGATCGAGGGACAAACGGAAGACACCGGTAATTCTATTGATCTCTCTTCTTTCACATTTCATAAAGGAAGAAACCAGTATAGCTGTACTCGTTTGTTGCTAACGCACTGTCACACCTTAGGTGGATAGGATCGTCCTGCATAGGCATTTTTCCCCACAACAGTGCCAGAAAGTTTTAGGTGTGCTAAGGATGGAGTGACAAGGTATGCTAGGTAGTGCAAAGGAATGCTAAAGTGCTAGGGAAACATGCCAAGATGTGCCACGTGCCAAGGTGTGCCAATGTGTGCCATGGAGTGTTAGGGAGTGTGACGAAAACACAAGGGAGAACTATTTCAAAATGCATGGAAATGAATGAATAAGAGTGTGTGATAGGGAGTGTCAGCGAGTTCCAAGTGTGCGAGGGAGTGACAAAGTTAGATGCTAGGGAGTGCCAGGGCATGTCAAGGAGTGGTACGATGTGCTAGGGGTGCTAAAGCAATATGCCAAGGAATGCAGGGGATGCCAACATGTGCCACATAGTTCCAAGGGATTGTTAGATGTGCTAGGTGCTATGGCATGTCAAGATGTAAAATATGTTGTTTAGTTATTTTATGGCCATGGTTGGACGTGAGACATGACTTGGTAAATTGTTAAGTGGGATGAGTTAAGATTAGACATGAGTAGCCTAAGATGAGTTATAGGACATTCTTAGGTGAAAAAGGCATAATATAGTTGTAGTAATTGTAACTTGGTCAAGATGTTGTAGTCGAGGTAGGACTTGGTTGGTTCCTAAGTCTTAAAGTAAATAAGGGTAGTTATGAGGGCATGATAGCTAAGGAGTGATAGGGCTTGTCAAGGAATTAAAATGTGAGCTAACACATGCTAGACAGTGTTAATGCACGTTGAAGAGTGTTGGGGAGTTTTAAGGCATCACAAGGGAGAAATAGGTCAAAGTGCATGGAAACGAACAAATAAGAGTGTCTTCCAGGAAGTGTTATTGAATTCCAGGTGTCCCAAGGATGAAGTGTGTTAGGAGAATTTCATAATAGGACTTACAAGAGGTAGGCCTACGATTTCAATAAGGGGATAAAAAAAGAAATTTTAGACAAAGAGAGACTTTGGGCTAGCTAGGGACAACACTATTTTTTCAATGACTTGGTTAGGTTCCCAAGTTGCAAAAAAAGTAAGGCTATCTATGACGGCATGACAACTAGGGAGTGCTAAGGTGTGCAAGGAATGCTAGGAAGTGCTAACACGTGCTAGAAAGTTCCAAGGCATGTTAGGCATGCCAAGACATTCCAAGTGCTAAGGCATGCCAATATGTGCTAGGTGCTAGGGTGTGGTGCCAATGCATGCTAGGGAGTGTCAGGGAAACACAAGGAATGACTAGTTTCAATTGCATGGAAATTAATGAATAAGAGTGTGTGATAGGGAGTGTTAGTAAGTTATGGGTGTGCTAAGGAGGGAGTGATAAGGTATGGTAGGTAGTTCCAAGGCATGATAGATTTCTAGGAAAGCATTCTGAGATTTTTCATGTGCCAGGTTGTGCCAATGTGTGGCAAGGAGTGTTAAGGAGTGTTAGGGAAACATAAGGGACAACTAAGTCATAATTCATGGAAATGAATGAATAAGAGCGTGTGACAGGGATTGTTAGTGAGTTCCAAGTGTGCTAAGGAGGAGTGGCAAGGCATGCTTGGTAGTGCAAAGGAATTCTAGAGTGCTAGGGTGGCATGCGACCAAGATGTGCCAACGCGTGAAAGGAAGTGTTAGCTGGGAGTGTCAGGGAAACACAATGGAGCACTATGTAAAAATGCATGGAAATGAACAAATAAGAGTTTGTGATTGAAAGTGTCAGTGAGTTCTAGTTGTGTTAAGGAGGGAGTGAAAAGGCATGCTAGAGGCTAGGGTGACATGCCAAGATGTCCTAGGTGCTAGGGTGTACCAATACATGCCAAGGAGTGTTAAGGAGTGCTAGGGAAACACAAGGGATCAATAGGTAAAAATGCATGGAAATGAATGAATAAGAGTTTGTGACCAGTGTCAAAAAGCTCTAAGAAGTACAAGAAAAAAATGTCATTGGTGAGGGTCATGCTTATGACGGACCTTTAAGGTCCGTCACCAATGTCTCATATGGTGACGGTCTTTAAAAAAGACTAAAGTGTTGTTGTAAGTGTATATAGTGATGGTCCTTTACGGTTTTTCACCAAAGCCATTTTCAGTGACACTTTTGGCGAGGGTCGTTAAAGGCCCGTCACAAATTCTCTCTTTGGTGACACTTTTGGTGAGGGTCGTTAAAGGCCCATCACTAATTCTCTCTTTGGTGACACTTCTAGTGATGATATTTTATTTACCGTCACCAATGATATTTTTGGTTACTTTTGGTGACGGTCAATAAATGTTCGTCATCATTTATCATTCCAATGAGTTTTTTATGACGCTTCATGCCTGTGACGGACCTTTAAGGTCCATCACCAATGTCACATATGGTGACGGTCTTTAAAAAATCATTGTTGTAAGTGTATATAGTGATGGTCCTTTAAGGTTTGTCACCAAAGCCATTTTCAATGACACTTTTTTTGACGGTCGTTAATTTCCCATCACTGATTCTCTCTTTGGTGGCACTTTTGGTGAGGGTCGTTAATGTCCCATCACCAATTCTCTCTTTGGTAACACTTCGAGTGATGATTTTTTATCGACCCTCGCCAATGCTCTTTTTGGTTACTTTTCATGACGGTCAAAAAATGTTCATCATCATTGATCATTCCAATGAGTTTCTGATGATGATATGTACCTGTTACTATATTTTTTGTCAAAATATAATGATTTAAGACCATTGTTGTGGACTCTTTTTCATTATGTGTCCAAGGTCATAGTGGTTATAATAGCTAGTCAATTTGTTAAGAAGTAATTAGTGTGTATCATTTCCCTCAAGTCATAAGAATATAGTCTTCCTATGAGTCAACACATGATTCATCTCTATTAGGTTTATTATATAGCAAATTTCCTTTAAATAAAGTTCCACTAGTGTGTGTAGGAACTATAATATTTAATACATAATCAAGCTCTGTCAATTCTATTAATGAGAGATAACTAGCACTCCTCAACACTCATGGCACACCTTAAAATGCTTTGGAACAATACACTAACATTCCTTGGCACCTCACATGTCTTGGAACATCTTTGTACCTAGAACATCTTGCCATGAGTAGGACGCCAAATCACATGTTGGCATGCCATATCATAGCATAGCACTCCCCTATCATGTGTTGGAATTCCCTGTAGTCCCTAGCATGCCCTAGAACTCCTTGGAATAAGATTGCATTGACAAAAATTAACACTTGGCACACATTGGCAATTGGCATGTATTGGAACATATTATTAGTGTGCCTAACATGCCCCTTTTGAAAAAGATAAAGTCTCGACTTATTAACCTTATTATGTGTTCATTTCCTTTCATTTTAGCTTGGTTATTCCTTTTGTTGCCTTGAAATTCCTTGACGCATATTGGCATACTTTGGCACCTTGCACATCCTAGCATGTCTTAGCACCTAGAATGCCTTGGCACTATTTGGCAGATGTTAGCACACTCCAGAACTACCTAGCACACTATAGCACTTCTTGACATTCCCTGATATTCCCTGGCATGCCTTACCCATTCATAGCATACCTTGTCATTCCCTCCTTGGCACGACAACTAGCACTGATTGACACTCCCCAACACACACTCATATTCATTCACTTCCATGCATTTTGACCTAGTTCTCCCTTGTGTTGTCCTAATACTCCCTAACACTCCTTAGCATGCATTGGCACTCTCTAGCACACCTTAGCACTCATAAGTGAAGAATGAAACTTGTAACCGATGTTACCAGACTCGAAATAGACAATAAATTAGTGAGTCAAAAGAGCTAAGAGTTTTAATCAAATTGGGGAAAATCGAAAAAAATCAGGAAAAAATCAGTGAATTCAATAAATAAAAACATACACATATATTGAATTAAAAAATAAAAATAAAAAAATCCATTGATATTCAGTAAAGCCATGCCCAAACAATTCATAATATCAATAGATGTCCAAAATATCATGAATGAATAAGCATCTCATATATGTTATGAGTCTAAACATGATCCAAAGTATTGAGTCATGACTCCTAACTAGTGACTACATAGAACTAGCAGCAACTACTTCTAAAAGTTTACAAACAACTACATACTAATTAGAAAAAATCAGTAACTAAGAGTCTAAGACTCTTAAGAGTGAGAACTAGAAGTGATTCCTCCCACAACTCCGCTTGCTTGACTCTCAAAGTTCTTCAAGTTGTGTAGGCTTAAAAGAGGGGCCTCCTCTAATTGGACACAATCTGCTGCATTTGTAGTTTGCAAATATATCTCTTCAAGGTTGATTGGTGAATGATCCAAACCTATCATTATCATGAGACATTGAAATGTGAATTTAAGTTTGACTTTGAAATTTAAAGTTTAAACTTTAAATTCCAAATCAGATTATGAAACCTTCAAATTCAAGCTCTCACCTAGTATTTTCTTGTTGTGAAGTTGTAGATTGTAATGGAAAAGTACAAGGTCATTTAAGCGCTTTTGTGTCAATCAGTTGTGCTTCTTAGAATGTATTTTCTCAAACATGCTCCAGTGGCACTCACAACCTAAAGCATTGCATGCTTGGTTTAAGATTCAAATGGAAAATCTCCTCAAATCTGGCGTATCACTACAAAAGTTTTGCCACCAAAGACCTAGCAAGTGGCAAGGGTTCATGAGTAGACGTACTAAATACTAAATAGTAAAAACTTATAAAAACAACAAAATTTAATAAAACATTTAACATGTAAAATAAAGTTTAAACAAATTTAATGAACTGATAAAGCCTTCAAGCCTCAAAGGGTACCTGGCAACGCCTTAGACCTTTCTCGTATAACACTGGTATAGGAAAATAATTTAGGTGGTGCTCTATAATCCAATAGTTGGGAAAAGACACGAATTTTAAATTCTGGATCAGGGAAGTGCCTTTCCATGCATGTCATAAGTCCTCTGTGAACCTCCCCATCCTCATTAAATTTTCTCTTATCATAAAAATACTATGGGTTTAAGAAGTACCTAGTAGCGTGTAAGGGGGAATGCAATTTCCTATCCCAATGTGCATTAATAATGTCCCAAAGAGGCATATACTTTGCCTCCTCATCCCCATATCTTCTTTTGATGGCCTCCTTTGTGAGATCCATTGCCTCATAAATGTAACCCACAACAGGTTTGTCACCATCAACCATCCTGAAAGTTCAAGCTTTCAAATTTAAATTAATATGAAACATTGAAAATAAAAAGAAGCTTGAAATGAAATTTAAAACACGAAAAAGTTAATAGACTTGAAGTACATGAGAACTCTAACAAGGGACTCCATCACAACAATAATCTCTTCGACATCTTTCCAGAAACCGTCATTAAACATAAGTGCAACAACTTCAATGCCTTCAAGGGTCTTCGGATTTATCTTTTACTCAACCACAAATTACAAAGATATAAAATTTGTTGCAAATCTAGTCACTGCAGGTCGAACAATTTCTTTACCTTCAATGTATATTCTCATGGTGATTAGGACAATAATGTGGTTGTATAGGTATTTGGTTATGTATTTTTCCTTCTCCACAACCTTATGTATCCAATGAAGCTTACCAATGTCCTCAAGCATTAAATATATACAATGGGCAACACAATAGGTCCAAAAAATAGTGGGATTCCTAATCTCAAAAAGTCTACCAGCAGCCATATAATTCGCTACATTGTCAATGAAAATTTGTACAACATGTTCTTCTCCCACTTCTTGAACGACTTCCTCCATCATTTCACAAATAAGTTGTGCAATCTTAACCTTGTCTAAGGCATCCACTGATTTGAGAAACATTGTACCTACTGGACAAGATACAAGGAGATTTATTAAAGTTCTGTTCCTCTGATCTGTCCATCCATCACTCATGATTGTGCACCCTATTTCTACCCATCATGAATGAAGCTCAGATAGCACAAGCATGGCATCTTCAACACTTTCTAATAGAAAATTTGTCCTAATTCTCTCTAATGAAGGAGCTTTGAACCCTGGACTTGCAACAACAACTACATCAATCATAGCTTGCCAATAAGGACTTATGGCATAGTGGAAAGGTATGCTAGAATAGTACCAAAATTTAGCAATGGCCTTCCTTGCCTAACTATGGATATTTTTTTTTCCAACTAATGGTATCCAAGGTAGGTTGGGTACCGGGTTTTGTGTGGGGAGAAAAAAAGGTGTTTATGTTTCCACCTCCAATGTTGAATGCAGGAGGATTCATTTGGCCTTGAGTTTGACTTGGAATTGGAGGCATGTGTGGGAAACTTGGGAACTGCAGTGAGGATTCAACAGAGGGAGTTGAAAATGGGGTAGTGGAAGAAAAATTGTCAACTCCAAGAGTTCCTATTTCTCTTTTTTTCTTTTCTTTCTTTGCATTATGATGACTCAACATATCAATGGCCAAGGTTGCTTGATGTTTGACATTTTCGTCAACGTTTCTGTAGGGACGTATATCATGGCCGGGTATTTGTGCAAGGTGGTACTTGAATCTATAAATGCCTCCACTACATTTCGCTTTGCAAAATTTACAAAGGAGCTTAGGGTCTCCAAGAATCTTGTCACAATAAGCCCAAGCAAAGTCCTTCTCCCTCAACATTGTTGTTGTTTTTGAATTGTGTTTAAATTACAGCTTCTATTTAGATTTGGAGTTGTGCCTTCTATTTAATTTGGCTCCTATAAAATACAATAAAAAATTAAAATTAAAAATTCCATATATCACTTTGCAAAAAAGAGGGTTGGTTTTAAAGGATATGAGGTTTTGTTAAGGATCAAAGAGGAGTCTATCTAGCAACACAAGCACATTTTGACCTAATATATCATTATGACCTTGAAACACAATTAGGTATATATGAGGAAATGCTACCTAAAGGAAATATTATCAACATATATTGCATTGTAATCTTGAATTTGCAAGTTCGTTTAGCATAAGACAACTGAACCAATACATCAATAACAGATTCTGGAAGAACAAAAATACCCAAAGTTGTGAATGCATGGTTAAAGCCTTTGAAGTCGGCAAGACATCGACCAAGGAAGGAATGCTTGATGACTTGGTCGATGGTTGGTATGAAACCATTTCTTAGTGCATTTTTAAAATCTATTTAAGCCCCATTTATAGGGTTGAAAAGTCATAACCAAAGGAATACGTCGAACATTCGATTGTTGAATAGTGAAACTTGAAACTTGCCATTGAAAATGACATTGAAACTTCAATATAGTAATATACCTATTATTTAAGCCAAGTGCCAATGTACCTCGATTGTTGAATAGTGAAGCGGCTAAGCCTAAAGATAACACATGCTAAAGGTGGTGCGCGACTACCTGAGGGTCGATATGGAGTATGGATAGAGCACACATTGGCTATTGCCTGATATGGAGTCTGAACTTAGGCTCACCTTGGCAGTTCCCCGATATTGAGTCTAGACTATGTAATAGTGAGTAGTGATTGATTACTGAAGGTCTCGACGTATGAGTTTTGGGCCTGAGAAATGAGAAATAAATTTTGGAATGACTGACATTTAGTTTTTAGCAATGCGGCATACCTAATCTTGAAAAACTCGTGCTCGTCGAGTCAAGGCTGAAAATCAAATAAACTGGAATCAATCGCAGGAATTTGCTTTAATCGGCAAGTCCCAAGTCAAACTTTCATTTACCATGAGTTAAACTTGGTCAACGTGAGTTAGAATTGCAAATATTTAGATGGGATCATTTGGAGAGCGAGCAGATTCCAACTCGTGATTAATCGCGATTGATCGGCGAGTCCTTTTTCACTGCTTGTAACTGAAATCTGAACTGAAAACATGAGATCTTACAATTGAAACTAATTGTGAATTTTCTAAACTGAAATTGGCCCATTGACATCGCTTATGTTTGCGGCTGGGTGAGTCAATGGAAGAGATTCATTTTAAATCAGGTTCATGGAGAAAATATTTTATGGAAGATGTTTCTTTTATGTCGAGGAAGACATAGTAATATTTTTTATTAAATTTGAAGCACAATAGTATTTACTCTGTATCTCCCATATCTCATTATTTTTATCTCCTGTAACTCATACAAAAAGTGGGGTAATAGTGGACATGTAGCATCAAGCTCCACTTGTTTTAATCCAAATTTCTACATGCAAACCTTTGTGTCACTTGCACTGCAAAGCCTTCGCTATAGAGTGTGGAGTTAACACCTACCTCTACATGACAAAAGCTACACATACCTTTTGACTTGGTTTTTTCAACTTTTGTTTATTCTTTGTTTGGATTCTGGGACAACAAGCTCCACACACTTTATTTCCATAGCTCTATGTGAGTGTAACTTTGCACATTTTATTTGCTTCAACCAATATCAAAAGCATTTGTGAGCTTCTTTCAAGGCATGAATACATGCTTCAATCATGGAAATTAGCAAAGTTTCTAAAGAAAAAAATAACGATGGAGTTATCCTTTTCCATTTCAAATGTGTTAGGATTCTATTGAGATTTTTTTAGAGATAATTATTAACTGGCCCTCTCTTTTCCCTTTTCCTTAATATGAACTGCATCTCTTATTACATTTCTAATCAAGAGATTTACATCAAATACTGGATCAAAGGGCAAAGGACTTTTCATAAATGCTTCCTTGTCCAATAGAAGAATAAATGGTCAACATGTCAGCTTGGCTCCAATTTCTTGGGAATTAATAATTGGTTTGAAAAATGAGTACTCTTGTTTAAATCTAGAACTATGTTTAAGCTTTGAAAATGGATTTTCCTCCAAATTGATCTTCGAAAGGTCTTTATTAAAGGCTTATCTATATCTCCTCCACTAGAATGAATGGCTTATATGTTGAAAAGTATAGCTGAGCTCCCTTCTGAAAAGCATGATCATCCCATTGTCACCAAGAGCTCCTCTATTTCCCCAAATTGGACCCAAAACAACATTGAGTACTTAATTATGATCCAACCTGAGAAATTTTGATTGACACTGCAACTCAAGAGCTATTAAATTTAAAGTGTGCTAATATGATTCATCATTCTTTCATTTAATAAGTATATTGTTTTTGAATTTGTCATTTGTGCTTGTAGTATGTGGTACTGACCTTGTTTCACTTGAAAGGGTTTTTATTCTTGGACTATGACAATGTTAGTAAGATTTATGCCTTTTGTAGTATTTGTACCCCATGATCTTTTTTGCAAGTTGTATGTCCTATGTGGAAAGAAATAATCATTTAGTTATTACCTCCTAAACTAAAGCATTGTTTCTTTCATTAGGTGCCATGTAACTTCCTCTACAAATTGAGGACGAATGGGACGTAATATCCTATCCATCCTCATAGACTATAGTCCTCCATAAAGGGGAAAAACCCCTAAAATACCCATTGTTGGGCAATTTTGGGGGAAAATGGGCTTAAAAACCCCAAATTTGGGGTTTGGAGTAAGGTTTACTCAATCACTTAAGAATATGAAACCCCTCTACAAAATCTATAAATAAAGAAGGATTGAATTCATTTTGGATCACCAAGTGTGGATTAATTCATTTGTTCTTGAGCATTAGGTCTGATAGTTTTTTACCCCTTCTATCTCTTGTAAATTTCGGTGGTGAAATATTCCACCCTAGTTTACATTCCCTTATTATCTCGTTGTTTGAGCACAAGGGTCTCTGGCTAGTCAACGAATTATGTTGGATATTGGTCTCTTGTATTTTTCTGGGCACAAGATTTCTGTTAAAGGTGAATGAATTTGGAGGATAGTGCATGATATCTTAGTTCTATTTGGCATACACCTCTCTTGAAGGAAGCAACAAATTTTCTGAGTCCTTAATATCTTGTTTTGGGTAAAGCACTTACTTAGGCAATGGATTCGTTTCTGGCACCTGGAGTAGCGAAACTCTTTGCTTTATTTCATTTTTGCATGCACAGTTAAAAAGAGCACTCCCTAGTTATTAATTCTCAGCCTTAGCTAAGGAAGCATGTTTGCATATCTTATATCATATTCACTAGCGGCATACTTTAATTGTATTATCTATCCATGCAAGGAAGGTGCATTAGGATTAGGAGTTAAGAAAGTTGAAACATTGTTGTACATGTTTCCAGATTCATTGTACCTTCTAGACTAAAGGAAAAGTGAATAGTAGTGTTTGAAATTTTTAGTTATTTTTGTTTCAAAGAGTAATAAATAGTGATGTGATTTAAGTTTCAAATCTGTGTACTTCCTATTACTTTCTTCAGTGGCATGTGCTTCCTTGTTCAGAACAAGGGGTTTTTCTGCAGTATCTAGCCTCCAAAGCTTCTTCAATCCAAACTAAATATCAAAGCATGCCCTCGTACTCCAAATCATCTAAGGACCCTAGAGAAGTTCCAAATTAGATCAATGAGCTTTGACAGGCCAACTCCAACACCATGTCACTATACAAGTGTTGACATCACTGCTACAAAAATTATTCTGAAGTGTTGCATCCTACGCCAATTCCTAAGATGGATGCCCAAAGGGGTTCTAGAATGAGGCTCAACCTTCATTACCACATTTAAGACTTTTCAAAGGGATCAATCCCTTTAAACCATACCAATTTTTACACTTTCATAATTTGTTCATGTTCCTATCAATTTATATTTTGTATTGAAAAGTCAATCCTATTTTACATGTTTATTAAATTTAGAAACAATTATAGGTCAGCTCCAACAAAATGTCAACAAATTTGTGGGTTAGGTTGGCATTTCTCCAAATACTATCACACATGTATATATAATCACACATTTTCCTTTTTAGATCTTGATTGGTTGAACAAAAAGGTTCGACGCCTGTGTAATTTTGTCCCATACCTCCACATCAACACTCATAGATAACAATATTCTTAATTCTTCATCTGTGTGCATAGTAAGGTCCCTTTTGGTTGCTATTTTTGATGGAGCAACTTCTAACAGTACACCTTTTACCACAGAGATGTTGTTGTTGCATAGAAATATCTAGAGGAGTCTTACACCAAACATATAAATGGCTATTGTATGTCACAATAATAAGCATTAACATATGAAGATGTGCAGAGCCTAAACTATGTGCATTCAATCCATTACTTTTTCTTTCATGGCAAATTTCGTTCTGCATAGTAGATGTGTTGTGGCACTTGACCGTGTTTGCATAAAAAATTCTAAGGCCAAACCCGGATTCTCATGTGTCATGGAAATTCAACATATGCCTTGTTCACCTAAGAACTACTTGTAACTCATCTTAGGGTACTCATGTACAATCTCACTCATCCCACTTAACAAGTCACCAAGACAAGGCTCATCACATCCAACCTTGGTCTAAAACCATTAAGCAACACAATTTACATCTTAACATGCCATAGCACCTGACATGTCTTAGAATTCCTTGGCACTATGTGGCATGTGTTAACATCCCTTACATTCCTTGTCATGCTTTGACACTCCCTAGCACACCGTGGCACTTCTTGACATGCCTTGTAGTTTAGCATACCTTGGCATTGCCTAGCATATAACCTTGTCACTCCCTCTTTAACACACCTAGAACTCATTGAAACTTCCTCTCACACACTCTTGTTCGTTAATTTCCATGCATTTTGAACTAGTGCTTACTTATGTTCCCTTAAAACCCCTTAACACTCCCTAGCTCACCGTAGCACCTAACACATCTTGGCCTACCACCTTAACACTCTAGCATTCCTTGGCACAACATAGTATACCTTGTCACTCTCTCCTTAGCACACTTAGACATCGCTGACACTCTTGGTCACAAAATCTTATTCATTCATTTTCATGCATTTTTATCTAGTTCTCCCTTGTGTTTCCCTAGCACTCCTTATCACTCCTTGACACGTGTTGTTACACCCTAACACCTATGACATCTTGGCATGTCGCCCTAGCCTCTAGCATGCCTTAACACTGCCTAGCATACCTTGTCAATTTGTCCTTAGCACACCTAGAACTCACTGAAACTTCTAATCACAAACTCTTATTTGTTCATTTCCGTTCATTTTGACATAGTTCTCCCTTGTGTTTCCCTGGTGCTCCCAACTAACACTTCCTTACACGTGTTGGCACATCTTGGTCACATGTCGCCCTATAACTCTAGCATTCCTTAGCATTGCCAAGCATGCCTTGAAACTCCTCCTTAACACACTTGGAACTCACTAACACTCCATGCCACACACTCTTATTCCTTCATTTCCATGCATTATGACCTAGTGCTCCCTTGTGTTTCCTTAACACTCCTTGGCACACATTGGCACACCATGGCCCTTGTCACATCTTAGTAAGATTTCCTAGCACTATATCATCTATTGGCACTGCTTATCATACGTTGTCACTCCCTGCTTAGCACACCTATAACTTGTTAACACTCCCTATCACACACACACATTCGTTCATTTACATGTAATTGAAACGAGTCCTCCCTTGTGTTTCCTTAGAAATCCCTAGCATGTGTTGGCACCACATACTAGAAACTAGCACACATTGGCATGCCTTAGCACTTGGCATGTCTTGACGTGCCTAAAATTCCTTGGAAATTTATAACATGTGTTAGCACTTCCTGAAATTCCCTGCACACCTTGGCACTCCCTAGTTTTCATGCCCTCATAGATAACCTTACTTTTTTTGTGACTTGGGAACTCAACCAAGTCATTGAAAAAATAGTGTTGTGCCTAGACCAAAGTCTCCCTTTGTCTCAAACTGCTTTTTCCATCCTCTTATCACAATCGTAGGCTTTCCTCCTACAAGTCCTAATATTAAATTCTCCTAACACACTTCGTCCATGGGACACCTAGAATTCATTGACACTCCTTGGCATAATCTCTTATTCATTCATTTCCATGCACTTTGACCTAGTTCTCCCTTATGATTCCCTGACACCCCCCAACACTCCTTGACATGCATTGACACTATCTGGCATATGTTAGCATGCCTTTTCATTCCTTGGCATGCCATGGCACTCCTTAATTATCATTCCCTCATGACTACCCTTATTTTCTTTTAGACTTAGGAACCCAACCAAGTCCTGCCTCGACTACAACAACTTTACCAAGTTACATTTACTAATTAGACTATGCCTTCTTCCCCTAATGGACTATAAATCATCTTAGGCTTCTCATGTCCAATATTAACTCATCCCACTTAACAAGTTACCAAGTCAAGGTTCACATCCAACAGTGCCCATAAAACAACTAAGCAACATAGTTTACATCTTCACGTGCCATAACATCTGGCATGTATAACAATCCATTGGCACTACATGGCACACATTATCATCCCCTGCATTCCTTGGCATTATTTTCCACTCCCTAACAGACCCTACCACTCCCTAACATGCCCTGACACTTTAGCATGCCTTGGCACTGCCTAGAATATACTCTTGTCACTCCCTCCTTAACACAATTGGAACTTGCTGACACTCCCTATCACACACTCTTATCTATTCATTTCCATGCAATTTGAACTAGTTCTCCCTTATGTTCTCATGGAACTCCCTAACACACATTGGCACACCTTAGGACTTGGCACATCCACCATGGCACTCTAGCATTCCTTGGAACTACCTAGCATACCTTGTCACTTCCTCCTTTGCACACCTAGAATTCGCTGACAATCCCTGTCACACACTCTTATTCATTCATTTCCATGCATTTGAAACTAGTGCTCCCTTGTTTTTCCCTAACACCATAACTCACCCTGGCATGCATTGGCACACCTTAGCACCTAGCACATCTTGTCATGTTTCCTTGGCCTCTAGAATGCCTTAGCACTACCTAGCATACCTTGTCACTCCCTCCTTAGCACACTCTAAAATCACTGACACTTCCTGTCACACACTCAATCGTTCATTTGCATGCATTATTTTAACCTAGTGCTCCCTTGTATTTCCCTAACGCTCCATAACACTTCCTAGCACTATTTGGTACACCTTGGAACCTAGCACATATTGGCTGCATGTTGCTCTGGCATGCTAGAATGACTTATGCTGCTTTGCATACCATGTCACTCCCCTCTTACCAAACCTGGAACTCATTGACACTCCCTATCACACACTCTTATTCATTCATTTCCATGCATTTTGACCTAGTGCTCCCTTATGTTTCCCTAGCACTCACTAACGATCACTAGGATATTAGGGTTAAGTTTATTGTATAGTGTTCAGTGTGAAAATATTACTAGGTGTTTTTATCGCATAGAGTAATTATGATATTCCCCATGTACACAAGGATAACTGAGAAGTGTTTCCCATAATCATGCAAGTGGAACTTCAACATGTACATCAGGGTAACCACAAAATATTTATCATATTTACACAATGTAAGGTGATAGGAAAATATTTACATTATATACGTGAATGTACTAAGATCAGGACCATTAGCATCATATTTACATATTTACCACAAGATGAGGGTCATTACAACCCCTTAAAAATAGCCATAAGGCCTTCCTCTTTTGCAGCTCCTTGACCACAAGGGTTTAATTGAAAAACACATAGTTCCTTTAAATATTTGTAGGTTGAGGCAGCCACTTCAAGCCCTTGAACTTAAAGATAATCAAATATTTGCAATTTGTTACAATAATAAGTCCATTATGCACACTCCTCATATTAGAGTTGGGTAGAGAGGGAGAATACTTGATTGATTCCAACCTTGTAAATGAAAAACTTTGCCTACTCATTGGTTGGACACTCCACCACTAGTTGACACCACTAACACACACCAAAAGTCCAAGATACCCATAATATGTGCCCTACACCCAAGGGCTTAGACTACACCTCCATAAAATGTACCTTCAACTTTAGATGTCCCAAAACAATAATATCCTAACCCTAGCCTATTTGTTAGATTTTTGTAACTTTCTCCTTAACTAACATTTGTTTTTAACTATTTAATCTACTTACATATACTCTCTCTTGTTTGCACCCACCTCATATACAAGAACACTTATGTTTTTAATACAACCAAGTTAAGAGGGCATGTTTCTTTCTCACACTTAATTGTTTTCAATACAACCAAGTTAAGAGCACGTGTTTCCTTTTCAAATTCCAAAAGTATAACATGTCTATCTCTATAAACTAACAACAAAATCATTGCATAAAAAAGGTAAGCTTAAAATTAAATTAAAATTAGATTATTATTATTATGATAAATACACCAAATATGGAAAACTTGTTTTCAAACACAACCATAAAAAGAAGTGTTAGTTTATCAAATACAACTACAAACTTATTAAGCCAGCCTAGATCCATCTTAACCCGAATCTATCAATCATCGAGAGGGATCCAATCTCTCAATGTGCAAACCTCTTTTTTGGTGCTTGGTGGATCCAGGTTAAGATGGATGTAGGCTGGTTATATAATACTATATAATATCTATATTTGTATCTATGTGTCTCTTTCTTATTACCTCTCTCTATCTCACCCCCCAAACATACACACTTTTTCTCCATATCTATCACTCTCTCCCTCCCTCTTCCTCTCCGCCTCTCTCTCTTCCCTCTGTCTCTCCTCTCTCCATCTCTCCCTTGTCACTCCATCTCTCTCTCTACCTTTCTCCCTCTATGTCTTTCTTCTTACTTCCCTCTCTCTCCCCCTCTAACTTCGTCTCTCTCTTAGTCCTCTCTCTCCCTTTCTCTCTCACCTCCCTCTATCCCCCCCATCACTCTCTCTCTCTCTCCCCCTCCATCTTTGTGCCTCCCTCTCTCTCTCTTTCCCTTCTCTCCCTATCTTTATCCCCACCTATTCTCTCTCTCCCCTCCTCTCTTCTCTCCCTCTCTCTCTATCCATCTATCCCTTGTCACTCCCTCTCTCTCTCCACCTCTATCTCCCTATGCCTTATTTCTTTCATCCCTCTCTCTCCCCCTCCAACTCCATATCTCTCTCCCCCACTCTCTTCTTCTCTCTCTCCCCTCTCTCTCTTCCTACCTCCTCTCTTTTTCCCCCCATCACTCTCTCACTCTCTCTTCCTCTCTCTCTCTCTCTCTCTCCACCCTCCATCTTTGTCACTATCCCCTCCCCCTCTCTTCCCTTCACTTTTCTTGCTATCATCACTTAGATCCTTAGTTAAGATAGATCTATGTTGGTTCTTACTAATATTTGTATTATATAAATTTCACATCTTTAAATACAAAAGTATTCTCATTTTTAATTTTATTAAACCTTAATTTAATTTATATGGGAATAATTTTAGTAGTCATGAGGATAGATGGTTTATATATATCTCAAAACTAATTACAACCCTTTTCCTATTAGCTTCAAATAAAAAATGTTATAAAATTAAATTAAATTAAAATATTTTTATTGTGAAGTAAGTTATGGTTTTTGGGCATGTGG
Organism: Pinus tabuliformis; assembly: GCA_031772625.1. Classification (NCBI taxonomy): domain Eukaryota; kingdom Viridiplantae; phylum Streptophyta; class Pinopsida; order Pinales; family Pinaceae; genus Pinus; species Pinus tabuliformis. Next base: position 180,776,509 of record CM062807.1, on the reverse strand, counting down.
TATTGATAAGGCATGATATTGGCCCATGGTATTGTAACAAAGCCTATTTACAAGTTAATAACATCCATGGTAAAGGGGGGGTGAATATCGATGGTTAAGAATCTTGTCATATTATTATAAAATATTTATATTGTGAAATAAGATATGATTTTTTGGCATGTGGTATTGATAAGCCATGGTATCATCCCATGCTATTGTAACAAAGCCTATTCACAAGTTCATAATATCAATGACAAAGCGAGGGTGAATATCCATGATTAAGAATCCTATAATATTCTTATAAAATATTTTGATTTTGAAATAAGTTATGTTTTTTGGGCATGTGATATTGATAAGCCATGTATTGGCCCATGGTATTGTAACAAATTCTATTTCCAAGTTAATAATATCCATGGTAAAGTGAGAATGAATATTCATGGTTAAGAATATTTTCATATTGTTATAAAATATTTTGATTGTGAAATAAGTTATGTTTTTATAGCATGTGGTATTGATAAGCCATAGTATTGGCCCATGGTATTATAACAAAACCAATTTTTTACAAGTTAATGATATCCACTGTAAAGTGGGGGGTGAATGTCCATGGTTAAGAATCTTGTCATATTGTTATAAAATATTTTGGTTGTGAAATAAGTTATGGTTTTTGGGCTTGAGGTATTGATAAGCCATGGTATTGGCTCATGGTATTGTAACAAAACCTATTCACAAGTTAATAACAAAATCAAAATATAACAAATTGAATTTTATTATTTTTATTATTAATTGAGCCAACATTTAGATTTTTGCACTCATCCCCATACTTTTGAATTTTATTATTATTATTACTATTATTCTTTAACTAAGCCCATATTTAGAATTGTTTACATACTTACATTACACCTACACATCTACTCTATACTCTATAAATATTGTATTTATTGTTTTTTAGGGAGGGAAATTTTAACATTTTTGAAAAAATTCAGCCTTAATTTTGATGTAACAAAGCCCTCCTAATTCCAATCTTCATTTACTTTCTAAAACAAGTAGTATATTTTCACTTTTCATAGGGCGGAGGGAAAACTAGTAGATATTTTCACTTTTCATAGGGCGGGAGGGAAAACGAGATTGAAGAGAGTTGTGAATTAAATTTTCACTTTTCATAAGGTGGAGGGAGGGAAAACTAGTAGCATATTTTCACTTTTCACAGGGCGGGAGGGAAAATGAGATTGAAGAGAGTTGTGAATTAAGGTTTTACCAGTAGCAGATTGATATCGAACCCCACCATTAGATCTTCAATCCATTAATGGCCCCCAGGTATGTTTCATTTCTAACCTCGCTACATTTGTACCCAACTTTTAGTCTTCTTCCACATAGGGAGGAGTACACACACCTCAGATCTCTGGTTCAAAATTCACTATTTTTTTCATCCTTGCTTTTAAGTTTACAAGTAGCTGAAGAGAGTTGTGAATTAAGGTTTTACCAGTAGCAAACTAATATGGAACCCCACCACTGGATCTTCAATCCATTAATGGCACCAAAGTATGTTTCATTTCTAACCTCATTGCATTTCCATCCCACTTTTAGTCTTCTTCCACACAAAGACGACTGGTTCAAAATTCATTGTTTTTTATCCTTTCTTTTAAGTTTAAGAGTAGCATATTTTAACTTCTCACAGGGCGGGAGGGAAAACGAGATTGAAGAGTGTTTCGAATTAAGGTTTTACCAGTATCAGACTGATATTGAACCCCAGCATTGGATCTTCAATCCATTAATGGCGCCCAGGTATGTTTTATTTCTAACCTTGCTGCATTTCCACCCCACTTTTAGTCTTCTTCCACACAGGGAAAAATACACACACATCAGATCCCCCACCATTGGATTTTCAATCCATTAACAGCGCCCAATTATGTTTCATTTCTAACCTCGCTACATTTACACCCCACTTTTAGTCTTCTTCCACACAAGGAGGAGTACAAACACCTTAGATCTCTGTTTCAAAATTCACTATTTTTTTCATCCGTTCTTTTAAGTTTATGAGTAGCATATTTTCAATTTTCACACGGCGGGAGAGAAAAAGAGATTGAAGAGAGTTGTGAGTTAAGGTTTTACCTCTTCAATCCATTAATTGTTGAAAAATGGCAACAAGAAATGCTAAAAATAGAAGTGCTAAAAATAGCACTGCTAAAAATAGCAATTTGGATATCAGTGCTAGATTGGGCAACAAGGAATGAAAAATGGAAGTGCTAAAAATAGAATTGCTATTTTTAGCAGTTCAAGATTGATTCTTATTTTAGTCCGTACCTGGACTAAAAATAGGAAGTAAAATTCGAATTTGAACTTAACAGTTGTTTGAAAATAAATTAATTAATTCTCCATGAGTTAATTAGTTGTAAAAAATCAAATATGAAGTCTATATGAGAACATGCAATAGTTTCTCTATTAATTGAGGAATTTATCCATCAGTTAAAGAGATAAGGATGAGTTATAGTTGGAGTAGTAATTAGTTGGCTCAATTAACTGAGTCAAGTCCAGTTATATTTGATTTAAACAGTTTGTTTAAATTAAGTAAGTTTAGTTAGTTAATGCATGCTTGCATATAACTGTTGCACTTCAGATAATTGAAGATTCTCTCATGAATAACTCATGCATGTCAGTTCAGACAGAGACCCAATTGAGATCAAAGAAGGGACAATGTACTATCAGTTGGATGAATGTTTTTCCTATAAAGGAAGCTCATCCATGAGAAGGATTTATCTCCTTCAGGACTACGTAGTTGGATTAGAGGTTAGTGAGTGTGTGAAGAGGCCAATTCACACAAGTGGCTACACTGGACCCCAATCAAAATTGCGCAAAGAAATAGGAGGCTTGGAGGGCAGACCAGAGGTTAGATAGAGGCCTTTGACTGTCTATGAGTAGCAGAGGTATTGCAAAGAGAGCAGGATAGCTTTTAAGCTGATTCTTTTTGTAATAGTGGCTATATTTCCACTTGTATGATAATATAGAGATGGGGTTTTAGGCTGGTGCTTTCCCCTGGATATTTCTTCTATGTTATGTGTGATTTATTCCTTCTTATCAGTTATATGTGTTCGATTGATGTTGCTCATGTTCGATTAAGCTTCCACTAAATTGGTTGTAGAAGTAGATCAAGTATTTCGCTTTAGTATATTGCATTATCAAGTGATCTACAGGTGGGAATTTCTATATGGTATCAGAATCAGGTTTTTTAGAAAAAGTTCTACATGGTATCAGAGAAAAGGTGATTGAGGGAGAATAGTATACTGAGAGGAGATTTCAAAGTTTTGAGTTTTGGGTCGAGAGTTTTCAAATCAGATCTGAAACTTTCTGTACAAAATCTTCAGAAACAAATAGTGGATTTGGATTCCTTGTGGAAAAATACCTAAAATCAAAAAACAAATCGGCTGAATCAGAGTTCGAAGGAGGGAGATATTGCTGATTTAAAATCAACTCTTTTTCCAAAAAAAATCGTGACGGCGGGAAATATGAAACAGATTGGTGTGCTAGCCAAGAACCTGTATGCACTTGAGGTACAAGATGCATGCAAAGCCTTGGGGAGCAAGGTAAAGGTTAGCTCCTTGGTGGTTGAGAGGGAGAGTAAATTACCTCTCAACATGCAGCGCCAGAAGAAGTCTCAGATGATTATGGAGGAGCCACGATTGGTGAAGCAGCTTCAGGAGGTTGTGGAGCAACCACAACTGGGGAAGTCGAGAGGAGACAGAGTGGAGGCATCCACTCATGCAGAGACCTCCAGTAGGGGGAAATTTCGAGCGAGGTGGGTAGAAGGATCACATGCATCCATACTTCCAGGTAGGAGGTGGGGCGATGTGACGTGATAGTCCCAAGAAGGCTGGAATAGGGGCAGGATCCTTGAGGTACCCAACCTCTTTGCTTCAACTTTGCTATAGGAGCCTCGACGAGGAGTAGCAGGACTGGCTAAGTGGGTAGACACTGATGCAGATGGAGCGGCAGAGAGAGCTACAGTGCAGGAGTCCCAAGACTATGTGGAGCTAGCAGGTTGCAGCAATGCGAGAGGCACAAGAGTGTTGCACCAGTGCAGAATGGCACAGAGAGGTGTGCAACGATGCGAGATGCATGGAGTGTTGCAGCAACTCTGAGGTCATAGAGGTAGCACTTTTCAGCAACAGGTAGAGCTTCAGCATCAGAGTATGTTTCTAGCCCAACAGAGAGGTCAGTTGGGAGTTTTTTGGTTCTGAGAGTTGCTAGAGCAACCACACTTGGTAGATGTGTTGCATGTAGAACATTCCAAAGGTACAGGTTTGGGTTCGAGTTGAAGCCTTTCTTGTTGAGAGGGAGTGTTGAAAAATGGCAACAATAAACGCTAAAAATAGCACTACTAAAAATAGCATTTTGGATATCAGTGTTGGATTGGGCAACAGGAAATGAAAAATGGAAGTGCTAAAAATAGAATTGCTATTTTTAGTAGTTCAGGATGGATTCTTATTTTAGTCAGTCCCTAGACTAAAAATAGGAAGTAAAATTCGAATTTGAACGTAACAGCTGTTTGAAAATAAATTAATTAATTCTCCATGAGTTAATTAGTTGTGAAAAATCAAACATGAAGTCTATGTGAGAACATGCAACAGTTTCTCTATTAATTGAGGAATTTATCCATCAGTTAAAGAGATAAGGATGAGTTATAATTTGAGTAGGAATTAGTTGGCTCAGTTAACTAAGTCAAGTCCAGTTATATTTGATTTAAACAGTTTGTTTAAATTAAGTAAGTTCAGTTAGTTAATGCATGCTTGCATATAACTGTTTCACTTCAGATAACTAAAGATTCTCTCATGAATAACTCATGCATGTCAGTTCAAACAGAGACCTAGTTGAGATCAAAGAAGGGACAGTGTACTATCAATTGAATGAATGTTTTTCCTATAAAGGAAGCTCATCCATGAGAAGGATTTATCTCCTTCAGGACTGTGTAGTTGGATCAAAGGTTAGTGTGTGTGTGAAGAGGCCAATTCACACAAGTGGCTGCATTGGACCCCAATCAAAATTTCCCAAAGAAATAGGAGGCTTGGAGGGCAGACTAGAGGTTAGATGGAGGCCTTTGACTGTCTATGAGCAACAGAGGTATTGCAGAGAGAGCAAGATAGCTTTTGAGATGATTCTTTTTGCAAAACTAGCTATATTTCCACTTGTATGATAATACAAAGATGGGGTTTTAAGCTGGTGCTTTCCCCTGGATATTTCTTCTGTGTTATGTGTGATTGATTCCTTCTTATAAGTTAGATGTGTTCAATTGATGTTTCTCATGTTCGATTAAGCTTCCGCTAAATTGGTTGTAGAAGTAGATCAAGTATCTTGCTTTAGTATATTGCATTATCAGGTCATCTACAGGTGGGAATTTCTACATGGTATCAGAGCGAGGTTTTTTAGAAAAAGTTCTACATGGTATCAAAGCAAAGGTGATCAAGGGAGAACAGAGTACTGAGAGGAGATTTCAAAGTTTTGAGTTTTGGGCCGAGAGTTTGTAGAGCAGATCTGAAAATTTATGTACAAAATTTTCAGAAACAAATAGTAGATTTGGATTCCTTGCATAAAAATACCCAAAATCAAAAAAAAATATCGGCTGAATCGGAGTTCAGAGGAGGGAGATATCGTTGATTTAAAATTAGCTCTTTTTCCAAAAAAAATCGTGATGGCGGGAAATATGAAACAAATTGGTGTGCTAGCCAAGAACCTGTATGCACTTGAGGTACAAGATGCATGCAAAGCCTTGAGGAGCAAGGAAGAGGTTAGATACTTGGTGGTTGAGAGGGAGAGTAAATTACCTCTCAACATGTAGCACTAGAAGAAGTCTCAGATGATTGTAGAGGAGCCATGATTGGTGAAGCAGCTTCAGGAGGTTGTGGAGCAACGACAACTGGGGAAGCCGATAGGAAATAGAGTGGAGGCATCCACTCATGCAGAGACCTCCAGTAGGGGGAAATTTCGAGTGAGGTGGGCAGAGGGATCACATGCATCCATACCTCCAGGTAGGAGGTGGGGCGATGTGACGTGATAGTCCCAAGAAGGCTGGAATAGGGGCAGGATCCTTGAGGTACCCAACGTCTTTGAATCGACTTTGCTATAGGAGCCCCGACAAGGAGTAGCAGGACTGGATGAGTGGGTAGAGACTGATGCAGATGGAGGGGCAGAGAGAGCTACATTGCAGGAGTCCTAGGACTATGTGGAGCTAGTAGGCTACAGCAATGCGAGAGGCAGAAGAGTGTTGCACCAGTGCAGGATGGCATAAAGAGGTGTGAAACGGTGCAAGATGCATGGAGTGTTGCAGCAGCTCTGAGATCAGAGAGGGAGCACTTGTCAGCAGCAGGTAGAGCTTCAACATCAGAGTATGTTTCTAGCCCAATAGAGAGGTCTGTTGGGAGTTTTTTTGGTTCTAAGAGTTGCTAGAGCAACCACACTTGGTATATGTGTTGCATGCAGAACATTCTAGAGGTACAAGATTGGGTTCGAGTTGAAGCCTTTCTTGTTGAGAGGGAGTGTTGAAAAATGGCAACAAGAAATGCTAAAAATAGAATTGCTAAAAATAACAGTTTGGATATCAGTGCTATATTGGGCAACAGGGAATGAAAAATGGAAGTTCAGGATGGATTCCTATTTTAGTCAGTCCCTGGACTAAAAATAGGAAGTAAAATTTGAATTTGAACTTAACAGTTGTTTGAAAATAAATTAATTAATTCTCCATGAGTTAATTAGTTGTGAAAAATCAAACATGAAGTCTATGTGAGAACATGCAACAGTTTCTCTATTAATTGAGGAATTTATCCATCAGTTAAAGAGATAAGGATGAGTTCTAGTTTGAGTAGTAATTAGTTGGCTCAATTAACTGAGTCAAGTCTAGTTGTATTTGATTTAAACAGTTTGTTTAAATTAAGTAAGTTCAAATAACTGTTGCACTTTGTTACACTAAAAAATGTCACCATGACTATTTACAGTTAGTATGGCTCAATCAACATTCATGCTACCCTCTTAGGCAAGTCTTATGCCTCTGCTCTCCATGTCAAACTCCAAAAAAGAGAGAAAGTCTTGTATAAATGTATTTATCTCTGGGGACGCAGGTTCTCTCAACCTTACCTGCGGGGACGCTCCCAATGTTCACAAAAGCTGCGTCCAAAGACGCTCTGTATGGAAAGGGACAGGTGCGTCCCCCTGTAAAGGTTAGAATGCACAAGTTTCATCTTTAAAAAGTTACTTGTGGTCATTTCTAGAGCATTCTAGAAGGTTGTTCGACGTGTATTGGGCGCCTCCAGATGGTTCATGCACTCCTATCAAAGAGGAACTTATCCCATCAATAAGGGAGCTATCCCACCCAAAGAGGGGATTATCCCATTGATGGTGGACCTGATTAACCTCCTCTTGAGCACTATAAATACAGGCATTGGGCCAGAAGGAGGGGAGGTTGAAGCTATACATTTTCTAAGGGTAAATGCTGCAGGAATTAGGACTTCCATTTAGAAGCTTGTGAGGAGAGATTGCCATCTTTGCTTGTTCTATTTGGAAGTGGGTGTGCTTTGTCAAAGTAAAGGAGAACTCTTGATGGACCCTGGGAAGGACTTGCACAACACCAAGGCTCAGGTTGTATTTTTTCTTTTTGTTACCTATTAATGCAAATGAGTCCATTCTTCTCAATAACTTGTTGTTTATGAGTTATTTCATGTACTCCTTGGTCTACATGTTGAATATGCTTTGTTTTATGTTATAATCAGGTGCTATTTAATTGTTTGACTGTTGGTGATTACAGGTTTTGGAGAAAAGGAGGAGCTCATCAAGATCAAAAAAGCTTGGACTTCTACAACAGCGTTTGGACAAAGGTAAGAACAAAACACTTGATATCTCATATCATAATGCATGTTTAGAGAAGGATAGATCTTATTTGTCTTGTTTGTCACTAGAGAGTCTTAGGCTCCTAGGGAGGTTGGTTGTGTCCGCACAATCGACTCTTTCCGCCTGACAAATTGGCGACTCCACTGGGGAATCCATTAATGTGAAAAGTCTTTTCCTTTGTATGAACTTTGCTCTGAGAAAATTAGTTTATTTTTCTGGTTTTTGGCTCTGTGACTTTGTCTTTGGGTGGGTTAGCTTAGAGTTAGAATCCTTTTAGTTTTTCTTGAGTTTTTTAGTAGGACGCACCCTCTGAGTGTTGCACAGTGCGTCCCTGGACGCACTGTTGCTGTGTGCACAGAGCGGGCCCGCACCTGTTCTAACGGGTCGCCTGCGTCCCCCTGCTAAAAGTTGAGAAAACTCCATTTTTTGCTTTTTTACTCTTAGATTTTGTTTTTTCTTAGTTTTTACTGCCCAGATTCATTAGTCCCTTGTCAAAGATCTTCACCTGAACTTGTTTCTATAGCATTGAGTGTTTTAGTGGATTTCATAGAAGTTTAAGCCCTAGGGTTTGATTTTTGAGTAGGTCTTGTAGTGACTTTGGCGGTAGAAGTTGTCAAGCCTTAGATCTCTCTGGTTTTGTCAACATTCTTAGAAGTCAGACCTGTCATAAAGTCTACCTGTGTGAGCAACTTACCATTGAGTTGTCTCGTTGGCGAATTTCGAAGTGCTTGTTGATTAAGTCTTGAATTCCATTTTACAAAAAGAACAAAAAGATTTGAGTTTTGTTTTGACTAGTCTTTTGATTCTGCATTAGCTGGTCCTTGATTTGATTTTGGTCAAGTAAAACATCCTAGAATCATCTTTGTGAGCTTTTGCCTTGTTAGGTTTGCTTAGAGTAATTTCCTTTTTGATTTGCTTGTGAGTCAAGTTTTCATAGTTTTTATAGCTTTTAAGATTGATTTTCGTTACAATAGATTTATATGCTTTATTAAAAGAGAAAATACAAAAATATCTCCTTTGAAAAGTTTTGTTTCAAGTAGCTTTGAAAAGATTTGAAAGAAAAAGAGTTTTTCGTGTACGTAAAGAGTGGTCATGTTTGTATGCTTGAAAAGAAAAGAGAATTGTTTCTTTGATTGTCTTTATTAAGAAAGTTGTTTTCTTTAAAATTTGCATTCTCTCAACTCTCTTAGTTAAGAATTTCATTGAAAAAGGAAAAGTAGAGTAAATCATCTTAGGTGCATCTTTGTAGTGGTTTGAGTCGAGTCTACACACCATCGGTTTCACTTCCGCTACCTTTTGTCTTTAAAGAAAAACCATAAAATTAACGCTTAAAGTAAAATCGACGTAGTAATTTTTATTTACTAGGGCTCTGAAACACCAATTTAGATCAGGCTAGTGTCTTGGAGTAGGTGAGTAATTAACTCTCCAAGACAACAAAACCAAACAAGTAGCTTATCTTGTGATAGATTAAATCCAATTGTCTCATTTGTACTCTGGGAAAGCTCCTCTTAAAGGAGAAGCACGAGCTCATGTCCGAACCAGTGAGGGGATCAATCCCCCCTCGTTGGGAAAGATGCCAGACACGCACGTATTACAAACGGTAAACCTCGGATTAACCATTGTCGAGGAGCCAGGGGTCACTTGTCGGTAAACCTTGGATTATTGTCAAGGAGCCGGCAAGGGGATTGAGCTTGATACTCTGCCCTTGCGTGCTATCGGAGTTTAGACTGTTCCCCCAGGTGCATTTGTTGCGGTTGGTAACCTTAGTGACCATTATCTTTAGGATTCTACCGAGGTGACGGTGGAGGGAAGATCCCACTGTACCTGGAGCAGACGTCGGTTATACTCACTTGGATTTTCTGGGGGGTTCACTTCACTCGAGACGGTTAAAGTGGAGGAACTTGGTCCAGTCTATTCATTAAGCAGGTTGTCGGGGTAACTGTTCCACCCGCCACTTTTGTACTGAAAAGGCGATGTTGGGTTTCATCACCAACTAGCGCTTTCGGTCTGGAAGGCTACTGTTTGTGTTTGGTTTGACGCCCTAGATTCTTTAGGCATGTGATTCAAATTTGTTTGGTTCTTTAGAGACTTTAGGTGGTTTGATTTGAAATTTTACTTTGTTTTCGTGTGTAGTAGTTAAAAGTTTTTAGCTGTGGCGGAATTACCGAGACAGTCCCGTAGACTTCGGGGCAAGTCTCCTGAGATTGTTACCGGAATAGATTTGTTAAGAAAACTCCGTAAATCGCGGGGTGAATCTCCTGAAGACATTCCGGGTCAGTACGAAGGGTTAAAGGTCCTTGTAACTCCTCCTAGTGACAGTAGAGTAGGTTCACCTGAAGAAGGAGAATCTTCCTTGGTAGTCCATCCAGATTACCAAAGTTTAGAGACAGGTTATAATCCCGAAGCTGTTTCAGTTTCTGAACTTGTTGGTAGTTTTTCGTCTGCTAGTGATACAGGCGAAGAACCTGAAATATCTGAACCTGTTACTCCAACTTCTAGTGTTCCAGATTCACCGAGAATAGAACGAATTATCACCGAAAATCTTCTTACTGGTTTGATTGCTATAGAAGAACTTGCTCCAGAAGAGGAAATAGGTGTCTCTAACCTTGAAGGTCAACTTACTATTGATCTAAGGGAGCGTGAATCCATCTTTTACAGTCCTCCTAGAAGTACTTCTTGGTACCTTGCGTTAACCAATTTTTTAGACAACTCAGGGGTAGGTTTTTCTACACCTCGTACTCCTTTTCCACCTGGAGGTATTTATACTCCTGTAAATATGTCTGGTCAGTCGTCCGTGTTTACTCAAAGTCCTGAATCTTTCTTACACGACGGTCCTTCTGTTCCCACTGGGTATCAATCACTTTCTGGTACCTTTGCGGGGGCATCTCCTCAACCCGTTGATCATGGGTTATTTGCTGGAAACAGTGGTAATATACCATTGGGTGTAGGAGACATTTACATGATGTCAGGTTCAGTTCCCGTTTCCCAACCTCAAGGTGGCCAATTACCGCCTGGGGGGCAACCGCAGTTAACGCCTGGGGGGCAACCTCAAAGTCAGTATGTACCTATGGTGCAATACGTGCCTCAAGGTCAACCCCAGCCTCAATATGTACCCCAGGGTCAACCTCAGTATCAATATCAACCTCAAGGATGGCAACCTCAAGGATGGCAACCTCAAGGGTATCAACCCCAAGGTTATCAACCTCAAGGGTACCAACCTCAAGGTCAAGGTCAACCCCAGTATCAGTATTTACCTCAAGGTTATCAACCTCAAGGTCAATACTCAAGTCAAGGTTATCAACCGCCTCAAGGTCAGTCATATGTTCCAAGTATGGGAACTGCACCTTACAATTATCAATCATACCCTCAATCCGGTTATGGATCTCAGTATCCTCAACCTGTTACGGGTCAATACCTTGGAATGTTAGTGTGGGATCCATCACAGGGTCAACAGGTGTTGCAGCCAAGTATACAGATGGTTCCTCAAGCTGGACAACCCGTAGTTTCTGGTCCAACCCAGCAACCGCAACCTGTCCAGTCAAATGTTCAAACTTCTGTAACTTCGGTAATTACTCAGCCGCCAATTGCACCTAGTACTCCATCTCAAACGGCTGCTGCAACTACCGCTACATCTACCATACTTACTTCTGGAGTATCGACGGCTCCAGTTCCTACTGTCCCTGTTACCACACCTCAGACATCTTTACCGTTGTCTGGATCTACGATTCAAACCACGGTCCAGATGCCTGTAGGTCAGCCTGGTATAAGTACGGTTGTCACTACTCAACCTCAATTTGTTCAACCTCCGTACCAGGGACAGTACCAACATGGGCAAGCTGTCCAACAACCGGTTTACCAGTATCAACCGTATCCTGGGTACACTTAGCAACAACCTCAACAACCCCAGTACGGTCCGGTTAATCCTGGTTTTCCAGGAGGATATAATATCCCAAATGCGACTCCTGTTCCTAGTTATCCTGGATATCCTCCTCCTGGGGCTGGTATTGTGACCCAGAGTTTTAGAGATCCTAACCGGTAGTTACCGTTTATCGCAACTTTGGATTTACCAGACTTGACGCGCCTAATGAACGATCCAATTCAATCGAGAATGCCGGGGCCACTTTTCAACGGGCGATGTCTTATGCATTTCATGACATTAAGCACATTGTGCAACTGTATCTCGATGATTTGCCTGCTCATTCTTTACATCGAGCTGATCACCTTTTCCACCTACGAGCAATCTTTATGAGGTGTAGGCATTATCGAATTCGGTTGAATCCCCACAAGTGTGTCTTCTGTATAGAAACAGGTCGATTGCTGGGATTTGTTGTTTCAAAAACCGGCATTCGCGTCGATCCCTCGAAGGTCGAAGCTATCATCAAATTGCCTCCTCCTTCGAGTTTGCGCCAACTCCAAAGTTTGCAAGGGAAAGCGAACTTTTTACGCCGTTTCATCCCAAACTACGCCGAGGTCACTAAAGGTTTTACACAGTTGTTGAAACAGAACGCACAATTCTTTTGGGACGAGATTGCTCAACAATCTTTTGATGCACTTAAACACGCGTTGACCCATGCACCGTTGTTGCATCCTCCCAACTACAACCAGGACTACTTCTTATACCTCACAGCTTCGCATTCCACCATTGGAATGGTGTTAGTTCAAGAAGATGAATTCGGAGCAGAACATGTGATTTATTATCTTAGTAGGACCTTAAATCCCACTGAGTTAAAATATTTGCATGTGGAGAAATTGGCCCTGGCAGCCGTTCAAGCTGTCCAGCATTTCCGTCACTACATTCTTCTCCGTAAAACTACAGTTATTTCGGATTGCAACCCTATGATTTATATTTTGACAAAACAACTGCTAGGGGGCAAGTACTCTAAATGGATTGTTATCCTGCAAGAGTTCGACTTGGAGTTCGAGAAGTCCAAGTCTAAGAAATCCTTAGTTTTTGCGGAATTGATGTGTGATTTCCCGAGTGTTGACACAGAGACTGTGGCAGAGGAGTCCATTGCGGACGAATCTTTGTTTCTAATCAGTACTGTAGATCCGTGGTACGGGGATATAATCATCTATCTCCAAACCCAAACCTTTCGGCCTGAAGCTTCCAAGGCAGAACGTCGAAAAATTCGGTTTCAATCCCAGCAATACAAAATTATTGGAGATACACTTTATCGCCGGGGGGCAGACTTAGTTTTTCGACGTTGTTTAACTCACGAAGAGGCTGAGAAGGTTTTGAATGATTGTCACTCTGGAGCATGTGGCGGTCATATGTCTGGGTATGCCACAGCTCAGAAGGTGTTGCGCGCTGGCTATTTCTGGCCGTCTATGTTTAAAGATTGTATCATTGTAGTCAGGAAGTGCCACAACTGTCAAGTGTTCGATCGCAAGATTTGCGCTCCACCTGCTCCTCTCCACCCTATAATTGTCGTTGGTCCATTCGCCAAATGGGGTATCGACTTTATTACTTGTAACCCTCACTCAGCCGGGGGGCATGCGTATATCATCCTCGTGGTTGATTATTTTACTAAATGGGCCGAGGCGATGCCTACATTCGACGCAAGCGGCAAAACAACTGCAGTTTTCGTATTCAATCATATCATAACTAGGTTTGGTGTCCCACAAGCAATCATTACTGACCATGGGAGCCATTTTCGAAACATCATGATGACTGAGCTTACAAGCCAGCTTCGTTTGCGCCACGATAGCTCTACTCCTTATTATCCGCAAGCCAACGGTTTGGTTGAGTCTATCAACAAAGTTCTGGTTATCATGATCCGACGAACCATCGGTGTTCATCGGTCGAATTGGCACAACATGTTATTTTCAGCGCTATGGGCATACCGAACCTCAGTGAAAAATTCAACAGGGTTCACTCCTTTCCAGCTAGTTTATGGCTTGGAAGCTGTGTTACCCATTGAATGCGAAATCCCATCACTTCAAATGGCTGTCGAATTACTTCCAGCTACTTCCGAAGAGGAGAAACGTTTATTGTACTTAGCTAAATTAGATGAGACTCGACGTGACGCTACATTCGCAATCGAGACTCACGCGAAACGAATGAAAGCTCAGTATGATAGAAATGTAACCCCTCGAAGTTTTTCGGAGGGAGACCTAGTGCTATTATATGATCAAGCTAACGATAAGCTAGGTGCTGGAAAATTCGTTCCTATGTGGCATGGACCCTACATTGTAAAGCGAAAGCTAGCAAAAGGGGCTTATGAGCTGGTTGATTTTGATGGGGACTCTTTGGGTAAACCCAGAAATGGACTTTACCTAAAGAGGTATTATGCTTAAATGGTGGGTATGGAGAAATTTTTAGATAGGATAGATTTTCTTTCTAGCTAGCGTGTTTGTTAGTTTAGTCAGTGTGCTTAGCTTAGAGAGTGTGTTTTTCGTCGTTATTCTGGCTTATCTTGGTTTTACTCTTGATATTGCAGATGTCGACGCCTCTCCAAACATACATTGGATTTGCTGATGGTGCTTGTCGTAGTACACGGAATATCTCTTCCGCAGCTTGGGTTATCTATTCGCCCTCTGACGAGTTAGTTTCTATGCATGGGGTAAGCCTCGGTCAAACAACGAACAACATTGCAGAATACAGTGCAGTGGTTGAATTATTATCCGAATCTATTTCATTTGGAATTCGACGTTTGATAGTGAGGTTAGATTCTGAACTTGTTGTATTACAGCTTAATAGAGTTTATGCCATTAGAAATCCTGTGTTATTAAGGTTGTTTTTGAGAGTGCGTCTCTTGGAACGTGAATTTGATTACATTGAATATCAGCATATTCCAAGGTCTTTAAATACATTAGCAGATGCAATTGCTTCTCGAATGTTGGACAGACATTTACGATAATCATGCAAGTAAATTTAAAAACATTTCATCACATATGTTAAACAAGATAAGCCGGTAATAGTGATATATATATAGATAGGAGTGTGTCAAAAAATATACATCGTCTTCGATCATAGGTTGAAAAACACCTTATGATCGGCAAAAATGATAAGTACAAAAAGCCAAAAATGTCATATGTGTCTACAAAAGTGACTAGTCAATCACTGGTGGTGCTCCCTATACGACACCACTGCACGGGCTACCTTACGCAAAAATCTCCTAAACGGTCCAGGGACTGCGACTACAAAGCACTGGAGCCTGATAAGAATGTCATCCATAGTAGTCTCAGGCATATCTGCCGTCAGACGCTCTAGATCATGCTCCAACTCAGCTAGTACTTCTGCAGCCGCGTCCTGTGGGGCCGGTACCGGTGCAACTGGATGTCTCCTCTCAAAAGGCCGGAGGTTGGCTGGGCGCTATGGACCAACATCTGCATTTTGAAAAATTTTACTGTCAGTTTTGCGACGATATATAAAAAAAAAAAAAAAAAAAAAAAATACATAATTTGAAAACTTGTGAAAAATAAAGTACCTCTGTCATCCCATTGTTCTCCCTGTGGAAGAACCATGTCTGGATCATGTCGAAAATCTACTCCGGCATACGGAAAGTCCTGGATCGAGAAAACCTGGTCCTCCAACCAGTGAAAGTAACTATCAGAAAATCGAACAACTACCGCGCCCTCGTCAGGATGCCGGGCCATCACCGCAACCCATCGTACCAGCTTTGGCTCCCGAGGACCCAAGATATCAACAGTGAGTTGCTGAGGGATCAGCATCGGAACTCTCTCTAAGGCAAAGCTCACGACTAAAGGCCCATCAGTCAGTTGGCTCTTCACATTAGCCGACACAGCATCACACCAGTTGAAAATGGTGCCTTGGTAACAGTCAATTGCCATCCGCATTTGGGACCCAGAAGCAATGTGTAAAGCGGCTGCGCCGCAAATTCTGGTAACCGTGAACGCTATAACTTTGAGCTCACGCAGAGAGATGTGTTTGATCTCCACGCCTTTCGAATGGTGTGCACCAGGTGTGCACCAATCTTCCCGGAGACTAACAAGGGATTGGCCACCCGGCCTAGTCCCGGCTAGATTGAGTTGCTCGCCTCTGTTTGGCAAGCCAGTGAGAAAGTATACATCCGAGGGCTCTATCTCGAGCTGGTGCCCTCCTATGTAAAAGCATTGCTCTTGAACGTTCCATCTCTCAACCAGCCATTCTAAGAATCTTACCTGAGCCCTCATGCCTGGTATGGCCCAGTATTTGTATAACCCGCATGCTTTTAGGGCATCCAGGAAGGTTGGTGTTCTATTGCAGCTTCATCAACCTCTTCGTGCTCTCTTTCTCTCCAATCCAACATGGTGAGTGCCCTACACACCAAGAAATAATGATTAGAATTAATTTGGGGAAATTTGAATGGTTGTTTGTGAGGATTGGGGTTTCAAATTCCGCGTTCCACGGAGGACGCACCCCGCGTTTGGAACACAGGGTGTCGGGACGCAGCTGGCCTGAAGGTGGGCTGTGTCCCCCGACCATTTTCCTATATAGGAAAAAGTCGGGGGACGCAGGTCACCCGAAGGACACCTGCGTCCACCGAGGAGCGCATTTTGAAACCTAAACCCTCCCAAAAAACAAAACTAAAACCTAAAAAACAATTTTAATCAGATAGAAATGAAGAGTATGATGTTGTGAAATACCTGGAAGAGGCGGCGTTCGATTCTGACGGTCGGATTTTCCGCAGCGTCCACGGGAAGTTTCTTGCCCAAAAGCCCTTTGTTCAACCTCAACAGTAAAATGGTAAAAATGACATGGTAAAAAGTCTTTTTATAGGTTTTTTGGATGAATTTGTTCATTTTTCACCATGAAAAGATGTTTTTCGATGTATTTTTGCCTATCTTAAACAGGTATGAGTAATGTGTTGCTTTTGTGCAGGACAAAGGGATTTAGAGGGAAAATTGTCATTTTTCACGAACCAAAATATCAGAGTCATCTTTTAAGCCCTTTTCTGACTCCTAAAATATGAAAAGATTGCCGAGCATTTCTTTTACACTCGTTAAAACGGAATTAAAAGATGGTCCCCTTATAGCTCTTTTCTGACCGTAAAATCAGGAAAAGATTGCCGGGTTTTTGTCGTTTCAAACTCGATACGGAAATAAAACGACGTGTCCTTGATCGAAAATGTCACCATGACTATTTACAGTTAGTATGGCTCAATCAACAGTCATGCTACCCTCTTAGGCAAGTTTTATGCCTCTGCTCTCCATATCAAACTCCAAAAAAGAGAGAAAGTCTTGTATAAATGTATTTATCTCTGGGGACGCAGGTTCTCTCAACCTTACCTGCGGGGACGCTCCCAATGTTCACAAAAGTTGCGTCCAAAGACGCTCTATATGTAAAGGGACAGGTGCGTCCCCCTGTAAAGGTTAGAATGCGCAAGTTTCATCTTTAAAAAGTTACTTGTGGTCATTTCTAGAGCATTCTAGAAGGTTGTTCGACGTGTATTGGGCGCCTCCAGATGGTTCATGCACTCCTATCAAAGAGGAACTTATCCCATCAATAAGGGAGCTATCCCACCCAAAGAGGGGATTATCCCATTGATGGTGGACCTGATTAACCTCCTCTTGAGCACTATAAATACAGGCATTGGGCCAGAAGGAGGGGAGGTTGAAGCTATACATTTTCTAAGGGTAAATGCTGCAGGAATTAGGACTTCCATTTAGAAGCTTTTGAGGAGAGATTGCCATATTTGCTTGTTCTATTTGGAAGTGGGTGTGCTTTGTCAAAGTAAAGGAGAACTCTTGATGGACCCTGGGAAGGACTTGCACAACACCAAGGCTCAGGTTGTATTTGTTCTTTTTGTTACCTATTAATGCAAATGAGTCCATTCTTCTCAATAACTTGTTGTTTATGAGTTATTTCATGTACTCCTTGGTCTACATGTTGAATATGCTTTGTTTTATGTTATAATCAGGTGCTATTTAATTGTTTGACTGTTGGTGATTACAGGTTTTGGAGAAAAGGAGGAGCTCATCCAGATCAACAAAGCTTGGACTTCTACAACAGCGTTTGGACAAAGGTAAGAACAAAACACTTGATATCTCATATGATAATGCATGTTTAGAGAAGGATAGATCTTATTTGTCTTGTTTGTCACTAGAGAGTCTTAGGCTCCTAGGGAGGTTGGTTGTGTCCGCACAATCGACTCTTTCTGCCTGACACACTTCAAATAACTAAAGATTCTCTCATGAATAACTCATGCATGTCAGTTCAGATAGAGACCCAATTGATACCAAAGAAGGGACAATGTACTATCAGTTGGATGAATGTTTTTCCTATAAAGGAAGCTCATCTATGAGAAGGATTTATCTCCTTCAGGACTGCGTAGTTAGATCAGAGGTTAGTGAGTGTGTGAAGAGGCCAATTTTCACAAGTGGTTGCACTAGACCCCAATAACAATTGCACAAAGAAATAGGAGGCTTGGAGGCTATACCAGAGGTTAGATAGAGGCCTTTGACTGTCTACAAGCAGCAGAGGTATTGCAGAGAGAGCAAGATAGATATTGAGCTGATTCTTTTTGTAAAACTAGCTATATTTCCACTTGTATGATAATATAGAGATGGGGTTTTAGGCTGGTGCTTTCCCCTGGATATTTCTTCTGTGTTATGTGTGATTAATTCCTTCTTGTTAGTTATATGTGTTCAATTGATGTTTCTCATGTTCGATTAAGCTTCTGCTAAATTGGTTGTAGAAGTAGATCAAGTATTTTTCTTTAGTCTATTGCATTATCAGGTGATCTACAGGTGAGAATTTCTACATTAGTGGCTCTCAGGTATGTTTCATTTTTGGTTCAAAATTCACTATTTTTTTCATCCTTCTTTTTAAGTTTACGAGTAGCATATTTTCACTTTTCACAGGGTGGTAGGGAAAACGAGATTGAAGAGAGTTGTGAGTTAAGGTTTTACCTCTTCAATCCATTAATGGTGCCCACATGTGTTTCATTTCTAACCTCGATCCATTTCCACCCCACTTTTAGTCTTCTTCCACACAAGGAGGACTGGTTCAAAATTCACTATATTTTTCATCCTTTCTTTTAAGTTTAAGAGTAGCATATTTTCACTTTTCACAGGACGGGGGGGAAAACGAGGGAACATAGGTAAAAGCATATATATTTTTCCTTATTTTATGGTTTTCCTCTATAGAGTTGATTTTACTGGGTGTACATTGTATGCATCTCAAAATTTCTCTTTAGGAAATCCTATTTTTATTCTTTCCAAGAAAAACTCTCTGGGGAATCCCAATGGATGTTTCCCAACATTCATGGATGGCATCCCTGGTAAACCCATTGGCATCGACTAGTGCACTTCACCCAAGGGATTTCAAACATGGCACCTGTCAGCACAAAACTAGCCAAATACCCAGTAACATTAATGACATTTGGTTGGGCTAACCCCTTGGGCTCAATAAATCATAATCAACTACACTATTTTCCATATTAACATATTGATCCTATTTAACATTTTGTTAGAGTAACCATAACAATCCAAGCATGTTCCTATTTTAATTTTGGTTTTTAATTCCTTCTTTGGTGTGGTGACAACTTTATATGACTGTATAGATGTTTATTTTTGTGAGAGTATATGTTGAAAATTAGATGCTCTCTTACATTCTACCTTGTCTGTTATGTATTGATGGAGTTCAGTTTCATTAGTTGTGACCAAAGAACTGTGTCAGGCATGTATACAAGGATTCTTGTATCACTATTTATAAACTAAACATTGTCCTTAAACAAGCAAAGTAGATCCTTAATGCTACATGTTTGTATCTCAAGGAACTTCCAATCCTAATAAATGAGGTGAAATTTAAGTGTTTCCAGAATCCAAATCTCAGGTTTTGTGAATTCACTCATATATGGTCTTGGAAAAGTGAAGTGAAATTTAATTATTTCCAAATCTTAAGTTCTTTGAATTCACTCATATTTGGTGCTGGAATCTTTTGAGCAAATGGGAAGAATTTCTTTAGTTGCATTCAAATTTTCCAAAAATAATACTAAATTTCTCCCTGATTAAAATTCTCCCTGAAGTGGCTTTGGGATTGAAAATTTTGTAAATATTTTTAGGGAAACAACCCAAAATACTTTTTCCATATTAGATTTTTATAACACTAGGTACTAAAACAATCTTCTATTTTCTGCTGCAAACGTCTGATAGAATATTCCCAGAAACTAATCAGAAAATTACGTAGATGCGTTGGACGGACTAAATAATTTTTAATGAATAATCACTTAACATAAATTATATATTAGGTTGCATAAATATATAAATTAGAAGCATGAAATGAAGAAGAAATCTCAACGAGATTGACATATTCTTAATTGAGTTGAATGAGGCCAGGAATAACTTTGACTAGAGGGTGTTGAAAATGGAATAATTTTGTTCTAGTTGGATAGATTTAGAACTAAAAAATTTCTTGCTTGCATAACTTGGGAAGATTTTTGTATCTCAAGTCTCAACCTTATTGAATAATGTGATTTACACCTTGCAATGTTGAGATATGTTGTGGTACCACTTGCTAGTAACCTAAACACTTTGGATGAAAATTTAGTTGTGAATTTTACTTGCAAAAGATATAAGTGAAAATATAGATTAATTGTCCCTTGTGTAGAATTTCCTTGAAATTTTGCTACTACTTGAATGTATAAATCTGAAACTAATTGTTGCATGAAGACCAAAAATATATCTACCAATTTGTAGTGGAATAGAACAGAAATAAAACACAGTCACACTATAGCAAAAAAAAAACAAAATTTTCTAGGGAACCCAACTGGGAAAACCCTCTGCTAGGAGTAGAAATTTGAAATACTATCATATTAGACTTTCAGACAGCTTCTTGAAGACCAGGTTGATCGATGCTTATTGCTTTCCATATTCATTTTCATAAGCATTAGGGTTGTTATCCTTCAATCAGAGTAGCTAGAAAGTGTCTCTTTGATTTTAGAAATCATATCAGGATCAACTTCATCCAAGAATCCCCTAGAAGGCTCATCAGTAGCAAGAAGAAAGGCCTTTTTATTTTATTTTATTTCATCACATGCATCCATCATAATCATTGATTTGTCTTCATTTCTTTCATAGTCATTTTCAATGTTAGATGAAAAAGGTAATTTAGTATGATATGATCCTTAGGTAACCAACCTCAGACATATTGTTGGTTAATTTATGTTGTTTGAAGTTTATTGAGTTTGAGTGTTATCATGAAACTACTAGAAGCGTACTAGAATGGGTGAGTTGATTATCTTGATAACAATGTTATGGTTTGATCTAGTCCTTGAAAGGAACTTATAGTTGATGGTCAAAATTTCACATTCCTTTCAATTTTTTTATCTTCACATATAACAAATATCTTTATGTTATAGCCTCTAGCTAGATATATATAGTAACTTCCACTCAGAGGTTGGATGCCATCATTTTGGAGCTTGAGCTTACTCAACTTACCTTTGTTTGAGTTGAAAATGTCATTAGATCTCATTATATCATCTATTGCAAAGCATGAATCCAATTTACCTTTGTTTCAGTTAAAAATGTAATTAGATATTGCTATATCATCTTTTGTAGAGAATGAATCCAATTTCTCATATTTAATTTGATTGAGGTATAACAAAGCTACTTTAATTCATTAAACTTACTTTTCATATTCTATTCCCTGATTGTGATTCTGCAGGCCACATCTACATTGGAAAAGGGACATATTTAATGAAGTGTGGAAGGAGAGGGAAGCTTCAGTTATGTCCTTTCAAACTTTCTAAGGTATGTAATAAAATTTTAAAAAAAATCTCCATAGAATGTTGTGCTTTAACTTTTTCTTTTGATAATGGATTATTTATGTGATCTCCCCTCTCTTACACATAACCATAGTCCAGACATACATGGTTTTTTGGGATATGTGGACAATGGACAGATTTACGCTAACCATTTATCTAGGAATTTACACTATAGAAGATCAAGCATTTACAGTTGAATATTTCCTTGCCACTAAATTAGAGTTGAAGAGTCGGACTCCTAATTTTTAGGCATATACCTCACTTTTAAATCAGTTTATTGCTAACTCTGTATAGACCTTCCATGGGAGGGAAAAGAGTGATCACTACCATTGCTTAATCTTTCTGCAGACCAAGTAAAGATTCCAAATTTGTATAAATAAGTGGCTCCTTGGAGAATCCCAAGAGTGGCACTATTATAGCAACAAGAAATTCGTTTATTTTGAGTTCTTCTTTAGTGCATTGATAGTATATTGTTTATTCCATACAATACCTCAACAGTGTATGATCAAATTACAGTTAAGCTTGTCATAATATTTTTACTTACCCTCTTTTAGAGGGAAACGAGAGTGCATGTCAAGCTTGCACATCACAATTGTATCATGCAAAATTTACCTAGGACAAGTTTTGTGGATCTAAGCAGCAAGATACTTGTTGGAATTCAAGAGGAAACAATACTACAAAGTGGGAAAGAGGTTTCACAGTTAACCTGGATTTCACATTATGGTTGGAGTCAGTTTGTTGGCAAGATGCTGGATACCCCAACTTCCTTTTTATGACTGAGTGCAAGATTGAATCCTTCGACATATTCCTCACTCAATTGTCATTAAGTGATGGGTTTTCTCAAAAGTGTTGCACACCTATAAACTTTACTAGAGTTGTTCTTGAGTCTTCAGAGGTGGTTATCTTTTCAAAGCACACATGTACAAGAAGAGGAGAAATAATATGCTCGGCTAATTTGATGTTATCTACATATGAATAGTGTGTTCCCATTCATAAACCTGACGAATCACTCTACTTCTTTCTAGTGAACAACTTTGGGACTTGCCATGAATCTTGAGAGAATTCCAACCCATAACTATAAATTTATTATTTAAATCTATACCCAATAGATTAGAATCTGCATAAGGAGAACTCGATTATTGTTTCGAAAGAACCTACAATCGACTTGTACCATGCTATTTAATATTTTATGTATTTATTCGCATCCTTGGTCTATGACATAAAGGTGCAATAGGCTACCTTGCATTTTCTATATGAACACTCCTAAAAAATAATAAAGTATGCCCAAATATATCATTTCAAATGATCTATGTAGCTCACCTTTTGGTTTTTCAATTATCGAAGTTGTTACCTATATTGATGAGAACTTCTACAATCGATACCACAACGACAATATATGTTATAGTTTTATCTGTGTTTCTCTGAAGGTGTTTCTCCTTCAGTAGAGTAGCAATACATTGTAGTTTCCATTTAGGGGAGAAGTGTACCCAGTAGCAACCTTAGCCTGTGTGCAAATGGGCTGAATGCACATTAGACTCTATCTGTTGTTTTGAAGGTTTTTCTCCCTCAACAGTACTTCCTCTTAGTAGATACTTTCAGTCTGCACCTTTAGTAGATGCATGGAGCCTTGGGATACATGTTGTAGATTATAGTTTTCCTATGAGGTTGTAGTAGCGATGAAATAAGTGCATCAATTTTAGGCATATTTAGTATGCTTTTATAGTTTGACTTAGATGCTCAATTTACTTAATTTAGGTGTTTTTCTTAGTTCTGTTTTATGCACATATTTATCTTTAAGAAAAGTGCATAGTAGAGAAGGGTTCTATATTTTGAGCAGGGGACACACTTCTAGGTAGGAGGTACTCTATTCTAGGAAGCTTTTGCCATGCAGGTTAGGTGCTTTATCTGAGAATCCCAAGAGGTGCTATTGCAGCAATAAGAAATTTGTTTATTTTGAGTTCTTCATTAGTGCATTGATAGTATATTGTTTATTCCATGCAATACCTCAATATTGTATACATCCATATTTAGTGTGCTTTTATAGTTTGACTTAGATGCTCACTTTTTTTAATTTAGGTGTTTTTCTTAGTTTTGTTTTATGCACAAATTTATCTTTAAGAAAAGTGCACATTAGAGAAGGGTTCTATATTTTAATTAGGGGACACACTTCTAGGTAGGAAGTACTATATTCTAGGAAGCTTTTTCCCTGCAGGTTAGGTGCTTTATCCGAGAATCCCAAGAGGCGCTATTGTAGCAATAAGAAATTCATTTATTTTGAATTCTTCATTAATGCATTGATAGTATATTTTTTATTCCATGCAATACCTCAATATTGTATGATCAAATTACAATTAATATTTCCATAATATTTTGACTTACCCTCTTTTAGAGGGAAACTAGAGTGTGTTTAAAGCTTGCACGTCACAATTGTATCATGCAGAGTTTACCTGGCTTGATTTTTGTGGATCTAAGCAGCTAGATACCTGTTGGAATTCAAGAGGGAACAATACTACAAAGTGGGAAAGAGGTTTCGCAGTTAACCTGCCTTTCACTTTATGGTTGGAGTCGATTTGTTGTCAAGATGCTGGATACCCCAACTTCCTTTTTATGACTAAGTGCAAGATTGAATCCTTCAACATATTCCTCGCTCAATTGTCATTAAGCGATGGGTTTTCTCAGAAGTGCTTCACATCTATAAACTTTACCGAGTTGTTATTGAGTCTTTGGATGTGGTTATGTTTTCAAAGCACACACGTACAAGAAGACGAGAAATAATATGCTCGACTAATTTCAAGTTATCTTCCTGTGAATAGGGTGTTCCCTTCCATAAACCTGACTACTCGCTCTACTTCTTTCTAGTGAACAAATTTGGATTTTTCATGAATTATGAGACAATTTCAACCCCATAACTATTAGTTTCTTATTTAAAGTTATACCCACTAGATTAGAACCCGCACAAGGAGAATTCCTTTCCTGTTTCAAAATAACCTGCAATCGACTTATAACATACTATTTAATATTTTATGTATTTCTTCGCATCCTTGACCTGTGACATAAAGACGCAATAATTTACCTTGCATGTTCTATACTAACACTCCTAAGCAATAATAATGTATGCCCAAATCTGTCATTTCAAATTATCTATGCATCTCACCTTTTGGTTTTTCAATTATTGAAGTTGTTAACTCTATTGATGAGATCATCGACAACCGAGGCCATAGTGACAATATCTATCTGTGTTGCACTAAAGGTGTTTTTCACAATACATTGTAGTTTCCATTCAGTAGAGAAGTAGCCTTGGTCTGTGTGCAAATGGGTTGAATTCACAATAGACTTTATCTATTATTTTGAAGGTGTTTCTCCTTCAATAGCACTTCATCTCAGCAGATCCTTTCAATCTACACCTTCATAAAATGCATACAGCCTTGGGGTACATGCTATAGATTCCAGTTTTTTTGTGAGGGTATAGCAACGATGAAGAATCACATCGATTTTAGGCATCTTATTGTTGTTGTATGAAAACATTCTTGTCTAGTGTTTCCCAAACTTATATAGAGCCATATTTATTATACTTTTATAGTTTGACTTAAATGCTCACTTTTCTTAATTTAGGTGTTTTTATTAGTACTATTTTATGCACATATTTATCTTTAATAAAAGTGCACAGTAGAGAAGGGTTCTATATTTTGAGTAGGGGACACTCTTCTAGGTAGGAGGTACTCTATTCTAGGGAGCTTCTGTCATGCCTGTTAGGTGCTTTATCTTAGACAGAGTTCCAAGTCCTTTCCTCCTTGACAAAGTCCCTACCAAACAAGACACCAGTGGATAGAGTTCCAAGTCCCTAAATTTTCCAAAAACCCACCTGACCCTAGCTATCTAGCCTAAAATCCTTTACATTCCAGTCATCTCTTGGCTGTAATTTCATAGGGAGAGCCCTCTCTGGTTTTGTAGGGCTAGCTACCAAACTAAAATCTTGGTCTTTGGTTACCTTCGTCGATCTCTTCATCAGCCTAGTACATTATGGAGGATAACAGAGGGCATGACAACTAGGGAGTGCCAAGGTGTTCTAGTGAATGTAAGTTTCCCAAGTCATGAAAAAATGCAATGCTAGTTGTGAGGTCATGACTGCAAAGGTGTGTTAGGGAATGCTAGGTCATGCTAAGATGTGCCAGATAGTATGAAGACATGTCAAACAAGATAAGATGTGTCAAGTGCTAAGGTATGCCAAGATGTACAAGGGTTCCAAGTCCCTGCCTCCTCTTCTTCCATATGATATCCACTTATGACATTTCCTTTGCAATATTTGGTGCATTTGATAGTTATAGGTCATTTATAGGTTATAAATGTCTTCATAGTTTCACTTCTAATTGAGTATTCAACTGAACATATTGATTCTCTTATACATATCATTTTTCCCTCCACCCAATTTTCATAACTTCAATAACCATTAGGTAGGGACCTACATCTTCGATGTTGCTTCTCTTGTTTAGTAAAATATTACTGAGACTTTAATTTATTGAAAGTTGTAGAATTTACAATTTATGAAGTTTTAAGGTCTAATTTTAAAAATATAATTCTTTAAAGGGTGCTAGCTCAATGGAAGAGCACCTGCTTTACAAGCAGGAGGTTGATGATTCGATTCCATCATGCCCTGACATCCATATGGAATGGTGACAATCAATTTTTGGTGATGGAGGCTCTTTGGACCATCACCAATGAGCTTTGGCGACATTTTTCGACCCTCACCAAAAATATGAAATGGTGGTGATCAACGAACACCGCCATATATACGCATCAATAGTGACGACCCGCAAAGTTCCGTAACCATAAATCATTGTTGTTGATATGAAATGGTGACGGTCGTTGTCCATCATTATAGTCATTATTCGTGATGGACATTGAATGTCACCACAACACCTATACTTCTATCAACGTGGCTTTTGGTGACGATCAATGAACATCACCATATATATGCACCAATAATGACAACCATTAAAGATCCATCACAATAAATCATTATTTTTCATATGAAATGGTGAAGGTCACTATCCATCATTATAATCAATATTCGTGATGGACCTTGAATGTCAGCATAACACCTATACTTTTGGCGACGTTGCGTTTGGTGACGTTCAGTGTTTGGTGACCGAGGCTATGGTCTGTCACCATTGCTCATATGCAATGGTGACGGTCACTATCTATCATTATAAATCATTATTGGTGACGAACTTTTAATGTCACTACAACACCTATACCTTTGGAGACGCCACGTTTGGTGATGTTCAGTTTTTGGTGACGGAGGCTATGGTCCATCACCATTGCTCATATGAAATGGTGACAGTCGTTATCTGTCATTATAAATCATCATTGGTGACGAACTTTGTATGTCACTACAATACCTATACTTTTGTCGATGCCACCTTTGGTGACGTTCAGTTTTTGGTGACAAATGCTCTTTTGACCGTCACCAATGAGCTTATGATGACATTTTTCGCCCCTCACCAATGTCCTTTTTGCTTGTAGTGAAGTGTTCTAAGGATAGAGTGACAAGGTATGCTAGGTAGTTCCAAGGAATGCTAAAGTGATAGGGAGACATTCCAAGATGTGTCAAGTGCTAAGGTTTTCCAATGCATGCTAGGGAGTGTCACGGAAGCACTAAGTCAAAATTCATCGAAATGAATGAATAAGAGTGTGTGATAGGGAGTATCAATGAGTTCTAGGAGTGTTAAGGAGGGAGTGACAATTTTATATGCTAGGTAGTGCCAAGGTATGCTAAACTACTAAGGCGTGCCAGGAAGTGCTAAGGTGTGATGGGGAGTGTCAAAGCATGCTAAGGAATGTAGGGGATACTAACACATGCCACATGCTGCTAAGGCATTCTAAGACAGGTCAGATGCTATGGCATGTCAAGATGTAAATTTTGTTTCTTAGTTGTTTTATGGCTACGGTTGGATGTGATGAGCATTGTCTTAGTAACTTGTTAAGTGGGATGAGTTAAGATTGGACATGAGTAGCCTAAGATGAGTTACAGGTAGTTCTTAGGTGAACAAGGCATATGTTGAATTTCCATGACCCGTGAGAATATAGGTTTGGTCTTAAAATATTTGATGTAAACACACTCAAGTGCCACAACACATCTACTTTGCACAACGAAATCTACACACATCAAGAAATCAACTAATGCACATGACAATTTTTACCTTTTTCAAACCCTTCTTCGTCATATTAAAAACTATAATAGAATAGGCTAGAGCTCATGTACCAGGGATCATGGCCCTTCACAATTAGACTAATACAAGGAATACAACTAGGGCTTGATGTTAGTCCTTTGACAACCAATCTACCTTAAACAATACAACATTTGACATACTTGTTGATGGTGGTTGTACACAACCCTTTCAATCCACGTAAACTGAACACATATGGCAGGTCCTCTTGCCTCCCATTCTGAAACTCCTAAATCTTCCTCTATCAATGAACTCAACTCCTTTAGGTTACTAAAATTGACTCAACAAAATTTTCCCTCTAGGTACCTCGCTTTTCGTTCAAGGTCTGCAACTCTTAGGGCCTTCAATTAGCTGTTCACAACTCTGTTTGTGAAAAAATCTTGGTCTGCGCATGTTTTCCATATTGCTGCTCCAAGATGATAATTCTAGGGCTATGGAGGTCACCCTTTTGCTCACTGACTCAATCCTATACAATACAATGAACTAGGGCTAGTTGGGTAGCCCACTTGACCATTATTTTAGTCCTTAAAAGTCTACACATCCTTAGGCCCAATACACCTACCATTCTACCAGTCTTGTTGTCCTTCACAAGTACAGGACTTAAGGCTCTTCTTTGACAGTCACCTAACAACCCTCCAATTTTACTGGGACTACCATCAATTTTCCCAACCACAACCAATTATTTTACCGATCTAGGTCCCATAACACTACCCTCATCTAGGGCTCTTCAAATATGCCACCTAATAGTGGTTTCACTCCTCTCAAAATCACTATTCTTGTGTACCAATTTATTTATTTTCCATTAATCTATGAACAAATTTTAACTACTCCTCTTATAATCCTTTTATTAATTTGTATATGACTGAACTAGGGTCACAAATCATCCATTAACAGTCCATTGACTAATTGTTTATAGGCTGCTTCAGCTCTCTGTCCAAAACTCTAAGCACATACGACCAAAATGAACTCCTCTTCATGTCAATCCATTCCTCATATGATACATTTCTTATGTTGAATATTCTACTTAGGTTCCACACTCCTTTGGATCTTCTATCTCCACACATACTCCTACAAACCATCTTTTGGATATGTGGTCTATATTGCAGATATAAACCTCACTCTAAGGGTCATGACCCCTCTTCTTCTACGCAAATTTGTCAAAGTCTTAAGGGCATACTTTATGGACTAAACATGCTAGGAAACCACCCTAACTAGGACATTATACTTATATTCTAATTGTTTTACAACAAATCCTATCCACCCACAACAAAAACAACAAATATTGCCTCCATAAGAGATTTTACCTAGCTCATATGGATCCATAGATTCTACGCTTTTATTTTACTAAATATTGACAAGAACTTCATATCTCTATGACCCTCAAACTATGGTTACCTCAATCAATATCACCTACGACTACTTGTATTCTTTCCCTAAATTCCAATGCATGCCATCCTCCATTTGTGTTGGTCTTTATCACATACCTTGCAACCTACTAACCACCACAAGACAGGGTCTCAAACATCTCTGCTATTTCATAATTTGAGGCGGTCTTCACACAAAAACACCACTGAAATCATATGCCCAAATTATCATGAGCTAATTCTCTTGAGCTCGATCTACCAGAAGAGAACCAATACTATGCCATCCTACTTCCTAGCTCGAACCCATTAATGTATGTGACATTCTTTTGAACCCTCACATGATGATCTTGCTCTTGGTGGATGATCATTTCCTCCCTTTAGCAACCCTTACTCAGCCCTCTAACTTGGCCTACTTTAGGACTACATCTCTCTTAGCCTCCTTAATCAAATGCTCTTTCTCACTTGATGTTCTTGCCTTCATAATCATGCCTCCTTAAATAGAGTTTCCTAGCTAGGCCTCTTAGGAACCCTCTAGAACTTATAAGTTTTAGCCACTTAGACCTTAATAACTATTAGTTTCACTTTTTAATTTTATTTTGGATTTTAAACCCCATATTGGGTCCAAAACCCCTTCATTTGGGTTCTTTTTCCACAAAGTCTTTTGTGACCAAACTCACACAAACCCATCTCACTAGTCTTGTGGAGTACCTCCCAAGCTACACAATTCAACAACATATTCTAGTTGTAGTAATCGTAACTTGTTCAAGATCTTGTAGTCAAGCGAGGACTTGGTTGGGTTCCCAAGTTGAAAATTAAGTAAGGATAGTTGTGAGGGCATGATAGCTAGGGAGGGTCAGGCCATGACAAGGAATGAAAAGGTGCACTAACACATGCTCGACAATATCAATGCATGTTGAGGAGTGTCAAGGCATCATAAGGGAGAACTATGTCAAAATGCATGGAAATGAAAAAATAAGAGTGCGTTCCAAGGAGTGTTAGTATGATAAGGACGAAGTGTGCTAGGAGAATTTCATAATAGGATTTGCAAGAGGAAATCATATGGTTGTGATAAGGGGCTTAACAGAGGATTTTTAGATGAAGGGAGACTTTGTTCTAAACACAACAATGTTTTTCCTTTAGCTATTATTTGTATATGACATGTGGCACATTTTGGCCAATTTCTCATGTTTTAAAGTATTTTAGACAATTTCATATTGTACATTGTTGTGTATGAGTTTTGGGGCACTCAACTTGTGCCAACTTATATCATTTGTGTCTTGTGAATCTTATGGTTCTTGCAAACTCTTAGTTAATGCTCTATTGTTTATATGAACTGGACATACATTGGAAATATTGTTTGTGTAAGCTATGTTGCTTAGTTTTTTAATGGCCATGGGTAGATGTGATCCTTGTCTTGGTAAGTTATTAAGTGGGACAAGTTGAGCTTGGACATGAATGGCCTAAGATGAGTTATAGGCAGTTCTTAGGTGAACAAGGCACAATATACTTGTAATAGGTGCAATTGGTCAAGTTATTTCAGTTGAAGCAGGCCAATGTCACATGAACTTTAGTAGCTAAGGACTTGATTGGGTTCCCAAGTCGTGAAAAAATGTAAGGTTAGTTGTGAAGGTGTGAGTGCCAAAGTGTGCTTGGGAATGCTAACATGTTCCAGATAGTGCGAAGGCATGTCAAATATTCTAAGATGTGCCAAGTGATAAAGCATGCCAAGATGTGCAAGTGTGTCACAATACATGCCAGGGGTTGTCAAGGCAACAAAAAGGAGAAACAAGTTAAACTACAAGGAAATGAACACATAAGAGGGTTAATATGTCATCAATTTATATTTTCCAGGAGGGTCATACTTGGCACACCAACACTAGGTTCCAATAGGTGCCAAGTGCCAAGTGTTAGTGTTAATGCATGCTGAGGAGTCTTAGGGATTACTAGGGAAACACAAGGGAGCACTAGGTAAAATTGTATGGAAGTGAATGAATATGAGGGTATGTCGGGGAGTGTAAATGAGTGCTATATGGCATGCAAGGGAGGGAGTGACAAGGTATGCTAAGCATCGGTAAGGCATGCTAGGGAATATCAAAGGCATGTCAAGAAGTGCTGGAGTGTGCTAGGGAGTTTGAGTGTGTGTTAACATGTGCCAAATAGTTCTAAGGCATGCCAAGACATGACAAATTCTAAGGTCTGCTAGGATGTGTAGGGTGTCAGGGAATGCTAATATGTGTCAAGGAGTGTCAAGGAAACATAAGAAAGACCAAGCTAAAATGCAAGGAAATGAACACATAAGAGGGTTAATAAGTTAGGACTTTATCTTTTTAAGAAGGGGCATGCTAGGCACACTAATAATAGGTTCCAATACATGCCAAGTGCCAATGTGTGCCAAGTGTTAATGTATGTTACTGCATGCCAAAGTGTTTCAAGGCATGCTAGGGACTACAAGGCATGCCAAAAAATGTTAGGAGAGTGTTATGCTATGCTAGGGTCTGCCAACATGTGTTTGGGTTTCCTAGTCATGGGAAGATGTTCTAGGTACAAATATGTTCTAAGACATGCGAGGTGCCAAGGAATGTTAGTGTGTGCCAAAGCATGTTAATATGTGCCAAGAGTGTTGAGGAATGCTAGGTCTCTCTCATTAATAGAATTTACAGAGCTTGATTATGTATTAAATAATATAGTTCCTACACCCACAATTGGAACTTTATCTAAAGGGAATTTGTTAGATAATAAACATAATAGAGATGAATCATGCGTTGACTCATAGGAAAATTATATTCTCATTACTTGAGGGAAATTATACACACTAATTAATTCTTAACAAATTGAATGACTCTAACCACTATGGCCTTGGACACATAATGAAAAAGACTCCACAACAATGGTCTTAAATCATTACATTTTGACAACAAATATAGTAGCATGCACATCGCATAATAAAAAATCATTGGAATGATCAATGATGATAAACATTTTTTGACCGTCACCAAAAGTAACCAAAAAGAGCATTGGTGAGGGTCAATAAAATATTGTCACTAGAAGTGTCACCAAAGGGAGAATTAGTGATGGGCCTTTAACAACCCTCACCAAAAGTGTCACTAAAAATGGCTTTGGTGACAAACCTTAAAGGAACATCACTATATGCACTTACAACAATGCTTTTTTAAGGACCGTCACCATATGCGACATTGGTGTCAAGCCTT
Organism: Pinus tabuliformis; assembly: GCA_031772625.1. Lineage (NCBI taxonomy): Eukaryota > Viridiplantae > Streptophyta > Pinopsida > Pinales > Pinaceae > Pinus > Pinus tabuliformis. The sequence continues at coordinate 180,744,152 of CM062807.1, read as the reverse complement.
AAAAGTCCGTCACCAAGTAAAATTTTAAGGATGGAAAATTTTCTTGAAGTTTAAAAACATTGGCGAATCTCACTAATCCCTAATATGAAAACTATAAAATGTTTATTGATATATTTGTAAAATTATTCAAATTTATAATATTTAATATATAGTCTCTATATAATGTTGGCAATTTTTAAGGTAAAATAATTTTACATTCTAAAATTTGGGTGAATCATCTTTTATAAAAATTAGAAATTGGTGAACCATTTTGTGGAAAAATCATGGAAAAGTAGCCCATTGGCCAAACATTAGCCCCTAAAATTTTCCCAGTACTGTCACAGGCATGACCCTCACCAATGACCTTTTTTTTGTAGTTTGGGAGTGTCATGAACCTGTAGAATGTTGGTTTAACCCTCTTGTTTCTCCTTTGGCCTCCAAAAACCAAAAACATAGTGAGTTAATAGAAGCGCAGTGTGCCTAGGCAGAAACGCAGTGTGCTAGCTGTTTAGGGCTTGAGGATGGAAATGTGAAGTCTCTGAATGTTGAAAATATGTTGAATGGTGGATGAGAGCTCTAGGAAGACAGAATGAGGTCTTTGAATGCTTTGGATGGTATTTTATAACTTGAAAAGTCGATTTTTGCTTTGGTGGTGGAATGACATCATCATGTCTTTTTTATAAATAATGAGATGAGGTAGTGTATTGCAGCTTTGTAAGTTTATTAGGAAAAGTTACATCTTCATGAAGAGTGAAATGTACTTTTTGGAATATTTTGAACACTTACCCTAATTACTACTCCCATGATGATTATTGTGGTGATGACATGGTTCCTATATGACTCATTGATGATATGACCTATTAATGACACCAAATGAATACCTAAAACCATGATTAAGGACCTTTAAAACCTTGAAGTGATATGATGACCTTCAATGATGACCAAGACACTCTTCTGGTGACCTATCACAAGGAGTGATGACAAGACCATGACAGCATTTTATGACCATGAGCATGGAGGGAGTAGTAATAAGACCTAGACACTAACCAATGATCAAATCTTACTTGAAAATATAACAATTTGACCTAATGACCCTATCAACCACATGGAAAGAGTACATTTGATCACTGGTGACTCATAAACAGTAACATTGGATCCAACTAGGGATGACAGATCCTTTTGGAGGTGTCAAGAACACCGTAGACCAGGTAGCCTCCTCCATTGGGTGATGGAGTCAAAATAAAACACTTGACACTCAAAAGACTGACTGACTAAACTTAAGAAAAACTGAAACTGGCTTGACTTGACTAAAAAAATTAATTAATAACTGAACTTACTTACACATGGTAGCAAACCATTGGGATCTTAGGGCCTTCACCTCGGGCTTCAAATTCTAATGATAACCACCACCTACTGAATATATATATACAATCATTGGATATGATCCCTCCAGTGTGACCAATACAAGAAATAGCTACTTACTTGAATCATGCTCGTACTTTTCTTGAGAAGGCAGAAAAAACAAAAGATAGGCAACTCAAAGTGTCCACTAAATATGTGCTCATGATCCATAAATACAAAAAAAATCATCTTCCCAGATGGCTACAACAAATTGGCAATAGGGTCTTCAATAATCTGGAACATTACCATGTCTTGAAAGTCAACAGAAATACAAGGACACCCTTCATTTTCCAATGCAATTTTTTTGTCAGGATGAAAGAAAAAAATATGTTTATCAAGTTTTCAATTTGCATCAGGAGAAAGGGAATTTTGTTCTTGAAAATCTGTGTTTGAGGCAACCATATTACCAATAGCAAAAATGTGCACATCCATAGGATCTGGGACAAATTTTTCTTCTTCAACAAACTCTTCATTTTTTTTATCCTGGAGGAAGATCATCATGTGCGAGAGGCTCTAAAACAGCCTCTTTTATTTCACTACTTTCCTGCAACTCATGATGGTCAAATTGAAGTCTAACATCCTCAAAATTTGAAGCTACATGTATGAGTGTTTCTTCATGTAAATATGGATTGAAAGTTTCTGGAGCAACAGATTCATCAAATATTTGGAAACTCTTCCACAATTGGCACAACAAGATGCAATTCTATATCACATACCCTTTTAATCCAAATGTCTTGGGCTGCATTCTCATGTTGTTGCTACTCATTACTTTCGAAATCAATGGATGAATGATGACTGTCATGGATCTTAATGCAAACCAACTTAGAATTAGGATCTTTATCAAGGAAAAGATGAAAGTTGAAATGACCATTATCATATGTATCTTGTGCATCAAGGCTGCTAAACTCTACTAGTTCTCCCTCATGATCACAATATTGTTGTGTATTATAATCAGTTGCAAAATATGGAAGATGATTGTCATCATTGAGATGCTGCTTAGTTCCACTTTCATCCAAGGCAGAAGACAACTATTCTTCTTGTTGATGGAAAGGGTTCTCATACAAAGCCTCCAAGATCTCTTCATCCATGAACTCTTCATCACCATAAAAGTTCTCCAGATTTTGAATGAAAGCCTCAAAATGTTCATAGAAATCCTAAACCAATGGCAAAGAAGGATGAAATTCTCTATATTTTTCAAAAAATGTTGAATGAAAATATTTAGGAGAATAAATACTAAGAGATGGAAGACCTTCATACCAAGATCATTCTTTTCCTTCTAAGGTTGCCATGAACATCTTCATGATACAGTCTTCATGAAATTGAACCTTTAGCTTACGCACATGCATGTGAAATTTAACCAAGTGAAGACCAACATCATCTACTTTCTCGCCTTTGAACTTCTACAAATAAGTCTTCCAATCTACATGAAGCATGCAGTTCAGAAAACCTAGAATGTGATCTCATTTTAAAGGAGCATACCTTCTGGATATAGAACTCATATCGATTTTTGGATCCTGCTACTAGTGGATTCTTTGGATCAAGTTGGAGCCGCCAGGTGAATGGTTCAACCTTCATATGTGTATGACCGCTATCCACCATCAGCAAATCAGATCTAAACTTTGATGATCTTTCCTACGGAATATGAAATTGTTCGCGTCCCCAGTATGGTCACCAAAAATGTTAGCACTCCACAGTGTCCCAAGGCTGAGAAAGGAGACTGATGGAGGTAACCTCAAACAAACTTTGGATCTGATAGCTAGCCCTACCAAATCAAAGAGGGCTATCTCTATGGTATCACATCCAATGAGTGACTGGAGAGGAATATATATCTTAGGCTAGATATTCAAAGCTCAGTAGGTCTGAATTTAGGGTTTGCTGGAGCATGGTCAATAGGTCTAGGAAACTAGGTCAGGGTTTCAAAAGATCAACTGCAGAGATATAATGGGGCAAGGTGAGTATGTTCAGTGACATTTTTAGTTGTAATGGTGGTGTAGGATTGAAAAAATGAAGGATCAAAATGAGCATATGAGTTATGAATTCATTTATCAGAGGAAATTAAACATAAACATGAAAATCTCATCAAACAGCGCACAAACATATGAATTCTACTTAAAGACTACTGAGTTGATCACATGAAAGAATTAAGATGGAAGAAAAGAGACATAACATTCATATTGATTATAAAACAAATAAGAAACATTGTAACAAAATCATACCATAGGAATCCCAAGATAATAGCTACAAACTGCCTATATTACTCCTGCAAAAGTGATGGTGCACACTAGCTTCAAAGCCTTTGACTCACCAGCATCCAACCCTCTCTCTGACTTAGATTAGGCGAAATATAGACCAAAAACCACATTCCCCCCCTCAGGGGTCGAATCCATCAACCTAGGAACTAATTACATCAATCTCTCTAACCAAACCTAAAACTAGGGAAGTTAGAAACTAATTCCATGTTTAGACTTAGTTGATTCACTTTGACTTTACAAGCATTAATGAGCATGAATCTACACCAATTTCAAATTTACGAGTTATATTAAAATTAATTACATCATGTGAACACATTGGAAAAAAATTACATTGACAAGAGTTGACTTTGACCAAGCAAAACACAAAAATTGGCTTTCTTCCATAGAAGTGCAACATGCATTACAGAAGCACAATGAAACACTAGGGGTCAATGATGAACTGATATTTTCTTAACCATAACACTTTTTAGAAAACTAGGAGAGGTTTTTGTAGATAAGTTTTAAATACAAACCTCTCTCATTTTTTTGAAATTCGTTCCCATTTTTGTGGAATCCATTCCACAAAAGAATGCCTAAAACAGGGAATTAAATTGGAGAGTTTGATTTTCTGAAATAGGCCTCCAAGAAAGTTTGAATACCTCCCAATCCTTGAAACTTGTGTAGAACCTAGAGGATTTTATTGTGAGTTGGTATTTCCTTAACAAAAACATGCTTCTTTTTTTTTTAAATTCATCTTCATGTGGTCAGAAACCTCTTTCAAAAATGATGACCAAAAACAGAGTCAAAAGCACAGCGTGAGGGACAGAAGCATAGCGTGAGGCTTTGAGGGAACTTTTGAGGCTTTTTCCTTGATAATTTTTCTTAATGGATGGTTTATTAATATATCTTAGGATGTATAATCCCCCATGAACCTTAAAACCTAGAAAAATCCTTCTCAAGGAACCTAAAAAAACAATTTTCCAAGGCTACTCCAGAAGCACAACGCCTGCCTGAAAATAGTGGCAGAAGTGCGAAAAACAACATGTTTTTTGAGTTTTCCTCCAAAAAAGAGAACTAAAATAGAAATCCAAGTACATATCTATGTTTTAGTGGTCAATATCCATCCAGCCATGTAAGGCACTTGTCATTTGGAGGCTATAAGGAAAAGTGCCATGCCAGGGTGTTGCGCTTCTGAAGGGTCAGATTTCTGGGTTTTCTGCAAAAATAGGGCTCAAATATGGAGAAATATATCTCTAAACATAAAACTTTTGAAAAAATGATAGAGGTTGTTGTTTCTTGATATCCTATGAACAAACCCTTCCTCCAAATTTCAAAAATACTCTCCCATTTGTTTAGAATCCAAGTTTGATGTTGGTCACTAAAACTCAGCAAAAAATTGCAGAACCACAGCAGAAGAGTAGTGAAAGTGTGGAGGGTGATTTGGAGGCCTTCCTGGATTATTTAGCTGCTGAAAAAGGAATTTTTGGAAATATTATTATTTATACTACACAATAGAGTCATCAAGCACTGCAAGCACCTGCTCCAAACCCCTGAAAAACTGACTTGAACGCAAGTTGTCCAAAAGTGCAGAAACTCTCATGTAGCAACTATATTTTGGGAATTTCTCTCAGATCATAACACCAGTGCATAAAATGAAGGAGGTTTTGTTCTTATTTCTATTATTGACAAACACCTCTTTCAATTTTTTAAAATTCATCTTCATTAGTTCATAAACGTATTTTGAAGTAAGATTGTTCCTATGTGCAACAAATGACCTTTTGATAAATGGTGAAGCATTGATTTCCTGCATATGAGATGGCTCATATGTGGAGATAGGTCCTCCCTTATTATATTTCTTCTTCTCACTATCCATGGTGTTGGTTTGCATGATAGAAACCCTAGCTTGATAGGAGGGAAGGGAAGGATGGGAATGGGAAAATAGGGGGAAAAAAGGACTGCTAGTTTAGGTAAGAGAATAGAGGGGATAGGGATTAGGGAAATTTGTGAGAAAATTATAGGGGGTAGGGATAGATGTTAGGGACACTAGGGAAGTGGAATTTCTTGAAATGGATGAGGGGAAGTGGGGAAAAATCCCAAAACACAGTCCTAACCCAGAATTTGGCAAAAGCGTGGCGTGGGCTAGGGTTTTAGGGAAAAATAATGGAAATGAGGAAGATGAATGTGGGAAATGGTTGGGGGAGGTGTATGAAGTATGAACAAGGGTGTAAAAATAGGAAAACTAGGGTATTTCTCACTAAAATGAAGCAAACACCAATCTAACCCAAAAGCGCAACGAAAAACCCTAGGAGAGGGATTTCACCACTTGCTGAAGAAAATTCACTAAATGAGAGCTGATGAGAGGTTATACTTACTTGTTGAGAGTGTCTTGAACCTGTAGAATTTTGGTTGAACCCTCTTGCTTCTCCTTTGGCCTCCAAAAACCAAAAACGCAACGAGCTAGTAGAAGCTCAGCATGCTTAGGCATAAATCAACATGCAAGTTGTTTAGGGCTTGAGGATGGAAATGTGAGGTCTCCGAATGCTGAAATATGTTGAATGATGGATGAGAGCTCTAGCATGATAGAATGAGGTCTTTGAATTCTTTGGATGGTATTTTATAGCTTAACAAGTCAATTTTGTTTTTGGTGGTGGAATGACATCATCATGTCTTTTTGAGAAATAATGAGATGAGGTAGTGTACTATAGCTTTGTAACTTTATTAGGAAAAGTTACATCTTCATGAAGAGTGAAATGCACATTTTGGAATCTTTTGAACACTTTCCCTAATTACTACTCCCATGATGATGACTGTGGTGATGACGTGGCGCCTATATGACTCATTGATTATATGACCTAATAATGACACCAAATGAATACCTAAAACCATGATTAAGGACCTTTGAAACCTTGCAGTGATATGATGACTAGGACACTCTTTTGGTGACCTGTCACAAGGAGTCATGACAAGATCATGACAACATTTTATTACCATGAGCATGGAGGGAGTAGTAATAACACCTAGACACTGACCAATGATCAAATTTTATTTGAACATTTATTTGAAAATATAACAATTTGACCTAATGACCTTATCGACAACATGGAAAGAGTAATTTGATCACTAGTGACTCATAGACACTAACATAAGGCATTTCATGCATGTATACCTTGAATATATACATAAAATTCCATGCAATAAGCCTTATTTTCACTGAGAAATTGTTAGTGCATGAATGATTGGTGATCCACTAAGAAAAATCAACATTTTTTTAAAATTTAGAATTTCGTGGTAAATCTACAAGTTGCTGCAGCCATGCCAAGATTTTATATTACAAATCGTACAAGGAACAGGAGGAGGCGAGGGACCAGACGTGCCCAACTTCGATCCATTTCATCATATCAAGATAGGGGGGGTGATGTCAATTCTCCCAATGCTCCCATCAATGTTGTTGACAATTAAATTGTGGTGGCAGATCATGCTATCACACCATCAACCACAGAGCCACCTTCAACCACTATGCAATGTGCAAGTTCAACAAAGAAAATCAGTGCCATAAGAGGCTGGACAAAGCAAGAAATTCTAGTTTTAATTGGTGACATATAGTTTAGGGGATATTCAATTCGTTCCTCTACAAAAAAACATGGTATTGCTTCCTCTAACATACATTATTGGATAAATGGGTTGACTCATAGAAAGTGTAGAGGGCCTATTACATTTATGATTGTAGAGGAGGAGGACAAGGTGGTTGATGGGTGTAAGGATGTGGCCCAATTGGGACATGGGTGAGATTTTATACAAATTAAATCCACAGTAGCTCAAATCTGTCAGGGGAGACCAAACCCCTTCAATGATGGGTTTCCTAGTAAATCATGGTGGAGTGGGTTTAGAAAAGGGCATCTAGACCTTGTGTTACATATAGCAAAGGGCTTTGATAGAGATAGGGCTTTAAATATACGCCCTGCAATTGTGTCCAAGTTCTATAACATAATTTATATTTCATATGAGAAACACTCATATGCCCCAGACCATATATGGAATTGTGACAAAATAGGCTTACAGGAAGGAAGGAATTGCGATATGCGGGTAATTTCTAAGAGAGGGAGTAGAAATTTGCCTAATATTTTTCCAAAGAGCAGGGAGTGGATTACTATTCTTTGTTATGCCAATGCAATTGGTTCTTCAATCCCAGGATTTTATCTATTCAAAGGTAAAACTCAACTAAAAAGCTATATACAAAATTGTGAACTAGGTGCATGCATGGTTGCACATCTCCATACATGGATGAAAAAGGAACTATTCTTGAATAGGCTTTATCACTTTGTTGCATCTGTACCAGGTGGTGTCTCGACTGAAAATAGACACCTACTGGTTTTAGATGGCCATGGATGCCACATGGTTATGCAGAAACTAGAGGAGGCCAACAATTTGGGCATTGACCTATTAACATTGCCGACTCATGCCACTCACAGATTTCAACCCATTGATGTCAGCATGTTTGAGCCTTTCAAGAACTATTTCAGGGTCGAGCGATCTTTATGGATGGAAAATAATCTAGGGGTGGAAGTAAAAAGGTTTGATCTAGCTGAGATTGCAAATAAAGAATTTAAAAGGGCTCTCACACCTTCTAATATCAAGGTTGGATTTAGGAGGATTGGTATATGGCCACTTAATGTTGATGCTCTTATGCATGATGCTAGTTGTAGCTAGGCATTTGATGTGGAAGGTCAAGAAGTAGAGAACTTACAAGACCATGTTGATGTCCAAGAATATGTTGTTATTGTTGAAGGTATAATGTCCTTTCCAAAGGGAACTTCTATGGTGATGATGATGAAGATGTGAGTGAGACACAATTAAGTCATGAACCAATTGTCAATAGAATGGAGGTTGTCACACCCACTAAACCACCTGCCAATTTTGCATGTGATATTCCATATGAGGCAGTTGATCATGCGAATGAAAATGAAAAATTTGTTAGGGTCCAACCCTAACCCCTTTATTTATGTAATAGGGTCGAGTCATAGTTATAGTTATTTAAAGAGTCAATAAAGCCCGTATTAATAATTGTAAGTGGTTGACCCACATTTAAGAAAGGGACCACAATTAGTTGCAAACAAGCCATGGTATTAGATAGATGGTATTGAGAGAACCCTGGTAATGACCCATGGTATTGTATGTATGAATCCTATATAAAGGATAGAGACTCCCAATTGAAGAATATCGAGTCTTATTTTGTAATCAAGCTCTGCTCTGCTGGAGGTTGCCCCCTCGAAGAGGCAAGTGAACATTGCTTTCATCTCTGAATAATAAAATACTTGTTTTTTTTCTCATAGGTCAAGAGCATAACAAGTGGTATCAAAGCATTTTTTGGGGCCGGTGGTACCTCTATTTTTGGTAGAATTTTTCTTTTTAGGCTAGAGACATGTTTCGGCATCTTTAAACTACGGGATCTATTGTTGAGCACATAACCCTGCGGATTTTGGGAGGCATGCACGCAGGAAATACAAGAGGTGGTCACGCTTGTTGGACTCCCTTGTAACCGCTATGGGTACCCCTTCGAGTAGTAGCACATTAGACAGAACCGTGCACGAACTGCCTTCCACGTACCCTCTGGGTATATCAGAAGCCCCTAGGCTCACCTGAAACCTTGCCTTAGATAAATCGTCGGCTGTCTTCCTGCTATAGTACACCAAGAACAACACTCGGGAGATTACTCACACGTATGATAGGGTAGTCGGGTACTGCAGCTAAGGGTACGGTTGATCCTCCTTAGTTAGTGCCTTGAAAGATTGGGCTGAGTACTATTGTTGGACCCTTATGTATATTGCGATCTGTAGCACCTGACACTCCTTTGAGACCATAGTTCCATCAACTCTCTGAAGATTGCCCATTATATTATTTGCTAGATTAGATCTAGCAGTTGGGGTTTTGTCGCTGCTGCAATCCAACTCACATTCAACAGTTGAGGGTTTCGCAGTCAAATCAGACCATTTGCACAATGATGCTTGTGGCTCCTATAGCCTAGAGTGATTCTCATAGGACATTGGGCAAGATCAAGTTTTCTGGAATTTAACCACTACAGTATTGATAAGTGGGGAGTAAAACTCCATTCGGAGTAAAAAAAAAGAGTTTGAGACCTTCCCGGAACGCTTAAAATAGACTTAGCCCATAAGAATCAGGACGATGAGCTGATCATAGTAGTACCATTCATTTTTTAGCTTCAATTTTTGGGCAGTCCCAAATTTTGTCAAGTGACGACAAGTGACCAATATTTGTGTATGGTAGCAACTAGAGCTGAAGTCATGGCCAACGAGAAGATCAAGTGCCTTGAAGAAAAGTTGGATTCTTTCCAGAGCCTAACAAACTAGATGAAGGAATTCTTGGCACAATTCAAAGTGAGCACATTGGGGTTGCATTCGGTAGCACATGGTATTAATGAAGACCTTGAAGGAGAATCTAGCCATCATCTTCACTTCCATGGAAATCACCAACATTCCCACCCTCGCCCACCCAAGATGGACATGTATAAATTTTATGGCTCTTATCCGACAGTATGGGTAGCGCAAATGGAACATTGTTTCCTTCTAAATGACATCCGATATGATCAAAATAAACTGTGTGTGGGAGCCCTTTACTTGGACCAAGAGAGATGGCAAAGGTGGAACTGGCATCGGAAATGCTATCTCGGGAACATAACTTGGCAAGTATTCTCAAAATCCCTTTGTGACTACTTTGACAGAGACTCTAATGTTTTGGGTCATCTTACTAAGCTCCGATAGACAGGCACAATAAAAGAATACATTGCAGCCTTTGAGACATTGGCCATCCACACAGAAGTTCTAGGTGATGAATTCTACTTGGAATGTTTTATAAGTGGTCTCAAAGAAGCCATCCAAGCACATGTCTGGATGCACCACCCACCTACATGGATAGATGCTTGCAACAAGGTTATCGAAGTAGAACATGCTTTAGCTGCCCATTTTCCTCATCCAAATTTCATAGCCAAGGGGTGCCCCACCCAAGCTTAGGGCCCTACCCAAACACTTAAGGTTCAAAAGGTGTCTCGAGCAGAAATGGCTGAAAGAAGAAAACAAGGAGTATGCTACTACTCTGATGACAAATACTCCCCGGGCATAAATGCAAGGAACCCAAATTCTTTCAAATTGATGTTACTGATCATAGCTCATCTAAGGAAGCCCCACCCCTTGAGGGACCAGAGGACGAAGTTGAGGAAACCCAGCAGGACAATGAACTCCCATCTACGCCAAAGGAACTAGTCATCTTGCTACATGCTTTGGTGGGTATTTTTGTGCCCCAAACTCTTAAAATCAAAGGCTTTATTAAACATCGCCCTGTAGTAGTATTGGTTGATAGTGGCAGCGCTCATAACTTTATCCATCAGCGAGTTTCCGAAGTTGTTCATTGTTTTGTCAGGGAAGTCTCTAATTTCCAGGTCCAGATTGCTGATGGGGGGACAACGAAATGTGAAGGTTGCTGCAAAAATATCAAACTTCAGATGGGAGACTACCACCTAAAGACCCACATGTTTTTTATTAACATGGGTGGTTGTGACATTGTCTTGGGTGTTGAATGGCTTCGCACACTAGGCCCAATCACCATGGATTTCTAGGAGTTATATATGAGCTATAAGCAGAATAACCACAAGCATACCCTCCGTGGGATCTAGGCAGGTGCTCCTTCTATCATCAGCTCGCATCACATGGAAAAGTTGTTGAAGAAGGGCCATCATGGAGTTATCGCCCAATTTAATTCCATCCAGGCCATCGAGCCCATTATTTTTCATATTCATCCTGACATGCAACAGGTCTTGAATCGACACCACCAAGTATTTGAAAAACCTAAAGAGCTTCCACCCTCTAGAGGGGAACATGATCATATCATCACTTTGGTCCCAGGGAAACAACCACCGAATGTGCGGCCATATTGATATCCTTTCGCCCAAAAGAATGAAATTGAAAAAATCATCAAGGAACTCCTCGAAGCCAGTGTCATTCATCCTAGAATCAGTCATTATTCATCACCAGTGTTCATGGTGCTCAAGAAATATGGGGAATGGCGCATGTGTCCAAACTTCAGGTCCCTCAACAAGCTCACGGTCAAAGACAAATTCCCTATCCTAGTTGTTGATGATCTTCTAGATGAACTACATGGTACTCAATTATTTACTAATCTAGATCTTCACTCTGGCTATCACCAAATACACATGAAAGAAGTAGACATTCCCAAGACTGCTTTCCGAACTCATGAAGGCCATTATGAACTTTTGGTCATGTCATTTGGTCTTAGTAATGCCCCATCCACTTTTCAGATCCTCATGAATCACCTGCTAAAACCATATCTCCGAAAATTTGTCCTCATTTTCTTTGATGACATTCTCATCTATAGCCTAACTTGGTAAAAACATCTTCAACATGTAGACCTGCTCTTGCAACTGCTCCGGAATCATAAATTATTTGTCAAATTGTCCAAGTTCTCTTTTTTCATGGAAGAATTCAAGTATTTGAGCCACATAGTGGGTCATGAAGGTTTCCGGGTGGATCCCAAAAAGATACAGGAAATGCAATATTGTCCCCAACCAAAAACCTTGAAGAGTTTGAGGGGATTCTTGGGTCTCACCAGCTACTATAGCAAATTTTTCCACAATTATGGTCGCATTGCTAGACCCCTCACTAACTTTCTCAAGAAAAAATCATTCTTGTGGACTGATGCAGCACAAGAAGTGTTTATGGCTCTCAAACAGGCCGTGTGTTCCACTCTCGTATTGGCACTACCTGACTTCACCAAATATTTTGTGATTGAATGTGATGCTTCAGGTACTGGTATTGGTGATGTCTTAATGTAGGAAGTTCGACCCTTGGACTTCACCAGCCAACAACTAAGTGGGAAACATTTGGGAAAATCTATATATGAGAAGGAGATGATGGCCATCTTACATGCAGTAGATACCTGGTGACCATACTTATTGGGGTGGTGTTTCCAAATCCGCATAGACCATCAAAGCCTCAAGTATTTTTTGGAGCAACATTTATCCTCGCCCCAGAAAAATAAATGGCTGGCCAAAATGCTGGGATATGATTATGAGATAATTTACAAGAAAGGGCATGACAATGTAGTAGTGGATGCTTTATCATGGCAATTTGAGGATGAAAGAACCCTTCTATCAATCTCTCTTCCCATACCAGACTAGATTGAAGAAGCCCACAAGGAATGGTTTTCACATCCCTCACTCTCCCAACTCATTAATAACTTGAGAGCAGATCATAATTCCTCAGTTGGCTACTCTTGGAAGGATGAGATTATTCGTTACAAGGATAGAGTAGTTATATCGCTGACATCCACCCTCAAAACACGCATTTTGATAGAGTTGCAGTCATCTCCCACTGCAGGCCATGCAGGCTTTCAAAAGACGTATGCTTGCACTCGTAGTTCTTTCTTTTAGACAGGCATGAAAATTGACATTCTTACTTTTGTAGCTGAATGTGATGTGCGTCAATGCCACAAAGGAGAAACAATCAAGTCATCGGGCACCTTACAACCATTGCCCATCCCTGCCTTAATCTAGCTAGATGTTTCTATGGATTTCATTACTAGTATTCTGAAGTCAGGCAACAAATCAGTCATCATGGTTGTTGTGGACATACTTTCTAAATATGCTCATTTCTGCACTCTACCCCACCCATTTACCCCCACTTTGGTGGCACAAGCTTTCATGGACCAGATCTTCAAACTACATGGCATGCCCACTTCCATTGTGTCTGATCATGACCTGACTTTCACTAGTAACTTTTGGCAAGAACTTTTCAAGCTATAAGACACCCAACTCCAACTAAGTACTTCCTATCATCCCCAAACTGATGGTCGAACTAAAGAAGTTAACAAATGTTTGGAGACATACCTGTTGGCTAGTTGAATTGTGTATTGATTAACAATCAAGTACCACATTAAATTGTCAACCTGGGAAAGTCTTTTATTTCAAAGGCTACCGCGTACTGTATGTACTTAACTCTAAAAGCATCAAAAAGTTGTAGTATACATAATTCTCACGCTATGTTATAACAGTGCTTTGCAAAGTTAAAATGAAAGCAATTAATTAAGATTATAAATCTGAAAAGAAAAGTGATGGATGCTCTGTTAGCAGAGGATCAGGACCCTATCCTCCAAGCAAGGACGTTCAGCACCTGCCCCTGTAACCAGATTGCTAATACACACTACAATTCTAATTCACCGGTGAAGTACAGTTTCAAGCGATTAACAAAACAGAGTGCCAACAAAAAGGAAATTATCAGAGGTAATGCTACAGAATCCAAAACAGAGTATCAGCAGAAAGGAATTACCAAACACACTTACACACTTGACAGAAAAGTAAATGGGTGAATCTTGTGAGGAAGGTGGGCCCAGTCCCTCTCACAAGATTCCCCAGAACACAATTGCTAGATTAGGTACTCAGAACAATCTTCTATTCATCTGCCAAAAGATCCAGTTACAATAAAAGTTCAGACTTTGTTGTTGTCTTTCAGAATTCCCCTTACAAAACTATTTTTCTCCCCCCCTCTCTAATGTAGATGTCTCCTCTTTATAGAGGAGACATCTATTACAATAGATTATCACCATTCATTCAGTTAGACCTTTCTGTCAAAAATAAGAGTTACAGCATGTTGTTACAACAGTGTGACAATGTATTCTTTCTTGGGTTTCTTGCTGTTACACAGCTGGTAACCGCACTTCGACCGTCTTCTTGGGATCCTCGCACTATCCTTTGTCGTTTCCCCATGGTTGCTGATTTAGTAAACCCGTGTTGTTCCTGATATTTTAGCAACTGTAACTGTGTTTTGCCCTTTTTGGATAGTTGCTGATCATGCCGCGTCAACGTGGAATTCTGGCGATCTCCAGATAGTTTCCGTTTGTTATTTCCAGTTGTTGCAAAAATAGCATTCCCTGCTTTAGATGGTTGCCGTTGCTGGCTGTAGCAACTGCGTAGTTGCTGCTTCCGGTGTTGTAGCAACTGCGTAGTTGCTGTTTCTGGCGTTACAGCAACTATGAATTATAATTCCTGCAGACTTTAGACAGTCCAGCGATTACTTGGCAACTTAATTAGCTTTTGCAAAGATAAATATAAAGATATTCATGAATATGCAATAAACAATTAAACATATAGATATGCAGAGAGTTACTTCGTACCTTGGGGTGATTAAGTCATTATGTAATCAAAGCTTTCAACCTATGACTGAAAAAGGATAATATTATGGCAAAAATATAAGGTCAAAATTGGTCAATTCTGAGTCCTAACATCCCCCCCAACTGAAGAGATTGCATGTCCTCATGCAATGCTTACTCTGAGTCTGAGTCGGAGTACTGGGATGAACAGTGTAGATTACTGAGACAATAGTTATAGGAAGTGGCATCAAACTTCTTTCTGAACCCACAGACAGTCTGTATTTGCCTCCATGTTGCTGCTTCTTCCTTGTTGGATAATCCAAACTGGCCCTTGTATTGTTCACCAGATAACCACAGAAGTGGAAATTTAAATCTGTAGCCAATCCAATTTTCAGCACAGTGTTGCATGCATCTAACATAGTAAGGTACCCTTGAGAGTGCTACCTGTAAATTAGGTGGATTATAAGGGTGATATTCCTGCCTCTCCTTGGGGCAGTTTTCCCAAAACAAGTTATTTTCCTTGACAGCCAAGGGTGCCTTAGTTCTCACATAGTGTTGACAGTCTGTCAGGACCACTGCTTGTAGTTGCCTGACGTGGTCCTTCATTTCAGGATCACTTATCATTCTTTGATGTTGTGCGATGAAGGTGGCTACGTTCTGAGGTTCAGCCCTAATCCACAGAAGGCAATTTTGTTCATTATGTTGAGCTGAGGTAAAGGCGTTCTGCCATGTAAGTTGGTTAGCTAAAAAGGAGATGAAAGCTCTCAGCTGTATGTCGCCAACAACAGGTATCATATTCATGTTTCTTTGTTCGGACATGGCTTCATTATGGAGATAAAGCTCGCATAACAAATTTTGATCATTTTTAGGTGCCTCTGCAAAGGTTTGCATAAATTGCTCTGATGTAACCACCTGATGAGGTCTACCTTCTCTAACAGCCTTTATCTGTAAGAATGTGAGTCTTTCCCTCAAAAATGTTGCATAATTGAAAGAGGGTTTCCTTGTGGCAAGTATTCTTTGGAATAACTCAAACATCTGGGACAATCTGGCTTTTAGTTCCTTAATTTCTTTGTACTGAGCTCTGCACTGCTCAAGTGCTTCCCAGTTCTTATATGCATAATTGAACCAGGTCCCCTTTTGCTGTTGGAATGCTTTGCCTTGTGACAGCTCATATTCTCTCCACCATTTTCCTTTTAATTCTTGAAAACTATCTGTTTTTGTGCATGCATCACTAACAGAAGGAAGTTCTGTTTGTGTAAAGGCATCAACAAGGATAATCTACTCTGTGATAATTGGAGTAGGCCGAAATGATCCAATATCTTCCTTTTCATTTCCAGCTACTGTTTCTTCTTCATGTTTTATATTCTGTACTGATCCCTGTGTATCTGCTTCCTTTTCTTGTTCCATGGCGATTTGGGTAGGTCGGGGTGAGTCTATGCCTTTTTCCTCATTTCCTCCTATTTTCTGTGTAACTGCTTCCTCTTCTCGTTCCATGGCAATTTGAGTAGGCCTGGGTGAGTCTATGTCTTCTTCTTCATTTCCTTATTTTTCTTCTCGTTCCATGGAAATTTGAATAGGCCTGGGTGAGTCTATATTTTCTTCATTTCCTTCTGTAACTATTTCTTCCTCTTTCTCCATAGCAATTTGGGTAGGCCGGGGTGACTTTATATCTTCCTCTTCTTCATTCCCTGTTACTTTCTGCATAGTTTCTGGAGAACTTGCTGGTTCTTGTGTTTCAGCGAGTTCTTCTGTTTGCTCCTGTGCAGTTTCGGGAGAACTTACTGGTTCTTGTGTGTCAGCAAGTTCTTCTGTTTGCTCTTGTGTAGTTTCCGAAGAACTTACTGGTTCTTGTGTGTCAGCAAGTTCTTCTGTTTGCTCTTGTGCAGTTTCCGGAGAACTTACTGGTTCTTGTGTGTCAGCAAGTTCTTCTGTTTGCTCCTGCATCGTTTCTGGAGAGCCTGTTGGTTCTTGTGTGACAACAGGTTCTTCTATCTGTTCCTGCACCGTTTCTGGAGAGCCTACTGGTTCTTGTGTGTCAACAGGTTCTTCTGTCTGCTCCTGCACCTTTTCTGGAGAGCCTACTGGTTCTTGTGTGTCAGCAGGTTCTTCTGTCTGAGCAGAGGGTTGTGGTGTTTCCGTCTGTGTAACAACAGGTTCTTTTGTTTCAACCACAACAGCAGGGACTTCATTCATTGGTTCTGCCACTACCTTGTATCCTGCTTGAGTATATATCTCACCACAATTGGCACACACATATTCATTGTCCTTACTCTTCTCTGCTGCAGATGCTACTCGTGCTAGAATATGCAGGCTAAATTCATTTTGATAGGCTTCCTTGACCCTTATTATTTCCTCCTGGTAGTCCTGAATCTGGGACTTTAGAAATTCAATTTCTTCCTGCAGAGCAAATATGGTAGGCTGATCTTGTGGAGTAGCAGGTTCCAGTGGAGGCAGAGGTTGTGCTTCATCATTGATTTGATCCCTTATACCCTCGACAGGTGGTTCTTGTGTGTCACCTGGGGTAGTGGCTGTTTCTTGTGTTGCAGCTTCTTGGCCAATATTACCTTGGGTGTCGACAGCTGGTTCTTGTGTGTCAGCTGCCTTAAAATATGATGTCACGAAACTGTGAACACTCTGCATCTCAGCCTCCGAGGGTGAGGGAGAGGAGTTTCCAGGGCTGGTGGGAATGCGGGTTTTTAAGGTGATGGGTGGTGAGCTAGGGAGGGTATGGCTAGGAATTTCAGCTATTACAGACGACCGAGTCCTTTGCTTTGGTAGAGAAGTAGGGAATTCAGACATTTTTCTTTTCCGGCTGGCTTTCTTTAAGATAGGGATGGTGGCAGAAATAGCAGCTGCTTTAGCCGAAGCCCTAGTTCTTCTTCTTTTTGGTGGGGTTCCCTTTTTCTGCTGTATTTTCCGTTTGAGGAGAGTAATAGGGATGTTATCCTCAGAGTCCTCGGTAGAAATACCAAGTATGGGAATGGAAGGATTGGTTCTATTGGGGGATGGGATTGTTTCCGCGAGTATTTCCACTGCTGATTGCTCATTTTCAGCAACTTGTGGGGGTGTTTGCTGGAGGACTTCTTTGGACATTTGTTCTGGAATTTCGTCTGCTTGTTGAGGGATTTCTACGGGTATTTGCTCAGGAATGTCCTCTATTTGCTGAGGGATTTCTACGGGTATTTGCTCAGGAATGTCCTCTGTTTGCTGAGGGATTTCTTCATCTTGCTGAGGTGTGTCTTCAGCTTGGTGAAGAATTTCCTCTTCTTGATGAGGAATTTCATGTTCCGGCTGTGGAATTTCTGCCTCTTGATGGGGATTAATGGGGGGTGGAGGGTTATTTAAGGCGAGGCCTCTATTTATCAGCAATTGGGCTAAACGGTGGTGTTTCAGGGAAAGAAGCGGACGCTTTGCGTTGACAGTATAACGTGACATATTTTTGAGACATCCCAATAAATAATATGGCATATTTATCAACTGACCATTCCTCAAATGATTCAACAAGACAAAATCGTGCTGGTAAATTACCTGGTACCGGCCTTCGCACGTCAGGTATTGCTTCACAAATTCAGTAACTTTTGGCCACGGTTGAGGTAATGACTGAAGTGCTATGCCTCTGCCCTTGGGTTCTACCTGCTCGCCTTGTTGAAGAAAATCCTGCTGCGCATTAAGGATCAAGTGCTTCCTACTGAACCACCGTATTCCATTAGCTGGTAGCCCAGTAACTTGGGTTATGACTTCCTCCGTGACTGGAATTTGAACTCCTTGAACGACAGAAAATCCCTCTGTTAAATTGCATGCAAACTCGAGGACTTGTTGCGCGTCGAAGTCTGGAAGTATCCTGAAATAATCTAGCCATCCCACTTGCAGAAAGATTTGATAAACTTCGGGATAGAGCTCAAGAAGTGTTGCTGTGCCAGGTTCATATGTAATGAGGTTTCCTCCCATATCTGTTGTTTCAGTGAATTTCACAGTTCAGAGCCGAGCTTCCGAATTCAGTTCAGAGTAAACCGTTGCAAATGGTAACATGTCGTGATAAGGTGACTTTTACATATTACCGGGAGAGTTAAGGGCGGCGGCGGTTGGCGTAGTATGTAATTAAGAGACCGCTTTGGTAATCCCCTCCCCTACGCGTAAGTGATATGATTGGAAGTACAATTATTTGGTAGTCCTATCAGCTTCTCTGCATTAACTATTATTTAATGTCCATACATAATCATGCGTACCTTTATGTTTTACCTTTTTGGTTGCTGCGTCGAAAAGTCTTGTCTTATCTTTTGCTGGATCATAATGATTACAGCGGGTCTAAGAGCATGGGAATACCGGTGATTTTTAATAATAATGACGGGAAGTGATAGTGGAGTATTGTAATCATCACAAGAAGTGGTGTATTTTATAAAAATTCGTTTCTTGGGGTCTGAAGTGGTAAGACTAGTGTTTTTGTAAATGAGAGAATTGCTAAAAAGGTATTATGGGATCGGGAAGTGGTGTTGCAGCAACGGGATTGGTGTTGCAGCCACTGGAAGTGATGTTACATCATCAGGAAAAGATGTTGTAGTAACGTGAAAAGGTGTTGCAGCAACGGGGATCGGTGTTGCAGCAACGTGAAATGGTGTTGCAGCAACAGGAAGTGGTGTTGCAGCAACGAGAATTGGTGTTGCAGCAACGGGAATTCCAAGTCCGCAAAGTGATTCCTTTAAAGCTTTCGTTCTCAGCTATTTTCCACAGCTCAAATCTGCAAAATACTGAAATATAATATGGTAGCCCTTAGCAGGGATTATTAGTAGTTAAAAAAAAAGAATATCTAATCTAAAAAAAATACATAAATAAACAGAAATTTAAGTGCTTTGAGGGACAGCAAGTTCCCCTGGAAAAGAATATTGTTTAATTGCCATGCAAGTGGCTTTAAAATCTTCTTTAGAAACAGGCCTCTGATATAAACAGAGTCGATAGCCATTCACTAGTAGTGTTGTTCTGCTTCCATCAATTGTTAAAAGTCTAACTGTCCCATTTGGAAAAACAGCATCCACTTCATAAGGCCCTAACCACCTTGTTCTTAACTTACCTTGGAAATTCTCGAAATGGGAATCATAAAGTAGAGCCCAGTTACCTTTCTGGAACTGCTTTTGCTTGATGGTTCTGTCATGCCACCTGCTTCTTTGTTGCTGTATCATGGTTGTTTGATGGATGGCATCCAGTCTTTTCTCGTCCAATTCTTGAAGTTGCTGTAACCTGGCTGTCTGTGCATCAGTCAAATCAAGGTTAACAGCTAAAGCAGTTCTTAAAGTTTTGATCTCAAACTCTACAGGGAAAATAGCGTTCTTTCCAAAAACTAATTCATAGGGTGAAAAACCTGTGGTATTCCTCCAAGTAGTTCTATAGGCCCATAATGCCTCGGGCAACCTTTGAAACCAGTCCCTTCTATTCTCCTTTATTGTTTTTGTTAGAATGGCTTCTATGACTTTATTGGTGCTTTCTACCTGCCCATTTTCTTGGGGGTGGTAAGGTGTAGTCATTTTGTGCTTAATATGATATTTCTAAAGCGTATTTTTGAAGCCATGAGAGTTGAAAGGAGGTCCTCCATCTATGACTAATTCTCTAGGCAATCCAAATCTAACAAAGATTTCTTCAAATAAAAATGTTAGTACTGCTTCTTCATTAGCTTTCAGGAGTGCCTTAGCTTCTACCCATTTAGTCATGTAATCTGTGCATACTAATATGTACACTCTTTGATTGGATGGAGGATTAATGGGACCTATAAAATCTAATGCCTATTTCTCAAAAGGTTCAAGAATTACCTGGGGATTGAGTGGCATTTCATCCCTGTGATTAGGCTGGCCCAATCTTTGACAGCTATCACAGGCCTTGACATATTTTCTAGCATCTTTGAAGAGTGATGGCCAATAATAACCCATTCTGAGTACCTTGTGTGCTGTTCTTTTATCTGCAAAATGTCCTCCACAAGGGCCATCATGACAAGCTTTTAGTACATCATAAATTTCATCTTCACCAATGCACCTTCGGATTTCTTGATTGATTCCTGTATGAAAAAGACACCCGCTTATCCAGCTGTATCTAGCACTTTGCTGGATGATCTTTCTTCTTTCCCTATGTGATAGGTGTGATGGTAATTTTCCTGCAACTAGATAATTGGTAATGTCTGCATACCAAGGTGAGTGAGCAGATACTGCAAATAAATACTCATCAGGAAAAGAATCATCTACTGGAGCATTTTCATCAGTTTTTAATCGAGAAAGGAAATCAGCAACTACATTTTCTTTTCCTGGCCTATCTACAATTGTGATATCAAATTCTTGCAATAATAACAACCATCTGGTGACTCGGGCATTTGTAACTGATTTATTCATCAAATATCTAATGGCCGAGTGATCAGTATGCACAAAAGTAGTGTAGCCAGTAATATAATGTCGAAATTTATTTATTGCATAAATAACTGCTAGGAATTCCTTCTCAGTGACTGTATAATTCAATTCAGCTGGTGTCATATTCTTACTGATAAAATAAATGGCATAGGGAAGACTATTTTCTTCCTGACCCAAGACAGCTCCAATTGCAGTGTCTGAGGCATCAGAGGATATATGAAAGGGTAGTGCCCAATCAGGTCCTCTCAAAATGGGAGCTGCAGACAACTGATGTTTAAGTTCATTAAATTATTTTTCACAATCATCAGTCCACTTAAATTCAGCATTCTTTGTTAATAACACAAATAAAGGAGAAGCTATTTTGGAAAAATTCTTAATAAATCTTCTATAATATCCAGCATGTCCTAAAAAGCTTCTTACATCAGTTTGTGTTTTGGGGATAGGGAGGGTCTGAATTACCTGTATTTTAGCTGGATCGACTTGAATTCCTAGGAATGAGACAAAGTGACCCAATACAATACATTGATTCATCATCATATGGCACTTTTCAGTGCTTAAGGCAAGGTGTGCTTCTATACACCGCATAAGTACTTTTTCAAGATTCTGCAGTGCATCCTCAAAAGTCACTCCATAAGGAGTAAAGTCATCCATAAATATTTCTAATGAATCATTAAGCAAAGGTCCCCCATGGGCTGGTAAACGTGGTCTTGTCCTGGTCTTGGGGTGCAATCTTAATCTGATTATATCCACTAAACCCGTCCAAGAATGAAAAGAATTTCTTACCTGCCAAATTATCCAATACCTGATCAATGAATGGTAAAGGGAAATGGTCTTTCTGGGTGGCTTTATTCAGTGCTCTATAATCCACACATAGTCTCCATTTTCCATTTTTCTTGGGTACAATTACAAGTGGGGAAACCCACTCACTATCAGATATAGGGTATATAAATCCTGCATTCAAGAGTTTTTGAAGTTCCTCCTTCACAATTTCCCTTAGGTTGGGATTCATTCGCCACTGGGGTTGACAGACTGGCCGGGATCCCTCTTTAATATAAATCCGGTGAGTGCATAGCTCAGGGGAGATCCCTTTCATGTCTGTATAGTCCCATGCAAATGCTTCTTTATTTTCCTGGAGTAACTTTATTAATTGTTGTTTTTCATTGTCAGTTAAATTAGGATTTATATTTAATGTTTTGCCAGGCTCAATTTCTATTGTTGTACTTTTGGAGGGGCTGCCTACTGCTGTCTGAAATAAATTTTTATCTTCCAAGTTCTGCTGAGATTCAGATTCCAAGATTGCAGTAAAGTGACTGTACATTTCTGGGTTGACCGAAGAAGGTTCAGAAATGAAGCTGCTGATTAATTCATCTTCGGTAGAGTCTTTGAAAGTTAAGGCTTGTCCGATAGTCAATATAGGTTGGGTTTCTTCATCCTCATAATCTACCCATACAGAGCTGTCATTATTAATCATGGGTGTAGCATGAGGATAAAGGGTAAGCTGTTTTGTTTCCTGTCCATTAGAGATGGTCATTGATCCTGATCTACAGCTAATGAAAGCATCTGCTGTAGCCAGCCAAGGTCTTCCTAGAATCAGCGGATGACCCCCCAACTTTGTTTTAGTTTGTAACACCACAAAGTCGGCTGGGTAATTCCAGGATTCTACAGAAATTATTAAATCTTCAATGACCCCTTCAGGTTTAATTGTAGAGCGATCAGCCAATTCTAGGATGGTTGGTGTTTCCCTAATAAAGTTTTTTAACTGAAGCAATTGTGTTGTTTCAAGTGTCATAATATTTATTGCAGCTCCTAAATCTACTAGAACTTTAGAGACAAAGGTTTTTCCAACCTGAACTGTTACTGTAGGGTGACCAGGGTCACCATATTTCACAGGAGGATCTTTTTCTGTCATTAAAGCAGTCAGTTCTCCCATCACATGAACTGTGAGGGGGTCCTTAGCTTTTCTTCCAGGTTTTTTTATGCAGATATCTCTAACAGTCCTAGCATAAATGGGAACATCTCTTAGCGCTTGCAACAATGGGATTTTAACATATAAATTCTGTAGTTCACCTAAAAGGTTAAAAGCAGGTTGCTCCAGTGTTTTAGTGAGAGCCAGACGTTCAGGGAATGGCGGATCTGCTGTTTGATCATTGTTGTTAGATGCTGATTCAACTGTTTCAGCATTATTGTTAGCTGGTTTTTCTTTTCTAACTTCCTCTTTATCAGAGTCAGTGATGTCATCAATGATGGGTTCAACAATTATCCCTGAACGAAGATGGATATCGTTACATTGCATGGGGGAGACAGGTTGATTTTGAATATCAATTACTTGCAAGGCTTTATTATTATTTGGGTTAGGATTGGGTTGCACAGGCAGCTGCGGTCTAATTGCCTGGTTATTTGGAGGAGTATTGGATGGTAAGGAAAGAGACTGTTGATGTTGAGGAAATGGCATCTGTTGGGCTGCCCAGCCTGGGTTCGATTGATTGAAATACGGTTGCTGGAGAGCCCAAGGATTCCATATGGTAGGATCAGGAAAAGGAAGATTTGGTTGTTGCATAGGTGGAAAATTCATTGTGTTAAAGGGTGGGTACTGCATTTGGTTCATGGGTGGGTAATTTGTTTGAAAAGGAGAATGATTATTCCAACGATTAAATGCTGTGTTAGAATTCATACCTTGTCTTTGTGGCCATTGCCTCCTCTGTGTCATCAGGTACACTGCTTCGGCCTCTTCTTCAGTTGACTGCAATGCTGCTTTAATTCCAGGCAGAGAGGGGCATTGCTGGGTCTCATGGTCCTTTTCGCAGATCGTGCAGATTGGTACCTTATCTAGTGGGCATTCCCTGAGTGGGTGTTTTTCTCTGCATTTGGAACAAAAAATCGCTAGGGCGGCTTCTGCTTCTGCCTGTTTCTTCTTTACCTGCAGAGCATCAATTTGTGAAGCAAAAGAGCTTAACATCTCAGTTTTAAATTCTTCTAACAAATTACCTATTTCAGCCCTTGTTGCTCCTCCACTTGCTGACTTCTAAACTCTTGAATATACATTGTCCCTGCTTTTTGATCTACTCACTGCTCCTCTTGAACATCTCATGCAGAGATTGATCATTTCATCAAATGGTTCCTTGGAAATGTCCCCTTTTCCCAGCATGTTTAACATGTCCAAGCAGTCATCTCGTACCCCTTTCAGTAATATAGTTTTCAAAATATCTTTACTCATATTAGGGTGGTCAGACCGCTGCAGATTATACTGCAATCTTTCCACAAAATCTTCCAGATTCTCGTCCTCCTTCTGAACCATTTTAAACAATTCTTCCTTCCTTTCTCTTGTCCGGCAGTAATCTTGATACTTGGCCAGAAAGCTTTCTTTCATCTGATCCCAGGTAGTGATTGCCTGAGCTCCTAAGCTCATAAACCACCTTAACGCATTCCCTTTCAGTGTTGCTGGAAACAGTTTTAGTTTCTGATTAGGGCTCACATAATCATAACTCCTACATAGTATGTCGAATTCAAAGAGGAATTCATCCGGGTCTTCAGAGGATAACCCATGAAAGTTGGGTAATGCTGAGAGTGGAATGTTTTTCATGGGGGTTGCCCCTCTCGGGAGCTCCCCAATAGGGAATTCCAGGGTAGAGAGCGAATTTTCCCCTCTTCCTTCTGTTCTGTTATCCTCCATTGGTCTTTTTCCTGAATCACTTGCTTTATCTTCTGTATCTTCTGTTTCTTCAGGTTCTTCTACCGGTTCCTCAGTGTATTCTGGTACTTCCAGCTTCCTTTCAGGTCCCAGTACTTCCTCCGTCTGTCGATCTGTTTGTGAGGAATACTGGATCTGAGGTCTCCGGGAACTTGTCCTCTGTGATGTTTCGGCCTTTGAGATGATTTCGTCAATAAAGGTTTTTCTTCCTCCTCCGCCTTTGCCGCCTGTAAAATTAGGTTTCCTGTGTCCTCTCATGCACCTGTTATTCTCAAAAAGAAATCATTAATTCTTTTAGAAATCTTTAGTCGCCTTCCCCGGCAACGGCGCCAAAATGTTGGCTAGTTGAATTGTTTATTGATTAACAATCAAGTACCACATTAAATTGTCAACCTGGGAAAGTCTTTTATTTCAAAGGCTACCGCGTACTGTATGTACTTAACTCTAAAAGCATCAAAAAGCTGTAGTATACATAATTCTCACGCTATGTTATAACAATGCTTTGCAAAGTTAAAATGAAAGCAGTTAATTAAGATTATAAATCTGAAAAGAAAAGTGATGGATGCTCTGTTAGCAGAGGATCAGGACCCTATCCTCCAAGCAAGGACGTTCAGCACCTGCCCTTGTAACCAGATTGCTAATACACACTGCAATTCTAATTCACCGGTGAAGTACAGTTTCAAGCGATTAACAAAACAGAGTGCCAGCAAAAAGGAAATTATTAGAGGTAATGCTACAGAATCCAAAACAGAGTATCAGCAGAAAGGAATTACCAAACACACTTACACACTTGACAGAAAAGTAAATGGGTGAATCTTGTGAGGAAGGTGGGCCCGGTCCCTCTCACAAGATTCCCCAGAACACAATTGCTAGATTAGGTACTCAGAACAATCTTCTATTCATCTGCCAAAAGATCTAGTTACAATAAAAGTTCAAACTTTGTTGTTGTCTTTCAGAATTCCCCTTACAAAATTATTTTTCTCCCCCCCTCTCTAATGTAGATGTCTCCTCTTTATAGAGGAGACATCTATTACAATAGATTATCACCATTCATTCAGTTAGACCTTTCTGTCAAAAATAAGAGTTACAGCATGTTGTTACAACAGTGTGACAATGTATTCTTTCTTGGGTTTCTTGCTGTTACACAGCTGGTAACCGCACTTCGACCGTCTTCTTGGGATCCTCGCACTATCCTTTGCCGTTTCCCCATGGTTGCTGATTTAGTAAACCCATGCTGTTCCTGATATTTTAGCAACTGTAACTGTGTTTTGCCCTTTTTGGATAGTTGCTGATCATGCCGCGTCAGCGTGGAATTCTGGCGATCTCCAGATAGTTGTCGTTTGTTATTTCCATTTGTTGCAAAAATAGAATTCCCCTGCTTTAGATGGTTGTCGTTGCTGGCTGTAGCAACTGCGTAGTTGCTGCTTCCAGTGTTGCAGCAACTGCGTAGTTGTTGTTTTTGGTGTTACAGCAACTATGAATTATAATTCCTGCAGACTTTAGACAGTCCAGCGATTACTTGGCAACTTAATTAGCTTTTCCAAAGATAAATATAAAGATATTCATGAATATGCAATAAACAATTAAACATATAGATATGCGGAGAGTTACTTCGTACCTTGGGGTGATTAAGTCATTATGTAATCAAAGCTTTCAACCTATGACTGAAAAAGGATAATATTATGGCAAAAATATAAGGTCAAAATTGGTCAATTCTGAGTCCTAACAATACCTAAGGTGCTTCACTTCAGAAAATCAACATCAATGGGTATAGTCACTACCTCTAGCTAAATGGTGGTATAATACTAACTATCATGCAGCTACCAAGATGACTCCATATGAAGCAGTGTATGGTCAAATCCCACCTTCACCTACTTCTTATATCCCTGGATGCTCTAAGGTGCAAGAAGTGGATCAACTCCTACAGAATCATGCAGCCATGCTAGCCCATCTCAAAGATAATCTCCATCAAGCTTAGAATCACATGAAGCAACATGCAGACCAACATCGTTTAGAGCGCACATTTCAAGAAGGGGATTAGGAGTTCATGTGACAACAACCATATAAGCAAACATCACTCAAAGAAAAGGGCTGCCAAAAATTAGCTCAAAAATTCTACGAACCTTATCAAATACTTCAACACATTGGAGCAGTAGCCTACAGGCTAACTTTGCCACCAACTTCAAAAATCCATCCAGTCTTCCATGTATCATGCCTCAAGAAAGTGGTGGGGAACAATTGCAGAATTCAAACCAGTCTACCTGAATTAGATGAAGAAGGTTCACTCTGGATCCAACCTGAACAGGTCCTCGATACGCGAGAACGACATATGTGCGGCTGCACGATCAAGGAAGTCCTCGTCAAGTGGAAAGACACCTCTCCAAAAGATGTGACCTGGGAACCAACCACTATTCTTCAACAGTTTCCACAACTTCAGCCTTGAGGACAAGGCTGCTTTTTATGGGGGAGGGCATGTTAGGGTCCAACCCTAACCCCTTTATTTATGTAATAGGGTCGAGTCATAGTTATAGTTAGTTAAAGAGTCAATAAAACTCGTACAAATAATTGTAAGTGGTTGGCCCGCATTTAAGAAAGGGACCACGATTAGTTGCAAATGGGCCATCGTATTAGATAGATGGTATCAAGAGAACCATGGTAATGACCCATGGTATTGTATGTATGAATCCCATATAAAGGATAAAGACTCCCCATTGAGGAATATAGAGTCTTATTTTTTAATTGAGCTCTACTCTGTTGGAGGTTCCCCCCTCAAAGAGGCAAGTGAACATTGCTTTCATCTCTAAATAATAAAATACTTGTTGTTTTTCTCATTTTGTTCTATGTTCTCAGTTGTATTTCTTCACATATTTGGTATTCTGGAATTTATCGCAGGTCAAAAGCATAACAAACTTGATTTGAAATGATAATGCAACATGATTAAACAATGATAAATTGAGCATGCTAACCCAAGTAAGCCCACCATCATGGTTGGAAAAGGCCATGATGAATTAAGCACACATAATGTGTCTTCCACCAATCAAGAAAGCATGGAAATTCCTTCACAACCATCATAATTGGACACTAAACTTGTTCATTAATTTTTGGACAATGGATCACTAAAAGAGGAGCCTATTCAACATTAAGTACTAGAGGAATACAATGGGGGCCAATCAGTTGTCCCGAAGATTGAAAGGAAAGTGTTAGGCTATGAGGAGCATGGGACAACAAAGCAGAGAATACTTGGTGCATTCCTAAAGCTACCAGTAGAGAGACTGAAGGCCTCATCAAGGAAATCAATATCATATTGTCTTTGTTTGGGGAGAAGTTCACAGTTTCTCACCTATGAATATTATATGAATTTATTCTATGAGTTTGAACATAAAACAATGAAATTCAGGAATCTGAAAGAGAAAGAAGGATATGGCCAAGGAAAATAGAGTTGCAAGGATTGCAGTATCAAAATCTAGAGTGAAGAGAAGGTTGGAAAGATAAAAATCAAGGGAAGATAAGAAACATCAAAAAAATTGGTAAGGCAAGAGAGGGAGGCAAGAAAGGTTCAACAAGTGTTGGAAAAAGGAGGAGGGGTGACAAGCAAGGAAGTCTATGGTCTAAGCCAGTTTGAGGCAAATAGGATGATGTCCAACACTCTGGACCACATTGCATACCATACACCATCATACCAAGACCTGATTAACATCCAAGTCCCCCGCTATCATCTAGGGGTTATGCCCACCTCTTATAAGCCTACCAATGCAGGTTTATATCTTATGTGAGTTTATAGGACACCTACACTCAGTGTTGGGGTTGGAAACAAAAGTTGACACTTGGCTACTCAGTCCCTCCATGGCGACAAGGATAAAATTGGACTCAAGCATATGGCAACATTTAGGCACATCCTAGTCATCGAATATTTGGTAGTCCACCATACTTGGGTTAGGCAGACAATTCAACAATTTTGGGCAATGCAAGAAATGGAGGCCATCAAGCATAGGGGTGGCATGACTTAATTTTTGTAACCACAATGCAATGTGGATTTTGTTAGGATGCAATATGTTGCATGGTTAATATAATAGTTCATGGTTCATGGTCCATTTCATGGTTAATATGTTTCATGGTTAATATAATATCTCATGGTTCATCAGGTAAGAAATTCTGAAGACACTTTCTATATTAGGTTATCCTATAGATTATTGTTGCATTCAAGGAATGAAGTGGACCTTTTCTCTATTATGTCCATGGACCACACCTTTTGGATTGGTTTCATAGTAGAAGCTACACTACTAAATACCAATTTATATGACATAGATGTTGTTCTTAAGCATAGAAGACACATTATGACATATCATTTAAGTTAAAGGACTTATTTCGATGTGAATATCTAACTACAAGAAGTATGACCGAGATAATCATGCACTAGTCTAAACAATTGAGCAATGAAAATAGTGTACCATTGGTAAAGAAACTGTCTTACACAGTGACCATTGCCTTTATGAGAAACATAAAAAATAATCAATCAAAGAATCCTAAGTTAACAACTTAGAAACATCAAACATGAATCATGGCATTTCATTATGTTATAATGACCTCTAAAGATTAGACGAGATCTAGATTGAGCTTCTGATAGTGAAGAATAGTAATAATGAATTGTTGCATTTTTGGAAGTAAGAGATAATCACAATATCATATTCTCATTACTATAAGATACTAACAGGCCAAATCCAAAATAGTAAATAAAGAACCAATTCCACTTAGCGTGGAAATGCTCTTAATATAGCCAAGTGTTGAAACAAACCTTAAAACAAATTCACAAATTACGGATTCAATATGTTCTAACAAAGTCACTACATACCACACCAATAGATATACCTTACTATATCCAACTTGTTGCTCTATAATTATGCCTCTATAAATGCTCAGACTAGTGCGATTAGATAAACATAATCCTTAAGTGTGATATCAACTCCAAGTTGCATTGGCAAGTAAGATGTAACTGGTATAATTACTATGTATTTAACTAGTAACCCATATTTATTAGACTAACTATAAGCAATGTGAGCTAATGAGTGTCCTAAATAGGTAAGCATTATGACATAAATAAGTAATATACTATTTAGCCTAGATAGCCTCTGCTAGGATTTTTAGTTTTTTGTGTTAGTAATACATATCAAGGTATTAATCAAACATGGTTACATAGTATTGCTAATTGCATAACTCACATTCGAAGAGAAAGATTACTCCTATGGTCTAACATTAAAAATCAGATCTTTACTAAGACAACAATACCCATATTTTCAGACCCGTGTGCTCTAACAAACATTGAAACAATATTGTTAATTTCATTTAGTGCAACTTTACATCCATCCTTTTTCCAAAAGGAATACATGTTGTCCCTCTAGCTGGGGAATTTTTAGTGATTTTTGTGGCAAGAACAATGAAGAATATCCCATTAAAAGAACATACACAATAAATAAAATTATGCTTTTACTTGCATGTCAAAAACAAAACCCTGAAAAAGAAAGATCTATTTATGCAATTCCTTCCAATAAAAACATGCATAGATTTATTAGGCTAGAGTCAATTGTTAACCAATTCCAAATATTTCACTCAAGTAGAACAACAGGAAAATATGGAAGTAAGAGGGTATGAGAATGATGATTCTGCAGTAAAAGTGGGGGCTCCAAGCTAGGAGACTCTAAGACCCCTAAGGACATTACTAAGGACAAAAAATTCAACACAAACAATGAAGTCCTTAACTTTGAGAGTGACAAGTTGACAACAAGGAGAATTGGATAACAACTAACATATGGCAAGGTTGTTCAATAGCCAAAAAAACCCACACAATAGTCTGGAAAAAAACCACATTTCCATATATGCTTTTGCAAATAATTACATCACAAAAACTCCAATATTTTCCATTTTTTTAATACACAAATCATCCAAAACTCCTCTTCCTGATTCTGAGAAATTGAGAATAAAACCTGAGATAAATTCCTACCAGTCAATCCAACTGAAAATGACTAAAAAAAATAAATATCAATAATACACAGTGGGTAATAGGTATCCATCCAAGCATGAAATATGGGTGTGAATTTCAATCCCATGGGGAGACCATGCTTAACTTTGAATTAGTGTGCCCCAATTACACAAAACCCACACAAAAAATTTACTAAATTCGGTGCATATAATTACATCATAGTAAATCCACATTGCCATATTTTCTTTTGCATAGAATTACATCACATAAAATCCAACATTTTCCATTTTTTTAATACACATATCATCCAAAACTCCTCTTCCTGATTCTCAAAAAATGAGAATTGAACCTGAGATAAATTCCTACCAGTCAACCCGACCAAAACTGAATGAAATGAAGAAATATCAACAAAACATAGTGGGTAATAGGTATACATCCAAGCATGCAATATGGGTGTGAATTTCAAGACCTGAGGAGACCATGCTTAGCTTTGAATTAGTATGCCACAATTACACAAAACCCACACAAAAAAATTATTGAATTCGATGCATATAATTACATCACAGTAACTCCACATTGTCATATATTCTTTTCCATAGAATTACATCACAAAAACTCCAACTTTTTCCATTTTTTAATACACATATCATCCAAAACTCTTCTTCCTAATGTAGATTTTCCTGTAGATTCACAGCTCATGTAATTTCCTAAAACACAAGACAAGAATCTACTCTACTCTCAAACAACGGAAACCAATGATAGATGAAAATAATAATCAGCAAGACGATTAACATCAATGGCACATAACACAATATTTATCCGAGGAAAGCCACTAATCAAAAACCCCTACTATCTATATTGCATTAATCAGAAATCTGAGTGAAAATACATAGCTTGTTCTCACTAGAACAATTCCTACACAAGTATGATCAATTCTCTGCTCACAAGCTAGCTCAAGCCAAACCTTAGCCTATTCTTCTTCTCTCCAAGCCACTATTTCCTTGCACAATTCCTAGATGAATTAGCCTCTATTTAATGAGGAAATACTTATTCCATAACTGTACAATCCAAACTCGGGTCCTCAATTGATTGCATGCATCATCTGTGCAACTCAGAAAATTATACAAATGATAGTACATTGTCCCTGCACTCTAGTCTCAACTGGGTCTTCCTCTGAACTGACATGCATGAGTTATTTTTGAGTGAATATTCAGTTAGATGGAGTAGCACTAAGGATGCACTAGTACACCAACTCACTAATAGACCTCTATTAGTTCCTCCACTAGCTTAACTGACTATAACTCAGTCAAACTGATTTATCTAATTACAACTAAAATAAACTCAATCTGGACCCCTAAAACTTAGAGATCACACTTAAATGACTTCAGATAGACTTCCAACTCAAAATTCCTAAGCTAACTAAGTAAACTTAACTTAGTTAACTATTACAAGTTGCTATGAGAAAATGATTACAATTTAATTCAAGGACAAACTAAATTGGAATTTCTGGATGTTATTTTTAACATTTCTTGTTGTTATTTTCAAAACTCCCTCTCAACAAGAAAGGAATTAAACTCTATCCCAATCCTAAACCTTTGGAATGTTCTGCATGAAACACTTCTCTCTAGTGTTTTTGCTACACTAACTCTTGAAACTAAAAAAATCCAAAATGAATCAGTATGATGCATCTATCACCAAAGTCTCTAACTGTTATTGCCTATGTCGACTCAAAACTATGTGCTTCTGCTGACTCTACCTTTATGCACTATTGTCAACTTTTCTCTGAGCTCTTTAGCATCTAACTGCTCTAACATTTGTCACTATGATCTCTGGCCGTGTCAACTGCCACTAATTCCTCCTGCTACTTTGTACTTTTGGGCTCTCGTTGCAAGGTGTGATCCATGAGACAAAACCCCTCAATGTACCCTACCCAATTTCATCCCTCTTGGGACTATCACTTCACATCGCCCCACCTCACACCTGGAGCTATGGTTGCATGTGCTCCCTCTGCCGACTTGGCTCAAAACATCCCCCTATTGGAGTCTTTACATGAGTGGATGCCTCCATTCAGTCTCCTCTTTGTTTCTCCAATTGTGGCTACTCCACAATTGTCTGAGGCTGCTTCTAAGACAAATTCTTCTCTGCTTGAGTGGATCTCTCCACTCGGTCTTGTCTCTGCTTCTCCAATTGTGGTTTCTCCAAAAAACATTGAGACTGCTTTTGAGGCTTCTTCTAGGGCTGCATCTTGAGAGGTAATTCATTCTCCCTCTTAACCACCAAGTCTCTAAACTTTGTCTTGCTCCTCAAGGCTTTGCATGCATATTGTACCTCAAGAGCATAAAGGTTCTTGACTTGCACACCAATTTTTTTCACCAATCTCGTAGCGATGTGTCTAAGGAAAAAATTTCCCTTACTAAAAATCACATCATAGCCACAGTCTTCCAATACCGCGACTAAAACAATATTATTCTTTAGTCCCAAAAAATACATCACATCTGTGATTCTAAGAGGGGAGCCAAACTCCCTCTGAAAGGTAATTGTATTGATCCCAGTAGCTTTATACCTCCCATCATCTCTAAACTCTATGTTTTCCTTGATATCCTTCTCCTCAAAATCACTAAAGAGATCTTTGTTCCCCATCTTATGAAACAAGGTACCACTATTAAGATACCACACGCCTCCCATGACAGTGTTGGCCATGCATGCAATAAGAGTGAAATCAATTTTGAATTGTGAAGCTATAGCTTCACCTATTACAGCTATTGCATGATCCTTCTTGCTTGCTTTCTTCTATGGGAAATTCATCGCATAGTGTCTGTGCTCGTGATAGTGAAAACACTTAACTTTTGACAAGTCCATCTTCTTGCCACTCGCCTCACCTTGGGAGTTCTTTCCCTTGGATTTATTTTCCTTACTTGCTAAGGAAAAGTCCTCTTCCACTTCTTTGGAAGAGGTCCCATCTCTGGTGTTCCATCAAAACTCCTCTTGTACCAAATTTGACCACAGTCATTCCCAATCTGGCAGCTTTTCCCTTCCATTGACAAACTCTTAATAACTATGCCAACTCTTGGGAAGTCCTATAAAACCTAGGCTCACCATATCATCCTTGGAAACAGTGATTCCAACACTTCCAAGCTCATCCCAACAATGGGTGAACTTGATCAAGTAATTTGGAATTGACTCGCCCACCTCCATCTTGATTTTTCGAAGGTTTTCCTTTAGCACCAAATTCCTATGGTCATTGTTGTTCTGAAACAAGTTCACCAATGCTTTCCACATAGCATATGGGGTTTTCTTTCCATGGAGACTTGAGACAATGTGGTCTCTAACTCCCTCAAGGATAATTCGCCTCAACCTTGCCACACACTTCTACCATTCAGCTAAATATTTGGCATCCAATGTTGGAGGTTTAGGAATGTCTTGATCAATGAATTCCTTGATTCCATTATCTTCCACCACTACCTCCATCTTGTCCTTCCAAGCTATGTAATTTGAGCTACCATTCAAGGCATACTCGAGTCTCAAACCATAGAAATCCATTTCCCAACCCTCAAGTGTGAACTACAATTTCGAATTTCACCTCTAAACCCAAACTTGAAATATCCTCTATTATATTGTCTTCAGCTCTGATACCATATAGATATTTCTACATATCTAGCTCCGATACCATGTAGATTTTCATGTAGATTCACATCTCATGTAATTTCCTAAAACACAAGACAAGAATCTACTATACTCTCAAATAGTGGAAACTAATGATCAATGAAAACAATAATCAGCAAGAGGAGTAACATCAATCGCACATAACATAATATTTATCTGCGGAAAGACACGACCCAAAAACCCCTACTATCTATATTGCATTAATCAGAAATCTGAGTGAAAATATAAAGCTTGTTCTCACTAGAACAATTCCTGCACAAGTATGATCAACTCTCTGCTCACAAGCTAGATCAAGACAAACCTTATCCTATTCTTCTACTCTCCAAGCCCCAATTTCCTTGCACAATTCCTAAAGGAATTAGCCTTTATTTAATGAGGAAATATTTCTTTGAAAAATGTGCAATCCAAACTTAGGTCCTCAACTGATTGCATGCATCATCTGTACAACTCAAGAAATTATACAAATGATAATACATTGCCCCTGCAATCTAGTCTCAACTGAGTCTTCCTCTGAACTGACATGCATGAGTTATTATTGAGTGAATCTTCGGTTAGCTGGAGTAGCACTGAGGATGCACCAGTGCACCAACTCACCACTAGACCTCTACTAGTTCCTCCAACAATTAGAACTACTTTAACTAACTATAACTCAGAAAAACTGAGTTATCTAATTACGACACAAATAAACTCAATTTGGACTCCTAAAACTCAAGGATCACACTTACATGACTTCAGATAGACTTCCAACTCTAAATTCCTAAGCTAACTAAGTCAACTTAAGTTAGTTAACTATTACAAGTTTCTATGAGAAAAGAATTACAATTTAATTCTTAATTTAATTCAAGGACAAATTAAATAAGAATTTCTAGATGTTATTTTTAATGTTTCTTATTGCTATTTTCAACACCTGATTCTCAAAAAATGAGAATTGAACCTGAGATAAATTCCTACCAGTCAACCCAACTGACGAAACAAATAAATAGCAATAATACACATTGGGTAATAGGTTTCCATCCTAGCATGCAATATGGGTGAGAATTTCAAGCCATGGAGAGACCATGCTTAGCATTGAATTAGTGTGCCCCAATTACACAAAACCCACACAACAAATTTATTAAATTCAGTGCAGGGCTTCAAATGTGTTTAAATACACATGCAAAAGAAGCTAAACATAGGCACGAGAATCCATCCGGCTGAAGGTGTTTAAAAACACAGGAAGAGAAGTTAAACAAAGGCATAATAATCCATTCGGTTGAGTGACATTCGAAACACAGGCAGAGAAGCCGGTAGGATAGGTGTCATGCATTCCAGTCATTTGCTTCACTTCCTCCATACCCACACACCACAGAAACCCTAGATGCTCCAAAACACTTAGCTGCAACTCCAAATCGCACATATTGAACCACAAGATAGGAAATAACACTATCATGGGTTTAGACTTATGAAAATATACATAAAACAAATGAAATTCTCCCAACATATCATTAAATCACTAATTTACCTAGAAAAAAAACCCTTCAGAGCACGAAACTACCATATCTAGCACCAAGCCGAGCTAAATCCGCTCAAAGCTTGAATGCAGATGAATGCCCTAGTTGTTGTTGTACGACGGGGAAGAACAACAAAACTAGTAAACCAAAAAAAATGGCATATCACAACTAAACAATGTCTCAATAGTCACGCCCCATAATCCACAATCTGTAGCACCAAGAACAGTGATGGTTGCGACCAAATTGCAGTAGGG
Organism: Pinus tabuliformis; assembly: GCA_031772625.1. Classification (NCBI taxonomy): domain Eukaryota; kingdom Viridiplantae; phylum Streptophyta; class Pinopsida; order Pinales; family Pinaceae; genus Pinus; species Pinus tabuliformis. The sequence continues at coordinate 180,707,917 of CM062807.1, read as the reverse complement.
TTGTGCAAGTACCCAGAAGATGAAACGTTCAACAAACAACCCTGAGCAGAATAACATTGCGTGTTCGAGAAGCCTCCAAGACAAACGCTAAAACTAACCCTAACCCACCCAAAACCACCTAAACTAGTTAACATGGCAGGTAAACAGGTGGTTGCATGCAACGAATAGGTGTTGTATGATAAATGAGTTCTTTTACGTGTCATTTTTAAGGGTCCCGGTGGGAGGCATTATGCTAATGGCATCCCTCTACTATTGTCGTGCAATTTTGGATCTTTAATAATATAACCTTGATTCTTTAAATAATCTTCATAGTTTCTTATAGAGACGGTAATTGAATGACCTACAAACCCACGTTACAGTTTCCTACAACTTTCATAGCCTATGTTGCTGCTTCTATTTTTAATCCTCGACTACCACAACATTCTGGGGAAACCGTAAACAAGAAGCACCCTTATTGACATCATATATTCCAAACCTGGAAAATCTTATATCTCAAGGAATTTGACAACATTTATAATTTGGAGCTTTGTGAGTCTCCCAACCTTGGTATGCTCTCCAGCGTCTCACATCCCTCCACAACCAAGCACTCAATATTCCAAACTTACCACCTACGGAAATTAGGGACTTCAAGTTTTAAAAACTTTGCAAGCAACCTTAACCTTGGTATGCTTTGCAACTTTAGGCATTCCAAAATATTTAATGTTTGCAAAGAAACCAATTATTTCAAACCTAACAACTCTTTTAGTTTTGAGTATCCATTCTCATTCTTCCATAACAAGCCCGAGAATGGACTTAACACATTTAAATGTAATATTACATGCAGATCAAATAATAATGATTATTACACAAAACTTTCCACTAGAAAATCAAGATAGGAAAAGGAAAATAATAATACATGAGATAACAAATGAATTTTCTTACTTCAATTCAGGGATTCATTTTCTCTTCCCCTTTATATAGTTCTCTACACATTCCCCTTATTTGTCGTTGATTGTGGTGGAAATAAATCTTCCATTTCGGCTTCTCCTAATTGAAATTGTTGGTCATAAGTATTCAGTTGCTCCAATCAAAATGGCTATAGCAAGCATTCTACAGCAATATTACGCTTTTTCCCTCCCACATTTCAAAACTTCCACACCCAATTTTTTAGTTTGAAATTTTGAGAATTGAATGTAGATACATGGACATCTTATCCACCTCTTTAATTAACTACATCCTTTCATTAACTACATCATGGTGCAGACCGTCACTGGAGTCACAACTGTAGAGATACGAGAAATTTGGGTGTCAATGAGGTCCTTGTCTTGTTTTCAACGAAGGAGGGTGTCATAGGGTTGTCCTGTCGGTATGCCCATGTATGTATGGTGTATGGGTGAAGGGTGTATTAAATCCTCTATAGCCCACTAGTTATTTCTTGCCTAGAGTCTTGATTAAACAGAACAAGCGCATCCATTAATGTGAATGAACAAGTGAATGGACCTTAGGAATGATTTTCACACAAGGGCCAGATAAACTCATGTCATGGATTTATGTTATAAAGTCAGGTTATATGGATTATACGAATGCCACAATTTAGCCCAAAAATTGTGCCCATCAGAAAACTTGGATTCCCATCAACATAGAATGTCGATGTCCTTTTCACTTTGTCGAGTGCTCAGGGACAACCGCATACATCCATGTTTTCAGACCTGGAAGGCAGTAACCAGTTAATACTTTAGGTAGCAAGTAGGTGGGTAACCATTAGTCATCACCTGTCACTTCAAAATGGTTACACATTCCTACCCCAACTCAAATTTGAATAAATTTGAATCCAAATGAAACCAACATTGGCTCTAGTCGACTCTCCAACGGTCATCAACACTAACTCTCCAACACTCCACCGCCTATGCCGAAAGTTATCAGGGACACCAACAACCACCCTTGAATGTGCAGCCATGAATTTCACATGAGGAAAAATCTATAACTCTTCTCCCCTCATCTATAAATTTGTATTATTTCCTTTGCCTGAGCAATCCAAGTAAGGTAAAGGCCTTCAATGTAATAAAAGTATGTGATTTCTTCTAGTTTTATGATTTATCTGTGTTGTCTCTGAATTTTTCTAAATTTTGTGTTATGTTGTCTGTAATCTAATGTGCTCCACTTTGATTCTCTGAGTGGTATGTTATTTTTTTCCCTCAGATCCCCATCAACTAGCATCAGAGTAGGTGTTGTGTGCAAGACAGATCTTGGCTCTCCGTTGTTGTGCCTTAGTGAGTCTGTTGCACATGAAATAGAATGAAGATCATGTGTTGTACAGAGTGTGTTTGATGTTTTCGAGGCAAATAGATTTATTTTTAAGCGGAAATTGATCATGCATGAAAGAGTATCGCTCTTAAAGATGACAATTTCAATAGTGGGGATGTTACACAGTATTTTGTCACCCCTCCCACACTTCCCTATGACATACCCTGAAGTGCCCGAAACATGACCATCATGCAGTGTACTCATCCAGATATGCAGCTCAGATCCTCCCTAAAACACTGATGGAAAAATGCCTTGAGCTTCCCCTAAAGAAAAGGGCTCTAAAACCCTAATTTGAGGATCATTGCTCCCCTGACACTGAAAACCGTGATGGTTGCTAGTTGCACTATACTAGCCCCGTGATTCCAGTGCGCTTTTGGCTTGGATACCAATGATGATCCCTAAAAGGAAATTTTCCCAAAGAGGACAAGAAGCTTCATGATCTAGAGGCTTCTAGAACGACAAGATGGAGATTGTTCAACGTGGATGAGGTCAAGTTCTCTCAACTTGGCCTTTTGGTCTTATCCCTATGAGCTACCTCCTTGAGATGAGGGCCTTCTCCTATCTTGGGAGAAATCTTAACTCCCTTTCCTTGCCTATATATTCATCCTCTCCCATTCCCAAATGGTTGGTCTTTAGCTATTTGCACCCTTATGTTGAGATTGTGCCTACATGCTATTCATTTTGCTTGGAGAAGGAATGCTCGGAGAGCTTGAGCTTGGACTTGGATATTCACTCAAGGAGATCTTATTGACATCAAGGCTTGGTTGTATGGTTCCTCCTTTATTCTATTAATATATACAACCTCTAGTTCATTTTCCATAAATGTGTGTGTTAATGCATCATTTATATTAATTCTCCTTGATATGTTAAGTAGGTTACTTTTGATTATGTTATTTTTACTTGTATGCTTTGTTATGCCTTGATCTCTTGTGCAAACATTCAGATGTTGTGAGCAGTAGGAACGAGGTCATGGCACAAGTGATTAGAGGTCTTCAACAAAGGAGGACATTATAGCATCAGAACTAGGTAGGTCATCTTCCTCTTCTCCTATTTCGATTGTAACTTAGGAAAGTGTAGTAGATTGGCACATAGGTTGCACCCACTGGTTATTGCTTGAGGACATGTCACGCGGAATGAGTCGATCTTGCGGACAAGATAGACCTTCCTAGAATCTAAAGAAGACCTAACGACAAGCAAACCAATCAGACACTATCTTTCTCTAAATATGCTTCAATTAACAATAGCAAACAAAGGTTTTTAGGGCCTACCTTTGGTCCAACGCAAGCTTGTGGATGCCCTCGCTCTTTTGATCCAAATGAGCTCCTCTTCGCGAATCTGCAAACACAAACAAGGCAAACAAATTAAATAGCACCTGAAAGACCAATTGCATGAAACATATTTAACATGAAAGTCAAGGAGTCCATGAAACAAATAACATAAGATACTTGTTGAGAAAAATGAGTTTGATTGTATTAATTCAAAAGAAGAAGAACCTTACAACCTTTGCCTTGACGCTGTACAAGCTCCTCCCAGGGTCCAACAAGATGTCTCCTCTACTTTGACAAGTTTCACTCACTCTCCAATGGAACCAAGAGGTATGTGATCTCTCCTCTCAAGCTCAACCAAAGAGTCTCAATTTCACCAGCATTTACCCTCAAAATGTTCAGCTTCTAACCTCTCTAGTCCTCACCCCAATGCCTGTATTTATAGTGCAATGGAGGGAAGTTACTAGGTCCTCCTTCAAAGGGATAAAGCCCTCCTTCAAAGGGATAGCTCCTTTAGTCAAGGGATTAGCTCCTTCTCTTTTGGGATGCATGAACCACCTCAGAGCGAACAATCCACATCAAAATTCCTTCTAGAAAACTCTAGAATTAACCCAAAGTGAGTTTTTTAAGATAAAAATTGCGCCTTTTGACTTTCACAGGGGTCCGCACCTACACCGTTAGGAACAAAGCGGGTAGGTACGCAGCTTTTGTACACAGAAGGTGCGGGACCGCAGGTGACCATGAGAGAAAGTGCGGAACCAGAGTTACATTGATTTTTAATGTCTTTCTCCCACTTCCAAAGCTTGATTTGAAGAGCTGAGGTCTTAGACTTGCTTAGGAGGACAGTACAAGTGATGATAGACCCATACTGACTGCAAATAATCATGGTGACGATATTTTTGTGTAAAAGATTGCCCCCTAAAGTGCGAAGTCTGTAGTAGATGAGGATTTCATTTATCATATAGGAAGAGTGAAGTACTTTATCATTTCGGGGATTATCTTGTGGAGAACCCGGTCGGAACCTGTAAAAACATTCAATGCAAGATATATATATGAGATCATATCATCGCTGAGGTAGGCATTCCCATACTCAGATCAAAACTAACTAGAAACCTATCTACTGTTCTGATATAGGAATGATCTTGTAAAACATCATAAGTATAGACTCGTGTGAACACAGTATGGACGCAGCCATCTGTTTATGAATAGTCCACAACATAATGAATACAAAATTCCTCGCAGCCTGGATGGTGGAAACTAGATCCAGGGTCTTCATTTCTATATCCCGAAATAGTACGATTCTATCCATGCGAATAAATGTGTTGATGTCGAACATGGTAGAAACCACTTGATTACCAGTCAATGATGTAAACTGTTAACAAGTGTGAGAGAAACCACCAGTGATGTCAATGGCTCTCAAAGTACCCAGTACAATCCACGAGATGTGAGTAAATGTGTTGATGTCGAACATGTCACGGAATCCTTCGATCGAAATTCAATGATGTAAACTATCGTCAAAGGAGAGAAACCTGCCATTGAAGCATGCAGATTTCAAGGTACTGACGATTTCTAGATCATCTTTCTAGATAATGAGCTGATGTCGATAGAAAGCGATCCGTCGTAGGCAAGCCCACAACACGAAATCATAGATCAAGTTGAAGAAATTTAGTTGCAAGGACTGACTCAGGGTGGTTAAGATGGATGACAGATATTTTGCAGATGAATGGCTTATTGGCAGTGACCTCTTGAACACATAACGACACAACAGATGGCTTGGTGACAATTGACCCAAAGTTAATACCCAGAAACCGGCTGAAGACTTTCAATGTGGTTTGATCAAGTGTTAGGCAAAGGATTTCCCAACCCAGGTGAATAAAAGTGTCGTGTTCAAGAGTGGTTACAAAGTATGACAAACAAACTCATTTTCCTCTCTTTTTCCCCACCATTTCTGGCAAGTACCTCTTTATTTTTAACAAGCTTGAGGAGGATAACATTTGCTTGATTATAAGCTCATCCTTCGGATGAGTCCAACTTAGTTTAAATTCGAACCCTAAGAAGGAGTGGTTCATTCCTGTTTGTAATTGAACAGGTCCTTTACTGTGAAATTTTAACGAGTCCAGTATAGGAGAAACTCGGTGTTTTTCAATTTTAGAGAGTCTGAAAAAACTTAAGAAGACTCCAGGGTTGACCTTTTTCGTAAATTTGTGTCTCCCAAGCCCGAAAATGTATAAAATAATACTTGAGAGAACTGCTTGATCTTTTACGACCAAGGAGTACTTTTCGTTATTAGTGTCACTGACCCGAAAAAGTAAAAAAGCGATCAATGACACGTCGTTTTATAACCAATATCGAATTTGAAACGACAAAAATCTGGCAATCTTTTCATGTTTTTACGGTCGGAAAAGAGCTGTAAGTGGACCGTCTTTTAATTCCGTTTTAACGAGTGTAAAGAAACGCTCGGCAATCTTTTCATGTTTTAGGAGTCAGAAAAGGGCTTAAAGATGACTCTACTTGTTTTTTCGTTGAAAATGATAGATTTCGCCTAAATAATCCTGTATTCTGCACAAAGACACAAACATTACTCATACCTGTTTGAAATGGATAAAAGTGTTGCAAAATACCTTTTCAAAGTGAAACATAAACAAATTTGCGATTTGTTTACTCAAAAACCTTATAAAAAGGGCCTTTGTCAATTCATTTTTACCGTTCAAGTTTGGGTGAGAAAATAGTGCTTTTGCATAGAAAACTTCCCGTGAAGATTGTGGAAAATCCAACCGTCGGAATCGAGCGTCGTCTTCTCCAGGTAATCCACATCACCTTACTCTTCATTTTCAACCGTTTAGTTTTTTGATTTAGCCCCTCATTTTGTTTTTTGGGAGAGTTTTTAGGCGCAAAACCCGCGCGCGGGGGTCCGCAGGTTTACCATTGCGGACCCGCGGACCCCGACTTTTTCTCCATTGGGAAAAAGCTCGGGGTCCGCACCTTCCGTGTAGACAAAGTGTGGACCCACGCACTGTGTCTAACGTGGAGGGTGCGTACCCCGCCGCAAGGGTTTTGAACCCAAAATTTCTCAAAAATGGACCAATCAAAAAGTTTTCTAGCAATCTAATTAATCTTTATTCTTGATGCAGAGAATATATCATGCTAGATTGGCGCGAACGGGAGCATGAGGACATGGATACCGCCACATGGAATCATCAGCCTTCACTTGATGCTTTGAGGGCATGCGGACTGTACAAGTTCTGGACCATTCCTGGCATGAGGGCTCAGGTAGATTTATTACAGTGGCTAGTTGACAGGTGGAGCGTACAGGACCAGTGTTTCTTCATTGGCGGGCACCGGCTCAAAATCGAGCCGGAGGACATTTATTTCTTGACTGGTTTGCCTAAGAGAGGCGAGGACTTGACTCTATACGGGACTAGGCCAGGTGGCCAGTCTGTCGATAGCCTCCGGCTAGAGTACTGCAACAGCCAGGCTAAAGACAAAGGGATAGACATAAAAACCATATCCCGTCCTGAGCTCATGGTGATTGCGTTTACTGTCACTAGACTTTGCGGAGCTGCCACATTACATGTTGCCACCGGATCCCAGATGCGTATGGCAGTTGATTTCTTTCAAGGCACCATCTTCAACTGGTGCAATGCTGTGCTGGCCAATGTGAAAGGCCAACTGACCACGGCCAAGAGCGGACGACTAAAGACCTTTGGTTATGGGGCTTTGGTCGTGAGTTTTGGCCTAGAGAGGGTTCCTATGCTGATCCCACAGCATCTTACTGTTGGAGCTGGGCTTCCTCGAGAGCCCAAACTGATGCGATGGGTCGCAGTCATGGCCCGTCACCCGGACGAGAGGACAGAGGTTGCTCGATTCAAACCTGAGTATTTCCAATGGTTGGAAAACCAGGTTTTTTCCATTCAGGACTTCCCTTACGCTGGGATAGATTTCCGTGGTGACCCAGACATGGCTCTTCCACCAGGAGAGCAGTGGGATGAGTCAGGTAAAATCCTTTTCAACTTTTCTTTTTAAAAAAAATTTTATTTTTGCATCGTCTCAAAACTTATAGTAAAAATTTCAAATGCAGATGTGGGTCCACAGCGACCAGCCGCTCTCCGGCCTTTCGAGAGAAGGCAACCAGTTGCACCCGCACCAGCCCCACAGGATGAATCAACAGAGGTTTTGGCCGAGTTGGAGGGCCATCTTGAGCGCTTGACAGGGGATATTCCTGAGACCACTATAGACGACATTCCTCGTCAACTTCAACACTATGTGATTGGAGTCCCGGGACCTTTTAGGAGGTTCCTTTGCAAGGTGGCCCGGGCAGTGGTTTCTTATAGAGATCATCACCAGTGATAGGATGATCGCCTATTGTGGGCACATGTGACATTTTTGTTTTTTGTACTTATCATTTTTGCCGATCATAAGGTGTTTTTCAACCTATGATCGAGGACGATGTATTTTTTGACACACTCCTATATATATATATATATATATATATATATATATATATATATCACTCTTACCGGCTTATCTTGTAAATCATGTTATGGAATGGTTTTAAATTTACATGTATGATTATTGCAAATGTCTATTTAACATTCGAGAAGCAATTGCATCTGCTAACGTATTTAAAGACCTTGGAATATGCTGATATTCAATGTAATCAAACTCACGTTCCAAGAGACGCACTCTCAAAAATAATCTTAATAACACTGGATTTCTAATGGCATACACTCTATTAAGCTGTAATACAACGATTTCAGAATCTAACCTCACTATCAAACTCTGAATCCCAAATGAAATAGATTCAGATAATAACTCAATCACTGCACTATACTTGGCAATGTTGTTTGTTGTTTGACCGAGGCTTACCCCATGCATAGAAACTAACTCGTCAGAGGGCGAATAGATAACCCAAGCTGCGGAAGAAATGTTCCGTGTACTACGACAAGCACCATCAGAAAATCCAATGTATGTTTGGAGAGGCATCGACATCTATAATATCAAGAGTAAAACCAAGATAAGTAGGAATAATGACGAAAAACACTCTCTAAGCTAAGCACACTTTTTCAACTAAAACACACTTGCTAGAAAGAAAAACTAACCTAACTAAAAATCTCCATACCCATTCTTTTAAGCATAATACCTCTTCAAGTAAAGACCATTTCTGGGTTTACCTAAAGAGTCCCCGTCAAAGTCTACCAACTCATAGGCCCCTTTTGCTAGCTTTCGCTTGACAATATAGGGCCCATGCCACATAGGAACGAATTTTCCAGCACCTAATTTATCATTAGCTTGATCATACAATAACACTAGGTATCCTTCCGAAAAATTTTGAGGGGTCACATTCCGATCATACTGAGCTTTCATACGTTTTGCGTGAGTCTCGATCGCCAATGCAGCATCACGTCGATTCTCATCTAATTGAGCTAAGTATAACAAACACTTTTCCTCTTCGGAAGTAGCTGGAAGTAACTCGATGGCCATTTGCAGTGACGGGATTTCGCACTCAATGGGTAACACGGCTTCCAAACCATAAACTAGTTGGAAAGGAGTGAACCCTGTTGATGTTTTTACTGAAGTTCGGTATGCCCAAAGCGTTGAAAATAGCATGTTGTGCCAATTCGACCGATGAATCCCAATGATTCGTCGGATCATGATAACTAAAACTTTGTTGATGGACTCAACCAGATCATTCGCTTGTGGATAATAAGGAGTTGAACTATCGTGACGTAAACCAAGCTGGCCTGTAAGTTCGGTCATCATAACGTTTCGAAAATGACGTCCATGATCAATGATTATCGCTTGTGGGACACCAAACCTAGCAATTATATGATTGAACACGAAAATTGCAGCTGTCTTGCTGTCTGCCTCGAATGTAGGCATCGCCTCGGCCCACTTAGTAAAATAATATACCGCAAGGATGATATACGCATGCCCCCCGGCCGAGTGAGGGTTACAAGTAATAAAATCGATACCCCATTTGGCAAAAGGACCAACGGCAATTATAGGGTGGAGAGGAGCGGGTGGAGCACGCATCTTACGATCAAAAATCTGGCAGTTGTGGCATTTTCGGACCGCCGTAATACAATCTTTAAATAAAGACGGCCAGAAGTAGCCAGCGCACAATATCTTTTGGGCTGTGGCATACCCAGACATATGACCGCCACATGCTCCAGAGTGACAGTCATTTAGAACCCTTTCAGCCTCTTCGTGAGTTAAGCAACGTCGAAAAATAGAATCCACCCCACGGCGATAAAGAGTATCTCCAATAATTTTGAATTGTTGGGACTGGAAGCGAATTTTCCGACGTTCCGACTTTGAAATTTCTGACCGAAAGGATTGGGTCTGGAGATAGATGATGATATCCCCATACCACGGATCTAAAGTGTTGATTAGAAACAAAGATTCGTCCGCAATGGGCTCCTCTGCCACAGTTTCTGTGTCAGCACGCGGGAAGTCACACATTAACTCTGCAAAAACTAAAGATTTCTTAGACTTAGATTTCTCAAACTCCAAGTCGAACTCCTGCAGGATAACGATCCATTTAGAGTACTTGCCCCCTAGCAATTGTTTGATCAAAATGTAGATCATAGGGTTGCAATCCGAAATGACTGTAGTTTTACGTAGTAAAATGTAGTGACGAAAACGTTGGACAGCTTGAACGGCTGCCAATGCCAATTTCTCCACATGTGAGTATTTTAGCTCAGTTGGATTTAACGTTCGACTAAGGTAATATATCACATGTTCCGTTCCGAATTCATCTTCCTGAACTAAGACCATTCCAATGGTGGAATGGGAGGCGGCGAGATACAAAAAGTAATCCTGGTTGTAGTTGGGAGGATGCAACAACGATGCATGGGTCAACATGTGTTTGAGTGCATCAAAAGATTTCTGAGCTATCTCATCCCAAGAAAATTGAGTATTTTGTTTCAACAACCGTGTAAAACCCTTTGTAACCTCGGCGTAGTTAGGAATGAATCGTTGTAAAAAGTTTGCTTTCCCCTGCAAACTTTGGAGTTGGCGAAGACTCGAAGGAGGAGGCAAATTGATAATAGCTTCGACCTTCGAGGGATCAACGCGAATGTCGGCTTTCGAAATTACAAATCCCAGCAATCGACCCGTTTCTATACAGAAGACACATTTGTGTGGGTTCAACCAAATACGATAATGCCTACACCTCATAAAGATTGCTCGTAAGTGGACAAGGTGATCAGCTCGATGTAGTGAATGAGCAGGCAAGTCATCGAGATAGGGTTGCACAATGTGCTTGATGTCATGAAACGCATAAGACATCGCCCTCTGAAAAGTTGCTCCGACATTCTTAAGCCCAAATGGTAATTTTCAATAAGCAAATGTCCCCCATGGACAAATGAAAGCCGTTTTTGGTTGATCGGCAGGTAGAATGTTGATTTGATTGTATCCAGAAAAACTGTCCATAAAGGAAAATATTTCGCTGCCGGCACAATCATCAATGATTTGATCGATATAAGGAGTTGGGTAGTTGTCCTTTGGACAAGCTCGATTAATGTCCCTATAGTCGATGCATATTCTTATTGTTCCCTGGTTTTTGTTAACCAGAACAATATTCGATACCCAATCCGTTAACGGGATCGGATAAATGAAACCTGCTTTCAACAGTTTTTCAACTTCTTCTTTAATTGCAGCAACTTTTCGTGGGTGAATCTGACGCAAACGTTGCCGGACGGATTTAGCATCCGGGTAAGTTTTGATCTCATGAACAACAATCGTGGGATCAATTCCTGGCATTTCCTCATAGGACCAGGCAAACACGTCGCGGAATTCTTGAAATACGGCCTTATATAATTGGATTTCGTCATCTGTACATGAGGCACCTATATGAATGTTCTCAACAATTCTGGGCTTAACCAAAATGTCAATGGGAATAGTTCGAGAGATGTTCCCCAAATTTAACTCTGAATCAGGATGTTTCATTGGATTCTGAGGTTCCTTGACATATTCAATCATAAAGATTGATGAGAAATAATTTTCAAAACGATCATCCTCAGGTAAAAACGAAGATCTGTGATGGAGATCTTCCCATGGTAAATCATCTACACATAGGATTTCACGAATTTGCTCATCAGAGTGAACAAGTTCAGAAAACTTAGTTAAATCCGAGGTTGATGTGAAAAGTGATTCCTCACGGACCACATTCATTAAGTCATTTTCGGTTGAACACGGGTCGGCAAAAGACTGCACGGCTTCATAGGCAATTTCATATGGACTCAAAGGCATAGAATTACCAAATGAGTCTATTTCAGTTTCAGAAGGAACGATCCAAGGATCGTCATAAAAAATAGTGTCTAATGTAATCATATGAATGGTTGCAAATGAAGATGATGCGTTGATTGGAGGAAAAGGAAAAGTTCCCAGTAAACCGACATCTTTAACTAATCCTACCCCAACATCCTTATATGGGATAGTCGTTTTACCGACATGCTGAATACTCTCCGAAGAGGCTGGGTCAGATGAAAAGTAAGCCAGCTGGTCTATTGTTATGATCTTTCCATTATGTGGAAACTTTATGACTCTAAAGACCGATGAAACGACCGCTGTCATAGCGTAAGACCAACTTCGACCCAAGAGAAGGTTGTAGTCTAGAGGGGCATCAACCCTCCACATCTAGACTAACGGTTTTTCCTTCAACCCCTATAGGCAAATCCTGTAGAATACCAAAAGGATGAAACCCGCGGCCATCAAAGGCCTTAAGAATTGTTGGGGATTGATTTAGTGAAGGAGAACCAAGCGATCTCCAACACTGTATCGACATAATACACGTTGAGGCTCCCTCATTAATTACAGTCCGATGAATAGGCCTGTTTTTTACTATCACTGGGATCTGGAAAGCCATTTGATGAGGCAAACGCGGTGTACTATTTTCTAGATCAAAGATTATTAGGTTCGGGTCCTGAACATCAACAGCTCCTATAGCCGACAAAAGTAATTTACGTTGTGCTGGGCATGATTGCAGCACTTCCAAAGCTGACATTGCTGAGGGTGAAATAGCTAAATCCTCAACAATGTTATAATTCTGAGCCGCTCTCGCATGTGGATTTAAAGTTGACTTTCGAAGTATACCCTTGGCAGGCGGTTTGATTACTAAGTCTGGATTAGGTTTCTCGATCTGTAGTGGATCGAAACCGGGAGCTGAGGTTGATGGATTAGAATGAGAAGATTCTGCTTCTTTGCCATTTACAGGACTTTTACTACCATAATGTTGCGATCGAGTCGCAATCCTTACATGGGACATCATCAATATGGGTTCTTCATTGGCACTCGAGGAAGAACCTATCATCTTGCTATCTTGATTTGGAAATGGATCCTTCAAAACAGCAGGAGTTTGGGAACCTTTGACGATCTTCGCAACCTCTGCTCGATGAGGGCAGTCTCTTGTAAAATGTTCTTCGTCAGAAATGAGACATGGATAACGATGTTTGCGCTTTTCATCATTGGATTCCGCCTTTTCAGATTTCTCTTTTGAACTTTTGTCTGTTTTATTCTTCTTCTTTCCTTTCTTCTTCCCACCGGATTTTGATTTAGTCGTAGATGATTCTACAACGTGAATATCGGTGGAAACCTCTGCAGAAGAATCTCCTGTCGGGGAATCAGGCAAGGTTATGATAGGAGAAGAATTCTTAGAAGACTTCTTCTTACTTTTAGTGTTAACCGTACCAATCATACCGTCAGCGGCATGAGATCCCGAAGGAGCTGCAGTGATTTTATTTGACTTGGGAAGATCGGGGATATTTTCATGTAACGTACCTAACTGAGTATAGACTAAGTCAAGGTACTGTGCTTGAGCAATCACTTGCTCCTCAGTAACAACTCCGGCTTTAGCAACATCTTCAGTGATCCTTTTCCAACAAAGATTTTACAAACCACTCAGCCAAGATTTGATCCGGAATAAATACCTTCACTAAACGTCGTCGACGTCTCCACTCATGAATATGATCTGAAATGTATGTGGATGTCGATTGTTTTAGCGAAGTTAACAATTCCGTGCCATTGTCATATCAGACTAGCAACTGGAAATGAGTTAAAAACGAGGTAGCTAACTGACTAAAATTATAAAAAGTGCCTCGCGGTAACTCAATGTACCACTTGGCCGCGAGACCAATTAGAGTGTGCTGGAAAAGTCTAAGACGGATCGAATCATCTGTGATGGAGTTAGACGCACACCAGAGGTGGTAAGTCATCACATGGTTCGACGGGTCCTCTCCAGATTTACTTTCGAACTTGGGAATGTCACTGGGAAACTTATTCGGCATTGGCGGCCAAAACGGAATATAATTAATCGGATCGTTCGTTAGGCGTGACAAGTCTGGTAAGTCCAAAGTTGCGATAAGAATCAAAAGAGCGAGGGCATCCACAAGCTTGTGTTGGACCAAAGGTAGGCCCTAAAAACCTTTGTTTGCTATTGTTAATTGAAGCATATTTAGAGAAAGATAGTGTCTGGTTGGTTTGCTTGTCGTTAGGTCTTCTTTAGATTCTAGGAAGGTCTATCTTGTCCGCAAGATCGACTCATTCCGTGCGACAAAATGGCGACTCCGCTGGGGAGTTTCACTCACTCTCCAATGGAACCAAGAGGTATGTGATCTATCCTCTCAAGCTCAACCAAAGAGTCTCAATTTCACCAGCATTTACCCTCAAAATGTTCAGCTTCTAACCTCTCTAGTCCTCACCCCAATGCCTGTATTTATAGTGAAATGGAGGGAAGTTACTAGGTCCTCCTTCAAAGGGATAAAGCCCTCCTTCAAAGGGATAGCTCCTTTAGTCAAGGGATTAGCTCCTTCTCTTTTGGGATGCATGAACCACCTCAGAGCGAACAATCCACATCAAAATTCCTTCTAGAAAACTCTAGAATTAACCCAAAGTGAGTTTTTTAAGATAAAAATTGCGCCTTTTGACTTTCACAGGGGTCCGCACCTACACCGTTAGGAACAGAGCGGGTAGGTACGTAGCTTTTGTACACAGAAGGTGCGGGACCGCAGGTGACCATGAGAGAAAGTGCGGAACCAGAGTTACATTGATTTTTAATGTCTTTCTCCCACTTCCAAAGCTTGATTTGAAGAGCTGAGGTCTTAGACTTGCTTAGGAGGACAGTACAAGTGATGATAGACCCATACTGACTGAAAATAATCATGGTGACGATATTTTTGTGTAACAGGACACTTAGTCTATTCTGGTCTTGAAGATTTTTTATTTTTCCCTATTTTTCTCGCTTATTGTAAGTTTAGCCTTTATAGTCGCGTTGTCATCGCTGATTTTTTAACGACAGTCACATTGATTACCCTTGCATCACTATTTTGCATATAACAGGTGTGATGATCGCTGAGGATGAAGAAAAATTAGGGTTTCTTCTTGTTTTCAATGTTTTTCCCCTCTGTCAATGATTTTCCATTGTGTCCACAGTGTATTTGTCTTGGTTGTCATGCTTGTATGAATAAAATTGTCTCTTGACTTTGTTAATTTGTGTTTTAAGCTTGATTGCTTTCTAGGGTTTCTAGGATTTCTAGGGCTTCTAGGTTACCCTCCACTCATTATTTGGTATGCTTTCCTGACATTGATAGCTTCAATTTAGGATTCTTCTTATGATCACAACATCTTTTCCATGTTGCTTTTGGTTCATTGATGCAAAGTTGTTTTCATTAGTGTCGAGTTGTGTCGATGCTTTGAAAATTGATTCACTTCCATTGTCAAGCATAGATTAAAAATTGTTTTCTTTGGTTGGACTGAAAGAAGGTGCTTGTTTTCATTCTTATGTTTCGAAAAGGAAAAGTGAAATCTTTTGTCATTCAAGTATTTTTGAGACATTTCCTGCATTGAAACCATAAAGTGAAAGAAATTTTCATTGAATTGAATTGATTACATTTTCCTTTACTCATTACATTAGTTTGCATTGATTGAATCAAAGTGAAAGAAAAATCATTATTGCATCTTAGTGAAAGGAATGTGATTTTTGTTTCTATAAGATCGCATCTTAGCATTGCATTTGTTAGTGAAATGAAAGATTAGATTTCGTTTTTACATCTTTCATTGGAAAGAATTGTGTTTTGATGCGTTTTGCTTGGTTTGATGCATTATTTGGTTGTCTCTCTTCCTTCATTAGTTTAGCCTTGATTGAATGAAAATATTTCATTTTCATCATTTAGTTGCATTATAGGAATAGGTGACATCGTTGAGACATCAAATTGAAACTTAATCCAACATAAACTTAAAATTTACGTCAATTAACCTAAGGAGCATTTGGAACTTAATTAAAAACATTTAGAGGTCTAGGCTAGAGATGTGTTCCGGCATATTTAAACATAGCAACTGCCATTAACTATTTGCATTGTATCCTGGGGGTGAAATCTCATCCCAGTACTAAAGTATATTGAAGGTTCTCCAGTTATTTCGGGTATATAGGAGGAACTCCAATATGATAAGTATGTAGGGACGCTCTCATCGAATGGTTCTGCATTAGACAACGCTAACACGGACTTGTTCTCCCCGTACCGTTGAGTATATATTGGGAGATCCCACTAGGTTTTTATCCTTTAGCCATAGGTAACCAAGTATGTCGCCTTGTAAATGTTATACACCAAACACAACATTTGGGGAGATTAGTTGTCATACGTTAATTCCTTGATTTCATCTAGGGTGTATATAGTGGTTCACGAATACTTGGTAAACCCTTGTGCCTAGTTACCCCTTTTTTATTTATTTATTGTTAATTTCTAAAATTAATTGACCGTGAAACAACATCCTTCCTATGGAAATACTCCTTAGTAGATCTTAGGTTGATACCAATGGCAGCATAATTTCCTGAGTCTACCAATCAAGGAAGCCCCTCTAACAAGAATCCTAGTCCTTTTCCTTCTTTTGGAAATATTGATGCTCCTTATATGGAAACATTGTCCCTTCCTAAATTGACCATTGGTCTTCCAGTTTGGTTATTTTCAACCTCGGTGGCTCTGAGTGTCCAAACAGATTTTCAACCGAGTTCTCCTCCACCTCAACAACATCAACTTCATGTTGATCCTAAAATTGACCACTCGCCTTCTTCGCTTGTTTCTTCACCTCGTTCTTCCTCTTCGCCTGGTGAAAGTTTGGATTCTAGTAACTAGGAAGCTAAGAATAAGAATAAGAGGATGAAGAAGAATAAGAAAAATATGTAAAGGGGCAACCAAGAAGCCATTGCTATGGATGCAACTAATGTAGAAAAATCTTCCAACCATCCCTAGAAAGTAAAATTCCCTTGCCTGTTATGTAAGGGTGACCACCTTATTCAGAATTGTCCTGGTATTCCTAAGGTCTTAGAAGTGTGGTCCATAGGTTCACATCGACCTTTGTCATCAACCTCTGGAGTTCATGTTGGTGACGAACCCTCAACTAGTAACCGTAAAGCTCATGGGAAAAAGGGAAAAGTCAAATTTCCCTGTAAGTAGTGTGAAGGTAATCATCCCATTCACCTTTGTCCTCTTACGGATGAAGCTTCCAAAGAGTTGGAAAACCTTACTTCTTCCCGGCCTTGTCTTCTGGTTGGTTATCGAAAGCTTTCACCTAATATTTTGTTAGTTGATCCAGTGATTGATCAAAATCCATCTTTGGTCAAACTCGCTCTCTCTAAAAGTGATTCTTGTGAGTCCATTCTCAACCAACCATTGGTTGAGAAAATGGTATACATGGCTCCACCTTCGGTTAATCGTGCCTTTCTGGTAAAGA
Organism: Pinus tabuliformis; assembly: GCA_031772625.1. Taxonomy (NCBI): domain Eukaryota; kingdom Viridiplantae; phylum Streptophyta; class Pinopsida; order Pinales; family Pinaceae; genus Pinus; species Pinus tabuliformis. The sequence continues at coordinate 180,690,644 of CM062807.1, read as the reverse complement.
TTAAACCCCATACTGCTCAGGTTTTTCTGGTTTCTTTAGTTTCAAATGAACTGGAGGTAAATCCTCTTATTCCTGATGTGCATGAGAGCAGTTCCCCTATTCCAATACAGAAAGAGGGGAGGTCTCATGTTCCTACGACACCCCCTCCAAGTATTTTAGCCACTTCTTTTGATTGGAGTTCGCTAGCAGGATATTGCCTTACATCTTACATGCCTTTTGATATTACAGTACAGGCTTACCATATGGCCATACCTAGCATAGTCATAGACGATGGCACATCTGTTAGCATTTTGTCCTCAGCTACTTGGCAAGCTTTAGGTTCTCCTCAGCTTGTCCCCGTCACCCAGAATATGTTAGTTTTTAACAGAGGAACCATTCAACCATTAGGGATCCTTCCTAAGTTACCTATTACTTTGGGAGGAAATATTGTCTACATAGACGTGATGAGTATCCAAGGCTCGTTGGATTTTAATCTACTCCTTGGTGATGACTATGTTTATTTCATGGGAGCTCTTTTATCTTCTCTCTTTTGTGTAATGTGTTTCCCGCATGAAGGAAGCATTGTGATAATTGATCAACTAATTACATTCATTGGTCCTCAATCAACTCCCACTTAACCATCATCGATTAATGGTTCTCGTATGCAAGCAGTATCACCCCCGCCACAGGTTAATTATGTGGCCACCTGTTCCATGCCCACATTTACTAATTATCTAGTAGGTGATGTAGTACACCATGTACTAGGGACATTGGAACCTGATTTTTCATTTGGATCCCTGGACATGTATCCCTTCCAGAGTGTTATTCTCCCATCTGATGATAACCTCTTGGAAGCCATGGCCTCCTTTTGTATGTGATCAATGGTATGGATTCCTTGTCTTGTGTCAAGCTCATTAAAAAATAAAACAAGAACCATGAGGATAGTTCTTTTACTATGTTAACCTCGTTAAAAAATGAAATAGGTGTCATGAGGATAGTTCTTTTACTATGTCAACCTCATTAAAAGATGAATTAGGTATCCATGAGCAGATTTCTTTTACTTGTGTCAAGCTCGTTAAAAAATTAAAAAAGGTGTCATGAGCATGGTTATTTTCTTGTGTCAAGCTCATTAAAAAATGAAACAAATCCCCTTCAAATTCGAGACTTTGATTAGATCTCATAAAATCCCAGTTGAGACTTTCACTCGATCTCATAAGTGAAACTTCATTCCATCTACCTTTTAGTAACCAATAGTATAATTAGGTGAATGAGATGAAGCTTGGGGGGCATGTACCTCAAATTGAGTCATTATACTGGGGGCATGCAAACTTATCTCAAGCATAATTTATCTTTGTTTCAATCTTGTGAAAAAATGAAACCATCTTTAGGTATACTCAAGCATAGTTTCCCATGTTTCAAGCTTGTGTAAAAATGAAACCATTTCCCTCTTTACATCTCGTGATTGTAATCTTATCATCTTGTTTTTCCATATGAGCCTTGGTTTTTTCATTCCATCATCACAATCTCTTTGGCTGATCATATTCTTTCACTTAGTTGTTTTACCTTTGCCTCAGGAACATCTACAACGAGTGGTCTTATTAGCCATCCTCTTGACCTTTACATTTTTTTAGTAGTTCCATCATCACCGAAACCAATTGCTATCCTTTTATACTACTTGTTCCTCCAGGAGGAGTCATCTTTAAAGCTCTTTTCTTACTCTTGAAAAATGAAAATATTGTAGAGTACTTGTTGTTTCAAACTTGTTAAATTAAATGAATTGGTCATCTCAGTATACATTTAACCCTTTTTCAGGTTGAGATCGAATATTTACGAAAAATGTACACCTTGGTTGATATGGTCAAGAGGTTATATCGAATATTGTTTTCTACCTTTTCAGGTTCGAGCGACAAATTACGAAAAGGGACATGATGGAGTTTTCTTTTTCGTCTCTTTTTCAAACTCTCTAAATATGAAAAATAAATCAAATTATTATTTCGTCGGACTCATTAAAAATTAAACGACGAAAGACTTATCACCATAATGAGACCGAGTTTATCCTTCCTAGGACTTGTAAAACTTACTAGGATGGATTCATCTGAAGGATGAACCTATATGACAATCATATGGTATCCTCTTCAAGCTTGTGTAAAAATAAATAGGTACTTGCTAGAAATAGTGGGGAAAAATTGAAAGTGAAACATCTCTTGTATAGGAAACATGTCGCTCTTGAACATGACACTCATATGTTTCTCATGTCGAGTTTGGGATTTCCTCACTTAGTCACTTGTCCTTTTGGGTTTAGGTGACCCATTTTGCCTCTCATCTAACTATTCCACTTCATCATTATGACCCTTGGTCTTATGTTCAGTCTAATGCTGCCACGCTCCAGAGTCATATCGCCAATGTTCAAGAGAAGTCCCATCTGCAGTTTAATACCTATACATTGTCTAACCTTTTGCAACAGTCCTGGATCATACTCATTTATTCCACTTTATTCCTTTTTTCATTTCGATGATGACAGAATCATTATGACCCTCCTTCGATGGGTCATTTCCAATCGACTTCAACTCATTATCTAGGAAGATGACTTAGAAGCTCCCTTTCAGTACCTTAGAGCTTGCATGCCTTAATGGCAAGTTCTTTACGTCTGACAACAGGTTTTCATCATTGGCCTTTGATCGAATGATTCCATGAGTGTTCGAATTCAGCTTCATTTTCACATTCATAGATTTTATTGTCGTACCTTAAGAGCCATTGTCACTATTGGTGGTTTCTCTCGTGCATGTTAATGATCCACATCATTAGTCGGTAATCAAGTGGTTTTCTAGCATGTTCGACTTCGACACATTCATTCACATGTTAGAATTCGTACTTTGATCGAGTTGGGACGGAGTTCAAGACCCTGAGTTTTGTCTAATATGGCTCAGGCTGCGTAGAGTTATATATTATTCATGATTGTACACATATTTCTTCAATACGGATGGTTGTGACCATACTGTGAGACTTTACATTTATGATGATCCTTCTATATCTGGTGGTTCTGTCCATACCTTCAATCTTAGATTTATAGATGATCCTTCTCATTCGGATGGTTGCATCCATGTCATGGATATTTTTCATAGTCCTTACTATCTGGATGGTTGCACCCATACCGTGGATTCATGTTTTGATATCAGATATGTATATGTATATGTGTCCTTGATTTGTAGGTATCCTGACAGTGTTTGTTCTCGTCCTTGCAAAAGCTCGTAAAGCATCTCAGCCATCACTCCCTGATCTTCCTTCATGCTTTAGGGGGCATTTGTTACACAGTATTTTGTCACACCTCCGATACTTCCCTGTGACATACCCTGAAGTGACCAAAACATGACCATCATGCAGTGTACTCATCTAGATATGCAACTCAGATCCTCCCTAAAATACTCATGGAAAAATGCCTTGAGCTTCCCCTAAAGAAAAGGGCTCTAAAACCCTAATTTGAGGATCATCGCTCCCCTGACACTGAAAACCGCGATGGTCACTAGTTGCACTATACTAGCCTCACGATGCCAACGTGATTTTGGCTTGGATACCAGCGATGATCCATAAATGTCAATTTTCCCAAAGAGGACAAGAAGCTTCTTGATCTAGAGGCTTCCAGAATGATGAGATGGAGGTTGTTCAGCATGGATGAGGTCAATTTCTCTCAAATTTTCCTTTTGGCCTTATCCCTATGAGCTACCTCTTTGAGATGAGGGCCTTCTCCTATCTTTGGAGAAATCCTAACTCCCTTTTCCTACATATATATTCATCCTCTCCCATTCCCAAATGGTTGGTTTTTGGCTATTGACACCCTTAAGTTGAGATTGTGCCTACATGCTACTCATTTGGCTTGGAGAAGGAGTGCTTGGAGAGCTTGAGCTTGGATTTGGTGTTGGTTTTAGGGGGCTTGACTCAGGTTCAGAATTAATTAGCCAAACAAATCCCTACACTACTAGTATTTTTGGCATCAACACGTGGAGCGCGGACCAAAGTCTCACCCAAAGCAATATGGGGGGATGTTGGAACCAGTTTTCTGCACCCTAAGATGGTCATGATTTTGTTTAATTCCCTCTATCCCTACCTTTGCACAGGTTGCTTCACTCTAGGGATTGTGAGACTAGCCCTCTATTCCAGCCTTCAATACCTTTGTGAAAGGGTACAATCAACCTTTGCAAAACCCTAACCTACTGCTCAGGTACTTTTGCGTTGTTATGGCAGTGTGTCGTGCAGATTCCCCAATTAATCTAAGTGACTTGCTTATCTCATAAAATAATTATAGTTAACACTGCGTAAACAGATAATCGTAATTGCATTAAATTATTCAACGTAATTGCATTCATTCACGCATCACATAAGCATAATAAAGGAAATTCATACATAACATATTAAGATGCAATAACAGAACAAAGACACGGGAATTTTCGAATGTTTCTCTTTATTGATATCTTCCAAGTGTTTACAAACTCTGTCTGCCCTATGCACACAGCTGTAGGGGTCCACACATTCAGCTGTGGACTTCTACCCTAGGCCTCTGCTCACTCAACTTCAGAGCCTCTTACTTCAGAGCTACGACTCTCTTACCTTATTCATCATTCTATGTCCCTAAAACTACTTAGAGCTTAGCTCTTTTATACAATCCCATGGTCCGCAGACCATGGGTAGAACTCTTACAGCCAACTTTACTTTACAAAACTAAGGGTAGACTACCCTTTATGACAAATAACACCTTCGCACTCCGCGACCTCAAAATGCGGAGACTTTACCATTTTATTACAAAATTTAACTCAAGCATGGCCTTTTAGCCCCAAAACTGCTCTTGGGGGATCTCTCTCCCAACACAAACTTCATTACTTGCCCTCGAGTCACTCGGTAGGCACGGAGATCTTTGCGTGAAGCCCATCCAACTCAACCTGTATGATCGCTACCTCGGCTGTGCACTGAGCTACCGCCTGCTTTGCATCTTCCATTATCATCTCGGTCACTGCTCCTGCGCTGTCAGCCTGAATATTTTGTTGCGTCACTTGCAGAGTCGCAAGCTTTCCTTCAATATTGCCTATGACTGTGTAAGCTTCCTCCAGCTAGGGCTTTAGTCACGCATTCAACACTGCTTCCTTGTGCAGCGCTGCATCCACCTGCTCCTTCAGTTGCTTAGCCTCCTGCAGCTTGGCTAACCTCTGTGTCAGTCCGATGGTTAGCGTTGTGCCCTTAACCTAATCGTAGCGTTGTTGGAGTTTATGCGCTTACGTCACTAGCCTCTGTATATTTGGGTCCTCCTGCAAGCTTGTCAGGACCTCAAATGATTGCTTGAACAACTATGTGCAGTCTGCTACTGCACTCTCCACCATCGTGACTACTTCTGTGGTAGTAGTCGCCCGCTCTTCCTTTACCTCTGGTGGTGTTGAAGGTTGGTCACTCAACTGTAGCTCTGTAATCTGCAGGTTCAACTCCAGTTGACCTGCTCCATCTCAGTCTGAGTGTCGCACACCCATGTGGCCAATTTGCGGATGTGGACCTTAACTGCCTCTTCCTTCAGAATGGCCAACTCTGGGACCATTCTTAATGCCTCCTCAATGACCTGCGTGATCTTCTTGCTCTGGTTGGTTGCCTCGGTCTCAGCGGTGATGGCAGCATTTCTCTGTAGGGCCATCTGTTCATTGTTGATCCATTGTTCGTTGATCACCCTGAGGGCGCGGTGCTCTCGGGCCCTCATTTCTGCAATTACTCCATCCTGCAAGAGGTGGAGTGCTTCGCATGAAAGCGCTGCCAAGTTCAACCCAACTCCCTTCAAGGTGCTAATAGTGGACCTGTCAGCCTCATTTTTCATGGTCAGTGCTCCATCCAGCAGCACTATCGCACTAGAAGCCATTGTGTGCAGCATATCAGTAGCCTCTAAAGTGATGATAGCCAAGCTAGTAGACACCGTACAAGCCTGCAATGCGTGGGTCTATAACTCCTGCAACCCGATCTGGATGGACCCTAGGATGATCTTCTGTTGTTGTTCAAATTGTCGCAAGGCCTACATAGTCACATCTTTGACTATGTCACCAATATCATGTAATTCGCCCTTTGTCAATGTGATAGGGTCCAGTGAGGTATTGGTCACCTTAGATTTCTTTTTGAACCCTCCCTTCTCCATCTCTCTTGGGCACTTAATGCGGGCGGATGTCTCCTGAGGGTCAGCGTCGTGCAGCTCTATGTCTTCCTCTTTGGTCTCAGGTGAAGGCAACCGTGTGCCTTTGTCAAAGCCCCGCTCTGTGCCATCTGTCTGTTTTCTTGCCTCTTCTACCTGGGACTTCTTAGCGGCCTCCTTTTTCCTCTTCTCGACTAGCTACACCATATTCAGCTTGGCCTCCTCCTTCTTCTTCTGTGCAGTAGACTTGCTTCCACCCACCGCCAAATCCATGGTAGTGCGCCACTCCGCCAGCCATTTATCAAGCACCGCATCGATGGTGTCATCTATGGCCAAATACAGTAAGTCGTACCACTTCTTAACAAGGTCCTTTCACGCCCTGGTGGAGATTCAATGGAAATCAACTTTGAACTCGACATAGCTATGCAGGTTAGCATACACCATGGGCGACAATCACGACTTGCGATTGATGGCTATCCTGATATTCATTTCCATCAAGATCCAGAAGATCTTGCTATCCCGAACTCATTTTGCATGCTTGGTCGCCCACAGCGAAGCATACTTCACTGCTTCAAGGAGGTCTAGCACGATGGAAGGGAACTGGCTATCCTCTAGTAGCTCCCACGCTACTAGCACAATCGACATAAAGAGCCACGCTTAGTGGAATGTCTTGCTGAGTGTTATAGACATATTTGGGCACATCAACCCCAAACTTATATGTCGAAAAACTAGGGCTCATCAACCCCTAAAACAATTGTTTCATGCCCTAAAAGAACATGGTCATCTAAGTACATCATTCCCCAAAAGTTCCACCTGAGAAACCATCCAGAATTGGACTAAACTAAACCATACTAACTGCTACACTGGCCAAGTGCGATGCATACTAAGTGATACACTGCTCAGGTGTGATGCATACTGATTAGGCCTTCTATAGGGTGTGATGGGCAAGGATGGACAAATGTCCGAGACAGTTTGCTAAGTGGATACTCATAGAATCTTCTAGAAACTTCCCCTTTGCCACTTGCCTCTCTAAATTCGCCCAAGGATGAGTAAGAGATCTAAACTTCAGTTATCCCTTCTCTTGTGGAACCAAATATAACAAGTGGAATGACACTAATCAAACCTCAGAGATGACTCACACCCTTGCACACATCTATAAATGGATCCCTCATCTAAGAGATCTGAAGGCTGGAATGTTTTGAATTGCAAGGAAGTGTTGATAGTTTGTAATTGAGGAAAGAGAATTGCATTGTTGGTGTGATATTACTATTTCATGAGGTGAAGAGGGCTTGATGCTGGGAGGATGATGCTGGATCAGACAACTAGGTTGTAATTCTCCCTTCTATTTAATAAAGTTCTTCAAGTTTTCTACCATATGATGGTGCAATTGTGAATGTTATCATTTGTGAATGCCATTATATGTTCATTATATATCTGATTCTCTAATGTGTATGTTGTAATATATCAAGATGCTTTGACGGTTCTTTGTTACTGTGTTTCTACAGGTACTCTCCAAGCGGGATAAGTACGGGGAGGAGTTGCAAGCTCTATCAAAGGGGAGATAGATCAAGCAGAGGATTAAGCGGAAGTTCTAGGTTAGTCCCATTATCTTTCTCTTATCCATTACACATAGAAGAAATTGTTGAATTGCTTTAAACTATTGTTTCTAGGGTAGCTGCCAAACCTAGATGGCTAGTTGCTCAAAAAGACACTAGTTTTTTCAGAAACATTGAGCTCTTGCACTTCATGGCAGTTCACCAGGAACTCTCCACAAAAGTATTCCGACCATTTAAACTAAACTCCTTCTGCACACTGTTGTGCGAGCGCAATGACAGGCGTCGGCACCTCATCGGCATGACACTTCTGCATCACCTTCCCTGCAAGGATCTACATTTCTACCTTCACAACGGGGTCGCAAATGCTGGAGATCATGTACCCACGTGACTTCTTCACCAGCTTGAATTTTTCCTTCATTGACTCTGCAAGCGCCTGTTCGCCACCCTTGCCGCTAAAGATCATCGCTGGATTCTCACCTGTATATGACAGGCGCGTTATTCGGTGAATAAACCTATCTATGATGGGTATCGGCTCCTCCAGCCACAGAAACCCATCATGCACAAAGAACAACAGCTACTTGATGACCAAAACTATCACTGAGGTGCGGTTATAGTGCGGCACACAGAGCAGGTTAAGCAACCTGCCTTCTCTACTCCCCTGAGCCACTTTCGCAGCTCCAATGCAGTCATCCTCGTATTCGTGTCTATGATGCGGTCCATCAGCTGCTTGGTTGCCAGGTGTGGGAACTTTTCGTGGTCTGCCAAGTCCCAATCTTCAAGCTTTAGTATCGGCACCCGTTCCAAACGCAGACCGTCGAAAGAAATTTCATCCGGCAGCAGAGGGGTTTGCAGGGGAGTCTTAGTCTCATCAATGTCCTTTGGGACCTTGGACTTACGCTTGCTCAGAGGGACATACTCTGGCAACCGTGTAATAGGGTCCATACGCTGGGCTTTAACATCCTCTACTTCCATTCCCACATCCTCATTGTCCATCAGGATGTCTTTGATATCTTCCTCCTCTGCTTCTAGGTTTATAGCCTTGCCTTTCTCCTATGCAATGAGCTTTGATGGATTTCACCTTGGCGAGGCACGCACCAGTATGGCAGGTTGCTTGCCCTTCTTGTCCTTCACGGTTTCCTTGGTTGGGGTTGGCTTCGGTCTTGGCATTCTCGAGGATTTAGGGACCTCCACTAATACTTCGGCTACTTCTGGAGCAGCAACTTCGGGGGCAGCTACTTCTGTCTGATTTTCCATTTCTTGTGCTAGCTCCTCTACTACTTGCATTGTATTTATAACTTCTAGGGGTGCTGACATAACACTCTCTATCAGCGCTTGTGACGTCTTGAGGAAGTTTGAAAATGCAGGAGTCTGTTTGAGAGCCTCGAAGAACTCTAAGTCCATAGGTGTCTAAGAGCTCAACAACTAAATACTCAAAATAGCAAGTGTTTCTTGCTAGACAACCAATTGTAATTTATAGGGCATTTTGAATTCAAATCCGACCATTCCCCCCAAAATCGATTCATTAATGTCAGATTGGCGGCAGATTTTCAAGGATCTAAGCCATAAATTTCATCTTAAATGTCGGTTGCGCATCCATTTGGCCTCACTTCTACCATCTTTTCATGAACAGTGATTGTAACGGTCACTTTTCGGCCAACCTGCACGATTTCTCCCTGGGTAGCGCAGCTCCCTCCACGCTGCCACAAACCTAGTGACACTCCCTTGCTTCGTACCATCTTCCAATCGTGCAACTCCCCAACCTGGGCAGTGTAGTTTATAGTCTCGTGCCTCCTTTCAGCTTCCTGGAGCACTAAGACTATGCTACCTTCATTTAGTCACATGGTCGGACCGTCAGTGTATGGCTTCAAGCGACTACCATTCACCTTTCCTAGGAAGGGTTCTCCATTAATTTGACCAGTTGTACCACTCCTCCTTCAGTAATCTCCTTAATAACATAAGGCCCTAAGGAGTGCATCCTGAACTTCCCTGGAAATTTATCAAACTTACCATCATATAACAAAACCAAGTCACTTACCTTAATGAGCGCAGCTTATGTGTTGATCATGCCATGCCTTTTCGCGCTGCTTTTGGACCTGCTAGTGAAATCTAGCTAAAAATATTTCTTCCTCCAATTCATCCAGCTGTGTGAGTCTTTCCTCTAGGGCTCCACAATCCGTCATACCTGTGAACGCTTCTATGCACAGGCTAGGCACAATATACTCCATAGGCATTACCGCTTCAACACCATAGACAATCCTAAAGGGGTTTGTCCTGTCAACTTCTTGCATGTTGTTCGATAAGCCCATAGTACTGCAGGTATGCGTAGGTCCCAATCACTTCTCTAAGCATTACAAACCTTGGTCGGTGCATTTTTGAATACTTTTTTGAATGCTTCCACCGTCCCGTTAGCCTACAGGTGATAAGGCGTGCTCTTCTGGTGGTATACCTGAAATTCCTCCGTTAGCGCGCTGATAATCTCATTCAGGAATTGTGTGCCGAAATCAATCTTCAATATATTTGGACATCCAAATTGCATCAATACATGCTCAAAGAGGAATTTTGTAGTGGTCGTGCCTATGCAATCCTTCATAGGTTGTGCCTCCACACAACGAGTCAAATACTCCGTCGCAGTGATAATGTACCTTGCTCCTGTTTTTCCTTGGGGCTGAATGGGTCCCACAAAATCTATTGCCCACTTTTCAAAGGGTTGCAACTTCATCTTTGGATTCAAATGCATCTCATCCCTTCATGATGGCCTACCAGTCCTTTGACATACATCACACGCCTTGCAATATGCTTTTGAGTCCGGATGGAGGGTTGGCCACTGCAACCATGTGCGTAGAATCTTCTGCGTGGTTTCTCTTCCTGCATAATTTCCTCCCACGACACCCCCATGAGCATCCGCGAGGATGCTACTTCTTTCAAACTCAGGTAGATACCATCACAATATCTCATCAATCCCCATCTTGTACAGATGCCCAGCAATGACAAAGAAATCTGTCATGCGCACCACTAATTCCTTCTTTTGTTGGACAGTGTATCCTTCTGTTGCAGTACCTATCGTTAGGAAATGTATTATATCCTCAAAATGACCATACGCGATGTGCACTATAAACAGTTGGGCATTAGGCAATCCTTCTTCCAAGTTAGTGGGTTCCTCCCCTATTTCGATGCGGGACAAATGGTCTAATCCTGCGTTTAGTCATCCAGGCTTCACAATAACTTCACAATCATATTCCTAGAACAATAAGAGCCACCTGCAGACTCTCCCCCCCCCCAACACATGCTTATTGACCAGGTACTTCAACGTGGAGTGATCTATATACATCTTAAAATGGCCTCCCAGCAAGTAGTGCCTATACTTCTGGAGCGTATACACCATAGCTAGCCCTTCACGCTCAGTGGTGGAATATTTCTTCTCTGGTTTGGATAATCTTCGGCTTGCGAACACAATAGGATGGTCCAAGCCTTCTCCACTAGCCTGTGTCAATATTGCTCCCAACGCTATACATGACACAACGATATGCACATGAAACTCCTTCTTCCAGTCCAAGAAGACTAGGATCGGCGCGGTGACCATATTTTCTTTCAATATATCCAATCTCTTCTTACAGTCATCATTCCAGCAGAATGTGGCATCCTTCTTCAACAATTTATCCATAGGCGTGGTGATTTGGGCATAACCTTTGATAAATTTTCTGTAATACCCTGTATGTCCCAGGGTAGCGCGCAGCTACTTCACACTCCTTGGTGCTTCCAAGTTCAATATCACCACTATCTTTGTAGGATCTACCATTAGTCCCTGTCTGCAAACCACATGCCCCAACAAGTTCCCAAAAGGAACACAAAACAGACACTTCTTGAGATTGAGCGTGATTTGGTATCTTTGACAAGTATCCAGCATCAGGTGCAAGCTCACTACATGGCATTTAACTAGCCCAAACACGGTCCAGTCATCAAAATATGCCTCCAGGAACTTATGAATAAATTCCTTGAACACAACAACAACTATGTAGGAGAAGATCGCAGGTGCATTCTTCAATTCAAACGGCATTACAGTGTACTAAAAACAACCCCACTCAGTCACGAAGGTTGTCTTGATCCTGTCATCCGGCGCAATTTTGATCTAGTGGTATCCCAAGAACCCATCAGTGAAGGAATATGCTTCCTGGCCACCTACATTGTCCAACACTTCATCAGTGAATGGAGTCAGGAAAGGATCATGTACACAAGCGTCATTCAGCTTTTTGAGATCCACCCATATCCTTATTTCATCCTTCTGCTTTTTCTCCTAGACCACCATTGGGCTACCCAATCAAATTCTTCCACAGGCTCAATGATACCTGCTGCAAGCATATTGTCTAGCTCTAAATGGACCTTCTCCTTATATTTTGGATTGAGACGGTAAGGTGTTTGCTTAACCGGCTTCGCGTTGGGTTTCAACGTGATCTTCATCATACCTAGGTCCCTGATTATCCCTTTCAGGTCTGTAAGCTTGGTAGGGAATAAATCCTGGTATTCGCGGAGCAATTCAATGACCTTATCCACTGTCGCATCATCCCAGTAATCTCTAATCTTTGCAAATTTGGGCTCTGCCTCAATTATATCAAGGTTCTCAATCTGCAGCCCTTCAACCTTGCAGTGGCCTTCTGTTTCCAGAATGTTAATCTTCCATAGATCCTGGCCCTCTTCTTTAGCAGTTACATTATAACATTCTAGCGTGTGACTCATCTGAGTAGCCCACTCAAGCTGAATCAAGTCTAGAGGATCCTGCGGTATCCTAAAGATTATTTCTTTTACCTCTTGTAGTGCTTCATCAATATTGTCAAACTCATCCTCAAAACTCAATGTCATCATGAATCCTTTGCACAGGATATCCCATTCACTTGTCCCATGGCAGAGCTCTGTTTCTACATACCAATTCATCGGAATAACATCCAGGGTATGACAGAACACGTGCACCCACTCAAGTTGGGGCTTTTCTCCATAAGCCTGGGCCCATTTGGCCAAATATGAGCATGGATCATCCTGCCCATCATACTTGTCTATCATTCGCATCTTCGGCTTCCCGAAGTGAGTTCTCATCATTATCCTACATTCGCGCCAATCATCAAACCTTCCCTTATGCGTACCCCACCACCTTGCAGGCGTAGCGCACAGTGCCCAGTCCAACACCTGGAAGCGCTGCTTTTTTGCTACCTCTCTTTCAAATGCATCCAAAAATATATCTACCTCATTCAGGCCATCATAAGTAGGCAAATTTCTTACCTCTGATGACACACAGTGCAGCGATCAGGTCATCATGTTGCAATTCAGCATAGTTACTTCATGTAACTGATTTTGCCAACGTTATATTTCTTCATCGGAATCTGAAGTGCATGAACTCTCACGATCAAATGTAATTCATCCATCTGCAATGGGATTCACCCAATCTTGGTTTCACACTATTATATTATAGATACAATCCAGATCGTCATCACTCTCATAATCGCAGACTGGTTCCATATAGCGCGATCCTTTAGCAAGATCGAGGGGTACTATTACGCACAACGATTTCTTCTCAAATATCATCTTTCACTTCTTCAGATTGATTACCCCATTCATATCAGTAGCCCAGTCAATTCCCAGGAGTGCAGGATAGGGATTGATGTCATCCACTATCTCTATTACTTCAATAATAGCCAGCGTACTCACACCTTTCATATCCACAGTCACCCCCTACAGCTGCCCCATCGGGATGATATTTTTTTGATTTTCCATCCTTAGCTGAATCAAAGACCATTGCAGCACGGGCCTCCCCATTCGTTCCCAAGTCTACTTCAGTAGGACGTTCACGTCTGACCCCAGGTCCAAAATAACTTGATCCATTTCATACTTTCCTATCTACGCAGTTAGTCTCATCTCTCATCCCGTTCTTGTTTTATGTTTGCCAATATTTGTCCTACGTGCAGCTCACCCAGCGCAGTTCCAGAGCATGTATTAATGAGCTCTTGTAACCCTTTCACAGCCTTACTATCACGCAATAACTTCATACAAGTCTCTAGGAAGGCTGTAAGCATAGAGGGATCCATCTCTTGCTCAGGCTTATCCTTGGTTCCTAAGGTGGAGGCCTCAGTGAAGCTCTGCTTAGCTTCCATGAAGGTTTTGCACGCATGCTCCAAATCGAACTCAACCTCCTTCACCAGAGCTTTGTGGACCCATGCACTGTCTTTTGGTTGTTTCCCCTTGTCATCTCCCGTCGCGATTCCACTTTTGAGCACTATATTTATGTTCAAATCCTCTTCGCGCGGCTCAGACCTCATCATCTGTAGTTTCTGAGTTGGTAGAGGTGGTAGCACCCCTTTATCACATATCCTACCTATCAGCATAGGACAGCCTTCCATTTCATTATCAAATAGCATGTAATACTTGCACGATGGATGCATTGGGTTAGCACAATCATGGGCATAATGTCCTGGTCCTCTGCAATTGTAGCAAATCAACTGTCCCCAACCTCTACCAGGTCCTCCTCTACCTCAGCCTCTTCCACGCCCCTAAAATCTTGTCCGCTCCATCCCTACGCTCTGGTCAGGGGGTCGCGTTTCAGTTTGAACCCTATAGGCAGGAGTTCTATCCATCATTAATTCATAACTCCTGCAATTATGCTCATCATGTCCTACCAACCTACAAAAGTTGCAGAACAGTTGTTGTGGTTCTTGTACAAACTTCTGTAGCAAATGACAGTTATTTGTGGCATGTTTTCCTACTACCTAACAAATAGCGCACCATAATGCAAGCCCCATGCTCGGTCCTGCTTGAGCTTCTAGCATTAAAGGCATCGGTCCTCCTCCTACAATATATTTCTCAAAGACCGAGAAATGGTCTTTTTCATGGCCCTGACTCTTGTATTTCAAGCACCATACCTCATCGCACACCTCCAGTCGAACCATCCTGTCCTACTTCAGACTTTGCATCTCAAGGCATAGCTTCTTTAGCTACGCATGGATCTGTTGAACCCCCAAGTTGGGATCTTACATTGGGTTTCATGTAGTCTCATGGAAATCTCCAAGGCCTCTGCCTGAGTTGTTATCTTATGTTGTGACAACACAACCCTTAAATGTGGTAGTGGTGAAGCCACAAACCACTCGCGTTGTTGTCTGTCTGTCAAATTCATGTTGGCTTCGTGTATTGTACACTTCAACCTCTGATCTAGTTCCCAAGGCATCTCACCTGGTTGTATCGTGATTTCTTTTAATCCCACAATCAACTGCGCCTTAGATTTAAGCCTATTGAATTCTATATTCAATGTTGCCTGGATGTCTGCCACTCCAGTACTCGGGTTATCATTAGAATACTTAATGTACCAGGTTAGTGCGCGATCTTGCAGAGCACTAACTAGTGTCACCTTCTTTATATGATCATCTGTAGCACCTTGAGTTTCCCATACATCCCTGATAACAAACAAGAATTGGTTTGGGTCTTCATTTCCCAAGCCTTTGAACAAAGGCAGCTTCACTGTATTTGCCATACTGAACTGCCGTGGAGGTGGTACAGGTGAAGTTAGAGTTGAAGGTGGTGAAGTTGGAGGTGGTGTGAGCGGAGGTGGTATTCTTGAGAATCCTTGTCTTATTAACTAGATAGCACTTCACGGAGAAACCTTCGCTATCCCTTCTTCGTCACCTCGCGGAGGTGAAATCAAGGGACTATACTCCGGACCCTTTTTTCCTTTGTTCCTGTAATTTTTTCCGCTTCGCGTAGTTCCGAACATCAAGGTAGCTACATAACCCGTTTTTTGCACAATAGCATTTTAATCCAGGTATTCAAAGATTTTACATACTTACCTCACGGTCCTTTGAAAAAGCGTTGCTCTGCCTCGCTGTAGCTGACTGAGGTGTTGACTGTGAATTCAGTCACAAATCCTCCTATGATGTGATCGAGCCAATGATCGACAACGTGGGCAACCTTGTCCTCAAATTCTTTCAATTTTTGTATTAGCACCAGGGTCCACACAATAGGACCGTCAAGTTTTCACCTTCCTTGGCTATCTGTTAGCTTTGCGATCACTCCTATAGCTCAATAGGGAAGGAGCAGAAAAAGATCTCATGGATCTCTGTATATAGGTATCTGTCCAACTACTGTTCCTTTGTTAGTCGTGAGTTTCTGTTCTCCTATGCTGCGAACTCATGGCTCCTCCTGTCCAACCAGTCTCCAATCTCTTTCTTAGCTGGATTCCAGTGATACGACATCACATCTCTTATGCAGATTCTAGTCCCGACAACGGAACCATTTGATGGCTTGAGGGGGCCTGACCCAGGTTCAACATTAATTAGCCAAACAAATCCTTACACTACTAGCCCTTTCGGCATCAGCCCGCGGAGCACGGACATAAGTCTCACCCGAATCAGTATGGGAGGATGCTAGAACCAAGTTTCCGTACCCTGAGATGGTCGTGATGTCATTTAATTCCCTATATCCCTGCCTTCGTGCAGGTTGCTTCGCTCTAGGGTCTGCAAGACTAGCCCTTTATTCCAACCTTCAGTACCTCCGCGAAAGGGTACGATCAACCTTCGCGCAGCCTTAACCTGTTGCTCAGGTACTTTCGTGATGTTATGGTAGCGTGCCATGCAGATTCCCCAATTAATATAAGTGACTTGCTTATCTTATCAAATAATTATAGTTAACACCGCGTAAACATATAATCGTAATTGCGTTCAATTATTCAACGTAATTGCATTCATTCACGCATCACATAATCATAATAAAGGAAATTCATACATAACATATGAAGATGAAATAATAGAACAAAGACACGGGAATTGCTGAATATTTCTCTTTATTGATATCTTCCAAGTGTTTACAAACTATGTCCTCCCTACGCATACAGCTACAGGGGTCGGCGCACTCAGTTGTGGACTTCTACCCTAGGCCTTTGTGCACTCAGTTGCAGAGCCTCCACCTACACTACGACCCAAGACTTAGACTTCTTACTTCAGAGCTACAACTCTCTTACCTTATTCATCATTCTCTGTCCCTAAAACTACTTAGAGCTTAGCTCTTTTTATACAATCCCATGGTCTGCGGACCATGGGTAGAACTCTTACAGTTGACTTTACTTTACAAAACTAAGGGCAGACTACCCTTTATGACACATAACACCTTCGTGCTCTGTGACCACAAAATGTGGAAACTTTACCATTTTATTACAAAATTTAACTCAAACATGGACTTTTAGCCCCAAAACTTCCCTTGGGGGATCCCGCTCCCAACACTTGGACATTCACTCAAGGAGAGCTTATTGACATCAAGGCTTGGTTGTATGCTTCCTCCTTTATTCTATTAATATATACAACTACTGGTTCATTTTCCATAAATGTGTATGTTAATGCATCATTTATCTTAATGCTCCTTGATCTGTTAAGTAGGTTACTTTCGATTATGCTATTTGTACTTGTATGCTTTGTTGTGTCTTGATCTCTTGTGCAAGCATTCAAACGTTATGAGCAGTAGGACCGAGCCCATGGCGCAAGTGATTCAAGGTCTTCAACAAAGGAGGATATTATAGCATTAGAACGAGGTAGGTTATCTTCCTCTTCTTCTATTTCAATTGTAACTTAGGAAAGTGTCTAGTATATTGTCACGTAGGTTGTTGGTCCCACTCATTGGGCTAGAGGGATTGTCTCTGTCTACGGAGAGTATTTCCTATACAATAGGGGCTGACCTAAGTAATCAACTTGATCTTCGCATCACAGTGTGTATTGAATCATGTTGTCAAAGCCAGATCTGATAAAGTAAGAGACATAGATGAATCGGAGATGAAAACAAAGCATGTGAAAAAGTGAGAACAGAAAAATGGTTGGCATTAATCTTGGAGATTGTTGTTTCTAGGACTGTGATGAGTCTCGGTATTGCAACAAGAATGTTGCAACTCCCAAGGCTACTGACTTTAATTATCAACCCGGGGTTTGTACAAGCTTAAGAGGTTAGCACTATATGTGCAGCATACAATGTGTCCTTCCTTTGCTATCATGATGTAATGGAGTGAATGTACTGAATTCAAATCCTAAACTAATTTTAGAAAATGAAATGTTCGAAATGGAACCTTAACCTATTGCAAGAAATAAAGTGCAAGGAAAGAAACCTATTCTAATTACATAAAGATCATGAACTAAATGTAAAAGAAACCTAGCTTAACCATGTTTATCACATGTGATGATTTAAACTAATTGAGCATGAAATCTGATCTAGAGAGTACTAACTGTTGTGTGCATGTGTAAATATCAAAGAACTCATTTTTTAAATATTTTTGCTTTATAAATGCAAATGATAATCTTTCCTTAATCTTTGGCAGGGGAGACAAGTGTGGAGAAATAGGGTTAAAATGGTCTTAATGGCATGGAGGTGAAGTAGAGGCCTAATCCCAGCTTCTATGATGATTTTTCTCAACTCGGGCTCAAAACATGCTTTCCTACATGATGCTACAGTGATTTCCCACAAGGTCCCCTGATTTACTACAAGATGCTACATATTTACTATACGAAATTATAATTCATAGAATGAACAAGAAAATCAAATCCAAATTTGAGGGGACACATTTTTTATTAACTAGGATGTATTAAGTCCCCATTCCAAGTGGAATCACTCAAAAATACCTCTGCTAACCTATGGTAAAAAAATAGAAAAACATTACTAGTCGAAAATATAGAAATTCGAGAACTAGTGAGCTAGTAAATCTAAAAAATTCCTAACCTAAACAAGTGCAAATGCAATGGAGTAATTTTTTTTATGAACTAGAATGTTTTTGTGATCTAATTCAAGTGAAACCAACTTGATTGAAGCCCGTTAGCATGCTCTAAAAAATAGCATAAATTTATTGTTCTTTGCCATAAAGGAGTTCCAGAAATCTAGATTTGGGAATAAGAAAGCTAATCCAAGTAGCTCAATGATTACTATGACCTTCCAAAGATTTTCCAAGGATGAAATGATGCTTTTGATCCTGCAAAAGAACTTACATTAACCATTTAACTCAATCCTACAACAAGAAAACATTAACTAAATGCAAAAGTAGAAGGAAATAAAAACAAGAGATGCATGTGGATAAGAAGTGAAAAGAAGGAAAGAAAATGGTACAAAAGGGCTCTGAGGCTCCTGGAATGGCCAAACCCAAGGAAAATCAGAGACCTATGGAGGAGAACAAGATTTAGAGGCTGAACATGACACCAATCTTCATTATTTTCATTAATATAATTACATCCCTATAAGAAAATACAATGGAGCTGCAAAAATACAAGCTCTCTCCACAATAACACTAATAAAAATCTATCCCCTAGAGGAAAATTCGACTTGGTACTTATACAAAATGATTAGGAATAATTCCCCATGAATGGATGAAGCTTTCCCCGCCAAAATCCCTTAATTAGTGGATCTAGTCCCCAATACTAGGAATCTGCATTAAATGTTAGGGAACACATTCCTAGATTTTCTCAATCATTGGAGTTCCACAATCTATGCCATAATTCCATAATATATTGTTGATTTATTATTTATTATTGATCCTCCTATAGTAGGGAACAAGTCCCTAAATTATCTCCTCTCCAAATCTTCATAATCTACCCAATATTCTCATAATATTCCACAAAAATAAATAATATTAGGCACAAATATCCAATTATTCATAAACCTTCTTAATGAATATATTAAAGTTAAAAATACATTATCTAATGTAGAAATAGAGGTTTAATGTGTTGAAGCATGGTCATAGGCCTTAATTTATGTTTTAATTTAGAGGCATGGGCCTCAATTTATGTCTAATTTAGAGGCCCATCAGACTGACCACCCTTGGTTGATAAGGTAGTCATAGTTGGGGGTGGTCGTAGCGGACTCGCTGCTACCATACAACTTCGAAAGATTGGCATACTTTTACTGTGAGTTTTTTTTCCAAATGATTATGTAGTTTGTGTGAATTGGATTATTTTTTGTTATTATTATTATAGGGTACATACACTTCAAAGTTATATTTGATGTTCTTATGAAAGAAAAGTTTAGTTAAATATTATTATATAAATAATAAAAAAAAAAGAAGAAAAGAGGAGAAAATATATATATAATATAATATATATATACATATATATATATATATATATATATATATATATATATATATATATATGAGATTGATTTTGGAAAAAAGGTGTAATAATTAAAACCTTATTTTGTAAGTGGAGTTTGATCCTTTCGAGCTTGAATTTTATTGAGAATGGAGACAGTAGAGACTGATATGAAGAAGTTGAGTGGGGCTAATTTTTCCCTATGGAGATAACAAATGGAGGATATACTGATTTTAAAAGATTAGTGTTTGTCGATTGAGGGTGTAATGAAGAAACCCTCATCGATGACATATGAGGAATGGAATAATCTAGATAGAAAGGCAATTGCGACAATCTGCCAATATCTAGCAAAGAATGTGTATTTCAATGTGTCTAGAGAACACATGGCAAAAGGATTTTGGAAGAAGCTGCATGATATATATGAGAAGAACACGACATCAAACAAAATGTTCTTGATGAAGAAGCTTTACAATCTTAAGATGAAGGAGGGTGCTTCAACTATTGAGCACTTGAATGAATTCAATAATATTACTTGTCAGCTTGCCTTTGTTAAAATCACTCTAGATGATGAAATTAGAGTTATCTTGTTAATGTGTTCTATGCCAGACAGTTGGGAAAATTTAATTATATCTATGAACACTTCAGCACCTGCAGGGATCCTGAAGTTTGATGATGTCAGTAGTAGTTTAATGAATGAGGAATTGCAACACAAGTCAATTGCAGAAAACCAGTGACAAGAAGATCTAGCTCTAGGTCATCATGGTAAGATAATTGATCAAGGCTGAAAAGGGAAATCAGGATCGAGAGGTCAATCAAAATCAAGGAGGGGTTGGCTCATCTGTTTTCACTGTGGAAAACTCGGACACATGAAGACAGAATGTTGAGTCAGGAAGAAAGG
The DNA here is from genome assembly GCA_031772625.1 of Pinus tabuliformis. Lineage (NCBI taxonomy): Eukaryota > Viridiplantae > Streptophyta > Pinopsida > Pinales > Pinaceae > Pinus > Pinus tabuliformis. Next base: position 180,669,977 of record CM062807.1, on the reverse strand, counting down.
ATAAAATGATCAGAAACCGGTCATTGCAAATCACAAGTCATCCAGCACAAATGAAGGTGAGACTATTGTTATAGTCACATATGGTGATGTATTATTTGTTGTTTCAGTAGAAGATGCATGTTTATATACATATATCAATAGATTTGATTGGATCCTTGAATCTGGGGCATCTCACTATGTAACCAAATGCAAAGATAGTTTTGTTGCATATAATCCTGGTGATTACGATAGAATGCATTTGGGGAATAATAATTTTTGCAGTATTGTTGGATTGGGAGATGTCTAGATCAAGATAAAGGATGGACAAGATATATTGTTGAAACAATTTAGGCATGTACCAAAAATGTGCATGAGTTTGAACTCGATGGGACAGCTAGATGATGAAGGCTATTCCATAATATTTGGTAAAGGAGGTTAGAAAGTTAGCAAAGAATCATTGGTCGTGGCCAGAGGACCCAAAACAGGAACATTATATACATTGAAGGAAATGATAGGAAAATCAAATTTGGATTTTTTCACAAAAGAAGGAAATTCAGCAGACTTGTGGCATAAGTGCTTCGGTCACATGAGCGAGAAGGGCTTAAAAATCCTTGTTGGTAAAAATTTATTTCCGGGTTTGAAATCCTATAATCTTGATCTTTGTGATCATTGTATATATGGTAGACAAATAAGGGTTTGATTCCTCAGAGGTGGCCATGACAGAAAGAAAAATTCATCAAAATTGATACAGTCAGATGTGTTTGATCCTGTTAACATTAAGTCATTATGAGGAGCATAATATTTTGTAACATTTATAGATGATACATCCAGGAAGGTTTGGGCCTACCCTATGAAAAGTAAAACTAAATTGTTTGAAATATTTCAAAAATTCCATGTTGTTTTTGAAAGAGAAACTAAAAAATTGCTCAAGTGTCTAAGAACAGAGAATGGTGGAGAATATTGCTCAAATGCATTTAAGGAATACTATAATAAGTTTGGCATAAAGCATACGAAGACTATGCCTAGTACTCATCAACATAATGGTTTTTCAGAAATGATAAATCACACCATTATGGAGAAAGTGAGGAGTATGCTTTCGAATTTTGGTTTCGAGAAGCATTTTTGGGTAGAGGTTGTAAGGACATCTTGTTATCTTATAAATCAATCTCCAACTATAGCCTTGGATGGCGGCATCCCTGGAGAAGTTTTGAGTGGTAAGAATTTGGATTATTCTCATTTGAAAATATTTGGATATGAATCATTACGGTACATATTCCCAAATAAAATAGAACTAATCTAGATGATAAATCTATGAAATGCATTTTTCTAGGATATGCGGATGAATAATTTGGTTATCATCTATGGGATCCAGTCAAATGTAAAGTTATTAGAAGCAGGGATGTTATATTTAATGAGTCATAAATGTTTAAGAGGTTTGTAGATGAGTTGGAGGTCAAGAAACTTATTGATAGGTCTGAAGATCAACATGAAAGGATCCCACCAATGTAAGAAAATGGACAGCAAATTCAAGAGCAAGAAGGACAACAAGTGGAAAGTGATGAACACGAAGAAGAAGGAATCTTGCAGGAACTTTTATAAGAGATTCAACCTGATTATACACCACCACAGTTAGTTCGCAGATCTTATAGGCCTCATAATCCTTCACAAAGGTATCCTCCTTCAAACTATATCCTATTAATTGATGAAGGTGAACCTAATTGTTTTCAAGAGGTTTGTAAAGTTGAGCACAGTAAAGAATGGAAGAAAGCAATGGAGGAATGAATTAACTCTTTTCTAGAAAATAAAACTTGGGAATTGGTAAAGCTCCCAAAAGGTAGAAAGGCTCTACAAAAAAAATGGGTATATAGGATTAAGCATGAAGGTGACGGAAAGAAGGAGAGGTATAAAGTAAGGCTAGTGGTGACGGGATTTGCCCGAAAAGCAAGTATTGACTTCACTAAGATTTTCTCACCTGTTGTCAAAATGTCATCCATCAGAGTCATTCTTGGTCTTGTTGTTGCTTTAGAAATAGAATGTGAACAGTTAGATGTAAAAATTGTTTTCCTTCGTGGTGAATTAGAGGAAGAAATTTATATGAAGCGGCCAAAAGGCTTCATAGAAAAAGTCAAAGAAGACCTAATTTGCAACTTGAAGAAGAGCCTCTATGGGTTGAAATAGGTACCTTTACAATGGTATAAGAAATTTGATTCATTCATGTTGGAACATGGTTTACAGAGGTTGGAAGTTGACCATTGTGTTTATATCAAGAGGCATGATAAAGGAAATTATATCATACTATTGTTATATGTGGATGACATGTTAATTGTCGGGAATGGTAAGAATATGATCAATAGGTTAAAGAAATATTTGGGCAGCAAATTTGCAATGAAGGATTTAGGACCAGCACAACAAATATTGGGCATGAGGATTATGCGTGACAGGAAAAACAAAAGGTTGTGGTTGTCTCAAGAAAAATATATTAAGAAGGTGTCTGACAAGTTTAATATGAAGGATGCCAAGGCAGTTGGTACACCCCTTGCATCCCACTTCAATTTAAGTACTGAGTTATTTCTTACTAGTGACAAGGAGAAAGAAGAAATGAATAAGCTTCCTTATGCTTCAAAAGTTGGCATCTTGATGTATGGCATGGTATTCACACATTGCATATTTAGTTGGAATAGTGATCAGGTTCCTTGCCAATCTAGGAAAACAACATTGGCAAGTAATAAAATGGATTTTGAGGTATCTCAAGGGTACTAGTCATTACTAATTATGTTTTGGTCATAATGAGATTGTGCTTGAAGGATTTACATATGTAGATATGGCTGGTGATATGGACACTAGAAGGTCCACTACGGGTTATTTGTATAAATTTGTAGGGGAAGCAATATCTTGGGTGTCAAGGCTAAAAATAATAGTATCTCTCTCTACAACAGAGGCAGAATATATATCTCCAACAGAAGATTGTAAAGAGATGTTATGGATGCAAGAATTCCTAGTAGAGATAGGAATAAATCATGAAGGGTATGTGCGATATTTTGATAGTCAAAGTGTTATTCACTTGGTGAAAAACCCAAAATTTCACTCAAAAACCAAGAACATTGACTTAAGGTACCATTGGATCTGGCATGTGTTGGAGGAAGGGAAATTATCCTTGGAAAAGATCCATACATATAAGAACCCTGCTGATATGCTCACTAATATTCTACCAAGAAATAAACATGAGTTATGTAGAGGCCTGGTAGGACTCTGTGTGACTTAATTCATGAATCTTAATTTGGATTCAAGTCAGATAATGTTAAATGTGAATCCAAAGGAAGCTGATGTTGACTCTCGTTGACTGTCCAATAGTCATCGGTACCGACTCTCCAACACTCCACTGCCTACGTTGAAAGTTACTGCTAATGCCAACCACTGCCCTTGAGAATTTTACATGAGGAAAAATCTAGAACTCTTCTCCCCTCATCTATAAATTTGTATTATTTCCTCTTCCTGAGCAATCCAAGCAAAGGAAAAGGCCTTCAATGTAATAGAAGTTTGTGATTTCTGTGTTGTATCTGAATTTTTCTAAGTTTTGTGTTGTGTTATCTATAATCTAATGTGCTTCACTTTGATTCTCAGAGTTGTATGTTATTTTTACCCTTGGATCCCCATCATTTTCCATCCTATCGCAACAAAATCGAAACAAAACAGGGGTTTATGTTACAAGAATTTCCCATATTTTTTATCATTTGGTTTGTGAATTCCTTCAACAATGAGTCACACACAAGATGGCCATTATCTATGCCAAAACTTTGGAAATCCTTTTAGAATGGTTGCTTTTAATCGATCAGATGATCAATCTGCAAAGTTTAATCAGATATTGAGCACCTTTGAGATTTCCTTAACACTAAGAATAAAGAAACTTGAGCCAATATTCTGAAGGACATGTTGTTAAATTTGTCCTGGATGTAACAAGCCATGGGGTTTTATTTGCTAACCACGTGGACCCCAAGACTCTTATTATAGATCTCCAATTCATTACAAAAGAATGGAATGAAAAATGGATGGATGAATACAAAACTGTAAATATTTTAGACATTTGTCTTACACTAAATTTTAAAATTTCAACGCTTCTAGCTTCTTGTTCGTTATGCTTTGCATTTGCTGGAATTTTCAGATGGAATTTGGTCTATTGAAGTTCTTCTGTGTTAAAGGTTCTCTCTCAGAGTTGAAGGGAAAAATGGACCCTAGGATGAAAAATGGTGCAAACACCTAAAGGAATAGTAGGATTGAAAATTGCATTATGATATCACCATAGATGAGAAAAAGCCTTCAGGTTGGGAAGGTAAAGTCATCATCAAAGGGTAGTGTTTTCTTGAGAGCAATGTATGGAGTGAAAGAAACAACCATATGTCTATGTAATGTGGTGGCATCTTCTCTCATTGGGCACTCTAGCTCATTGATTGAATTGCATATTCCTTATCAGTTTTCATGCTCCACAACATTCATGATTTTGTAGCAAGGGATTAATGGTGAAATCAAGAGATGTTTTTCCAATGGATGATTTTGAGTTTTGAAAGAGCTAAAATTGTTGGATGCAGCCATTGAAAATGTTCGTCCTATAGTTGATAAATTGTCTCTTACTGACATTGTCGATGGAACAAAGAAAGTGGAATAGATCAGAATTACTATACAAGAATTACAACAAATTGTATGATTTCTTGTCCAAGGGTTAGATCCTCTCTTTAAATAGCTTAATGACTTCTTCCATGTTATTTTGAGTGGAAGGAATGCATTGCTTGATAGTCTCAGGTTATCTACAGTCCAAGGCACACCCATTAGAGATGATCAGTCATGAATATATCAATAAATTTGAACAACATGAAATGTTTAGTTTTTATTATTTAGATCGCTGGAGGAAACTCCAATATCCTTTACTAATGGCAGCAACTATGCTAGAAAGTCGTTGTATGACTGGTAGGGATTATATGAATATCTGGTCTATTACTCAGATTATATGTATGGCTCTTGTAACCATATCACTGCATATAAAAGTCATATTTAAGTCATTTTATTGGAAAGGAATTTATTGGTATTATCTCTATAAGGTGAATCATATACCATGTTTATATGGATATTAAATCTTTTCTTCATTGTACTCAAACATCTAGCTCTTTACTGTAAAATAGCATATTTCAATATAATTCTAATATATGTTACTACCATTGAGTTCTCTCTATTTTTATTTCAACACTTAAATGTTGAGCCTCTATATGTGTGTGGGGGTGAATGTTGTAAAGGAGCAATACAGTTTCTCCCTATGGGTTTATATTGGAATGAATAACTATTGTGATTGAATGTTATTGTGTACACTCGCTTCAAGAACAATGGAACTCATTGGATTAGACCCTCTAACCTGATATATGATAAATAAAAGGGTTGAACTCTAACCTTCTAACCTGAAATATGATAAATAAAAGGCTTGAATTCTTCTAGTTCCCATTTGCTTGAGAGAGAAGTTAAGTAATGCAAAGGTGATTTTGCAAATGATGTGATTCTAAAATGTACATAAGTGAAAATTCATCTTAATTATGAATTATGGAACTATTAAATAGTCAAGATTAACACAGATGACCATGGTGTGATTAAGACATGGCCTTTCGTGGCACTGTCATGTGGAATTCTTGTGTAACTTTATTTCAAGAGAAGAATGAGAAAACACAAGGTATGTTCAACTTGGCTCATGTGTATTGTGTCTAGATTTAAATTGAGAAAACAATTGACTAGTTAGAAAAGCAAATCTGATTTATGAGAGGAACTTAATTGTCATCATTGAGTAACTTTATTCTTGGCAAGTTACAAGCATGTCTTGTATTGAACTTTGTGTTTTCTCAAAGGTTTTTCTATATTTTTCCTATAGATTTTTTATGTTAATAAATTAAGTCTTTTGTGAATGGCATGCAACTAATTGTTATGTACATAATAAAATGTACACTTAGATCATATTACATTACAAAAGGCTTATCTATCCATCAAATATTGCACCCAACCAACATCTCAATCAGAACTTGTGGTAAATGTAATTAAGGATTGAAGAAGCTTGAGTTTCTCCAAAATTTTGTAGGCTTGAAACCATTAACTATTAAATTCCTCAAATAAACTAGCTTTATGTTTTGTAAGATTCTAATACTTGCCAATGCTAAGGGGCTAAAAACCCAACATCTAATATTGGACAATATTAGACATCCATCTACAAAAATACCACAGATTTCAATGTTAAAAGGTTTCCTTCCATTCAACAAATATACATGGGAGGATGAATTGAAATTTAAATCTAACTCAACTCTTGCAAATTTTGACAGCACTTGGATACAACTAATATTTCAACATTATTCACTTTGTAGCACATTTTGATATCTAATTCAAAGATATATTTACATCCTAAAGAAATTGTAGAAAAAACAACAAAGAAAATTCTAGAACAACCTTGAATTTCAAGCTAGTGAAGTTTTTGCAATTGAGGAAGAGATGTCAAACCATTGTCAACACATGTATGTAGTAAGAAACATTAATACTCTTGAAATTTGGGAAACCATTGGAAATTTCTACTAATCCAACATCTCCAACTCCTATAGATCTGGACATATAGTTTCCATTAGTAAGCTGCAAACATCTTCAGAAAACATCATTTTGATAAACATATTTTAAATTTTCATTTCTAATAAAATTTTATTAGAAATGCACGAGCTCACTTAAATAATGGTATCTACCTGTACAAATCAAGTTCTTAAAGATATGAACAATGGGCCCCTATATGGGCAATCCCTTCATTGGATATATTTGGGCAGAATCCTAGTTTCAATGTGACCAATTCCAAACACTTAGATAGGGATTTCAATCTTGCAGGAACAAATACAATAAATACAAAGGCATAAACAAGAATAAAAATATCCAAAAACTAATAAAAATTACTAATTACTATTCACATAATTACTGTCAATATTCTCTTCATATCTAAAAAATGTACAAAACATATATTATTTATGTTACAGTCAGTAAGGTCAAGCTCTTGCGCAAAAGGAAAGTCATCTCCTAACATAGTCAAACTTCTTTATGTGTCCAAGCTGTAGGATTCCATCTTAAGAGATGAAATATATATGTTGATTTTCCAATGGCTAAGATATAAATATCAGTTATATCACAACAACAGGTGAGATCTTAGTTGTTCAAATCTCCACGACATGCCACAAGAGTGAGAAAGATGGAATGATTGTTTACAAATCAGCCAATGTGGGTAATTTACCCTTGGCCTCTTTCTTTGTTACCTATTTGCATAATACATGGATATATATCATTTCATCTTGCCTTGTTGTCATTTTCTTGTATACTCTTGACAATAGCTTTGATTATGTCCCATCCTCTCTCTTAGGTAGGGTGTCTTTGATTCCAGCAAGTGTGAATGTTGCATTGTTTCAAAAGTGTAAGTTGCGTAACACAATAACTTTACTAACAATGTTGCAATATGTGTCTATATGAAAAATATGATGGCTTTGGGGTTACCAGAAATGAGAAACGGGAAACGAAATGAGAAACGACAACGGAAAAAGAAACGGAGTTTGGAGGTTATGCATTCAAGAAATGAGGAGAGAGAGAAAACAAGAAAAATATGAAAAACATAAAACAATGCATTCATCATCAGCGATGAGTTATACTTTAGCCACCTCAAAATCAAAATTTGAAGCACTCTGAACTCTTTCAGAAGGCCATGGAAAGAAAATTCTACAAACAAATTTCTCACATCGTAGTACTAAAACACTACATTTTTGGACAAATTCCCAATCCTCTATTCATATAGTAAAAACTTTAAAAATTAAGAGCACTCACCAGTTTCTTGCAAATTTTTCAATTTAGAATTTACACTATTGGATTGACATGCAAAATAACATGAAAAGAGGGTCCATGCAATTCAATCTCTTGCATTTTCAAATAAAGCTCCTTAGCCACTGCTTCCAAGTTCTTTATCATGAATGGTTTTATTTTGCAGAAAACTACTTTCAGACGTCTAAATCTTTAGTGTTTGTAATTTTTTTTTAGTGGCTTGTTCCTTTGACTAACTGGCTTGCTATGCTTAGAAATTTGAACTACATATTTGGAATTAGAATTATCCCAGGTAGAAAGGTCAAGACCATTAACCCTCTTTCTACATTTTATATTTTGATTTCTCTGCTTCTCAACTAGATGAGTTGTCAAAAGAGCCAGACCTTGGGTGCACTTCTCAGTATTGTTGGGTTGTTCTCTATGCATCTTGTACACATTAGTTATCAAAGAATGCTTAGGATCAAGACCTTGGGTGCCAATATTGGGAGAAAGGTACTTGAAACAAATTGAATGTGAGCTACCAGTAACCATATTTTTGGAAGCAAAGTAAATGTGGAGCAAAAGCATTCACAAAAATCCTTGTTTTCGCTAAAGTTTGGGTGCTCTCTTCCAAAATAGGTGTATGGGTAAGAATATCTTGGTTATAAACCTTACTCTCTAAAGTCTCTGAGGATTCTGAAGAATCTGAAATCTCATATGTTACTACACTCTAGCATTCATTATCCTCTTTCATCTCAAGTTCATTCCTTGCCCTCCTACTTATATCATCTAGTGTCTCAAAAATCCTTTGAATTGTGCATAAAAATCCACAAATTTTTCTCAATGCGTATTTTCTACCCAATGGGACCAGTACCATAAAAAAAACTTAAGAATAACCTTTTACATTGTGTTTCGAAACAACAAAGATCTGTGGATTTGGGACTAGTGACCTACATAGTTGTTCCATATTACTAGTGTCTGCAGATGGCTTTCTCTTGTGGCCTTGACTTTTATTATTCTTCAAATTGATTCTCTTCAGAGCACTAGCGGAAGTGCTAGACACTGAAGAATGTTGTTTTCCATTAAGGCATGCATCATTTTTGTTCTTTTCTTCAAAAAATTCACTGGCCTTATTCTCTCCTCTACATCTAAAATATGCCTCAAGACATGCCTTACCCAGCCATCATGATGCACAATCGCTAGTTTGCATGCACACTGCATAGTTGGAAATGGAAACTATGTTGCATGTAGTGAATCTTTGAAACAAGAGTTAACAAGAGTTCATTTGCATGAGTTGGGAATGGAACCGAAGACTTTGAAACAAGGGTTAATAGGAGTTCGTTTGCACATGTTGGGAACGGAACCAAAAAAACAGATGAGAAACTGAGGAGAAACAAAAACATTGCAGCAAAATAAATGAACGTTTTGTATCAATATGCTCTAAGAAACGATTTGTTTCTTAAAAAACGAGTTTCTCACTCAAAAAAATGACAACGGGCGTCGAGAACGGCGTCTTCCGTGTCATCTTGTTTCTATTAGATTTTTTTTCGAGAACGGTGGCTACCATCACGTTTCTGGTAATATAATGGGAAATGAATTTTACGAGATAGAGTTTCATACTATGTTCAAAATACGTATCTAATCTCCCTCCCTTAAAATTTTATCCCATGGGTTGAATTTACTTAAAAGGAAAAATATTGTCATGTTAACTCCATTCATTTCTCTAAAATACATGTTATTGATTTAATAATGGCAAGGGATAGTTTTGTTTGGAGGTTCAAAATGCTCATTCCCTCCCAGTTTGTCAAATTTGGATAACTTCATTGTTTGTGTGAAATTGTCCATTCCCTCCTTATTGGTCAAATTTGGATAAGTTCATCGTCTATGTGAAATAGTTTGGCCTATCCAGTCGATAATATCCAGTCGATAAAATAGCTTTCAATCGATCTCTCTATATCTCAAGCATGTAATCTTATTTACATTTTTATTATTTGATATTTCCCCATACTTTTCATGGCACGGTCTCTTTCTATTTCTTGTTTTTTGCAGTAACATCTACATCATCATAAAATATTTGATTCTGACTACACCAAATATTTGACATTTCTATTCACAAGTTTTTGCAGAGTCTTGTGGACATTAGATGGAGTCAAGGGGATGTTTCAATAAAATATTACACTTATTGGGATTTATGGTTCTGATTGATAATTATTTTGTTTTATTGCTTATTTAACTTATTTCAAATTTCTTGTTTATTGGACCTTAAAATGATGGGGCTAATATGTCTTCAACGCTCATATTAAGTGATAGTTTTCTAGAAAGGCTCGGTATCCTCTTTTATCATTGCATTTTTAAATATTGTGAGATTGTCTTAGGTAATTGTATCGTCAACTAGCTTCACCTATATAAAGCAATCAAATGGCATTGAAAAGGTTAAATATTGCTAGACCATTTTTCTACCATATCAAGTACTTTCCCATTCTTCCACTATCCATTATCTATGTGCGGATGATATGATCTCTTTGTAATTACTTTATTTGTATATAATCGATGTTCATCTACATGTGTCTGAACTATATTTCTTTTTTGTAGACTTAAATTACAACAAGTATATGAATGTATAAACATACTTGTATTTCTATCTAGAATACATTATCCAACAATTTAATTTATTGCCTGATAATACTAGTAGCCTCATTTAATCCGTTTTTCTCTTTCATCAAGACTAAGATTTTTTTCCATCACATTTGCAAGGTAGTTTATGCCTAATAGATCCACGTTGTCAATGGGAAGAAAAAACCTTTTGGTTTTCTATTTATATTGAAGAGTTCTTATATATTCACATTCTTTCTTCTTTATAAAAAAAACTTGTGCCATTGTCTGTAAGTCTTATTCCTATAATTAATTACTTTTTTATCTCATGCATTTGAGAAAATTTCACAATTTCCTAGTAGCTTCTTACATGCATTTGAACGAAATTTCACCATTTCTTTGTAATCTCATAAGGCAGAGTGAAGCTGTCGGTTTAGAATTGTTTTATTGTTGCTTGTTTCCTTTCACTAATAATTGCATTCTTAATGCTTTCATATATTGGCAATATGTTAGGTTAGTTTAGCATAGAACTAATATTAACATTTTTTGTGATGAATCTATTGATCGAAATGGATTCATTGCTCAAGATTTAACAATTGAAAACAAATCGGGTCTCAAAAGTATGTGAGCAGTAGCCCTTCGAGTGAGTGCAGACAAAATGGCCTTCTTTGATTTCTCATTCAAGGGATATCATGCAACTTTATATTCACACACACTGCGCCAATTCTATAGAGAATGTACAATATTTGGCACACTGGACTTCATATTTTGGAAATCTGCTTCATTATTTCATAATTGCACCCTAATGGTTTTAACACTACTTTTGGGACAAAAAAACACTTGTACAGCATGAGAAAAATTTGATCCCAATCAAAAAACTAGATTTTATTTTAAGAAATGTAGGGTTGATGGAACCCCTGAACTCTTATCCTTGTCAAAAGAAATTACTACATACCTGGGAGACCTTTGAATCAGTGCTTTTTCAGAGTTTTCATCCATTCATATCTTACCAAAGTCGTGGATCCTGCTGGATGGCTCGCACCCAATGAATATCTAGTTCTAGTTAATGTATTCATGGGAGAGTTTCAGAATGAAGGCCCTAGAAGGTAAGATTATGAGAGAGTGTACTAGTCCTCAAAAATCTCTGAAGCATTCAGTGTCCAAAACTTCATATTTGGATCAAAGTGGCTTCCACTAACTTATATTATATTTGAATAACTGACATGAATTCTCCCTCAACAATTCTATTGTTAGCTCTGTTGCGACATGTTTATGTCATGTCATAAAGAAATAGAGGATTCTAAGTGGAAGAATTAATCATGATGATATCTTTGGCATATATATATATATATATATATATGACAACTCTTGAAGATGATAACACTGGAGTATTCTTTGAAGATACAGAGTTCATCCTAGAGGAGAACTGTGAAGTTAAAGTGAAAAGAGATTTGAGTCACTGCATGTATTATTTTGAAAGGAACTAAATTTGAGTGCATGATAATTTAGAAGAATTATTTCATGGGTACTCCCATCCCTTGTTGTATTGTACTCATACCACATCTTGATGTTGTCATCCTTTACAAAGTAAATCAACATACCCATGCCCATAGTTCAAAAGGTTTTCATCTCGGTACCCACATCTCATTGAGTTGTACACATGCAACATGGGTTAGAATCTTTAGATCCAATAAACTTTTAGTGCACTTTTATTAATAGAGAATGTTATCCTGTGTCAAGTCAATGTGGATGTAGGACATGAGACAATTACCAAGGCATTCAAGGTAATTGTAGGGTGTTGCATTTATTACAGGAAAAATGTATTTTTGCATTATTGGTTGTGCTTTTTGTTAGTGTTAGTATCTACATACTTCCATCACGGATCAAAATTCACTCTTTGCATTTTCATTTTAGGAGTCCCATATTGAAAATTTTTGCATCATTCCATTAGGTAATGATATACTGATCCGCTGATGGTTGTTTCCTCTTCAGATCTTCCCTCATAGACTTAGTATACTTGCTTTCCTTCTTCAAATTGTCTTCAATCATGCTTCATAATTAATCTGCACTTCATTTCATTAGGTCTAGGGTTTCATCACCAAGGTCAAGAAACTGATTTCAAAGTGTAAATAAAGGTCAGCAAGGGTATGAGGATGATCAATAAATCAAGCATGATGGCTTGAAAGTCATAGTTACTGAAATTATTATCTTTTAACCTAATGTAATTTGTGAAAACAGAGTATTTTAGTTTATTTTTATTTCATATGTAATTTTAAGTTACTATATGTAATAAGTGATCCCAATTGCATCAGAGTATTTCTCCTTACTGCAAGACAAACAAGCATTGTAAAATTCAAGTCAATATTGAGCATGCATCCACGTGTCAAAAAGCAAAGAGTCAGGAAATCAAGAACAGTGACAAAAAAGGGTGAAAAGGTGAAAGTGACAAAACATTAGCAAAGGGGGTTTTGAGGAGAAAAAATTAAATTCAAGCATGTATAAAGGTCTTCTTGCCTTCATATCTCCTTTATTTCCATTTAACCTCCCATTGAGCAAACCCTAGCAGATGTTTTTCCGATTTAAGGGTCGAAATCAGTAGAAATAGCTTGGCGCTACGCATTTCCTCTTGGTGTTGCGCGTTTCCTCTTGGCCTTGTGTGCTCCCTCTTGGCGTTGTGCACTCCCTCTTGGCGCTGCGCATTTCCTCTTGGCGCTGCACACTCCCTCTGTGCGCTACGCATTTGACTAGTTTCATTCATATTTTCTCTTCGACATTCCTAACACCTTCTCAGCTTTAAGCAAGTAAGTAAAACATCATTTTCCCTCTCCTCAAAGTTATTTCCTCAATGTTTGAAGAGTGAAATCAAGATTGGTGTTAGTTTCATTTGAAAAACCCTAGTTTTTCTCTTAGCCCTGATTTTTGCAAGCAAGCTTCTTGTTTTCCATAAGATACCTGATCAATGCCCTATATTCCTCTTCAGAAACCTCTATCCCTACACCCACCAAACTTCCATCTACCTTTCCCTTTTCTTTTTCCTTCCCAAACACTTCCATTCCCCTACCATTTACTTAGGGTTTCATAACAAAGACACCATGGCTGATGAAGAATATAGGCCACACAATGAAGAAGAGAGATCAGATAGAGAGAGAAACATAGAGCATAGAAGGCCTCATAAAGGAGGGAAAATTCTCAGGTTTGAACCCACAGATCTCAAAGAGCTCCTATCATCTCCTATGACAGTGACAGCTTTCAAATGGTTAAGGTGTTTTGAATTTTGTGAGCAGGTTCAAGCAATCCAGTACCACCCTGAGTTGACCAAGCTTTTCATAACTAAAATTCAAGATAACCAAGTCACACTTGCAGGCATAACTTTCACATTGTCTGTTGCCATCATATCATCTGCCACTGGGATTTCAGAAGTTGGGGAAAAATGGTTCAAGCAGGGTGAGATAGAAGCATGTTTTTATGAACCATACCTCAAACCTAGGTACAGAAGTCAAAGAAAAGGTTACTTCCCTTTCTCATATATCCTTGACAGATATGCACCTATGATGAAGATTGTAATGAAATATTTTTCATGTGAGGGTAAGTTCTCTAGGGTCTATTCCTACCACATTCGGTTACTTATGCATTTCAATAGGGTTAAAATACTCAATATACCCTACTATATTTTCATGAGTGTGGAGAAGATGGCTTACATTGCCAAGAGAAGAGAACACAAAGATCAAATGAAGAGTTTATTTCACCATTCCCTCATAAAGATCATAGTTCTTCATCACCTTAAAGATCTTAACATTGCATGGAGTACATTTATAGCTAATCCCATTTTCACTCAAGCTTCCACTCAAGACATTCCATCATCATCTCATTCACTAGCCTCCATCCCTTCATCTCATCCCATGAATTATTCATCCTCCTCTAATGAGTCAGTTATACCATACCCTCCATTATCACCACTTCATGAACCTGTTCTTTCATCTGACAAAAAAGGGGACAATGGCAAAGGACAAAGTGATCAGGGTCAAAGCAGCAAACCAGGAAGGGCTAATTTAGTTACTTTGGTGCACACTTATCAAAGAGGAAACAGGCAAGTGTTTTCCCCACAAATTGTGGGAGGGGCCTTGATGTCTTCATCAAAAAAGCAGGTACACAAAGGAAAGGAAAAAATGGTTAAAAGAGAAATGCAAAAACAGGAAAAAGACCCCCAAGAAACCGAGCAAGATTTTGATTTAGTAGACTTAGATGAGGAAGATGAGAAGGTAAACACCAGAATTATCTTCAAAGAGCAAGAAGCATTGATAGGTGGGTTACAGGTGAATATATAAAGAGCAAATTACATCATATCTTATTATGAACAGGAAAATAAGCAAATGGAGACCAAGCAAGAGCTTATGGAAGTTCAGCTCATCAAAGCTAAAAGGGAAGCTAAAAAGTTTAAAGTCCAACTTGAGGAAGCCTATGGTGACTATGGTGAGCCCATGGAGGAAAACATGCCCAGGAGGAGGCCTAGGACTAGAGGCCTAAAGCAAGCTTTGAAGCTTGAAAGAGAAAGGGAAGCTCAACTTGCCAGCCAACTCACCTTAAATGAACAATTTGGCATAATGATGAATGAGAACAGGGAATATTGGCTTGAGAGGGCTAACAATCATCTTGAAGACCTATTAGCTAAAGCCAATAGAAACATAGAAGTTCAAAGAAAAATGGCCAAATACTATGCCATGAGAAACAAAATTGCTAGAGCCAAGCTCAAAAGGGCTCATGCAAAAATTGAGGCCTTAACTCATCAAAAGGAGAAGGATAAGCTTGACCTGTTGGTGGAGGCTTCTCTCCATGCTTAGTCAGCTTCAGCACCACCTATTTCAACCATTTTTGAAGACCCTGAACTCAGTTTTGGCTTTTGGCATTTCCTATTTTTTCCAGGAAATTTTTATATCAGTTTTTTAGCCAAATGCATAGCGCCCTAGGTGCTGCGCACTTTTTGGAGGAATTATTTGGAGGAATGGCCACCACCATTGGATTCAAAAGGCCCAATACAGTCAGGAAAACCATGTTTCTAGCCTTGGAAGGCAAAACTAGTTGGTGAAAATGGAAAAAAACTAGCAAAAAATCACATTTCTGCCTCATTTTTGGACCAGGCATTGTGCGTTTGACCAGTCTTGGGAGAATCCATTTTTGGAGGGTCAAATCAAGTTCATTTTGAAATATGAAGGTAGATATAGAAACTAGACATGATAAGCTTTCCAACGAGCTATCCTGGGCTCAATTTGGACACCATGAAGATAGTCAAAACTCACCTTGAAGATGGCACCGCGTATTTCCTTCAGGAGTTGTGCGTTTGACACTAGCACTGTGCACTTGACAGGCAACCGGTTCTTTCACTGTTTCTTTGGTTTTTCACTTTTCACCTCTGGGATTTTGTTTTTTCACTGATGTAATTCATGATGATGATGTAATTAAAGTATATTTTTTATTACCTAGGGTAGATACATCAGATGAATGGCCTAAGTGGCATGTAATGAATCAGTTTGCTTCATATTAGGAATGAGTCAGTTTAACCACCCTAGTCTTTAGCTATCAGTTCAGTATTGTGTGCAACTGCTCCACCTCTCATGGAATTCGACCTCTGAGGCTAGGATTAGTTGTTTTGAGGCCTATATCATGTGTTTTCTCAGTCATTATGTGTGTTGGACTCAGTTGGATGCTCAAAACTTATTGTACATCATTGTAAGAAGTTTGGCAAGGATATTAATAAGATTTGCAACTATTTTTATGGGATCCCTATGGTATGGAGTTTTAGTACAGTTTCTTCTTTTGTGATCATTTGTTTACATGTTTTATGTATGTCATCATTCATTTCATTGCTTCTAGTTGAATGTTTTCAAGTTTGATAGGTATAATCCATTGTATCAGTGCTCTACCTTGGGAAATCAGTCAACATTTCATGTTTTCTAATGTTTAAGAAGGATCCATGATTGTCACATGCCCCTCTTAGCTCCTCATTAGTCTTAAACACCTCACATCATCAAGCCTAAAGTGCTAAAGCCTATGCCTACCTTACCCCATAGAACACCCTGCATTTCTGACCTAATTTCCGAGACCTAAACTGCCTTGCTCCTCATGATTTGGCAAAACACCAACAAAATTCAATCAATACCTTCGAGCTACTATACCTAGCCTAGAATCCCTTACCTGATCCAGTCATCTTGACTGATATCCTTAAGGAGAGAGCCCTCTCCCAGCCTAGTAGGGATAGCTACTTGGCGAAGCTTGGTTTATGGTTACCCTGGCATTGCCTCCCTTCAGCCTCAGGTCAATCTAGGTGATAACATAGTGGCGACCACACTGGGGAACATAAGGCTAATCTCCACAGTAATATCTTTCATATAAATTCTTGAACTTTGGATGATGAGTTTTAGAATTCACTAGGCTGAAATAGAAAGTTGTAAAGCAATATAGAAAAACTTTGAAACTTGAGCACACTGGCTTCGATAAAGTACACTAGGGTCAATCCTGATCCCAATCCTACCCCAGTAGTGGATAATCCTAATTTGTTTTCAAGAAGAATCAAAAGACAAGAAAGTTCAGTCAACTTGACCCCTTCGATTAAAGTAGATTCCTTCCTGGATGAGTGGTTGTTCTTAGAAGATCTCTCTTTTGATTTGTCGTTTGACCTTTCTCTGTTTAGGACCAAATCTGAAAGTGCATTTGACAATATAGCTCTAGACCCAAAAATTATTGCAGATCTTGAAATTAAAACGCAAACCAGTCAATTGACAAGTATATCATAAATTCTCCTCAATCATCCATCACTGCTACTAAGATCCCTGAGCTTTTTGAATCGACATCCACTACCCTCAGTTCATCATTATTCCCATCAATCTCTGAAGTTCATTCCCAAATTTAGTTTATACCTACCCTTCCCCTTCAACCTATCATATCCTATCAAACACCTATTACCCCTACTTCCCCATCAACCACTCCATTAAACCCTAGTGGTCCAACCGTTGTTTCAAATCTACCTCAAGTCATGGCTGCCCGGTATGCACCCCTTGTTTTACCTCAGAATCTTGATGATATGCCTGCTGATTACCAAAGTAAAATACCTCTTTTTGATGCCACTCAAAACATTACAGCTCAGCAACACGTTGATAGAATGAATGACTTCTTTGACCTTCATGAGGTAGAGGTAGAAAATGTGACTATGAGATTGTTTGTCCAAAGCTTTGGAGGTGAAGTTCGAAAATGGTTCAGAGCTTTACTCGCAGCCTCTATCACCACTTTTCTAGTCCTGCATAGGCAATTCCTGGATTGGTGGGAGGTAAAGAAGAACCCTCTCCAAATTTTGTCTGAGTATGAAAATATCAAAAGGAATGCTGGTGAAAGTGTGCAAGATTATTGTGTGAGGTTTAATGCAGTATATAATGCTATTCCAGCCAACATTAAACCACCAGAGGGGTTAGCCTTGCTCAAGTTTCCAGACGGTTTCGATGCTAATATGGCATATCAGTTACGGGAACATGATCCCACCACACTAGAAGACATGCAGAAGAATGTTGTAAGTGTAGAAGCAAATCTGCTGGCCAAAAGAGCAAGAATGAGATTTGAAAAGAGAGTGACCATAAAAGAGGAAGCATCTTCTTCAGATGCTAAGATGGATACTTTGATCCGAACAGTGGAGAAGATGGTTGACCGGCTGACCATTACAGATAGACCTGAACCACCAATCAGGAATCCAAATTTTAGAGGACAACAGCAACCCCAATTCCGGATCAAGTAGAGGGAACAAAAGGCACCAGACCAACCAGCACAACAACAGCAGATCAAAACTCCTTTGCAGCAGAATTATGTTCAGGGAATGGAAGAAGAAGATGACGATGATCCGGTAATTGAAGCAAACCATTTTTTCACTGCCGATGGTATGCCCATTTTTCTAACGGAAGATGAAGAATATGCAGAGGTTCTAGACACCCAAAGGGATGAAGATTACATATTAGCAAATGATGCAGTTTTGGAGGATGAGTCTGATGATTATCAACAAGGTTATATGAACGCTTTGACAGCATAGCAGAAGCAGTATTCTTTGAGGAGCAGAGATGTGCCAATCAATCCCATTCAAAAAAGAAAAGAGACGCAATCAAAAAATGACTCCTCAAACATTCAGAAGAAAGGGAAAGATCATGTTCATCCGAGTTCTAGCAAAGTACCATCAACAAATAACATTGCAAATGAGAAGAATAATCAGCAAAGTACAGCGAAAGAGCAAGTTGAGAAAAAGGACCTTACTGTCAAAGAGGTAGAAAAAGTTTCATCCTTTAATTTAGAAAATGAAATTGCTAAATTAAAAGTGTCCATTCCCTTGACTGAGCTAGTAAAGAATAGCAATTATAAACACCAGGTGTCTAGAATTCTGCAAATAGACCCTTTGTCAGATATGGTAAATGTTGAAGATGATCATCCTGAACTCATTTTTGGTCCAGCCATAGAAGGTCAGTCTGAAGATAGTGAAGTTCCTCCCTTTTATCTGAGTCTTAGATTGCATGAGTACATTCTCCATAATGCCATGTTTGATTCTGGAGCTTCTCATAATTTGATGCCTAAAGCCATTATGGAGAAGTTGGGCCTGGATATTACTCGGAAATACCATGATTTGTACTCCTTTGACTCCAATAGAGTTCGTTGCATTGGTCTTATCAAAGATTTGGTAGTGTCTTTAGATTAGATCCCAACCAAAAATGTTTTGATGGATGTAGTTGTTGTTGATATTCCACTACGATTTGGTATGCTCTTGTCTAGATTGTGGGGTGCTAAACTTAAGGGCATTTTACAACTTGACTTCTCTTATGCTACCATTCCCGTTTTTGGTCAATTGAGAAAGTTATACTGGGAGAAGAAAATGAAATACATGATCACCAGCAAAGAGAAGCCACTCAATCATCCAATAAATGTTGTACATACTGATTTAGAATCATTTGTTTTGTATTCTGATAGTGGATTAAATTATGTAAATATTCAGATTGTAGAAGTAGATAATGTACAAGAAATTTCAAAGAATTTTATGGAAGTCCTTAATCATGAAAAAGAGAAAATAGCAAGTTCTTCTGAGCAGCAGAAGGTCAGTGAAGAGCAGAAAAATGAAGTAATCAGTCAAGGTAAGGAAGTGAAGGAAACAGAATTTCATCATCTAGAAGATGAAGCCGGCCTTTGGAGCATGGATTTTGATGGTGCTGTGGGTAAGGACGATGCCGGTATAGGAATTTGGATTCATGGCCCTACTTTCTAGCCCACCAAAGTCCCAAGTAATGTTAGAGTATGTTCTTACAAGTTGGCTTTTGATTGCTCTAACAATGAAGCAGAGTATGAAGCTTTGATTACAGGTCTTAAAATTTTGAAGAAATTGAATGCAAAAAGGATTTTTGTCTATGGTGATTCAAAGTTGGTGATCAAATAGGTAAAGGGAGAGTATCAAGCAAAGCATCTACAGATGAGAGCCTATAGAAATGCAGTTCTAGATATTTTGAGAATGTTTCCTGAATATACCTTGACGGCAGTACCCCGGACTCAAAACATTATTGCAGATTCGCTCGCCACTGCTACAAGCAATTTGAAGATCCCAATGAACTCCAACAACAAGTTTGAAATTCATGTCAAACACCGGCCTGCTATTCCGGATAATTTAAGGTATTGGCAAGTGTTTTGGGATGATAATGAAATCAATGCCTTTTTGCAGAATGAAGGAAAGTTCAAGGATGCTTCCATTGATGATGATTGTGATACCGATGAACAAGAGATTGAGGTGAATCAGATGGAGGTATTACAGCTGAAGGATAACATTATTCCTAGAGGTCTCATACCTTTAGAGGAGCTTTTTGATCAAGATGATGTTGCAAGAAAGCCGAGCTTGGTGCCTACCAATAAAGGAGTTGAGGATGTCAATCTTGGAACAACTGACAAGCCCAAGCTTGTAAAGTTATCAAAAGCATTGTCTCCCGAGGTAAAGGCCTAGTATGTTAGATTACTTTCTGAATTTTATGATGTGTTTGCATGGGATTATTCAGATTTGAAGGTGTATGACAAAGATATAATTCAGCATATTATTCCTATCAAGCCATATCAAAAGCCGTTTAGACAAAAGTTGAGAAGGATCAATCCAAAGTTGCTACCATCCATCGAAAAGGAGGTAAACAGATTGTTCAAAACTGGCATCATTGTTCCAATCAAATTTTCTGATTGGATTTCAAATTTGGTCCCAGTACGAAAGAAGACTGGAGAAATAAGGTTGTGCATAGATTTCTGGAACCTCAATAAAGTATCCTTAAAGGATAACTATCCACTTCCAAAGATGGACCATATTCTGCAAAGAGTAGTTGGAGCATCACGGCTGTCACTACTTGATGGTTACTCAGGCTATAATCAGATATTGGTGCATGAAAAAGACCAAGACAACACTGCTTTCACAACACCTTGGGGAACTTTTCAGTATGCCAAAATGCCATTCGGATTGAAGAATGTCGAAGCCACTTTTCAATGAGCGATGGACATCGCTTTTTCTAATGAGAAGGATGTTTTCTTAGTTGTTTATTTAGATGATTTGATGGTATTCTCTGATTCTGATGATGAACAACACCACTTAAGGATTGTCTTTAAGAGATGTAGAAAGTTCGGATTTCTCTCAACCCCAAGAAAAGTCTTTTTGCCATGGATGAGGGTAAACTCCTTGGTCATATCATTTCTAAAGACGATATTTGCATTGATCCTTCAAGGGTGGAGGCGATTCAGCATATAGATTTTCTGCGCAACAAAAAAGAGATTCAGGCTTTCAATGGTAAGATGAATTTCTTACGCATATTTATACCCAATTTGGCAGAACATTTACGAGAAATGACTAATATGTTGAAAAAGGAAAACATTGTGAAATGGAACGAGGATGCAATGAAGTCATTCAATTTGGTAAAGTTTGCTTTGACCACAGCCCCAGTCTTGATTAGCCCTAATTACACTCAAGATTTCATTATATTTTCATTTGCATCCAAGCACACCATGGCTGCAGTATTGATGCAAAAGAGAGATCAGACTGAGCAACCCATTGCTTTATTCAATAAGACTATTCGAGATGCTGCCTTACAGTATAATATCATTGAAAAACAACCGTTGGCTCTCATAAAAGCATTGAAGGATTTCAGAGTGTACATTCTGCATTCACATACCATAGGATATGTTCCTAATGTAGTAGTAAAGGATGTGCTGATGCAAACTAATCCGAAGGGAAGAAGAGGTAAGTGGATAGCAGTAATGTTGGAATATGATCTGGAGATTAAAACCACAAAGCTGATCAAGGGACAAGGCTTAGCAAAACTGATGGCAGAATCAAATCTACATGCTCTAGACATAAATGTCATAGCAGTAATGTTGAAGGATGAGGATGATGGCTTGCTCATTCAAGTTTTAGAAATGTTTCTTCAATCACCGTAGTATTTTGATACAGTTTATGTTCTTCAGCATCTTTCTCCACCTCCTGGAATGTCAAGGAGCAAAGGTAGATCACTAAAACTCAAATCAGCTAAATTCTACATTTTAAATAGTGCTCTTTATTGGAAAGATCTGGAGGGGTTCTTCTTAATTTTTTGGTTGAAGACGAAGCTCAGCAAATGATGCATGATTTTCATAAAGGTGATTGTGGCAGTCATTTGTTTTGGAAAACAACAGCTAAAAAAGTGTTGAGAGCAGGATATTATTGGCCGACTTTATTTTCATATTTGTATAAAATAATGATGAGCTGCCATGAATGCTAAGTTTTTCAAGGAAAAAGGAAGCCGCATCCTCTTCCTTTGAAACCAATTGAAGTAAATGCACCTTTCCAACAATGGGGACTTGATTTCATAGGGGAAATCCATCCTATATCATCAGCACAGCATCGATGGATCTTTACAGCTACTGATTACTTCACCAAGTGGATTCAGTCCATTCCAACAAGGCAGGCCACGGATACGGTAATTATTCAATTTTTAGAATCTAATATCTTGTCTCATTTTGGTTGCCCTCACAAGATCATAACAGATAATGCAGCGGCATTTAAGTCCAAGAAGATGGTGGAGTTCTACAATAAGTACAATATTACATTGGGTCATTCCACAACATACTACCCTTAGTGCAATGGATTGGCTGAGTCATCAAATAAGTCCTTGGTGAATATAATCAAGAAAATGTTGGAGGCAAATAAAAAGAATTGGAATCGAAAGCTTGTTAATGCCCTGTGGGTCGACAGAGTGAGCAGTAAGAAATTCATATGTATGTCACCTTTTGAGTTGGTTTATGGTACTGATACAATATTTCCTACATCACTTGTAGTCCCGGTCATGAGATTACTATAGGAAGCTGGCAGTGAAGGGGATGATATTCAGCGAAGAATTAATCAAATGATTCACCTTCAGCAAACTAGGGAAGAGGTTTCTCAAAATACTTTCTGATTGCAAGAAAAGATAAATAAGATTTATGATCGCAAAACCAAAGCAGAGAATTTTCAGTTAGAGGATGTAGTGTTGCGGTGGGATGCACGAAATGAGGACAAAGGAAAGCATGGTAAGTTCGACAATATATGGAAAGGACCATATAATATCTCAGCATACAAAGGACAGAATGCCTTTTTATTAAATGAAATGGATGGTCAGGATTGTTCAAGAGGGCCAGTGAATGGTAGGCTCCTGAAGCACTACTACTTTTGAGATGGTTCCCTGAAATTATGGCACTTTCATTGTATATACCATTTTTATTTTACTTGCAAGTTTCCAAGTACACTGTCATTTGAGCTTGGGGCCTGAAGTGAAGGCTATAAATTTTAAATGATTAGTGTCAAGTCAAAGTTGGTTTATAGTCAAGTTTTGAGTCAGTTTGGTTGAGAGTCAGTGTTCAGTGGTATTGAGTCATTCTTCATTTTTTGGTTTTGACTGTATTGCCCAAAGGATGAGGCACTTGGTCTACGGTGTTCTTAACACCTCCAAGGAGCTTCCATCCCCAATAAGGCCAATCTTAGTGTCAGTATCCACATACTTCCATCAAGGATCAAAATTCACTCTTTGCATTTTCATTTTAGGAGTCCCATACTGAAAATTTTTGCATCATTCCATTAGGTCATGATATACTGATCCACTGATGGTTGTTTTCTCTTCAGCTCTTCCCTCATAGACTATACTTGCTTTCCTTCTTCAAATTGTCTTCAGTCATGTTTCATAATTAATCTGCAATTCATTTCATGAGGTCTAGGATTTCATCACCAAGGTCAAGAAACTGATTTCAAAGTGTAAATAAAGGTCAGCAAGGGTATGAGGATGATCAATAAATCAAGCATGATGGCTTGAAAGTCATAGCTACTAAAATTATTATCTTTTAACCTAATGTAATTTTCACCTCAAAAACATGTTTTTGAGGTGAAAACAGAGTATTTTAGTTTATTTGTATTTCATATGTAATTTTAAGTTCCTATATGTAATAAGTGATCCCAGCTGCATCAGAGCATTTCTCCTTACTGCAAGACAAACAAGCATTGTAAAATTCAAGTCAAGATTGAGCATGCATCCACCTATCAAAAAGCAAAGAGTCAGAAAATAAAGAATAGTGACAAAAAAGGGTGAAAAGGTGAAAGTGACAAAACATTAGCAAAGGGGGTTTTGACGAGCAAAAATTAAATTCCAGCATGTATAAAGGTCTTCTTGCCTTCATAGCTCCTTTATTTTCATTTAACCTCCCATTGAGCGAACCCCAGCAAACGTTTTTCTGATTTAAGGGTCGAAATTAGCAGAAAAATCTTGGCGCTACGCGTTTCCTCCTGGCTCTGCGTGTTTCCTCTTGGTGCTACGCACTCCCTCTTGGCATTGCGTGTTTCCTCTTGGCATTGCGCACTCCCTCTGTGCGTTGCACGTTTGACCAATTTCATTCATATTGCTCTTCGACGTTACTAACACCTTCTCAGCTTTAAGCAAGTAAGTAAAACATCATTTTCCCTCTCCTCAAAGTTATTTCCTCAATGTTTAAAGAGTGAAATCAAGATTGGTGTTAGTTTCATTTGCAAAACACTAGTTTTTCTCTTAGCCTTGATTTTTGCAAGCAAGCTTCTTGTTTTCCATAAGATAACTAATCAATGCCCTATATTCCTCTTCAGAAACCTCTATCCCTACACCCACTAGACTTCCATCTACCTTTCCCTTTTCTTTTTCCTTCCCAAACACTTCCATTCCCCTACCATTTACTTAGGGTTTCATAAAAAAGACACCATGGCTGATGAAGAATATAGGCCACATAGTGAAGAAGACAGATCAGACAGAGAGAGAAACATAGAGCAGAGAAGGCCTCATAAAGGAGTGACAATTCTCAGGTTTGAACCCACAGATCTCAAAGTGCTCCTAGCATCTCCTATGATAGTGATAGCCTTCAAATGGTTAGGGTGTTTTGAGTTTTGTGAGCAGGTTCAAGCAGTCCAAAAACACCCTGAGTTGACTAGGATTTTCATAACTAAAATTCAAGATAACCAAGTCACTCTTGCAGTGATAACTTTCACATTGTCTGCTACCATCATATCAGCTACCACTGGGATTCCAGAAGTTGGGGAAAAATGGTTCAAGCAGGGTGAGATAGAAGCATGTTTTTATGAACCATACCTCAAACCTAGGTACAGAAGTCAAAGAAAAGGCTACTTCCCTTTCTCATATCTCCTTGACAGATATGCACCTATGATGAAGATTGTAATGAAATATTTTTCATGTGAGGGTAGGTTCTCTAGGGTTTATTCCTACCACATCCGGTTACTTATGCATTTCACTGGGGCTAAAATGCTCAATATACCCTACTATCTTTTCAAGAGTGTGGAGAAGATGGCTTACATTGCCCAAAGAAGAGAACACAAAGATCAAATGAAGAGTTTATCTCACCATTCCCTGATAAAGATCATAGTTCTTTATCACCTTAAAGATCTTAACATTGCACGGAGTACATTTATAGCTAATCCCATTTTCACTCAAGCTTCCACTCAAGACATTCCATCATCATCTCATCCACCATCCTCCATCCCTTCATCTCAGCCCATGCATTATTCATCCTCCTCTGATGAGTCAGTCATACCATCACCTCCATTATCACCACTCCATGAACTTGTTCTTTCATCTGACAAAAAAGGGGACAGTGGCAAAGGACAAAGTGATCAGGGTCAAAGCAGCAAGCCAGGAAGGGCTAATTTAGGTACTTTGGTGCACACTTATCAGAGAGGAAACAGGCAAGTGTTTTCCCCATAGATTGTGGGAGGGGCCTTGCTCTCTTCATCAGCAAAGCAGGTACACAAAGGAAAGGAAAAAATGGCTGAAACAGAAATGCAAAAACAGGAAAAAGACCCCCATGAAACTGAGCAGGATTTTGATTTAGTAGACTTAGATGAGGAAGATGAGAAGGAAAACACCAGAATGATCTTCAAAGAGCAAGAAGCATTGATAGGTGGGTTACAGGTGAATATACAAAGAGAAAATTACATCATATCTTATTATGAACAGGAAAATAAGCAAATGGAGACCAAGGAGGAGCTTATGGAAGTTCAGCTCATCAAAGCTAAAAGGGAAGCTGAAAAGTTTAAAGTGCAACTTGAGGAAGCCTATGGTGACTATGGTGAGCCCATGGAGGAAAACATTCCCAGGAGGAGGCCTAGGACTAGAGGCTTAAAGCGAACTTTGAAGCTTGAAAGAGAAAGGGAAGCTCAACTTGCTAGCCAACTCACCTTAAATGAACAATTTTGCATAATGATGAATGAGAACTGGGAAAATTGGCTTGAGAGGGCTAATAATCATATTGAAGACCTGTTAGTTAAATCCAATAGAAACACAGAAGTTCAAAGAAAAATTGCCAAATACTATGCCATGAGAAACAAAATTGCTAAAGTCAAGCTCAAAATGGCTCATGCAAAAATTGAGGCCTTAACTCATCAAAAGGAGAAGGATAAGCTTGACCTATTGGTGGAGGCTTCTCTCCATGCTTAGTCAGCTTCATCACCACCTATGTCAACCATTTTTGAAGAACCTGAACTCAGTTTTGGCTTTTGGCATTTCCTATTTTTTTCCAGGCAATGTTTATATCAGTTTTTTAACCAAACGCGGAGCGCCCTAGGCGTTGCGCTCTTTTTGAAGGAATTATTTGGAAGAATGGACACCACCATTGGATTCAGAAGGACCAAGGAAGTCAGTAAAACCATGTTTCCAGCCTTGGAAGACAAAACTGGTTGGTGAAAATGGCAAAAAACTAGCAAAAAAATCACACTTCTGCCTCATTTTTGGACCAGGTGTTGCGCATTTGACCAGTCTTGGGAGAATTCATTTTTGGAGGTTCAAATCAAGTTCATTTTGAAATCTTAAGGTAGATCTGGAAACTAGACAGGATAAGCTTTCCAATGAGATATCTTGGGCTCAATTTGGACACCAAGAAGGCAGTCAAAACTCACCTTGAAGATGGCGTTGCACGTTTCCTTCAGGCACTACGCGTTTGACACTGGCGCTGCGCACTTGACAGGCAACCAGTTCTTTCACTGTTTCTTTGGTTTTTCACTTTTCACCTCTGGGATTTTGGTTTTTCACTGATGTAATTCATGATGATGATGTAATTAAAGTATATTTTTTGTTACCTAGGGTAGATACATCAGATGAATGGCCTAAGTGGCATGTAATGAATCAGTTTGCTTCATATTAGGAATGAGTCAGTTTGACCACCCTAGTCTTTAGCTATCAGTTCAGTATTGTGTGCAACTGCTCCTCCTCTCATGGAATTCGACCCCTGAGGCTAGGATTAGTTGTTTTGAGGCCTATATCATGTATTTTCTCAGTCATTGTGTGGGTTGGACTCAGTTGGATGCTCAGAGCTTGATTGTACATCATTGTAAGCAGTTTGGCAAGGAGATTAATAAGATTTGCAGCTATTTTTATGGGATCCCTGTGGTATGGAGTTTTAGTACAGTTTCTTCTTTTGTGATCATTTGTTTACATGTTTTATGTATGCCATCATTCATTTCATTGCTTCTAGTTGAATGTTTTCAAGTTTGATAGGTAGAATCCATTGTATCAGTGCTCTGCCTTGGGAAATTAGTCAACATTTCATGTTTTTTAATGTTTAAGAAGGATCCATGACTGTCACATGCCCCTCTTAGCTCCTCATCAATCTTAAACACCTCACATCATCAAGCCTAAAGTGCTAAAGCCTATGCCTACCTTACCCCATAGAACACCCTGCATTTCTGACCTAATTTCCTAGACCTAAACTGCCCAGCTCCTCATGATTCGGCAAAACACCAACAAAAGTTAATCAATACCTTCGAGCTACTAGAACTAGCCTAAAATCCTTTACCTGATCCATTCATCTTGATTGAGATCCTTACAAAGAGAGCCCTCTCCCGACCTAGTAGGGCTAGCTACTTGGCTAAGCTTGGTTTATGGTTACCCTGGCATTGCCTCCCTTCAGCCTGAGGTCAATCTAGATGATAACACTTTTAAGTTAGCTATAGAATTTAATAAACCTTTTGGTTTTGTTGGTGTTTAATGATAATTTTGGTTTCTTGGTATTTACAAGATCTGATCATTCATGTGTAAAAGAAAAGGAAAACAGAGGACAAAGAGATAGATGTGGTCTCCTCTCATTATCACAAAGATAGTGTTATGCAATAATACATGAGATATTGAATGGTTCCTACAGTTATGTAACTTGAAAAGACAAGTAAAATAATTAAGCTTACATGAATTGCATGTATCTAGAAGGATCAATGGATCCCTAGGATCAAGTATGTAATGAACTACATTATAATGGAAACAGTAACAAAAAATAGCATGAACTCGTTCACCATCTCAAAGAAAAACCATACATAGATTATGTTACTTGAATAAAATAATAGTACAAGAGGAGAACTATAGGAGGGTTTTAATCACAATTACTAAGTATATATCTACACTTTGAAATGAGGCCCTAGAAGTTAAATTATAGTAAATCTGGAAATAATTGTTCTCTTTATTTTGTTTGTTGTTGGCATTTAGTTATTGCATATGCTCGCTCTACATAGCATGCATTGGTTTATGCCCCAAGAATTATTGCAGCCATCACATCTTCATTGTAATAGCGTGCTCCAGCTATTGTTCCAATAGTATCATTAACCATTGAAAGCTTCCAAAATCCACTAACTATTCCTTGAACAATATTTTCCATTAGGATCTACTTAAGCTGGCCCTTTCTTCAAATAATTTTCAGAATGACGAGGGGTAATTGACATTATAGGCTTGTTGGGCATCGCTTGCCTTAAAACCCAAGTGGAATGACCTTTGAAAGCACCACTCTCTATCATCAACTCTGGTTGTAACCACCTTGTAATGAACTAGAGTCCAAAGTTGTGATCAAAACCCATACCAAACATATTATTCTTTATAGGTCTTGTATGATAAATGGGCACAAATTCTTTCAGGGCATAAAGGAGGTCATCTCTTGTCCACTTCATAGTCGATCCATGTCTTAACCTGCCTTTAGACAAAACAATTAAAGTAGACATAAGATGTATATCCAATAAATAAATAAATAAATCCAAACTTGAATTGCAGAAACTTAGCAACAATTTTGTTAAAGAGGACAAAGAAGAAAGGAAAACGTAATATTCCAATTCATAATGAAAGCAACAGAGTTATTGATGAGGCGTTGGCATTTTCACTCACTACTTAAAGGTAAGTTATAACATGGAACCTCTAAACATGGAGAACATTAGTTGGATTGATGTGCAGCGTGGATGATTACTTAGACGAGTTAATGGTCACTACACTAGGCTTCTACCTTCAATATAAGGGTGATGGAAAGCTAATGGAACGACATGGATAACGGCCTAGGTGGAGGATACATGGAGGCGATGGAAACTTTATAACTAATACAAAATGCATGAGATGCATTAAAGGGAAGTAGAAGAAATAAATAACTAGAGTTGGTTGCAAATAGTTCTCATGTCATGATTCTTCTTTCTAGGAAAAAATATTGAGATTACGTACCAAGGGTAGGGGTGTAATAACATAAATATATATTGTGATCAATATATATTGTGATCATTGGTGAATAGTTCTCATGTCATGATTCTTCTTTCTAGGGAAAAAAATATTGAGATTACGTACCAAGGGTAGGGGTGTAATAACATAAATATATATTGTGATCATTGGTGAAGGTGTTGGGATATAATGGTCAAAAATTGAAATGAAAGGTTATTTCTACCTTTAAAATCATATGTACCCCTATGCGGATGAACTAACCTTCCAAATAATAAAATATGTTATTCTTATTAACTATCTCATTTTGTGTGTGCACCCTCTAAAATCCCGTATACATGTATCACTTTGCAATACAAAATCATCAAATTTTGTTAATAATCACACCGA
This sequence comes from Pinus tabuliformis, assembly GCA_031772625.1. Taxonomy (NCBI): domain Eukaryota; kingdom Viridiplantae; phylum Streptophyta; class Pinopsida; order Pinales; family Pinaceae; genus Pinus; species Pinus tabuliformis. The sequence continues at coordinate 180,640,152 of CM062807.1, read as the reverse complement.
AGGCGGCGTTCTCTCTATGGGGTTCTGTGTGCAAACATTGTTCATTGCAGCAAATGAGAGTGCATACTTGTCGTCCTCCTTTAAATTGGACTTTGACATGTGTCCTCCATTCAGCGGACTATGATTGCTCTTGCGAGCCGCTCAGGGCAATAGCAGGGACTGTCGTGGAGAATCATTGACGTACCACTTTTCTCTTCAACGGATTCAGTGGAACCAACTTGATCGTGGAGCCGCAGACTTCAGTCCTCCGCTCCAAATCCATGCTCGCCCTCACAAACCATTCGCAGTCTATACAGGGTCGAGCGCTGTATTCAATTCCCATGCAAATGAAAAGCAACGGGATGCTTTCTTCCTTCAGCACCACCTTCGTTTTCTCCATTGTGCCTTCTCCTTCTAACGCAGGGGGTAATGGAATAGCCTTCTTCATGTCGCCCCATACGTCTTCCATGGGAGGTCAGTCATCCCAGTATCTGGGTTTGCTTAACCTCACCAACAATGGGCAGCCATACAATCATTTATTCGCAGTGGAGTTCGATACAACCATGAATGTGGAATTCAATGACATCGATGGCAACCATGTAGGCGTGGACATCAACAATCTCACCTCAGTCCATGCCGAGACTGTTGGCTATTGGAATAGGGGCGACTTCCATAAATTAAGCCTCAAGAGTGGGCAGAACATACAGGCCTGGATCGATTACAATCATCTTCAAAAATCGCCTCAATGTTAGCATCACAGTGGCAGGCTTGCCGAGACCGCAGAGGCCGCTAATATCTCTAAAAATTGATCTGGGCAGCGTTCTGCAAGAGAAGTTGTTCATCGGTTTTTCGTCAGCCACAAGGAATTTCATAGAAGATCATTACATTCTCACATGGAGCTTTACAACCCAAGGCACGGCGTCGCGCCTCAATGTATCTCATCTCCCTTCCTTGGCTCCTACGTATTCCAAACGTCTGAACCGGGGATTAATAGTTGGTGTCACTGTGGCTGCACTACTTCTCCTCTCGCTGGCTATTGTGGTCGTGTTTCTCAAAAGAGCGGAGCATAGAGAAAATATTTAAGAATGGGAACAGGAAAACTGGCCCCATAGAATCAGTTACAAGGATCTGAGCATGGCCATAGGCACATTCCAAGAAGAAAACGTTTTGGGGCGAGGGGATTTCGGCAAGTTTTACAAGGGCATTCTCCCTAGCAGCAGCTAAGAGGTCGCAGTGAAATGCGTAATGAAGCAATTCCCAGAGGGAATGAAAGGGTTTGTGTCAGAGATCTCGAGCATGGGATGCCTACAACACCAGAAGCTGGTTCAACTCTGGGGCCGGTGTCGGATTTATAAACAATTATTCATTGTTTAAGACTACATGCCCAACGACAGCTTGGATAATATCATATTTGGGACCCCGACAACAGTCTTGTCGTGGGCGCAGTGATACACGATCTTGAATGGTGTGGCGGTGGGGATTTTGTATCTACACGAGGAATGGAAGAAAATAGTCATCCACGGGACATCAAGTCGAGAAACGTGCTCCTGGATTCAGAGCTCAGCGGGCGGCTGGGAGACTTCGGCCTCGCTCGGTTTACGATCACAGCAGCAATCCAGATACCACTGAACTGGAGGGAACGCTAGTCTCCATTCAGCTTCTGATCATTGTACATCGTCATGCACAGTAAGCTCGACCGGGAATGTCGAAAATCTGTGAGTTGCTCGTGCAAACTTTTTCACGTACTCTCAACTTTCAGTACATTTGTATAGTTTACAGTTGTATTATGTAGTGATAGTGAAAAGACACTCAATAAAACTAACAAAGAGAGGGAGTGCCCAATGTTATTAGGTTGGCTATGTACTTCAAATATTGGGCGAGTGGTTTTTTAAAGTAATGAATGGTTTATATGTGGTATTTCTTTTGATTGAGAAAATAGGCGAAATCATTATATATTCTTGTTTTGTGATATACATATTTTTAATTAAGTTTCAAAATTATATATTATTATAAAAATAATAATATTGAGAGGTATTGCAGGTGGGCATGTTTTTATTATAATAATATAGTATTTTTTTAAGTAATAATAGTTTTTATTATAATAATATAGTATTTTTTTAAGTAGCTAAATAATTAGAGCAGTTCCTTATATTATTAATATGAGCCATACTTTCATATACATTTCTCTAAAACAACTAAAGGTTTTTTAAAAATTTAATATGGAAAAAATGTTTTATAATTTTCCTCATAAATGAGAACACGAACATATATAATATATATATATATATATATATATATATATATAATATTGGTATTATTCGAGTATCAATTAATATTTTCTCATTATGAAGCCACTTTCAACAACATATATTATCTTATTTTATTCCATTTACATGTTGTAAATGCACAACTTCAAAACACTATAGCATCGAGAAAGAATTAGAGCAAAGTCAATGAATTTCAATATGAGGTAAGTATATATTTCTTTATATTACATTCACGAAGAATTGTGTGTGTTTTGTTGAATTGTTTATATCGAAAATAATAGGAAAATGTCAAAAGCATAAATAGGGAGCTCTAAAGGTTTTAAAGTCAAGAGGTTGCAATTCTTTATATTAATGGTTACAACATGTTTTAAAGATTGTATTTATTTAATTGAATATTATTTTTATAGGGAGATAATTTTAAGATTGTATTTATTTAATTGAATATTATTTTTATAGGGAGATAATTTTTAAAATTTGATATTTTTATGTATTTTTGGGCATTTCTTTGTCTTTTTCAGTGTTTTTTTGCACCTTTCGGTGCAATTGCCAGTTTTACTCTATATTATGTGCCTTGTCACTCGTGTGTGCTCAAAACTAAAAAAACACCCATAAAATTAAATAATGACACTAATAAAAACAGGTTTGGACCTTAAATCAGCATAAATAGAGCTATGAATACAATTTCCAAATTGGATGTAGTTATCAGAAAAACAAATTCAAAACAGGGAAACTCAAAATATGTAAATGTTGGTTTCTCATCAATGACATGTTTGAATTTCAATTTCTATATTCTTTTCCCATGTATTCTATGATATTTCACTTTCTACTTTCCTTCTTTATATTTGTGGGTGGATCCCATAGCAGCAAAACATTATTTTCTGAGGCTAAAAATGTTCTTTCTGTAGAAGAAACTGCCCATAAATGTCTTATACACATTTTTCCAAAAGTTTCAACATAGGAAAGAATTTGAAAATATTTATAGATAGCTTTTCAAATTTAACAATGTAAACTTCGAAAGAGGAACTGTACCGATTACTCATTTTTTTGAGGTAGCAAAAAAATCAACCGATTTTGAAAAGTGTTGATTCACAATACATATATTTTTAATTTTTTGAGCAAATTTTTTGACACTTTAAATTTTTTTATGTACATTATTTTTAAAATGTTAGTGATTTTCATGCTAGTTTTGAAAAGCGTTGATGCACCATCAAACCTTTTTTTAGAAGACTTATTTTTTGACTTTAAATTTTCTAACACATTAAATGTGGATAATTATTTTCTAAATTTAACAATTTTTTAAGTAATCACCTTCTTCATATTTTTTTGTTTTTCCTTTCATTTTTATTTTTTTTAGTGATGCATAGTTAAAGGTCAATCTTATAAAGTTTTGATCTTCTATATATTTATATATCATTAATTAATATTTCAATGCAGATCAAATAATTCTCTAAAAAAACAATAATTTTTAACGGTTGACATAAAATATACATTTTGAATATAAATATAACAAAAAAATTACACATTTTGAGACTTTTTTGCTAAAAATGACATGTCAAATAAACAATTTTTATAGGAACAATTTAACAAAAAATGGTTAAAAAATAGCATTTTTTATTGATTTCATGTCAAAAAATAATAATAATCACAGTTTTTTTCAAAAAATAATGATTCACATAAAAATTAAAGTGAAAATCACATAATAAAATATTAAACATATAACAACAATAACCGAATACTAATTCTTCTCATAAAATCTCAAAGTCAAAACATTACAAGTACAACTAATTAATATGTTGACACCTAATCATAGGGATTGGGTGAACAATTGTAAATAGTGTAAATAATAAATAAAAGAAAATGAAGAGTTATAGGGAGATGAAACTCAAGAGTCACTCCCTCATGTATATAACTATGAATAGCCCAAATGAATAAATAGATTTTCATTTGAGGAGTTACCTCCTGGCTTGACATGGTATCAGAGCCAATGCCATTTTTTACTTCCCTCTCTACTTTGTGACTCTCATTTTGCCTATTCTGCCTATTCTGCTTCCATTCTGCATTTTTTGCAGACTGACAAATCACTATTGTGTGTTGAATGCTATTGGCAGAGTCATTACAAGCAAATGGAGTTGTGGAGGGTCGACTATGGAGTGGCATGAGAAAGGCGACAGTGTGATATGCATGAGAAAGGAGTCGCGACTGTATGGTAGGTAGCAACCTGCTCCTTGTATATTCACAAGTAAATTGCAGGAACCAATGGATATGTTGCTCCTAGACCCATACATTGCTCCCATATGCCCATGGTATAAGAACAACCCATATTCTTGTCACTACTCCCATACGACTGCTCGTCGATACCTCCCGATTTTGAACGTTGCTTGACGCACATGTTATATTCTGCAACCCTCCTCCACATACACAGTCATCTCCCATCACCTCCCGTCACCCGCATACCATATGCCCTCCCACTCGGCCCTTGGCATACAGTCTACCATCCACATACACTTCTAATACCACTCCCGATTTCCATGTAGTAGAATCATGGTGCCTCCTCCTCGTGGTGGCCTGACATATGTGAATCTGCTCTAGGTTATAAACATTAACATTTTCTGGTTATATACATTAACATTGTCCAGATTATTTAATACGCAATTTTTATTAAGTTGAACGTTGTCCTTCCACTGTGGGATAACACTCATTTCATAACTGTGGGGCCTCCCTCTTCATTACCATAAGTTAACGTAGTCGGTAGAGATATAATAACGTTGTCCAGATTTCAGGTTTCGTTGCCTGTTTTCGTATACAATTCTCATATACATAGAAGCCCATATACATTATATTGTTTCATAATTTCATTATCTTGGAATTATAGTATAACGTTGACCATGCTTCAAACTATTGGTATTGTTTCAACTGCGTTTCCTTTTTGGTATAATAATATGATGATGTCATAATTCACTCGGTTCATGATACTGACCTCCTCCATATACACCCTTCCTCCAGTAACACCTTCCCCAAATACCACCTTCCCCACATAATACCTTTGTCTTCATATATCAGAATAAGATTTTTTTTTACTATTAGGAATAAAATTTTGCAGCAGAAGTATTTTTTTCCACAAAACACAAATTTTACAATGCATTCATTAATATCTATTGTGGGAGTGGTTCTCAATGGGAAGGATAATTATCCTGAGTGGTCTTAGAAAATCAAACATGCTCTCATTTTTAATGAGATGTGGAAAGGAGTGTGTGTTGGAGAAGGAGAAAAAGAACCAAAACAGCCTACCTCAGACAAGGAATTCGCCATTTGGGAAAATAAGAACATCAAGGCTTATGCCTTGATTGCAACATCAGTAAATGAAGAGGTGAGTCGCCATATTTCACCATTTTCAAATGCTTTCAAAGCCTTACAAAAATTGAAGGAACTCTATGGCACACACTCTACACTTGAAGTTGTTCAACTCATGATTAATATGTTTAGCCTTGAATTACAAAATGATGATCCTCTTGCTCTTGCATCAGAAGTAAAATATATTATGCATGATATCAAAGTCACTAATGTTGAAATAGACATTCCTCTAATATCTTTTGTCAAGGCACTTTATCCCACTTACTCAAATTATCTTGAGTCATTACAAGCAAATGGAAACCTCAAAGAAATTACCTGTGATTCCCTTGTGAATAAATTTGTTGACAGAGAGAAAGCTTTTGGGAAGAAGAGAGCTCCTCAGTCTTCTGAAGAGGCTGTGTGTCTTGCACATAGAGAGAAGAATCTTGCTCAGAGGCAGGGGGGAAAACACTCGCACAGAGAAAAGTTAGATTTGCATTGCATACATTGCAATAAAGATGGATCACATGATGCATCCAAAAGCAAGTTGCCTTGGGACAGAATTGAGTAGGAAAGAAATCAACCTAAAGGTAAAACTAATGACAAATGGAAAGGTAAAGCACCTGAATCTGCTCACTATGTTGTGGCACATTGTAATATTGTAGTAAATGAAGACTTATTTAATGCTTCACTTGCTTCTTGGAAAAATGATTGGTTGCTTGAATCAGGAGCAACTTGCCACATTACTTTTAGAAGAGACTTTTTTGAAGAATTTACTGGCAATGTTGATGGAGCAATATACTTTACAGACAAATCAAAACTCAAGCCATCAGGGCTTGGCACAATCAGGCTCAAATTGCCTAGTCTTCCAAAATTTCTTCTACATGATGTTTTATATCTCCCACCGCTGGGGAGAAACTTGTTGTCCTTGGTCCACATCCACCATCAAGGACACTCCATTCATATGTTTGATGACAAGATTGAGGTGAAAAAAGCATCATATCACTCACTTGTCATGATGGGGATAGAAGAAGAAAGGATTCTCAAGCTGCAAGGTACCTCGGCTTGTGCACAAAATTTCTCATACAATTCTCATTATGATGAAGGTACATTTCCATCAAGTTTATTATGGCATGCTAGATTTGGACACTTGAACTTTGACAGCCTCCGCTTGTTGAAGAAAAATGGTGTTACTAGTTTGCCTACAATTCCTAGGAAACTTAAGCAATGTGATGCTTGCATTCTAGGAAAGCATAGAAAACAATATTTTCATGATTCGCATTCCATAGCACATAGAAAACTTGAACTCATTCATTCAAATTTATGTGGTCCGATGCAGGTTCCTTCTGCAAATAGAAATAAATATATGATGACATTTATTGCTGACTACACCAGAATGTATTGTGTTTATTTATTGAAGAACAAATATGATGTTTTTCAAACATTCAAGAACTTTCATACATGGATTGAAAATGATGCACAATCTCAAATTGGATCTATTCGCACTGATAATGGAAACGAATACACTTCAAATGAATTTGAAAACTATCTTTGCCAACATGGGATCAAACATCAAACAATTGTGCCTTATAATCCCCAACATAATAGAGTACCTGAAGGAATGAATAGGACAATCTTAAATATGGTGCGCTCCATCATGTTTTTCAAGAATGTAAAATTGATGTTTTGGGTTGATGCATTTCTATGTGTTGTATATGTAAAGAATAGATGTCCATTAATGCTATTAGAAACAAGACTCCTTATGAAATGTGGTATGGGTATATTCCTTCGGTAAGGCATCTCAGGGTCTTTGGTTCCACATGTTATGCCTTGATACCAAAGGTACATAGAAACAAACTTGGTGCAAGGAGTTGTAAGTGTATCTTCTTGAGGTATTCAAACACCTCCAAATCATAATGTCTCTATGATGAAGTTAATAAAAAATTTGTTGTATCTAGAGATTTAATCTTTCTTGAATCATCCAAATCTGACAATGTTGTTGAGCGGAAACTTGGTTGCTTAGATAGATTCGCAAATACAAAATCATTTCAAGAACTTGATAATCATATTCCACATATTGAAGGGGGGGATTCCTATACTGGATCAACCTGTGGAATCTTCCTCTAAAGCACTCTCTCCGCCGCATGAAACTCTAACTACTGATGATACCTTGAGTGATGTGATTGACAGAATTAGGAGACTCAATCTTGATTCAATCCCAACTCAATCAACTGAGAAGCATGGACCATCTCAGAAAGGTCCCCCAAAGTGGTTGACAAAGACACTTGAAAGTGCTCATCCTGATGAGTTTGGAAAGACAGGAACAAGAAATTCAACCCAACAAAATGGAGGTGATGTAGATGACTATGATTCACCTGTTGATATGGATGTTTCTTATGATTGTGAATTAAATTTGTTTACAGATTTTGAACCAACTTCCTTTAAAGAAGCTACTTCTCATGATGAATGGAGAGAAGCAATGCAAAAGGAGTATGATTCCTTGATAAAGAATGGCACTTTGAAGTTGGTTGATCCTCCATTGGGAACCAAACCAATTGGCTGCAAGTGGATCTACAAGAAAAAGTATAAAACTAATGGCTCACTTGACAAGCACAAAGCCAAGCTTGTGGAAAAAGGTTTTGCACAGAAGGAAGGGATTGATTATGAGGATACTTTTCCCCCATAGCAAAATGGGCTACCATCTGGACACTCTTTTCCCTAGAAGCTCAGAATGGTTGGAAAGTCCATCAAATGGATTTAAAAATTGATTTATTTAATGGAAATCTAAAAGAGAATGTTTTTATGTCCCATCCTAAAGGATTTTTTGTGAAAGGACATGAACATAAAGTATGCAAACTTGTGAAATCCTTGTATGGCCTCAAGCAAGCACCACGAGCCTGGTATGCAACATTAACTGAGCATTTTCTGAAACTCAATTTCAAACATTATGATCTTGATGATGCAACTTTTTTTTCAATAAAGTTGGCAAAGCAGTTGTATATCTTGTGGTATATGTAGATGATCTTTTGATGACAGGGAACAATGAGAGCTACATTGCATCCATAAAGAAGGAATTTAGGAAAGGTTTTGAAATCACTGATTTGGTCTATGTTCATTACTATCTTGGTATTGAAGTAACTCAACATTCGAAGTCTATATTCCTTTCTCAAAAGAATTACATTGGATATCTATTGAATAGGTTTGGCATGACTGAATGTAATCCTCTAACTACTCCAATGGAACAAAACTTAAAGCTCACATCCATTGCAGGAAAAGAATTTGAGGATGCAACAAAGTACAGACAATGTGTAGGAAGTCTCAACTATTTGACTACTACTAGACCAGACATTTCATTTGCTGTTGGAATCCTCTCTAGGTTTATGCAAAAGCCTTGTGAGGGACATTGGTCTACTGCAAAAAAGAGTTCTAAAGTACTTGAAGGGAACTCAAGTCTTTGGAATCAAGTATACACAGGTGGGCGACTTCAGCTTGATTGGATACTCTGATTCAGACTTCGATGGAGACAAAGAAAATGGGGTATCTACTTCTGGTTATGCTATGAGTCTTGGATCAGGAGATGTCTCCTAGAGATCACACAAACAATCAGTTCCATCAGATTCCACAACAGAGGAATAATATGTGGCAGCAGCTGAGGAAACAAAAGAAATTATATGGCTCAAGAAAATTCTAGAAGATTTGCAGGTAAAACAAGTACATTCGACTCCACTCATGATTAACAACAGCTCTGCAATAAATTTGGCTAAGAACCCAAATTTCCATGATTGAACAAAGCACATCAATACAAAATATCATCTTATTCGACATCATGTTGAGGCCAAAACAATCCATCTCCGCCATTGTTCCACTAATGAGCAGATTGCAGACATCTTCACCAAAGAACTTAGAAGAGAAAATCTTGAAAGATTCAGAATGATGCTTGGATTCACCAACATCCCTTCAGATTAAGGGGGGGAATGGTGAAACCTAATCATAGGGATTGGGTGAACAATTGTAAATAGTCTAAATAATAAATAAAGGAAAATGAAGAGTCATCCGAAGCTGAACTCAAGAGTCACTCCCTCATGTATATAACTATGAACAGCCCAAATGAATAACCAAATTCTCATTTGAGGAGTTACCTCCTGGCTTGAAATAATAGTTACAAAAAATGAGATTGATTTCCAAGCAGGACTCAAAATTTAATCAATAATATAATGTAATCCATACTCTTCATCTTCTAGAGTTTCATCATTGTCTTATTCCATAATATTTACTCCTTCATTTTGGTCATTTTCCTCTTTTGATGGATCTTTAATGTTTGTGAATCTCCCAATGTATGCCTTTCCAATCATTCCATCTAATGGTGGTTGAGGTTCCTTTGCCTTTTTTTCCACGTGTGATTCATTAAAATCCCCTTTCCTCAAACCAACTTCTTGCATTGCAACTAGAATAAATTGAAGAGCATTAATTCTTTGTTGAGTCCAATGGCAATGCAATATATTCCTTTTTGTAGGAAACATGCTAGTGTTGTACCTAATCATCAAGTACAAAATAAATAATGAAGTAACTTATTATAAACACATAAAAATTAAAAAATAAGATATTGAAATTCAATTTTATATAATAAAACTTACCTGAGCCTGAGAATAATTTCAAAACCAAATCTCCTTCATTTAAACATAAATTTATAAGATAGTTAATCAATGATTGTGGTTTTTGATAAGTTTTAACTATCTCTCGTTTTTCTTATTTATCTTCATATGTTAGTCTTTTTACAACAATGTCATGAATCAGTAATTGGTTGTGACTCTTTCCATCTACCCGATTCAAAATCATACGCTTATAGCTATCATCTTTTGTCCAGATTTCAATATGGATGAACTCGCAATCACTTATAATTGGTTGATCTCCACAGTTAATAAGATATGACTTTTGCATGTAACATGAAATAGTAAAAGTTCAATTAACCTGTACATAAACAATTTTTTTAACATTAATCAAACATACAATTTCAATTTCTTACCATGTAAGTTGCATCCTTGAGTTTGCTTTTCCATTTAAACTTGTCAATAACATTGAAAATTGTGTGTCTGAATGAAATGTCACAAATATCCATAATGGTGATGTTGTGAATTCTACAAATCTCGCAACCACTTTAATAAGAGCTTGATAAGTATAAGGGTCACTATCATATTCAATGTTTGGGATATTGAAACCATGAGGAATATCTGCAATAACTAGGGAATAATCCCTTTTAGGTATGAGTTTTGCAATGTCTTCACAATCACCTTGTATTATTTGATATTGGATAGTCTCGAGCCCATTCCAAATGAAATGAGTAAGACTAGGATCAAGTTCAACATTACTAAGACGTTGTTTTCTCAGTATTTCCATCTTAATTTTTTCAATAAATCTTTTGAAACTATCTGGTGCTCCATTTGCATCCTTCTTCATCTTTAATGAAATAAACAAATATATGTATAAGTTATAAAATAAAAATAGTATACACATGAATAAAAATTAATGTATAAATCAACATACCTTTTTAAATGCAAGATAAAAATCTTTTAGTGTTGATGTAGAACTTGAATCTGGGTAGATGCGTACAACAGCATCCCAACTATCTTAATTCAACAAATTAACAATTTGCTCTTGTATTCTCATGTAAACCTTGTGACTGAATAAATAAAGTAAAAAATTTTAATATAATGATATGTATAACAAATAATGCCAACAACAATATGTTATATTTAAAAGAAACTTATAATCTAGAAATAAGTAAAAATAATTCAACAAACTTACTTTTGAAATTCCTCACACATTTCGTCCAATGATAATTCCCCTGACTTCACACGAGATAATATTTTTTTGACAAGATTTCATCCTTCACTCCTTACAATGCTCTCCAAGGTGTGATAGTCATATATTTTGGAAGGAGCTTCATTTCAAGACTTGATATACTACTGCTACATATCAATGGTTTAGACTTTTTGACCTTCTAGTTTTTTATGTCAATGTTCTCCCACATGTTCAAAATCTCATTAATAAATTCCCATATCTCTCCAGTTATAAGTTCCAACTGGAAAATGTTATCCATACCTCTTAATATTGAAGAATTTACTTTTCCACCTTTTGAATTGATTTTTTCCTTAATTTGATAACCTATTTCCATACAACATTCCTTCCAACAAAATAGACTAACATTTGTCTTATCGCCACCACATTTTTCTTCAAATTCATTATGAATAAATCTAACCCTTTGGATGAAAGTCATAGACATCCTATACTCATTATTTGTATTATGATCTGATGCCAATAAATTTTCTTTTGTATCTATTAAACCAGCGTAATTGATACATTTTATTGTTTCAAAACACGGGTTATCGGGATATTCCTCCATCAATTTCCTTTAAGCTTCTACAAAATGGTTCCCCCCAAGTACATAATATTTGTATTCAAAACATTTTGACTTATCAAATTCTCCTTTGTTGGGAACTTGAATTGGATCAACAAGAAGCACATAATCAACCACATGAGGATATAAATTGTAGCTCATCAATGTTTTCAAGTTGTGAACATGCAGGTTGTGTGGCTTTCTAATTCGACATTTAAATTTTCCTTCATTTGGCTTATAGATTTGGCTGACATTAAGTTGAAATGTACGACCATCCTCAATTAATTGTGTATTCATCAATTGATGTTGAATGGCATTTTGTTTTGTTTTAATATTGCCATCATCTAAATCAACTCCTGGTGTAACGATTTCCCTACTTCCTTTTGAGTTTTCATTAGGATCTTCACTGTTGGCCATGATTTTTTCAGAATGATCAACATTTAATTTCTTCCTCCTATCAGTTATCATATTTTCTTCTACATAAGAAATATCCTCATCATCAACTAGAAGGGAGACATTCTTGGGCATTTTTTCTTTTGGTCTTTTATGGCTCTTCTCCTTTCTAACATCAATTCTAATTTCATCCTCAGTAATGGCAACATATTCTTCAGCTTCCTCATCTTCAAAAGTAACATGGCTACCTTTGCTAGATTTATCCACTATAGGAATTCTTTGTTGATCCCCTGTATGTAGTCTTGTAGCATCATGAAGTACTTTTTTTTCTTGTTTGTCATATCTTCTTCTAACCCTAAGTAGAAACTGTCGATAAAATTCATAATATCTCACTCTATAAAATAAATTCCCCCCAACATAATTGAAAGACCCTCAGTAAAATTTTGTCAAACAAAATATAATATGTCAATAATAACTAAGTTATAAAAAATATAATGATATAATTACAATAACACAAAACACATAAATATAAATAACAATACTTATGATATTTTTTGCAATGTCATTTATGATTTGTTTACATATCCTTGTAAAATCATCCATTGTGTCATACGTTGAAAATACAAACTGATATCTAATCTTGTCATGTAACTTGGGCGGTTTTGTAAGTACATAAATAAATTCAGTATTCGGCATCAAACATATGTCTAGTAATTTTCCCAGCACCTAATAACTTCCACCATCATAAATCATACCAGCATATAGATATATCTGCATCTTCTTCACCTTCTTTATCTTTCACAAACCATGCAAATTGTGTACACTTTACTTCTTGTCATTTCTTCCAGTAAGAAACCGACCTTTTTTTCCTTTGAGGATCCACTTGCTAGATTTTTAGTCATTATGTGAGGTCGAGTTTGTTCAACAATATTTTTTGAGGGTCCACCTCTAGCTCTAGATGATGTAACTGTTGTCTTTAGTCCTGAAATATTCATAGAAACCTTCCTTGATGCTATTTTCCTACAAAATATATATATATATATATATATATATATATATATATATATATATATATATATATATAGATATTACAAAAAAACCAATATCTTAAGTAAACAAAATTTAAAAATGAAAAAACACAAGTAACATAAGCATTGACCCCGATGAAAAGTGGGTTATTAGGTTCATCCAAGGTACCAAAAAAAAACATCCACAGTCACTTGGAAAGCATGGAAATCGACCCGTGGCCTGTCAGGGGACCAATTCTCATGATCAACCCCTTTCCTTCCAGGGGACGATTCTAAAAATTCCCCCTTGGAAGGCAGGGGTTGATTCTCAGAATCGGCCCCCTGCCTGCAAGGGGGGCGTTGTGGCCTGTGTCTTGAGCGGGCACGATCGACCATGGGCGTGCCCGCCTGCGGCACAGTGGGCATGTCTGCCTGCACATGCCCATTGTGTCGAGGGTGGGCACACCCATGGCCAGGTGCACCCGCTCAGGGCTTAGTGTCCCCCTGGTAGGCAAGGGACGCGAACCGACCCCTGCCAAGCCAAGGGGCCATTTCTCATAATCATCCCCCTCGCAAGCAAGGGTTGATTCTGAGAATTGGTCCCCTACCTTCCAGGGTAGGTGCGTCCATCCGGGTGCGTGATCACCTATGGCACAGTGGGTATGTCTGCTTGCACACTCGATGTTTTACAAGTTGGAACGCTCACGGTCAAGGGTGCCTGCCCCTTACGCAACAACCCCCTAGCAGGCACGAGGCAAATTCTGAGAATTGGCCCCTGGTTGCTCGACAATCGACCCCTACTTGCCAGGGGTCCTTTGTGTCACCAATGGGCGCATCCGCTCGGGGCACAGAAACCCCCTGCCTACCAAGGGGGAGTTGTGCCCCGAGCAAACATTTAGCAGTTGGTGTGCCCATCTACGGCACGATGAGCATACAATACTACACACACGTTTTGCCTTGGATGGACATGCTCGACCTTGGCGCTCAAGGTCGTGGGTGTGCCCACCTACAACACAACGAGTGTGTAATCTTGCACACTCATTGTGCCACAGGAGGGCATGCCCACAGATGGGACACAACAGCCACCTAGAAGGGAGTGGTCGATTCATAGAATCGGCCACTACCTTCTAGGGCGAAAATTCTAAGAATCGTCCCCCTAGCCTTCCAAGGTTCGATTCTCATAATCATCCCCCTACCTACCAGGGGTTCGTTGTGTTGCTAGTGGGTGCACCCACCCGGGGCATAGCAACGCCCTACCTGTCAACGAGCCGCCAGTGGGACCGCTCGCCCAAGGTAGAGGACTCTTAGGGAGAGCATGGCCACTTTGGATGTAGTAGTCACAGGGTGCACGCTGATCTTTGAACAGGCCATGGACTTATGGATGACTCTGTAGGAGGACCCACACCTACAGAAGCTTGGCATAGATGTTCGGGAGACACAAAGAAAGTTTGGTGACATCAGGGCGACTGCACACACTTTTGCGCCAGTTTAGTGCCTTGCTCAATTGCAAGAAGGAAAACAACTGCAATCACAAATTAAATAGCTACATAAGAGAAGAGGTCATTTTAAAGGCCAAAATACAGCCATGGACATAAGAAGCAAGTCAGTTTATTGTGTTAGTCCAGGAAAAATTGAAGACACTCAAGCTGACTCAAAGGATGATGCGCCTCGTGATGGAAGGACCAACAACAGGAAAGCTGGTAGAGGAAGTACAACACGCCATGGTACAAGGTTTTGCTAACATATTCATATTGAATATGGAGTTCAGTGACCTTTGCAACAAGATAGAAACGTCAGTTGAGTGACTCGAGGGCGAGTCACCCAATTTGTGTTGGGGGGATGTTGGGATGGGGTCCCTAGAGTCAATTTTGTTAAGTTTTGAGTCAATTTTGTAATATCTTGTGGTAACGAATGTAAAGTCTCCATGAAATGTGGAAAAGCGAAGCGCAAAACTAGTAGAAGTCAAAGGGGCTTTAGTCCCTTAGTTGGGTAGGTGATATATTTTTTTTTAGACCCGCCCATGGCCTGTGGACCATGGTACTGTAAAGAAAATACTATAAATAGATGAGTCATAGCGAGTCTTAGAGATAACTTTGTGTGAAGTATCATTGTAAAGGCAAGGTGCTAAGGTGGGAAAGGTTTATTTCTTGTACTTAGGAAAAAGGGGATGGCTCCTGCAGTTGAGTGCGCGGAGACCTTGATAAGTCTGCAGGCTAAGTGCGTAGGCCCCTGAAGCTGACTGCACAAGGATAAGAAGATTGTATCTGAACATTTCTATCTAATAAAGACTATTTTGAGACAATTTTGATGCATCTGTGCCTTGTTATTTACTTCTTCTAAGTTTATGTATCTTTTCTCTGTAATGTGTTTTATATGATTAAATTATTATTCACTACGTGGAATTGGTAGATATGTAACATTTATGCATGATAAGTATGATTAAGTACCTTCGAGAAGATCTGAAGGACATTTACATAGAGTTGCAGTAGTTGTCTATCAGAAGGAGTAGATCTGCACGAAGGCAGATCTAAGCCGCAAGGGTATCAGCAAACCATCACACGGGCCTCTGGATGCAGAAACCTCATTCTAGCATCCCCCAATACTACTTCGGGCGAGACTGCAGCCTGCCCTATGCATTTTGTTGCTGAAATAGCCAGCAGTTAGGGTTTTGTTGGTTGGCGTAGTTAAAGTTGAACCTGGGTCAAGCCCCATCAAGCCAACAATATAACAAACTATTTTCCTTAAATTCCTTATTGAATGGTCGAAGTAAAAGGGAAACTAACCTTTGAAATGTGACAATCTCCCATTGAATATGTTGTTGATGACAATGTAGCTGCTCCACAAAATCGCTCCAAGATTTTTAACGAAACCTCAAGAAGTCTTGATGTGATATGAGGAATAGCGATAACGAAATTTATTATATAGCAGAAATTATGGAATTTTTTTATCGCTTCTTGAATGTGGTATTAAAAACAAAATTAAAAATTTAATATATAGTTAATATTATGACGATACAGTAATTTATGTTACATGTGGGATAAAAGACATAATAAAAATTAATAAAAAAATATCAATTGTCTAATAAATGTTATGTAATTTAAGTATTAAAGTAAAAGATTTAGTTTAATTTTGAAGGAATGTGTTAAATGAAAAAAATTTGGAAAATTTGAATGGAAATTAGAGAGTCAATGTGACATGAGCCTCTTTGGCAATTTGCCTATTTGCTTTGATCATTTCCAGCTCCATGAGGACTTGTTTGTTTTCCTATTCCAAGTATTTGATGATGAACTTGGCTCTCTCTAAGTTGTCTGCCAAAGCCTGTATTTGAGCTTTCTTTTCTTGTATGATAATGTCTTTGGTGGTTTCTTCATCCTGAGCCTCCAAATCAATGATGTTAACTCCATGATGAGTATAGCGTTGTTGCGGCTCCTCATGCTCAATCAAGTCAAAATCTCTTTCCTCCTCATCACCAAGGTTCTATTCATGCACTTTTTCCTTGCCTTTGCTCAGTTGTTCAACCTGTACCTGTTTTGTTGATGTAGAAGACAAAGCCCCTTCCACACCTCGTGGAGATAACATTTGCCTATGGACTGATGAAGAAGGCAAGGTCTCTTCCACATCCCGTGGAGCAAACACTTGCCTGGCAACTAAAAAAAGTCTCCTTGTGCCCCTCTGATATGTCAAGTACAATGGCACCTCAGCAGTTTTGGTTTCCTTGACCTCTTCCCTTGTTTCCCCATGGTTAGAAGGCCCACCTTTTTCTTGATGCACTGGTGAAGGGATCTGTGGATTTTGGAACATCTTATGAGCAATGAAAGTCTCCCAAGGAATGTTAAGAAGACTGAGATGGTGAAGAAGAATGATTCTGATCAAAGAGTAATGATAGATGTTTTTCAACTACTGAGGGTATGGCTTCTTCTGCACAAGGTAAGTTATTTTGTCAATGTTTCTAAACAAGAAATATGGGATATTCATCATCTTTACCCTGGTGAAGTGCATGAGGAGTCTAATATGGTAAGCATACAACCGAGAGAATCTGCCTTCACAAGTGAAATATTTGATGATAATCCTCATCAAAGGAACATGCGTGTTCTCCAAAAATTTAAAAGGGAAAAGCCTCTTCACCTAGTTTATGTACTAAGGCTTTATGTAAGGCTCATAGTAATGCTCATCAAGGTCCTGAGCCTTGTACCATTTCTCACCAAGGCTAGGAATTCTAATGGCCTCTGAAATGATAGCTAGTGATATTGTGAAGGTTACTCTGACAAGTGTCACCTCATAGTTATGCAAATGAGTCACAAAAAGTCTGGCCAACTCATGATGAAACTGAACTCTTTCCACTAGTTCACAGAATTCAAAACATCCATGGTGTCTGTAACAAGAGACTGCAAGTGGGCAAGCTTGCAATTCTCTTAAACTAGTGGGCTCTTCTCTTATGATTTTTCCTCCCTTGTGAGGCTTTCTCTGCCTATGTCTCTCTATAGAACTACCACTGGTTGTCTCTTCATCATACTCAAAATCACTTCTTCTCTCCATGTTTTAGTTAACTCTCTTAGTTTGCATGGTTTTGACAATGTATGGGATGAATGGTATGTGCAATGGCTTGGAGGAATGGGTGTGAGTGAAGCTATGGGAAAAACATAAGAAGGAGGGGTTTAGGGAGCGATAAATGAGTGGTAGAATGTGATAAAAATGGTGGGGATAAGGGTTTAGTTATGAGGTGAGTGGTGGGAAAAAACAAAGAACTAGGGTTTTATACTGAAAGTTAGGGTTTTATATAGAGAGTGGAAACTTATGAAAATGGGAAATGGCCTCCCGAGAAAAATTTTTGCACCACCTCTTCTATGTCAAAACGGCCAGCAACAAGAGCTGATTGTGCTCCTTTGATAGAGCATAATGCATTAAACACCAATGACCTAGATCAAACCTATCAAATCGGTAATTATCTTACTACCTGGTGTTCACATGTTGAAGATGTTCTAAATGATCTAGGATCCCAGAATAAGTTAATTCTAGCTAATCTTAAACTTCTCTATGATGGACAGCAAGAAGAAAAACAAAGAAGAGAATCCAAAGAGAAAAAGAAAAAAGAAAAGAAAAGGAGAGAATCAAAGGCTCCAAAATTTTCTATTTCAATGGATACTCCTAACTATTAGGATATAGATGAAAAGCAAGAAGGAACTGAAGTTGAGTCTAGTGCCCAAGCTTCTGAAAACAAACTAGAGCTAGTGAAATCACTAAACTTTCAAAAACCAAAAAGTGAGATAGCCACTTTGGAAAATGTTGCCTCTAAGTTTCCCTCCTTCATTTTGCCATCTCTCCAAAACGCCCATGTTTTCCGTGAATTCCCAAAGTATCCACGGATTGAAGAAGACTTGTTTGCAACCAATTCTACTAGATATGTTTTAGACTTAGACAAATCTACAAATCCAGCTGAATCCATCAGAGTTTGGATTGGTTCCCTATATCAAATGCAAGTTGTCTCTAGATTAGAAGATATTTCTATTTTTGCCTTAGCTGAAAAAAGAATGGCCGGAATTGTATATGACTGGTGGATGGGACCATCAGAAGAAGAAAGAATGAATGTAGCTGCTGCAGAATTAGCTACTATAGAATTGCTACTCAAAACTCAATTTGTCCCAGAGCCAGCAGATGAAAAGAAATAGATTATAACAGATCTAACACAAATGGAATTGAAAGATTTAAAGTTTTTAGATCAGTTTGGCAACGATCATATGGCAAAGATCTATAAAGCTAATCTTACCTGTTATCTCAAAATCATGCCCTGGAAGGCTACAACCCAGGAAGACTTCAAGTAACTATTTCACACCAATCTTTTGACTAAGGCTTAGCCTCCTTAGCCTGAGAGGGCTCTCTCAAAGGATTATTGATTTTGACTATCAGTAAGATGGCTAACTCTTGTGAATAACATTGACAAATAATGAAGGCTGGACAAACATTACATAAGTTTCCATTGGGCCTATGGAGTCAAACATACTACAGCAAACAATGATGATGCCTTACATAGAAATCAGGGCACTTAGCATTTGGATGTTCAGAAAACCACTTATATAAAACCACAGTTTACAAAGGCATACAGGAAGTCAGAGCATGATCAATGAATTCTGAGTGATTATGCATTTGTACAACTATAAAAGAACACTAAAGAAAATATACCATCACACATTCTGAACAAGTAAATCCCTTATGAATCCTGAGAAGTAAAACAGTCATTTATATTACTGAACTCTGTTTTTTACATAAGCCAAAACAGTCCTCTGTTTGTAAAATATCCAACCCTCATTACATAGATGTTCCAGCTATATATAGAAAATACTTATTCTAACTACTTCGAGCTTCCTCCTCCAACATGAGGGGAACTCGAATTCTGCCTATGATGACACCTATCTGCTTTACAACAAACTATTAAATACAATTAGTGCTAACTGGAGTTCTAAAGAGTTCTAATTTGACTATGACTCTAACTCTATCTTCTTCGTAGAATGATTCCTTCTTGTTCTTTGACACTTGGACTCCTTGTAGTTTGGCTGAGATGGCTGAGATGAGTATTTAAAGCTCCATGTTGGCCTCGGATGCTGAATACTTTAACTGCTCAGTGATGTTAGGTGATATCCCTTGCTTTTCGGTTCCAGTCCTCCATAACTTCGAATATACAGCAGCATGTTTTTAGCCCTTTTAATAACCCAAAAATATAGGACATCACCATGTTCCTGATGTGTTGGAGGCTTCATCGATGGCCAAGTGTGCAAGCCAAAATTCCTTATATGCAACTCATTCAATACCCTATGACCGGTAATAAAGTGGCTTTATAACAGAAACTTCAAACTTGAGTTAAAGCATTCCACCTTTTAAAGGTACAGCTGTCTTGATCTGAATGGTTGTGATAGCTTCATTTGGTCCCTTACATGTCCTTTAGGTGTTTCCTTTTGAAAATTCCCGCACATATTACCAAACTGTTTTTCTGCGTTGAAAACACCACCTACAGCAGTTTCGTAGCGCGCTACGAAACTGCTGAATTATTTGAAAAACACAGTCTTTAAAAATCATCATCCTTAACTGGAGTCTGAACCATTGACCAAAAAGTAAAATTTGGTCTGATAAATCTGTCTGAGCATTTCAGTAAATATGGGTCAAATGGAAAGAACATGCCGAGTCTCTCAACACCCCCAAAGGCCTTGGATTCCTCTATTTCAATTATGTTCTTTGAACTTGTGAAGCCTAAAACTTCAAATAGATGAACTGCTTTAACCTGCCTTAGAAGTTCTTCTACGACTGCTGGCAAACAAATCTTTAAAGAATTCAACTCGTGCTCAATAATCTTTTTCAGTGGTAACTTCTCTAACAGTAATCTCTGTTTAGGATCATCTATAAGCGACTTCATTCGGAAGCAAAGTATATACATAACAGCCTGACATGCTGAATAGAATACCCCATGCACTCCTGGATTCACAGGCTTCCTCTCCTTGTTATGATTATACAAGTATTGCAAGCACCAATCCACCAACCTTCCTAATGTTGCAGAAACAACAGATAAAAGTAGGTATTTAGCACGAGACAAATAACTAGATAGGTAAGCAGCTGCAGTCATCCTTGTATTCCGTGGGTGAGATTTATTGACAAAAATATCACACAGCATTGAAGCAAAGTTTGCACCGCATGTCTTTGTGTGCTGTCAACCTTTGTCCATGTGTGAAGACAAAAGTTCTTCCAAGCTGCCTGACATATTTTGGACTGTAGTAAATGTGTTCACTTTATGACAAAAGTTTAAAGTTGCTTTCGAATACATGTTTCCTCCACCTATATTAACTTTTCTGAAGATTGATAATTTTGAAGGATCCCTTGAAGATATTCCCTTTTCAACATTTCCACTTGTAGTTCAAAACTAGTGACTGAGATTGGATTATTTAGCTTCAGCTGCTACGAAACTGCTATTCTGGCTGAAAAATATGTCTTGGGACAGAGCTCATAATTTCTCATAGAAAACGTATTTGGAAAAACTGAAGGAGGTTTTTGTGAACCAATCCGTGCTTAACAAAAACCTCTCTTGGTTTTTTGAAACACCTTCCCTACCGCCCAGAATATATCTTTGAAAAACAGGTGTAAAACAGGAGATGAAAAACTGCACCTACAGCAGTTTCGTAGCGCAACTTTGGCCATTAATTTCTATCAGATCGTAATGGATCTGAGGAAACTGAAGGAGGTTTTTCTAGTTCAGTCTGTTAGGAATAAAAACCTCTTTCCATTTCCCAAAATAGGCTTTCAGTTGCTTTAGAGACCTCCTGGAAGTTGACTAGTAAACGCAGAAAGCAGAGTTTTTTATGCTGAAACAGGCTGCTACAGGGGTTTCGCAGCGCGCTGCGAAACTGCTGTGTAATTTCAAAAACACAGCTTAGGATCAAAATCTAACTTTCTTGTGTCTTTCCTTTTACTGCAATGACTTTTCCATTTGACATGAAATTGTTCAACATTGAATATTTAGACACCATTCTTCAAGGTAAGTATCAAAAGGTAATTTGTCCAAAATTAGGACTTAGCCTTACTTCTATCATCTTTATGCAGCTGTGATGATGTTTCCTTAGCCCTAGGGCTAAATTCCTTGCTTAATTGAGGAGCTGCCTCGCTTGAACTTGATGAAGATTTCTGATCTCTGCTCACCATGGGCTTGTTTTCTCAAACTAAGAATTGTATCAAATGTATATTGCATGAACACGACCAAGATCAACATGAATATGTCTAGGATCAATTAACCTTTACCTTACCCTTTTT
Organism: Pinus tabuliformis; assembly: GCA_031772625.1. Classification (NCBI taxonomy): domain Eukaryota; kingdom Viridiplantae; phylum Streptophyta; class Pinopsida; order Pinales; family Pinaceae; genus Pinus; species Pinus tabuliformis. Next base: position 180,617,995 of record CM062807.1, on the reverse strand, counting down.
CTTTGAGAATTTTGTCAGTGATAACAGTGGCTCCACTTGGGATAGTGTGCCCTTGTGGTACACTAAGAACCTGCAGTTCCAGTGCCTTATCCTCTTATGATGAACAAAAATTTATTTGACAAACATCTTCTTTAAGTTCCTTGGGCCTTCACCTCGGGCTTAAGCTTGATGATCACTGTAGGAGAAAGAAGTCTATATCTACCACTACTAAAAAATGCTCAGTCAACCTTGAGCTTATTTGCATTTATCTTACCTACCTACCCTATCAGCTGCAAGCTCCACTTGTAGCTCAAGCAACATGATACTTCCAATAAAGCCAATCAATTGTCTTCTCTGATATTGGAGGCTCTTGACTGCATTCAACCTCAAAATAACCATGGTAGTGAGATGACCACATTAACTCATAATATACTTGATCTTCATAATGCAAATGAAAATGAAAGACCAGAGTGCAAAGCTTATCCATATATTCACTTATAGGGTCAAAGAATACATGGTTATGTCGATGATCATCATAGCATTTTGCATCTTTAGACAACTGATTTTCAACCACACAAGGTTCTTTTGATATGCTATCGAACTGCTTTTCTGAATGCTGCCTACAAACAATGTAATTTTCCTCTTTCTTATGATCATTTATTGCTGTAAGCTGCTGAGAAGTTTGACATAAAAAACCAACCTTTTCCTCTGCCTGAGGGATGTAAAAGCTACCTTCCAGTACTTCTTCTTGCTGTGTGTAATCATTTTTATCTTCATTATGATTCGAAGACTATGAATATTGCTGCATCTCTTCATTCATATCAAAGGATAAAACATGGTTTTCACAAGTAAACCCCTGCTGCGTTTCATGGGATGTTATACTTTCTCCTTGGTGCTGGAATGCATTGTTATGAAGAGCCTCTAAAATTTCTTCATCCATAAATTCATCATCATCATAACAATCTTCCAAGTACTGAATGAGACTTAAAGAATTCCTACAGCAATCTTTAAGCAGCAATAAGGAAGGATAACATTCTTTATACATCTCATAGAATTCATCATGAAAACTAGCAAGCGAATATATTGAACCATTTTCCAAATTTTTATACCAAGACCATGCTTTTCCTTCTAAAGTGGTCATAAACATCTTCATGAGACAATCTTCAGGGAAATGAACCTTAAGACTGCGTACATGCATATGAAACCTAACCAGATGAAGAGCAGCATCATCTTTCTTTTCATCTTTGAATATTGGAAGATCCTCTAACCAATCAACCTTTGGCATAGGATTTGGAAAACCAGGGATATGAGACCGATTCATAGGAGCATACCTGGCATTCATTCTTACAGTGGAACTCATTTTGAAACTTCATCAAGCTACTGATCTTCTAGCAGTGGAGTCACCTTCCAATTTCTTATTCGATGTGTGGAGTCGCCAAGGTAGTTTAGCAACCTCAAAAACCTTCTGAGCTCCTGCTACCTTCAGAAGTTCAGCTTCATGATTTCGGGAATGAATAATCTTCAGGCTCCCGGCAGACGCACCAAAATGTTATCTCAAAATCATGCCCTGGAAGGCTGCAACCCAGGAAGACTTCAAGTAACTATTTCACACCAATATTTTGACTAAGGCTTAGCCTCCTTAGCCTGAGAGGGCTCTCTCAAAGGATTATTGATTTTGACTATCAGTAAGATGGCTAACTCTTGTGAATAACATTGACAAATAATGAAGGCTGGACAAACATTACATAAGTTTCCATTAGGCCTATGGAGTCAAACATACTACAGTAAACAATGATGATGCCTTACATAGAAATCAGGGCACTTAGCATTTGGATGTTCAGAAAACCACTTATATAAAACCACAGTTTACAAAGGCATACAGGAAGTCAGAGCATGATCAATGAATTCTGAGTGATTATGCATTTGTACAACTGTAAAAGAACACTAAAGAAAATATACCATCACACATTCTGAACAAGTAAATCCCTTATGAATCCTGAGAAGTAAAACAGTCATTTATATTACTGAACTCTGTTTTTTACATAAGCCAAAACAGTCCTCTGTTTGTAAAATATCCAACCCTCATTACATAGATGTTCCAGCTATATATAGAAAATCCTTATTCTAACTACTTCGAGCTTCCTCCTCCAACATGAGGGGAACTCGAATTCTGCCTATGATGACACCTATCTGCTTTACAACAAACTATTAAATACAATTAGTGCTAACTGGAGTTCTAAAGAGTTCTAATTTGACTATGACTCTAACTCTATCTTCTTCGTAGAATGATTCCTTATTGTTCTTTGACACTTGGACTCCTTGCAGTTTGGTTGAGATGGCTGAGATGAGTATTTAAAGCTCCATGTTGGCCTCGAATGCTGAATACTTTAACTGCTCAGTGATGTTAGGTGATATCCCTTGCTTTTCGGTTCCAGTCCTCCATAACTTCGAATATACAGCAGCATGTTTTTAGCCCTTTTAATAACCCAAAAATATAGGACATCACCATGTTCCTGATGTGTTGGAGGCTTCATCGATGGCCAAGTGTGCAAGCCAAAATTCCTTGTATGCAACTCATTCAATACCCTATGACCAGTAATAAAGTGGCTTTATAACAGAAACTTCAAACTTGAGTTAAAGCATTCCACCTTTTAAAGGTACATCTGTCTTGATCTGAATGGTTGTGATAGCTTCATTTGGTCCCTTACATGTCCTTTAGGTGTTTCCTTTTGAAAATTCCCGCACATATTACCAAACTGTTTTTCTGCGTTGAAAACACCACCTACAGCAGTTTCGTAGCGCGCTACGAAACTGCTGAATTATTTGAAAAACACAGTCTTTAAAAATCATCATCCTTAACTGGAGTCTGAACCATTGACCAAAAAGTAAAATTTGGTCTGATAAATCTGTCTGAGCATTTCAGTAAATATGGGTCAAATGGAAAGAACATGCCGAGTCTCTCAACACCCCCAAAGGCCTTGGATTCCTCTGTTTCAATTATGTTCTTTGAACTTGTGAAGCCTAAAACTTCAAATAGATGAACTGCTTTAACCTGCCTTAGAAGTTCTTCTACGACTACTGGCAAACAAATCTTTAAAGAATTCAACTCGTGCTCAATAATCTTTTTCAGTGGTAACTTCTCTAACAGTAATCTATGTTTAGGATCATCTATAAGCGACTTCATTCGGAAGCAAAGTATATACATAACAGCCTGACATGCTGAATAGAATACCCCATGCACTCCTGGATTCACAGGCTTCCTCTCCTTGTTATGATTATACAAGTATTGCAAGCACCAATCCACCAACCTTCCTAATGCTGCAAAAACAACAGATAAAAGTAGGTATTTAGCACGAGACAAATAACTAGATAGGTAAGCAGCTGCAGTCATCCTTGTATTCCGTGGGTGAGATTTATTGACAAAAATATCACACAGCATTGAAGCAAAGTTTGCACCGCATGTCTTTGTGTGCTGTCAACCTTTGTCCATGTGTGAAGACAAAAGTTCTTCCAAGCTGCCTGACATATTTTGGACTGTAGTAAATGTGTTCACTTTATGACAAAAGTTTAAAGTTGCTTTCGAATACATGTTTCCTCCACCTATATTAACTTTGCTGAAGATTGATAATTTTGAAGGATCCCTTGAAGATATTCCCTTTTCAACATTTCCACTTGTAGTTCAAAACTAGTGACTGAGATTGGATTATTTAGCTTCAGCTGCTACGAAACTGCTGTTCTGGCTGAAAAATATGTCTTGGGACAGAGCTCATAATTTCTCATAGAAAACGTATTTGGAAAAACTGAAGGAGGTTTTTGTGAACCAATCCGTGCTTAACAAAAACCTCTCTTGGTTTTTTGAAACACCGTCCCTACCGCCCAGAATCTATCTTTGAAAAACAGGTGTAAAACAGGAGATGAAAAACTGCACCTACAGCAGTTTCGTAGCGCAACTGTGGCCATTAATTTCTCTCAGATCGTAATGGATCTGAGGAAACTGAAGGAGGTTTTTCTAGCTCAGTCTGTTAGGAATAAAACCCTCTTTCCATTTCCCAAAATAGGCTTTCAGTTGCTTTAGAGACCTCCTGGAAGTTGACTAGTAAACGCAGAAAGCAGAGTTTTTTATGTTGAAACAGGCTGCTACAGGGGTTTCGCAGCGCGCTGCGAAACTGCTGTGTAATTTCAAAAACACAGCTTAGGATCAAAATCTAACTTTCTTGTGTCTTTCCTTTTACTGCAATGACTTTTCAATTTGACATGAAATTGTTCAACATTGAATATTTAGACACCATTCTTCAAGGTAAGTATCAAAAGGTAATTTGTCCAAAATTAGGACTTAGCCTTACTTCTATCATCTTTATGCAGCTGTGATGATGTTTCCTTAGCCCTAGGGCTAAATTCCTTGCTTAATTGAGGAGCTGCCTCGCTTGAACTTGATGAAGATTTCTGATCTCTGCTCACCATGGGCTTGTTTGCTCAAACTAAGAATTGTATCAAATGTATATTGCATGAACACGACCAAGATCAACATGAATATGTCTAGGATCAATTAACCTTTACCTTACCCTTTTTCTTTGAGAATTTTGTCAGTGATAACATTACCAATGATTCAACCCAGAAGATTTCATTCCTATCAAAATTGCCTGGTAATTTAGGTGATTGATTATGAAAGATCTAGAAGTCCAAGGGAAAAGGATTGAACAGACTTATTGGGTAGATCTCTTATTTCAGTGTCAAGAAAAGGTTAAATATCTCTGCTGACAGAAGAAGTCTCAAGACTTTTCTCCTGGTCTTGATGTTTGTCGTTATGTATTACCATGGACACCATTTAGAAAGAGAAAATCTAAAAGATATGAAAAATTCAAGGCCAAGAGAGTAGCCAATCCTAGAAGGCCGTTCTGAAAATTTAAATATTTAAAAAGCGCAGGCAACCAAAAAGAGACAATGCATGTTTTATTTGCAAACAAGAAGGTCATTTCACCAGAAAATGTCCTAAAAGCTCTTCCAACAAGTTGAAAGCCTGTAGACAAATTGATGATTTTGTAGATAATTGGTCTATGGTTGATTCTCAAGACGAAGTATCAATGTGTATATATTAACTGATGCTTCTCTGTCAGATACTGAGTCAGTGCCCGACACGTGTCAGAAAATGAATAGATGCTATGATTGTTTTGAACCAAAGAATTAAAATGAATTACATTTTAGTGATGAATTTATCTCAAATGATTATACTGATGAGACATCTGAATACATTTCGGATGAAACCGTCTCTATTGTTCCTTCTCTATCTACTTCTATGGATCGAGGTACTAAGAATTCACGACCCGTTTTAAACTCCTTGCCTCCACAATCCATGTTGAATTCTTTTTGCCCTTATCCAAAGACAGTTTCTCAATCATCATCTTTGCCTTCTCCAACATCTATTAATCTTGAAGGAAGTTCTTTTCTCAAAAAGATTTTTAAAACAAACAATCTCCTCTATATTCCTATTGAAGTACAAGTCAAAGGAGAATGGATCAGTGTGGATGCCTTCATTGACACAGGAGGCTCCAACAATTTAGCTCTCCCATATTTATTCAAAGGTTTATGGAAGCCTTTGCAAAATATTCTTATTTCCGAGACCATTGGTGACTCTGTCAATCTCACCCACTATGTTGATAATGCTTCTTTAAAAGTTGGGGGGAGTATAGTAAAATTTTCTGCAATCCAGCACTATGATTCCTCTACAAGTTTATTTCTTGGCATGCCTTTTATTAATTATGTGTTGCCAGTTACAACCAGTGAAGACAAAGTCATTTTAAATATATAAAAAAGAGCAATTTCATTACCAAGATTGACTTTGGCCAATTCAGAAGCTAGAAAAGAAAATAGCCAAAAGAAGGCGGGTATAAAAAGGCCCCATAATGATTATAATAATTGGCAAGAAGTATTGCAGATTTATGAAGAAAGGAGTCAAACAAAAACTAAACAAAAAGAAAATAGAAATCCTGACTGGTCTCCCGAACAAATGGCTATTTATGATGAATTGTTGAAAATTTGTTCTGAAAATCCTCAAGCATTTTGGAGTATAGAAAGTCCCCAGCAAGAAATAGTTACTCTTCATGACAATGGGGTTAAAGGAAAACTTATACCCTGCACTCCAATTGATGAAAAATAAATAAATAAGCAGATTGAAGAACTATTAAGTCTCAAGCTGATTGAACCTAATTCTTCTCATTATTCTTGTTTTGCTTTCCTGGTAAGAAATCATTCTGAAATAGTCAGAGGTAAAGCTCGAATGGTAATTAATTATAAGCCATTAAATGCAATCACAAAGAGCTTCAATTATCCTCTGCCCCTCCAGAAAACAATTATGCAAAAAATTCATAACAATAAGGTCTTTAGTAAGTTCGATATGAAATCCGATTATTACCAGATACAAAGCAAAGAAGAAGATCGTCATAAAACTGCTTTTATATGTCCTTCAGGTTTTTACCAATGGAAAGTAGTTCCATTTGGTCTAAAGAATGCTCCAGCTTTCTTTCAACAGCGAATGGACTATATTTTTGGTAAATATGATTTTATTTTTGTCTATATTGATGACATCTTGATTTATAGTCAGGATCTCGAATCCCATCTGAATCATTTGCAGATATTCCTTGAAGAAGCAAAAAAGCATGGCATTGTTTTGTCTGAAAAGAAAGTGCTTATGTTTCAAGATAGTATGTATTTTTTGGGTATCCATGTTAGAAATGGTAAAATCCAGATGCAGCCTCATGTTTTGACCAAGCTATCTGAATTTCCTGATGAGCTACAAGTTAGTAAAATGATTCAGCGATTTCTAGGAATACTAAATTATGTTCATAAATACATTCCTAGATTGTCAGAAAAAAATTGCCCAATCCGAGGACATTTGAATTCTGGATGGTCACCAGAAGCCACTGCAGTAGTCAAATTGCTAAAATCTAAATGAAAACATCTCCCCAAGCTCCAACAGCCAAGTAATGGATTTCTCGTCCTTCAAACTGATGCATCCGATAGTTTCTGGGCAACCGTCCTTTTTGAAAGGAAGGAGGATATGGGAGAAGAAATTTTATGTGCATATGCATCTGGAGAATTTTTGATACACCAGAAAAATTATTTTACAGCTGAAAAAGAAACTCTTGCCATTTTCAATGGCATACAAAAATTTGAATTATATTTAGCCCCTGCCAAGTTTCTGATAAGAACAGACTCAATGAACTTCAAGTATTTCTTATCAACAAAAATATCAAAACAACTCGCAAGAGGAAGACTACTGGCATGGAAGATATGGTTTCAAATGTATGATCTTGATGTTGAATGGGTTCCAGGTATTTCAAATTATCTAGCCGAATCTCTTACCGGAGACATGAACAAAGTCCATACTCATAACCAAAGAACTGATATATTTGTTCTTCCTGGTAAGACCCCTGCAGATGATAATTTTGAAACCTTTGTAAAAAGATTTCAGATTCTTGAATTAGTTCTTGGTGATTTGGTTGAAGAAATAAAAAAGGTTGTTGGGCTGCGAATTAGAAGAAATCAATGGATACAAAGATGTCAAGCCTGGCAGTCTAAAAATGTTGGTATTTTATTGGGTTTATATGAAGAAATGGTAAAAGTATATCCTCTACCCAATATGAAGGTGAAGCTTTATTTTAAGACTCTTGATTATTACTGGACAAAAGAGTTTACTAAATCCATGATTCAAGTGCTGCAAACTTTGAATTATTATTAGATTATCGGTGGTATAGATTTCTCCTTTTCTATTTATACCTCTGCTAAAATGCTGGATTTAGATGAAATAAATATGACTGAAAGGGTTGGAAGGTTTTTAAAGTCTTTAAGAATTCCTAATCTTTTCGAAGAAATTGATGTTGCATTTCTTCAAAGAAATGATGAAAAATTTGCAGGTACAGACTCATTTCCCCAATATGAACTTTTTGAACCATTTGCAGATTGGGAAATAGAAAATGGTTGTTGCAGGAAGAAGCCACAGGTGAGAGCTTCTCAATGTATTGAAAGGACATTGCAATATTTGAGAACTTTCTCGACACCTTGGGATTATCAAAGTTTAGAATTCAGAAATCCCATTGTCCCAAATCCTTTTGCACAACTCTATGGACTTGAAAGAGTTTATGAATCTATGTTAGCTAACAACGCTGAGGAAGTCAAGAAAATTACTCTTTGGCTCAAAGAATTTCATAGACTTAAGTTGCCTGAAAAATTGTCTATGATCAAAACCTTAGAAGAACTTCAAGGAAGATTAAGAGTAATCAAATTACTGATCAATCAAAAGGCATTAATTACTGTTAGTATTATGGAAGGAAATTGGAGTGATGATGTAGTTTGTCTGATAAGCTTATTACTGTCAACCAAGGTATATTCATCCATGATTTTTGAATTGGGATGGCAACAGGTGGCAAATATCAATTATAACTGCAAGCTTTGGATCCAATGCGCCATAGAACGCTCTGTCAGCATGTTTGAAATTTTCAAATGGGAATTATTAGATGGAGTTGAAATGTCAATTCAATCAATGCCTGAATTCCGTAAAAGAAAAAAAGATTCCTTCCTTGACATAGAGATATATCCAATGTCTTATGTTAATCGGTGGACAAAGTCTGATGATAAATATCTCTTTCCACAGAAGAATCTCTATGTTACAACCGACATGATAAAGTTTGATATAGACAATCATCAAAGGCACTACTAAAAGGAGAATCTTCTACAGTCTCAACAAAAGAAAAAGTAGCTACAGCAAAAGGAAAAGAGAAGGTATCCGATGATAAAGAAACCATTTTCATAGATTTGTACCAAGATGCATATGAGCAATAGGACCACGCATGGGAATCAGAATATTTGGAATGGTTAAATCAGACATGGCTAAAGCAAAAGCTTCCCTCATCCTCATCAGAATCAGACGAACCCGATTACGAATATGATAGTGACCAAAGTCCAAAAGGACCTTGGTAGTGCATTTTCTTTTAATTATTGTACTCGTGAATATTGAGCAGACACCGTCTAGACAAAGTAATGTCTGACAGGACCCTCAATAATTCTCACATGTTCTTAGGATTTATATGTGTGTGTGTTTGTGCGCGCGAGAGAGTGAGAGAAAGAGTGTTTGTATTTTGTGCTTTAAGAGACCAGAGACTAAAAGGCTCTACTCTGAGGCATTACTTGGTATGTAACATATTTATTTGAATTAATACTAAAGCTTGTTGGGCCGCCTGTCTGAGGACAGTTTATTCCAAGATCGCCTTAAGTCGGAACTATAAAGCGAGTAGAAGACCAGAGGAGTTGTGTGTGTTCTCGTATTTCCCGTGCCCGTGGTGGACGGTGTGAGGAATTTCAACTATTCTTCAGTAATTCAAGTAAGTTACTGAGTCCATCATCTTAATCGTGCATATGCATCTGGAGAATTTTTTATACACCAGAAAAATTATTTTATAGTTGAAAAAGAAACTCTTTCCATTTTCAATGGCATACAAAAATTTGAATTATATTTAGTCCCTGCCAAGTTTCTGATAAGAACAGACTCAATGAATTTCAAGTACTTCTTATCAGTAAAAATATCAAAACAACTCGCAAGAGGAAGACTACTGGCATGGCAGATATGGTTTCAAATGTATGATCTTGATGTTGAATGGGTTCCAGGTATTTCAAATTATCTAGCCGACTCTCTTACCAGAGACATGAACAAAGTCCATACTCATAACCAAAGAACTGATATATTTATTCTTCCTGGTAAGACCCCTGCAGATGATAATTTTGAAACCTTTGTAAAAAGATTTCAGATTCTTGAATTAGTTCTTGGTGATTTGGTTGAAGAAATAAAAAAGGTTGTTGGGCTGCGAATTAGAAGAAATCAATGGATACAAAGATGTCAAGCCTAGCAGTCTAAAAATGTTGGTATTTTATTGGGTTTAGATGAAGAAATGGTAAAAGTATATCCTCTACCCAATATGAAGGTGAAGCTTTATTTTAAGACTCTTGATGATTACTGGACAAAAGAGTTTACTAAATCCATGATTCAAGTGCTGCAAACTTTGAATTATTATCAGATTATCGGTGGTATAGATTTCTCCTTTGCTATTTATACCTCTGCTAAAATGTTGGATTTAGATGAAATAAATATGAATGAAAGGGTTGGAAGGTTTTTAAAGTCTTTAAGAATTCCTAATCTTTTCGAAGAAATTGATGCTGAATTTATTCAAAGAAATGATGAAAATTTTGCAGGTACAGACTCATTTCCCCAATATGAACTTTTTGAACCATTTGCAGATTGGGAAATAGAAAATGGTTTTTGCGGGAAGAAGCCATAGGTGAGAGCTTCTCAATGTATTGAAAGGACATTGCAATATTTGAGAACTTTCTCGACACCTTGGGATTATCAAAGTTTAGAATTCAGAAATCTCATTGTCCCAAATCCTTTTGCACAACTCTATGGACTTGAAAGAGTTGATGAATCTGTGTTAGCTGACAACACTGAGGAAGTCAAGAAAATTACTCTTTAGCTCAAAGAATTTCATAGACTTAAGTTGCCTGAAAAATTGTCTATGATCAAAACCTTAGAATAACTTCATGGAAGATTAAGAGTAATCAAATTACCGATCGTTCAAAAGGCATTAATTACTGTTAATATTATGGAAGGAAATTAAAGTGATGATGTAGTTTGTCTAATAAGTTTATTACTGTCAACCAAGGTATGTTCATCCATGATTTTTGAATTAGGATGGCAACAGGTGGCAAATATCAATCATAACTGCAAGCTTTGGATCCAATGCACCATAGAACGCTCTGTCAGCATGTTTCAAATTTTCAAATGGGAATTATTAGATGGAGTTGAAATGTCAGTTCAATCAATGAGTGAATTCCGTAAAAGCAAAAAAGATTCCTTCCTTGACATAGAGATAGATCCAATGGCTTATGTTAATCGGTGGACAAAGTCCGATGATAAATATCTCTTTCCACAAAAGAATCTCTATGTTACAACCGACACGATAAAGTTTGATATAGGACAATCATCAAAGGCACTACTAAAAGGAGAATCTTCTACAATCTCAACAAAAGAAAAAGCAGCTACAGCAAAAGGAAAAGAGAAGGTATCCGATGATAAAGCAACCATTTTCGTAGATTTGTACCAAGATGCATAGGAGCAACAGGACCATGCATTGGAATCAGAATATTTGGAATGGTTAAATCAGTCATGGCTAAAGCAAAAGCTTCCCTCATCCTCATCAAAATCAGACGAACCCGACTACAAATATGATAGTGACCGAAGTCCGAAAGGACCTTGGTAGTGAATTTTATTTTAATTATTGTACTCGAGAATATTGAGTAGACACCGCCTGGACTAAGTAATGTCTGACCGGACCCTCAATAATTCTCACATGTTCTTAGGATTTATATGTGTGTGTGTGTGTGTGTGTGTGTGTGTATGTGGGAGAGTGAGAGAAAGAGTGTTTGTATTCTGTGCTTTAAGAGAGCAGAGACTAAAAGGCTCTACTATGAGGCATTACTTGGTATGTAACATATTTATTTTAATTAATACTTAAGCCTGTTGGGCTGCCTATCTGAGGACAGTTTATTCCAAGATCACCTTAAGTCGGGATTATAAAGTGAGTAGAAGACCAGAGGAGTCGTGTGTGTTCTCGTATTTCCCGTGCCCGTGGTGGACGGTGTGAGGAATTTTAGCTATTCTTTAGTAATTCAAATAAGTTACTGATTCCATCATCTTAATCTGGTATCAGAGCCAAGTTCTGATTCTCCAAATGGCAAACCTGATACACTTTTTTTCTTCTATTGATTGCAAAATAGTAACTGAAATCGCTTCTAGAGCTATTGAATCTGACTTAGACTTTAATGAAAATCATGAAGCTATTGAAAATCCTAAGAGTTGGAATCCCCCTGCACTTCGTGCAACTGATGTCTATAAAGTTCCTCTATCTTATGTTTTTAAACGAAAATCTTTTCTGAAAGAAGTTGAAGTCACTATAAAAATTTCTGGTCCGGCAGTCCAAATAGTCGCTTTTAACCTATTTTCTGAAGACGAGATTAAGAAATTCCGACAATATGTTAAGGATCAGAAGTATTCCTATCTTCATTTCGGTGGTATTAGAATTGGTCTTGCTCCTCTTTTCCAACATGGATTAAATACCCCTTGCAGTGCTGAAGTTTTTGATACTCATCACCAGAGTTATGATCATGCAAGGATAGGAACCATTTTAGGTAATCTCTCTACAGGTTGTCAGTTTGGTATGATATTTCCTGATTATTCATTTAGCCTGGCTGATGTTCATCTTAAATATTGTTGGAAACTCATGGTTGGAGTTCAAGGTCTTCAAATGATCAAAGATAGTGATTATCTTTCTGTACTGGTTCAAACTTCTTTTCAGTTAACCAATATAGCTCATCCTAAACTTAAACAACCTGTCTTAAAAGGCTGTGTTACTGCTAGTATTTCTAATTCCCAAGTTGAAGGTGTTCTATATGATTTAACTGAATTGCCTAGCGACTGGTATTTTCAATATAAGTCAATTGCAGATGATAAAAAGCCTAAGTCAAAACTTAAGCGAATCTCTATTAGTAATGGTCAAGTCAAGCTTATTCCTAAAAAACTAGAGATTCCTCAACCCATTGTTAGGCCTCATCGCTATGTAATCCTTGTACCTTCTACTGAAGCTTTTTCTTCCAGAAGTGTCGATCTTCCTCCAATTGAAGAAGTTCGTCCCGCTGAACCACAGTTGTCATCAAATGAATTGTATATACCTGAATCTAAACCTTTTCTTGCTGTCAATAAGATGCACCGTATCTCTAGTGCCCAGTTTTCTCTTGTTGAAGAGTGGCAGTATGCTAATCGTCATTTTGTGAAAGGTGGGAAATGGCCTCCCAAGACAAAATTTTGCACCACCTCTTCTATGTCAAAACAGCCAGCAACAAGAGCTGATTGTGCTCCTTTGATAGAGCATAATGCATTAAACACCAATGACCTAGATCAGACCTATCAAATCAGTAATTATCTTACTACCTAGTGTTCACATGCTGAAGATGTTATAAATGATCTAGGATCCCAAACTGAGTTAATTCTAGCTAATCTTAAGCTTCTTTATGATGGACAGCAAGAAGAAAAACAAAGAAGAGAATCCAAAGAGAAAAAGAAAAAGGAAAAGAAAAGGAGAGAATCAAAGGCTCCAAAATTTTCTATTTCAATGGATACTCCTAACTATTGGGATATAGATGAAAAGCAAGAAGGAAGTGAAGCTGAGTCTACTGCCCAAGCTTTTGAAAACAAACTAGAGCCAGTGAAATCACTAAACTTTCAAAAACCAAAAAGCGAGATAGCCACTTTGGAAAATGTTGCCTCTAAGTTTCCCTCCTTCATTTTTCCATCTCTCCAAAAGGCCCATGTTTTCCGTGAAGTCCCAAAGTATCCACGGATTTAAGAAGACTTGTTTGCAACCAATTCTACTAGATATGTTTTAGACTTAGACAAATCTACAAATCTAGCTGAATCCATCAGAGTTTGGATTGGTGCCCTATATCAAATGCAAGTTGTCTCTAGATTAGATAATATTTCTATTTTTGCCTTAGCCAAAAAAAGAATGGCCGGAATTGTATATGACTGGTGGGTGGGACCATCAGAAGAAGAAAGAATGAGTGTAGCTACTACAGGATTAGCTACTTTAGAATTGCTACTCAAAACTCAATTTGTCCCAGAACCAGCAGATGAAAAGAAACAGATTATAACAGATCTAACACGAATGGAATTGAAATATTTAAAGTTTTTAGATCAGTTTGGCAATGATTATATGGCTAAGATCTATAAAGTTAATCTTACAAATTATTCAACCCAGAAGATTTCATTCCTGTCAAAATTGCCTGGTAATTTAGGTGATTTGATTATGAAATATCTGGAAGTCCAAGGGAAAAGGAATGAACAGACTTATTGGGTCGATCTCTTATTTCGGTGTCAAGAAAAGGTTAAATATCTCTACTGGAAGAAGAAGGCTCAAGAATTTTCTCCTAGTATTGATGTTTGTCATTCTGTATTACCATGGACACCATTTAGAAAGAGAAAATATAAAAGATATGGAAAATTCAAGCCCAAGAGAGTAGCCAATCCTAGAAGGTTGTTCTGAAAATTTAAATATTTAAAAAAGTGCAGGCAACCAAAAAGAGACAATCCATGTTTTATTTGCAAACAAGAAGGTCATTTCGCCAGAAAATGTCCTAAAAGCTCTTCCAAAAAGTTGAAAGCCTGTATAGAAATTGATGATTTTGTAGATAATTGGTCTATGGTTGATTCTCAAGACAAAGTATCAGATGTGTATATATTAACTGATGCTTCTCTGTCAGATACTAAGTCAGTTCCCGACATGTGTCAGAAAATGAATAGATGTTATGATTGTTTTGAACCAGAGAATGAAAATGAATTGCATTTCAGTGATGAATTTAGCTCACATGATTATACTGATGAGACATTTGAATACATTTCAGATGATACTGCCTCTATTGTTCCTTCTCTATCTACTTCTACGAATCGAGGTACTAAGAATTCACAACCTGTTTTAAACTCCTTGCCTCCACAATCCACGTTGAATTCTTTTTGCCCTTATCCAAAGACTGTTTCTCAATCATCATCTTTGCCTTCTCCAACATCTGTTAATCTTGAAGAAAGTTCTTTTCTCAAAAAGATTGTTAAAACAAACAATCTCCTCTATATTCTTGTTGAAGTTCAAGTCAAAGGAGAATGGACCAGTGTGGATGCCTTCATTGACACAGGAGGCTCCAACAATTTAGCTCGCCCATATTTATTCAAAGGTTTATGCAAGCCTTTGCAAAATATTCTTATTTCTGAGACCATTGGTGGCTCTGTCAATCTCACCCATTATGTTGATAATGTTTCTTTAAAAGTTGGGGGGAGTATAGTAAAATTTTCTTCAATCCAGCACTATGATGCCTCTGCAAGTTTATTTCTTGGCATGCCTTTTATTAATTTTGTGTTGCCAGTTACAATCAGTGAAGACAAAGTCATTTTAAATATATAAAAAAAGAGCAATTTCAGTACCAAGATTGACTTTGGCCAATTCAGAAGCTAGAAAAGAAAATAGCCAAAAGAAGGCAGGTGTAAAAAGGCCCCAGAATGATTATAATAATTGGCAAGAAGTATTGCAAATTTATGAAGAAAGGAGTCAAACAAAAACTAAACAAAAAGCAAACAGAAATCCTGACTGGTCTCCCGAACAAATGGATATTTATGATGAATTGTTGAAAAGTTGTTCTGAAAATCCTCAAGCATTTTGGAGTATAGAAAGTCCCCAGCAAGAAATAGTTACTCTTCATGACAATGGGGTTAAAGGAAAACTTATACCCTACACTCCAACTGATGAAAAATAAATAAAAAATCATATTGAAGAACTATTAAGTCTCAAGCTGATTGAACCTATTTCTTCTCATTATTCCTGTTTTGCTTTCCTGGTAAGAAATCATTCTGAAATAGTCAGAGGTAAAGCTCGAATGGTAATTAATTATAAGCCATTAAATGAAATCACAAAGAGCTTCAATTATCCTCTGCCCCGCTAGGAAACAATTATGCAAAAAATTCATAACAGTAAGGTCTTCAGTAAGTTCGATATGAAATCCAATTATTACCAGATACAAATCAAAGAAGAAGATCGTCACAAAACTGCTTTTACATGTCCTGCGGGTTTTTACCAATGGAAAGTAGTTCCATTTGGTCGGTCTTCAGTAAGTTCGATATGAAATCCAATTACTTCAGTAAGTTCGATATGAAATCCAATTATTACCAGATACAAATCAAAGAAGAAGATCGTCACAAAACTGCTTTTACATGTCCTGCGGGTTTTTACCAATGGAAAGTAGTTCCATTTGGTCTAAAGAATGCTCCAGCTTTCTTTCAACAGCGAATGGACTATATTTTTGGTAAATATGATTTTAATTTTGTCGATATTGATGACATCTTGATTCATAGTCAGGATCTCGAATCCCATCTGAAGCATTTGCAGATATTCCTTGAAGAAGCAAAAAAGCATGGCATCGTTTTGTCTGAAAAGAAAATGCTTTTGTTTCAAGATATTATGGATTTTTTGGGTATCCATGTTATAAATGGTAAAATCCAAATGCAGCCTCATGTTTTGACCAAGCTATCTTAATTTCTTGATGAGCTACAAGATAGTAAAATGATTCAGCGATTTCTAGGAATACTAAATTATGTTCATAAATACATTCCTAGATTGTCAGAAAAACTGCTGCAATCCGAAGACATTTGAATTCTGGATGGTCACCAGAAGCCACTGCAGTAGTCAAATTTTTAAAAGCTAAATGTAAACATCTCCCCGAGCTCAAACCGCCAGGTAATGGATTTCTCATCATTCAAACTAATGCATCTGATAATTTCTAGGCAGCCGTCCTTTTTGAAAGGAAGGAGGATATGGGAGAAGAAACTTTATGTGCATATGCATCCTATATTGCAAGGAAAGGAATAATACTTACTTGCCAAATGTGGAATTGGAGGAGATTTGACATAAATTTGAAGTTTGGGAGCTTTTTTTGGTTGGCTGGCCTAAGCGCAGTGCCACCCTCTAAGTGTAGTGCCCGTTATATTTTGAAATGAGCAAACGGCCCCTAAGCGCAGTGCTTGGCTCTAAGCACAACGCCCTTCTCCATAAGCGCAGTGCTTGGCTCTAAGCTCAATGCCCTTCTCCCTAAGCGCAGTGCCAAGCTAAAAACTCCAGAAGCACAACATTTTTCTCCCTAAGCGCAGCGCCCGACTTCCTTTCTCACAAAAACATGCTCATTTGATGTTTTTCTCTCCTTTGGCTTCCTTGATTTGCAAAATGATACAATGCCATGAAAATAGAAGAGAATGAGTTTATATATGAACTTCATTTTAATTTTTGTTTTTGAAAAACCCACTTTTGTAATGTCTCTTTGTCCTTTTTTAATACTCTATTTTTCATGCTTGTTTTCTTTTGTTTCTTACAGGTGGATTGGTGCTCAAGATTACTTGATTTTTGGAATGGCGGGTGCTTGGCAACATCACAAGATGCTTAGGAGTAGCTGGGAACCGATATTACATATGAAAATATAAAATTACATCATAAATGAAGATAAAAACAAGATACTATGTTTTCGCCTCAAAACCAGTTTTGAGGTGAGAACTACATTTGGCTTTCAAAATGATAAATTATGACTTTACCAATCATTATTGGCCTCCTCATGTCCTTGCTAATCATTATTGGCATGTAATTATTGGATTTGACCATCGTGGGACCCTAAAAGCTAATGAGACCAAACCCTAAGACCTAATGAAATGAATTATAGAGTGAACATGAGCCATGACTGAAATATATTGAAGAGGATCAACAAGTACAGATCATGAGTGAAAATGAAGTAAACCCTACCATCAGTGAATCCATGACCTAATGGAATGCAAACTCATCAGTATGGGACTCCTACTATGAAATGCAAAACAGAAAATTTTGATCACTGATGGCAATGTGAAACACTGACACTAACATTGGCTCCAATGGGGATGGTAGCTCCTTGGAGGTGCCAAGAACACCGTAGACCTAGTAGCCTTATCCATTGGGCATGGAGTAAGAAAAAATACATGATTGAATACTAATGGCTCAAAGACACAAACTGACTTGAAACTGACTCAATACTAAAACACAACTAACAAACTGGAAAAGACGCTCAAAGTGGAGCTTATTCAATAAAACCTACTCTAACTGTTCCATTCATCAGCTGATCAAGTGAAATGAAACAACCAATTAAACCAAGTAAGCATTCCGGCTGTTGTTTTAATTCTCCGCAAGTGCTTGTTTATGAGAAAGAAGAGAGCACTACTGAAATGCAACTCCCATGAAAACTTGTAAACAAATCCAAATTTTCCCAGATTGAATAATATGGATGCTCTATCTGTCTCCAAAAATACTGCATAAGGATCTTGAAATTCATGTGCACTAGAACTTAGCTCATCAAATGGATTACTTTGCTTCTCCTCATACCAAGAATGCAAACATTCATCTAAGATTTGTGACAAGACTCCTGCTGAAAATGACAAAGAAACTGGCTGTCAGATCAAGTTTGTATCAATACTTTTTTGAAGCTTACAATTACCTAATGGAGAAGGACTTTGACTGCAGACATCATCCAACACATCAGCTATTGGATCGTGAAAAACTTGAAAAGTCTATTGCAACCCATTTTCTATTGGTTCCAATGAGATTGCGTGATTTTCTACAGGCTGCTCATTTGAACATATACTATGCGAAATTCCCTTCAAAAAATGAAATGATTCAAAACATAATGGTATGGAATCAACTTGCATCATTTGATCATATGTTCCATCTTCCAATTCTTCATCTACAACCTGACATTCAATGGCATTCGGTGGCTACAAATCTAGTATGAGAAGTCTTGAACAAGGATTTCATTGCCCTCAAGATGGTCTAGATCAAAACTTATCGGTTGTTGATTTCTGATTGCACAAAAGTTGTATTTGATGAACTGAAATGAAGAAAAACAAAAAGGAAAATATCCTTCACTTACTTCAACATTTGTTGCACTTTCCTCTTCAATTCCATAGCTGATATGTAACATGATCATTGTATTCGAGCTGTTGAAAGTGAACTTCCTCCTTCCATAAACCGGCTGTTGATTTGTCTGCAAGACTAGCTTCTATTTGGAGAAAATAATCATCATCATACTAATAAAACTTAGGGAAATCATCAGTATAAAACACATCATCAAGCATACATGTCATATCAACAGATCTCTCTTTTCCAAGTTGATCTATAAAACAATCATTATCAGATCTATGACAACTGGGATAAGAAAGAAAATGTTTTGGATCAGCGACTTGTTTTTCTTCAATCAGTGAGCCATGGTCTTGAACATCATACTCATTCCTTGTGGTGATCTTTTGAATCATCTGTTCCACTTCACTTACGAAAATGTCGATCTTTACC
This sequence comes from Pinus tabuliformis, assembly GCA_031772625.1. Taxonomy (NCBI): domain Eukaryota; kingdom Viridiplantae; phylum Streptophyta; class Pinopsida; order Pinales; family Pinaceae; genus Pinus; species Pinus tabuliformis. The sequence continues at coordinate 180,599,018 of CM062807.1, read as the reverse complement.
TCTAAAGATTTCGATTCCTCTGGATCTATGTTCTTCATCTTTCCTTCCTTCAACTTTGCCCTTCTGATCAACGAATTAGCCTCTACATCTACTGCATTGTTTTACATCTCTTCAAGTGTTGTAAGGTTCCTTTCCCTCAACTGAAACTCCATTTCCAGATCAAAGGCTTCCGGGTAGTGTAAGAGAGAAGATCTAGGAGGAGGTCTTATATTAACCAGCATCGAAAAATAGACTTGGTTAAACCTGGTAGAAAACTGTTGCACTGTCTCCCCTGGCAGTCTTTTCAACTGGTTATATTCTTCTAGAATCAAGAAAGGGTTCTGTCTAACCACCCACTTGTCGAGGAAAACTTTGACGAACTATTGGAAATCTGAGATGCTCGCATCAGGGTTTTGAACCAACTCTTGACCTTGCCTTGCAAAGAAAGAGAAAAAAGCCTAACACTGACATCTTCTTCATCAACTTCATAAAGGTCAAGAAAAGTCTCAAAATTCAGTACATGTCTCTCAACAGTGATGTTGTCACATTAACTATTAGAAACTTATATATTACAGAGCAATGGAACACATAGAATATTGCATAAATATAAACACAGAAAATGCATAAAACCAAAGAGACACAAATATACGTGGTTCACCCAGTTTGGGCTACGTCCACCGCGAACAGCTAGTCCTTCCTTTCTATTATCCAGCAAAATGAAGAGACACAACCTACAGCAGATCCGTTGTAATATCCTCTGTTTTCTCTCATAGTCTCACCTCTCTGTTTCTCGCTCAGAGAATACACATCTATTACACAGCCTCAATACAATACCCTCATACAAAGAGAGGGGTTGCCTTCTAGGGAAAAAAACCCTAAACTAAACATAAGTTCTACCATCAGATCATCCGCCTAATGAACAGCCCAGATTGACTAGAAATTACTATACTTTTACAAGGCAATTTTACATCTATTTTTAGCTTTGGGGGCACTGCCCCCGAACCCCCCCGGCCGCTGGCCCCCGGACCCCCCAGCCAGTGGGGATGGGCCCCCCTGAAACCCCGTGGGGGGGACAATTCCCCCCCCCCCCCCCGCACCCCCCCATGTGGAGTGGTGTACAAACTACGTGGGGTATACATTCAGCTGAAACAAAGACCTCTAAATAATCATGCTCCACACCCAACACTCTCACACTTGGAGAATGATTATAGAAACTCCATCGCTGCTTCATTTGTTGGACAATGACTCCTCTTTGGACCTGGTTGTTTCTCATCTTCATTTTCATCCTTGAAGACCAATTGAAACTGATCATATTCTCAGTTTCTCCCTGGTTATAGCTTTTGTTAGCATATCTGCAAGATTTTGGCTAGTGTGTTCTTTTCTAGCTTCAACTCTCCATCTTCCAACACTGATCGTATGAAATGGTACTTGAGCTATATGTGTTTATTCCATGAATGAAATGCTGAGTTCTTTACAAGATGAATGGCACTTTGGCTATCACTGTATAACGTGCCCATATCATGCTTCTTACCCAGTTCACCCATAAACCTTTGTAACCAAATCATTTCTTTACTAGCCTCTGTAGCAGCAACATACTCTGCTTCTGTTGTTGAAAGTGCAACAACACTTTGGATTTTTGAAACCCAACTAACAGTTGTTCCACCTACAATAAATACATATCATGTAGTGCTCCTCTTGTTATCTCTGTCACCTGCCATATCTGCATCAACATATCCCTGTAGAGAAATGTTTGAACCACCAAAGCATAATCCTTGATTTGTGGTACCTTTCAAATATCTGAGAATCCATTTTACTGCCATCCAATGTTCCTTTCCTATATTGTTCATGTACCTGCTTACAACTCCCACTGCATGTGCAATATCAGGCCTTGTGCAGACCATTTCATACATTAATCTTCCAACTGTTGATGCATATGGAACTTTAGACATATAATCCATGTCTTCTTGGGTCTTTGGGCACATTTCCTTACTAAGTTTGAAATGGCTAGCAAAAGATGTACTAACTGGTTTTTCATTGTGCATATTAAATCTTTTCAACACCTTTTGTATGTACTCATTCTGAGACAATGTTAATTTGCAATTTTTCCTGTCTCTAGTTATTCTCATACCAAGGATTTGTTTTGCAGCTCCCAAATCCTTCATTGCAAATGAATTTGACAATTTTCTTTTGAGCACATTTATTTCCTGCATGTTAGACCCTGCAACAAGCATGTCATCTACATACAATAACAATATAATATAGCTGCCATCATTTTGCTTTTCCATATAAACACAATGATCAGAGTGACATTGTAATATTCCTAACCCAGAATATTCCTCAAACCCCAGCAAAAACTCCAACCAAATATGTGCAAAGGATATAATAACCCAGAAGTGCTAAAATAACAGTAGAACAACATATAATAATGTAAACCGGAAATATAAGCAGATACACAAGAAATACAGAAATAAGTGTTAAGCCATTTTATTATACTGAGCAATAAATGAGTACAAGAGGTGACTAGACAGATGGCACCTTGACTTGCACAAGGCAAGTGAAGAAATACTCTCAGAATGACAAGAATGGCCTCTTTGCGTGGATGCTGCTGTTGTGCTACTGCTGCTGCTAGAAAAAAATGATGATTTGGGGCTGCTCCCCTCCTCAGAAAAAGCTGAAACTCTGGATTCAGGCTCTACTCAAGAAACCCAGAAAGCTTTCTTGGAATGGCCTCACACTGATCTATGTCCCAGCTACTGGAAAACTGTCGTGTTGTTGCTGCTACTGAAAATCAAATGAGGATTTGGGGCTGCTCCCCTCCTCAGAAAAGGCTGAAACTCTGGAATCGGACTCTACTAAAAAAACCCATAAATCTTTTCTAAAATGGTCGACCCCTGAAAATCACCCCCTTGGGGTTCTACGCAGTTCCTCAAAGACGCTAATGAAACTGCTGCAGAAATGCTGATGAATCTACTGCTGGAATGCCAATGGAAATACCTTGCCTGAGCAGGCACTCAAATTCCCTCGGGGCTAAGGGTGGGATCTCCAAATGGAGACACTCAATGCATTAAACAGTGCTGCAGACTAGCTAAACAGCCAGCGTACTCTAAGTCGAAATAACTATCACAAATGCTCATAACAAGAATGATCCAAAATGAGGGGGCTCCTCTCTATTTTATAGCCTCTGCCTCTCACAATCCCTAGGCTCACCTCCTCCTACGTGATTCCCCTCTTGCCATGTGCTCTTCCCTCCTACGCAGTCCCTCCATGTGTCTGCGTGGGCTCCATTTCTGCATCCCCTTTTGGCCCCCTTGGCTCCCCTTTAAGTCACAACGTTGTGCTACTAGGAAGTGACTTTTTATTCTTAAAGTGAGTTATGTCCCTCGTCCTCACTTTTTTATTTATAAATAACTATAGAAGGCAAAAATAGAACAAAATTGAATATTCCAATTAGCCATGGCTAATTAGGAATATTACAGTCTCCCCCGGCAAAATGTTGCTTGTCCTCAAGCAACTGAAGTGATGGATGTTGTAAGATCTACTCACTCTCCCAAGTGGCATCCTTATCCGGCAAATTCTTCCACCTCACCAAGAATTCCCGGACCATCCTGCTCTGCAGCTACCTCTCCCTGGTATAAATGATAGCCTTCGGCTGCAATACCAAATGCCCCTCATCATCCATGGGTGGTAGCTCATCTGTCACTGTCACCTGCTACCCCAATGCCTTCTTCAGGCATGATACATGAAAAATGTTATGAATCTTGCTGTCTTGGGGTAGCTCCAACTCACATGCAACATGTCCAATCCTGCATATCACCCTGTATGGCCCATAAAAGCGGGGCTTGAGCTTCTCAGACCCCTTATGCCTCAGTGATGACTGTCGGTATGGTTGTAATTGTAGGTAGACCATGTCCCCTACCTCAAACTATCTCTCCACCCAACCCTTGTTGGCATACAGCTTCTGCTAGTTCTGCATTGTAGCCATGTTATCCTTGAGAGCTCGAAGGATATCTTGACTCTCTTGGATCCAAATCTTGGCTCTAGGAGCCTTGCTATCACCAAACATCATGTCAACAAAAGATAAAGGATGATACCCATATAAGGCATAGAATAGTGACATACCAATGGACATGTGATGTGAAGTATTGTAGCAGTACTCCCCTAGATGCAGCCACTTCAGCCATGCTCACTGTTGTCCACTGACATAGTTACGCAAGTAGCCCTCCAGCCACTTGTTAACTATCTCTGTCTGCCCATCTGTATGTGGGTGATAACTGGTACTTAGTGTCAACTTCATCCCCACCAATCGGAAAAGCTCTTGCCAAAACCCGCCCATGAAACAGCTGTCCCTGTCACTGATGATGGTCTTAGGAAGACGATGTATCCTGAAGATATCTCTGAAGAACAGTTCGGCCACCTCTTCTGTTGTATAGTGTGCGGATAAAGCAAAAAAATGTGTGTACTTTGTCAGTCGATCAACAACGACAAAGATACAATCCTTGCCCTATACCATGGGCAACCCTGTGATGAAGTCCATCGAAATATTCTCCCATGTCCCCTCTGGAATGGGAAGAGGTTGCAATAAACCCGTGGGATGGCTCATCTCTCCCTTGTTCCTCTGGAAAACATCGCACTCCTGGATGTGCTAGAGTACGTCCTCCTTGAGGCCCTTCCATGAGAACCTCTCTAATGGCCTCGTAGGTTTTGGTAAACCCCTGATGTCCTGCCAAAGGTGAATCATGTGATGCCTGGAGTATCTTCTTCTTGCGCTGAGACCCCTCAGTCAAGAATATCCGGTCCCTGTAATAGATGATCTCATTGACCACCCTGTACCTGTCATCTACCACCTGCCCATCCAGAACCTCACATGCAAACCTATCCTTGGAGTAATCTACTAAGAGTCGAGCTCTCCAATCTGTATCCAAGCTCATAAGAGACAACATGGCCGGTCTACGTGAAAGGGCATCTGCGACCACGTTGTTCTTACCCTTGACATACTCAATGTTAAAGTCATATGCTTGGATCTTACTGATCCACTTTTGCTACCTCTACTGTAGTTGCTTCTGCTCCAAAAAGAACTTGAGGCTATTGTGATCAATCCTCACCCTGTAGTCAATGCACATCCTCAAGGTACCATCCTTCTTCTTCACCAACACCATAGAAGGAGAAAAAGGACTCATGCTCGATCAAATGTGCCCAAGAGCCAGCAACTCCTGGATAGCCCGCTCAATCTCCTCTCGATAGGCCTTGGGGTGCCTATAAGGGGTGGTGATCACTGCCTGGATGCCTTGCTCAAGCTCGATAGTGTGCTCAAACCCCCGGTCCGGTGGCTTTCCTGGTGGAATCTCCCCAAACACTATGGCATACCGGTCAAGGATGGACTATATCTCCGAATGTACCGTCCGCCTTGTAGTCCCTGCCTTTGATGCACGCAACTCTACTGCCCACTCTATGTCTTCCTTTCGGAAGACTGCCTCCATCCGATGAGCCGAAACAGTCTAAGGCAGATATGTGTGATGTCCCTGTATCTTCTCATGCCTCCCTGTCTTCTCAACATCCCACTCCATCTCCAGGGTCTTCCAGTCTGTCGTGACCTTCCCTAGAGTGATGAGCCATTGAACACCCAGTATCATGTTGGTGTCCGGAATATCGACCATGAAAAAGTGGTCAGTCAATGTGTAAGTGCCCATCGTCACTGAAAGCTTTGGAACATAACGAGCACACATCATGGTCTGATCTCCTAGGACCAATACTGAAAACCCATCGAATCTCTCTGTCTGAATACCTCTTCGCTCAACCATCTGTGCATCGATGAAGTTGTGGGTTGCCCCACTGTCAACCAAAACTGATATGTGTTGGCCACGTATTGTCCCTCGTACGTGTAGCGTCAAATACTTGGGTACTCCTCGTAATGTTATAAGGGCCCCTCCAGTGGGTGCAAAAGGTGCACCACCTACTGCTGGTGGTGGAGGTGGCAAAGGTCCCTGTATGGCATGGCTATCTCTTGCCTCCACATCCTCCTTGCCATCCTTTTCTCCACTGCTCTCGGAGAAGACCTCAATAAAATGTGCTTTTCCAACAGAATATCTATGTCCTAGTGCCCATGGCTCCTAACAGGTGAAGTACAATCACTTCTTCTTCAACTCCCTCCTGGCATCGTCGTCAAGCTGTACTCGTCCTGGATTCCCATTTGGAGGAGGAATCCTCACATCCTTCCCCTTAGACTGAAAAGTTTGTCTCTAGGGGTAAGGTGTCTGGGTCCTGGTTAAGACATCCTGTAAGTCCTGGGTCCTGCTGATAGCGTCTTGGAGTGTGGCTGGTTTAGTGGATCGGACTAAACCCCGAAGTGGCTCTGCTAACCCCTCAACATACATATAGACCCTTCGTGTCATGGATAGGTTTGGCACCATCACGGAGACCCTCAAGAAATCTGCAATGTAGGTCTTTGGGCTCCCTGTCTGCTTGAGCCTCGTTAGCTCAAAAAAATGCTGCTCTAGATCCCTCCGATCAAATCGCTCCATCAGTCTCCTGGTAAACTCGGCATACGTCGTCACTGTGGATTGCCCTAGTGTAACCATCCCATGAAACCACCAATCCTGGGTTTTGCCATCCAAATGCAATGTTGCCACCTTGATGGCCTCTGCCTCCGACATCTGGTTAAGCTGGAAATAAATGTCCAGCTTCTCCACCCAAGACTTTGCCGAACTGTTTGATGAGCCATCAAATGTAGGCAAGTGGAATCTACTCGCTACACGGTGGGTATCGCCATCATGGTAATGTCGGTACCCTCTGTGATGGTCGCGGGGTCTGTTATCCCACTAGAGCTGAACAAAATCTCTGAATGAGAGGGCTTCCTTGAACTCCTGCCCATAAGCCTGGTACTCTGCAAAATAATCGCCCATATGTCCGAGCTCTACATCCTGCTGGGCTACGGTCCCTGTGTCGACTTCTAAGAAAGTGGGCATTGTAGAGCATGTAGGTGCATGTGAGGCCACCTACTGCACAATATCACGCTGCTCTGGTAAATGGTGGGATGCACCCGATCCCTCACTAACCTGAAAAACCCGTGGGCTCTCATGTTGTCTGGCCTCTACTGCTGTGAATCTCTGCCCCATCACCTCAATCTACCTCGACAGATCCTACACGGATTTGAGGAGCATATCTGCAAATCTCTTCCCGTCATCATCTGCCATCAGATCCTCCTGCTCCACGTCCACCACAGGCTCTTCCTGTTCTGCGTCCACCACTGGAACACAGTCTCCCTCTTCGTAAGTGTTCTCCAACCTATGCCCAGTGTCTCTATATCTCTGACCTCTGTAACAGATATAGGGATTTTCCCCCAGTGTCATAGATTGCTAGCTCCATGGGCTAAGCCAGATCTATGCTCTGATACCACTGTAATATTCCTAACCCAGAATATTCCTCAAACCCCAACAAAAACTCCAACCAAATATGTGCAAATGATATAATAACCCAAAAGTGATAAATAATAGTAGAACAACATATAATAATGTAAACCAGAAATATAAGCAAATACACAAGAAATGCAGCGAGAAATGCTAAGCCATTTTATTATACTGAGCAATAAATGAGTACAAGAGGTGACTAGACAGATGGCACCTCGACTTGCACAAGGCAAGTGAAGAAATACTCTCAGAATGATAAGAATGACCTCTCTGCATGGATCCTGCTATTATGCTACTACTGCTCCTAGAAAACAAATGATGATTTGGGGCTGCTCCCCTCCTCGAAAAAAAGCTGAAACTCTGGATTCGGGCTCTACTCAAGAAACCCAGAAAAACCCAGAAAGATTTCTTGGAATGACCTCACACTGATCTACGTCCCAGCTGCTGGAAAATTGTCGTGTTGTTGTTGCTACTGGAAATCAAATGAGGATTTGGGGCTGCTCCCCTCCTCAGAAAAGGTTGAAACTCTGGAATCGAACTCTACTCAAAAAACCCATAAAAACTCAGAAAGCTTTTCTCAAATGGTCGAACCCCGAAAATCACCCTATTGGGGTTCTGCGCAGTTCCTCAAAGACGCTGATGAAACTGCTATTAAAATGCTGATGAATCTACTACTGGAATGCCAATGGAAATACCTTTCTCGAGCAGGCACTCAAAGTCCCCCGGGCTAAGGGTGAGATCTCCGAATAGAGACACTCAATGCACTAAACAGTGTTGCAGACTAGCTAAACAGCCAGCGTGCTCTAAGTCGAAATGACTATCACAAATTCTCATAACCAGAATGATCCAAAATGAGGGGGTTCCTCTCTATTTTATAGCCTATGCCTCTCACAATCCCTAAGCTCACCTCTTCCTGTGTGATTCCCCTCTTGCCATGTGTTCTTCCCTCCTGCGTAGTCCCTCCATGTGTTTGTGTGGGCTCCATTTCTGTGTCCCCTTTTGGCCCCCTTGGCTCCCCTTTAAGTCACAATGTTGTGCTACTAGGAAGTGAATTTTTATTCTTAAATTGAGTTATGTCCCCCGTCCTCACTTTTTTATTTATAAATAACTATAGAAGGTAAAAATCGAACAAAATCGAATATTCCAATTAGCCATGGCTAATTAGGAATATTACAGACATCTAGTATAACCTTGTTCAGACATAAACTTGTCAAATTTTAGACACCACTACCTTGGATCCTGTTTTAAGCCATACAAGCTCTTCTTCAACCTACACACTAGTTTCTCCTTCCCTTTTACCTCATATCCTTGTGGCTGCTGCATATATATCTCTTCCTCCAAATCCCCATGGAGAAAGGTTGTCTTTACATCTAACTGCTCAAGATGCAAATCTTCAACTACTACTAGACTTAAAATAGTTCTGATTGAAGTCATTTTAACAACAGGAGAAAATATTTTATCAAAATCAATACCTTTCATCTGTGCAAACCCCTTCACCACAAGTCTAGCTTTGTACCTTTGTTTTCCTCCATCTTCTTCCTTCAGCCTGTAAACCCATTTATTCTTCAATGTAGTTTTTCTTGCAAGCAGCCTGACTAAGTCCCAAATCTAGTTATGCATTAAGGAGTCCATCTCTTCTTCCATGGCTATCTCCCACTTCTTCCTGCTTTCAACCTGCATTGCTTCTTCATAACATTCGGGTTCACCAGAATCAGTCAACAATAAATAATATAATGAAGGAGAGTATCGTTCAGGGGTTATACTTATCCTGGTAGATCTTCTAACACCACTTATAGGTGTTTGGGGTGCCTATTGTTGTTGTGGTGGTTGTTGTTGTTGTGGTTGTTGATTATTATTATTTTTAGGCACCTTTACTTTTTCAATGATCTCATCAAGAATTGTGTATTCCTTGCTTTCTTTTTCCTGCTTCTTTTCCTGCAACTGATTCTTATACAAGACCTTTTCATTGAATATTACATCTCTGCTCCTAATTATTTTGTGATTTTCATAATCATATAAGCGATAACCAAAATCATTAACACCATATCCAATAAAGGTACATTTCTTTGATTTTTCCTCAAGCTTTATTCTATTTTCTTTATTAATATGGACAAAAGCCTCACAACCAAAAGGCTTTAAAAAAGAGTAGTTTACCTTTTTACCTATCCATGCTTCCTCTGGAACACCACCATCCAAGGAACTTGAAGGCCCTTCGTTTATTAGATAAACAGTACTATCTACAGCATCTGCCCAAAATTGTAAAGGCAATCCTGCATGCAATCTCATGCACCTTGCACGCTCCATGATTGTTCTGTTCATCCTTTCTGACACACCATTTTCTTGTGGTGTTCTTGGAACTGTCTTCTCTCTGCGAATTCCATGCTCTGAACAGTACCTATCAAACTCCTTGCTGCAATATTCACCTCCATTGTCTGATCTGAGACACTTCAATTTCTTTCCTGTCTCAATCTCAACCAAAGCTTTCCATTTCTTGAAAGTATCAAATACATCAAATTTATTCTTAATACAATAAATCCAAGTTTTTCTAGTTGCATCATCAATAAAAGTAACTTAATAACGAGAGCCACTGAGAGATGATACCTCAGCAGGTCCCCATACATCATTATGCACAAGCTCTAATTTTTTGCTCTTCTTTTCTTTCCCAACTCTGAGAAATCTAACTCTCTTCTGTTTTCCAAAAATTCAATTCTCACAGAAGTCCAAATCAACATTCTTCAAGCCCGGAAACAAATTCTTTGAGTGAAGAATCTTCATCCCCTTCTCACTCATGTGTCCAAGCCTATGATGCCATAATGCTGCATCTACTCCTTTGGAAGTTAAAGCATTAACGGAGTTAGAAATACCATTGCATAAATACAATGTACCAACCTTTTCACCTTTTGCTATTACCAGGGCTCCTTTGGTGACCTTCCAAGCTTTATCTGTGAAAGTTGTCACACAACCTTCACCGCCTAACTGCCCTGTTGAAATCATATTTTTCTTCAGATCTGGAACATGCCTTACCTCCTTTAGTAGCCATTGATTTCCATTCTACTGTTTTACAAGAACCTTACCCATTCCAACAATTTTACAGGGTTTATCATCACCCAAACGGACTTGTCCAAAATCTTCTTGAACATAGTCATGAAAATATTTCTTATCAGGTGTGGCATGGAATGAGGCCCCTGAATCTACCACCCAGGAATCAGTAATATTTTCGAAAGAAAGAATCAAAGCATCTTGTAACACCTCACCTGTCACATTTGCTTCATGATTGTTTTCTTGTTGTGCATCAACTTCTTTTCCCTTTCGAGATCTATAGTCTTTCATTAGGTGTCCTTTCTTTCTGCATTTCCAGCACACTATCCCCGATTTGGACTTGGATCTTCCTTTTCTTGATTTACTGTGATATCCTGAGCTCTTTCCTCTTTCCATTTTTCTTCCCCTAGACTCTGCACTTAAAGCATTACCCGACGTCTCACCGAAGATTTTCCGTCACATTTCCTCGCTAAGGATAGCACCGAAAACATCATCAAACTTTAAAGTACTAGATCCAGAAACAGAGTTACTAATGGCCATTACTAAACCATTCCAACTTTCTAGCAATGAGCACAAGAATAATAGAGCTCTAACTTCATCATCAAAGTTTATCCCTACAAAACTTGACTAAATTGTAACAGTATTAAAATCATTTAAATGGTCTGCAACAGATCCACCTTCCGACATCTTCATATTAAATAAATGTTTCATAAGAAATACCTTGTTGAGGCCGAGGGTTTTTCATATAGTTTCGCCAGTGCCTTAATCAAACCCTTTGTTGTTGTTTCCTTTGAAATGTTGAAGGCGAGCGACGCTGCGAGGCACAACCGTACTATTCTAAGTGCCTTTCTATCGAGAAGGTTCCATTCTTCATCTGTTATACCCATCAGCATCTTTGTTTTTTTGCCCAATGGTAGGTACAAATCTTTCTGATACAGATAAGCTTCCATCTGCATCTTCCACAGCTGGAAGTTTTGGCCATTAGATTTCTCAGCCCTAAACTTACCATCTTCCGCCATTGCTCCCACTCGAATGAGGAACCCTTCTTTCCTGCGAGTTTATCAGCCAAATAGACCTTCAGCTCTGATACCAGTTGTTAGAAAATTATATATTATAGAGAAATGGGACACATAGAATATTGCATAAATGTAAACACAGAAAACACATAAAACCAGAGAGACACAGATATACGTGGTTCACCCAGTTTGGGCTACATCCACCCCGAACAGTCAATCCTTCCTCTCTATTATCCAGCAAAATGAAGAGACACAACCTACACCAGATCTATTGTAATATCCTTTGTTTTCTCTCACAGTCTCACCTCTCTATTTCTCGCTCAGAGAATACACATCTATTACACAGCCTCAATACAATACCCTCATACAAAGAGAGGGGTTGCCTTCTAGGGCAAGAAACCCTAAACTAAACATAAGTTCTATAGTCAGATCATCCACCTAATGAACGGCCCAGATTGACTAGAAATTAATATACTTTTACAAGGCAATTTTACATCTGTTTTTAGCTTTGGGGGCGCTGCCCCCGAAACCCCCGCCGAGGGACCATTGGCCCCCGAACCCCCCAGCCAGGGGAGATGCCCCCCCCGTGTGGAGGGGTGTACAAACTACCTGGGGTATACATCCGACTGAAACAAAGACCTCTAAATAATCATGCTTCACTCCCAACATTAACCATCAAATCTTGGTAGATATAGGTAATGATTTTTAGGGAAAGCATGGGATATAGGAGGTAAATTCAGAGGCTTGTATCTATCTGGAATTTTACAAGGTATAGGAGTATATACAAAAGCTATAGAATCAGTCTTGGTCTCTTTAGGCTCATCAGTTTGAAGACGGTCATCATAAGATTTGGAAGAAGGGTCTTGATCAAGATCAAAGGCATGCGAATATTTTGTATTCACAATCTTCAAAGGGAAAGAATCAAATGCAAGTCTAGGATCTTTCCTCAAATATAGTATACTTTGTAAAGCCTTCTTGACATTCTCGGGAAAAGAGAAGAAATAATTTATAACAAAGAACATAATGTCTTGGATGAAATTCCAACTTGAATACCTGATCTTTCCATATTGTCCTTTCATGTTTCTGTTGGTCAGGTTCATCCTCCAGTGGAGTCCTTGGATCTGATCTCGAAACTGATTTAGAGTCGCCAGGTGAACGATTTCAGCCTTTTAGTGTCTGATCGTTGTCCACCATCAACAATCAGATCTAAACTTGATACATTTTGCTGAGGAACATAACACTATGTTCCCCAGTATGGTCGCCACTATGTTATCACCTAGATTTGCCCCGGGCTGAAGAAGGCAAGCTTCTAGGGTAACCACAAACCACTTAACCTCATAGCTAGCCCTACAAGGTCGAGAGAGGGCTATTTCCTTTAGGATCTCAGTCAAGGTGACTAGATCAAATAGGGATTTTAGGCTAGGTATAGTAGCTCGAAAGCTTTTGATTGAATTTGTTGGTGTTTGTTGGATTAGAGGGAGTTGGGTAGTTTAGGTCTAGGAAATTAGGTCAGAATGCAGGGTGTTCTATGGGACAAGGTAGGTATAGGCTTTAGCACGTGAACTTAAGTGAAGTGAGGTATCTAAGACTAGTGAGGGCTAAGGAGGGCATGTGGCAATCTTGGATCCTTCTCAAACAACAGAAAACATAGAATATTGAATGATCTCCCAAGGTAGAGCATTGCAAACAATGGATTCTACCTATATATCTTGATAACATTCAATTAGAAGTAGTGAAATAGATGATGGCATACATAAAATATGTAAACAACTGATAAAAAAAGAAGAAACTATGCTAAAACACCATACCAAAGGGATCCCATAGAAATAACTGCAATTCCTATTAATTTCCTTGTGAAACTACTTACAATGATGTATAATCAAGCTCAGAGCATCCAAGTGAGTCCAAACCCACCAAATGACCAAGAAAACACATAATATAGACATCTAAACTACTCATCTTAACCTTTAGGGGTCAAATCCATGAGAAGAGGAGTTGTTTCAACCATTTCCCAACAAAGAACTAGAATATAGGCAGTGAAACAACTTTGCCTCCAAAAGAGGGGAAACTAATTCATTTGCCTCAAAACCACCTCTAACTACTGAATCTACCCTCTAACACTGTTTTACCATTACATTTACATGCCATGTGATCAATTACATCAGTGAAATCATCAGTGAGGAGAGAGAAATCAAATTCATAGTCAAAACATGCAAATTTTGGCTTCTTGAGCAAAATGGCCCTAAGCGCAGCGCCACTGGTCCTAAGTGCAACGCTGCTTTCCACCTACTTTTGGAGGTCTTCCCCTTAGCAAAATTGACCTCAGGATAGCTCATTCGAAAGGCCTTCAACTCTAGTTTCTAGAACACCTAGAATTTTGGAATTTGGAGGTCATTTTCCCCCTCAAAACTTGAATCTCCCAAGATTGCTTTTATGTGTCCAAAAAGAGGCAGAAAAGGTCTTTTTTTGGTAGTTTTTGGACCTTTTTATGAACCATATTTGCTCCAAAACTTCTGAAAATTTCCAGGGTGCATATCCTCATCATTCTGAATCCAAAAATGTCAATTTTTTCTCCAATGGATGCCCCAGGAAAAAGCACAACACCAGTGACGCTGTGCTTCTAGACAAATTTTCTGTATTGTGAATTTCAAATTTTCAAAAATACAAAAACTCCTCAAAATTTTCCCAAATTTGGCATGAAGCACCACCAAGTGCTTTGATTGGCCAAAGAGGCTTCAGCCAACATTTTGAGTCTATCTTGCTCTTTCATGCCCTCCAAAGCTTTCCTTAGCCTAGCCTTTAATTTTCTAATCCTCATGTTACAAATTTTGTTGCGGGTCATGTAATGGTATGCCATATGTCGAAGAATTTTCTTATCCCTGTTGGCCTCCTCAATGAGTCCTTTAAGATGAATGTTGACTCTCTCAATCCAAGTTTCCCTATCATTTTCAATCTCCTGCTCAATAGGAGTCAATGTGACATGAGCCTGTATGGCAATTTGCCTATTTGCTTTGATCATTTCCAGCTCCATGAAGACTTGTTTTTCACTCAACTGTTTGCTTTCCTGTTCCAAATATTTGATGATCAACTTGGCTCTCTCTAAGTTGTCTGTCAAAGCCTGTATTTGAGCTTTCTTTTTTTGTATGATAATGTCTTTGGTGGTTTCTTCATCCTGAGCCTCCAAATCAATGATGTTAACTCCATGATGAATATAGCGTTGTTGCGGCTCCTCATGCTCAATCAAGTAAAAATCTCTTTCCTCCTCATCACTAAGGTTCTCTTCCTACACTTTTTCCTTGCCTTTTCTCAACTATTCAACCTGTACTTGTTTTTCGATGTAGAAGGAAAAGCCCCCTCCACACCTCGTGGAGATAACATTTGCCTGTGGACTGATGAAGAAGGCAAGTTCCCTTCCACAACCCGTGGAGAAAACACTTGCCTGGCAGCTGCAAAAAGTCTCCTTGTGCCTCTCTGATATGTCAAGTACACTGGCACCTTAGCAGTTTTGGTTTCCTTGACCTCTTCCCTTGTTTCCCCATGGCTTAAAGGGCCACCTTTTTCTTGATGCACCGGTGAAGGGATCTGTGGACCTTTGAACATCTCATGAGCAATGAAAGTCTCCCAAGGAATGTTAAGAAGACTGAGATGGTGAAGAACAATGATTTTGATCAAAGAGTAATGATAGATGCTTTTCAACTACTGAGGGTATGGCTTCTTCTACATAAGGTAAGCTATTTTTTCAATGTTTCTAAATAAGAAATATGGGAGATTCATCATCTTTACCCTGGTGAAGTGCATGAGGAGTCTGATATGGTAAGCATACAACCGAGAGAATCTTCCTTCACAAGTGAAATATTTGATGATAATCCTCATCAAAGGAACATACCTGTTCTCCAAAAATTTAAAGGGGAAAAGCCTCTTCACCCGGTTTCTCTACTAAGGCTTGATGTAAGGCTCATAGGAATGCTCATCAAGGTCCTAAGCCTTGTACCATTTCTAACCAACATTAGGAATTCTAGTGGCCTCTGAAATGACAGCTGGTGATATTGTGAAGGTTACTCCGGCAAGTGTCACCTCATAGTTATGCAAATGAGTCACAAAAATTTTGGCCAACTCATGATTAAACTGAGCTCTTTACACTAGATCACAGAATTCAAAACATCCATGGTGTCTGAAACAAGAGACTGCTAGTGGGCAAGCTTGCAATTCTCTTAAACTAGTGGGCTCTTCTCTTATGATTTTTCCTCCCTTGTGAGGCTTTCTCTGCCTCTGTCTCTCTGCATAAATATCACTGGTTGTCTCTTCATCATACTCAAAATCACTTATTATATCCATGTTTTAGTTAACTCTCTTAGTTTGAAGAGTTTTGACAATGTATGGGATGAATGGTATGTGCAATGGCTTGGAGGAATGGGCATGAGTGAAGCTATGGGCAAAACATAAGAAGGAGGGGGTTTAGGGAGTGATAAATGAGTGGTAGAATGTGATAACAATGGTGGGGATAAGGGTTTAGTTATGAGGTGAGTGGTGGGGAAAACCAAAGAACTAGGGTTTTATAGTGAAAGTTAGGGTTTTATATAGAGAGTGGAAACTTATGAAAATCTTTACATATGCAAGCTAGATTGCAAGGGAAGGAATAATACTTACTTGCCAAATGTGGAATTGGAGGAGATTTGACATAAATTTGAAGTTTGGGAGCATTTTTTGGTTGAATGGCCTAAGCGCAGAGCCACTACCCAGGAGCGCAGCGCCACCCTCTAAGCACAGCGCCTGTTATATTTTGAACTGAGCAAACGGCCCCTAAGCGCAACGCTTGGCTCTAAGTGTAGCACCCTTCTCCCTAGGTGCAGCACCAGGCTAAACACTCCATAAGCGCGTCATTTTTCTCCCTAAGCGCAGCGCCCAACTTCCTTGCTCACAAACACATGCTCATTTGATGTTTTTCTCTCCTTTGGCTTCTTTGATTTACAAAATTATACAATGGAATGAAAATAGAAGAGAATGAGTTTATATATGAACTTCATTTTAATTTTTGCTTTTGAAAAACCCACTTTTGTAATGTCTCTCTATCCTTTTTTAATACTCTGTTTTTCATGCTTGTTTTCTTTTGTTTCTTGCAGGTGGATTGGTGCTCAAGATGACTTGATTTTTGCAGTGGAAAGTGCTTGGAAATGTCACAATATGCTTAGGAGCAGCTAGGGACCGATATTACATATGAAAAGATAAAATTACACATAAATGAATATAAAAACGAGATACTTTGTTTTCACCTCAAAACCAGTTTTGAGGTGAGAACTACATTCGGCTTTCAAAATGATAAATTATGGCTTTACCAATCATTATTGGACTCCTCGTGTCCTTTCTAATAATTATTGGCATGTAATTATTGGATTTGACCATGGTGGGACCCTAAAACCTAATGAGACCAAACCCTAAGACCTAATGAAATGAATTACAGAGTGAACATGAGCCATGACTGAAATATATGGAAGAGGATCAACAAGTACAGATCATGAGGGAAAATTGAAGTAAACCCTACCATCAGTGAATCCATGACCTAATGGAATGCAAACTCATCAGTATGGGACTCCTACTATGAAATGAAAAAGAGCAGATTTTGATCATTGATGGCAGTGTGAAACACTGACACTAACAAGTTGGTTTCCTTCTTGTTGGGCACACTCATGACCATATTGATCAAATATTCAATCACTTTTTATTCACATTGAGGAGGAAGGATGTTGGGAGCTTGCCATCATTAATTGAATGTATTAAGAAATAATACATGCCAAAGCCTATTTTTCATGTGTTGGAAGAAATTGTTGACATGTGAAGGTTTATTCTAGGATCACATGGTGAGGAGATTTCGTTGAACAACTTAATGACATTAGCTTCCAACATCAATTTCGTATCAAAAAAATTGATGGGAATCACTAATATGGGGCAGGAAGTATTCACCTACAACAGAATGGGCATCACCATCAGGTTTGGCATTTTTCAAGTGCATTCCAAATCATCCAATATTTGCGTCAAATATATTGTTATTACAATCAGTTGTTGAAGTTCATAATGCACCAAGGTAGAAGAGAGATATAAATTATTTTGATTCTCTGGAAGAAATTCAAAATTTATTAGATATACATATGATTACTTTGATGTTGTTGATTCAGTTTGGTGGGAGTCTTTTTCCAATAATCAGAGTGATATCATTTCAAGATCAACAAAAGAAGATATACTTTTGAAGTCTCCATTTATTTGGCCACAAATTGTGTCAAATCAACATGAGGAAAGAAACATTACTGAACAACAACAATCTCAAGGTATTTTTAATTCTTCATGGGCATAGGAAATATAAATGTCTATTGGTCCTAGAAGATCTCATGAACAACATTAAGCCATGGAAAATCTTTACAGGGGTTCAGTTCAGGACATTGAGGGTTGCATGATTACAGTGTTAGCAGATGAAGTTGCACATGGCTATCCATTCTAGGTTTCCAAGGTTATAAAAGGATTACATATAATGAATGGGTTGCAGGAGTTTAAGTACATTGGTAGGCCACAAATACACACCCATTCAATGGTGTGTACAAGCCATAGATGGTAGTTGATAAAAAAAATTGGCGGAAAGATAAAAAGAAAGGGTACAAATATAAATCATCACCGCATAGACCTCTTAAAATTGGAGGGTGTTTACATACTTGTTTATAACTTAAATTTAATAAAGAGAGGAACTCTTCGCTTCAGGACGATGGAGATTTTGAAGAGCTTGCTACCAGAAGAAATAGTGTTGAGATGGGAGTGTATTGAACCCAGTTGTAGATCTAGAAGACTTTTGAAACCTGAAATGGTGGGCATGCATGTTGACTCAAATGGGGCACTAGTTGATGAAAGAGAAGAATATGGAACATCATGATCTGCATCTAGACATTCATCTAAAGATGTAAATTATGATAGTGTGCAAGAACATATGATGGATTTTGAATAATTGTCTAAGACGGTTTATATAACTAGTGTTTGCATGGTATCTTGAAATAAAAAAAAATTAACTTCCATATGATGTTACATGAAGTTATGATTCATTTTTAGGTTTGTTGGATTATATGTTTTAATTATGATGAGTTTATTTGTTTAGAATATACACAATGCAACAATAACCTAGAGAAATTATTTATGTTTCATTCAATCTACAAGTATTGATATTTTGATTAATTTAGTCATATAATTTGTTCATAATGTCATGGTTGAAATATGTTGAAAACTTAATTTTTTCATTATGTGGTTGAAAAACTGTCAAAAAAATTATCTTTAATGTTATAGTTGAAAACAATTAAAATTTTAGCAATCTTTAGTGTCATGTTATTATACGTTTAACGACATGGATGAAAATTGTTGGAATTTTAATGTGTTTCAAATCCCATTATTTTATCTTTAACGCCATTACTAAAAAATGTTGAAATTGTACCCGGTGTTATCTCAAAATCAAGCCCTGGAAGGCTGCAACCCAGGAAGACTTCAAGTAACTATTTCACACCAATCTTTAGACTAAGGCTTAGCCTCCTTAGCCTGAGAGGGCTCTCTCAAAGGATTATTGATTTTGACTATTAATAAGATGGCTAACTCTTGTGAATAACATTGACAAATAATGAAGGCTGGACAAACATTACATAAGTTTCCATTGGGCCTATGGAGTCAAACATACTACAGCAAACAATGATGATGCCTTACATAGAAGTCAGGGCATTTAGCATTTGGATGTTCAGAATACCACTTATATAAAACCACAGTTTACAAAGACATACAGGAAGTCAGAGCATGATCAATGAATTCTGAATGATTATGCATTTGTACAATTGTAAAAGAACACTAAAGAAAATATACCATCACACATTCTGAACAAGAAAATCCCTTATGAATCCTGAGAAGTAAAACAGTCATTTATATTACTGAACTCTGTTTTTTACATAAGCCAAAACAGTCCTCTGTTTTATAAAATATCCAACCCTTGTTACATTGTTGTTTCAGCTATATATAGAATCCTTATTCTAACTAATTCGAGCTTCCTCCTCCACCATGAAGGGAGTCGATAACTACCTCTACTGACACCTATCAGCTATTGAACTAACTAATAAATACAACTAAAGTGCTGACTGTAGTTTTTAGGAGTTCCAAATCTGCTATGACTCTAACTCTATATTATAATCATGATGGCTTCTCTTCGTTCTTTGACATCTGGAGTTTGGCTGAGATAGCTGTGATGAACCTTTAATGCTCCATGTTTGTCTTCGATGACACATCTTTTCTGTTACCCTGAAACATAGGCCCCTGTTTGTCGGTCCTTGATGTGCTGCTCCATTTTGGTCGTCCAACACTAGAAAGCAGATAATTGAGATCCAGTTGTTGATTCTTCATGAGGGATATGCGCCTTGGTCTTAGCAAATCTGTTCTTCCAATAATATCCTCCAACTTCGCATAACCCAGCTGTGCAAGAATACCTCTAACCTCTTCTGCAACATACAAGAAAGAGTTAATCAAATCTCCAGGTATACCAGGAAACCGTGCCCGCAATTCCTCTCTCTGGCTTCATAGTTCTTACAATCCATGCATTTGCAATTTTCTGAGCATAAAATATTTGCTTGGAAACATTCGCAATACTTTTTCACACATCCAGACTTCTAAAAGACTTTGGCAACCGATACAATGATGCATCTTGGAGCCTGTCAAGGACACTTTTACAGTTGATATCGCTAAGCAGGTTTTCTTCACATGCATCATTCAAATCACCGATGTCATATTTATCTGCTGCTCGAAGCAGAGCCAACCTGTGTGTGTAAAACTCATTAGGAGTAAGACATCCATATATATATATAGCTCAAAACAGCCTTGCATGCATCAATAGATATGTCATCGATATTAATTGTCGATGATTCCTGTTCCTACAAGTCATGAGAAAACATATTTTCAAAGACAGGTGATCTAGCAGCTAGAATAGCACGGTGAGTACTGATGCTCCCATATAGAACAAGCTTCTGAATTTGTGTAACGTCGACACCGCCCTGATTGTCCTCTATAAAAATGCTCAAACTGCGAGTTGTTTCCATTTGCTCCGAATTTAATCCCTAATATTATTGCTATGACTACCTGAGACACAAGCATCTGAACTCCTCCCTCCATCAAATCTAACCAATTGGCTTCATATAGCTTGGGCCCAATCAAGAAGTTCAAATCAATAATGCGCTCATCCTCTCGGACAAGTGTAGCTGTAAGCCCAAGTTTACAATGAGACTTTGTAATGCTAAAGACTTTACGAAACATATGTGCTGGAACCACATGTACCTCATCCATAATAATAGGCATCCCCAATTTAAAGTGCCGCGTGCTCATTACCCTGCTCTGATGCATGCCACCAACAGTGTCTAAACTATCTAATCCCAAATCCTTTTGAAAATCAGCAGCCATAGAAACCTTGGCAGGATCGACCTTCTGAGATGCCTTAATGACAGAAATGACTTTGTCTGTGACTTGAGACCTGTCCAAAAAGGTGCCCTTCGATTCCTCACACATATACCGACTGTTATAGCCACGCTCTATCAGTGGCGGTTGCATCCTCACGTGCTTCAGAATTAAATTTCTTACACAAATTATATGAGATAATGCACCCATCCAGTCCAATTTTCAGTTTTTGCAACTCCCAGAGATTTTCCTGCGAGGCGTTCACCGGATATATTACTTTCAAGAGACCCAATGTATATATAACTCAGCAATACACACCTACATTGAATTCCTCATCGATTTCAGGGCATAAACATCTGGTGGGAGACAATAACTTTTCACAACCATAAATTTATTTCTGCCCTTTTGAAGAATTCTCTTGCCTTTGTATAATTTTTTTCTTCTACTCCATGTTCCTTCATATACAAATAGCCAATGCCATTATATGCAGAAAAACGCTTTCGCCTAGAGGCAGCCTTGAACCACTCTAGTGCCTTGGTAAAATTCCTCTCAACTCCAGAACCTTTTACATAATGCCAATGTATGATTCGCACCATATAACACCATTTAGTATACAAGGAAGGCTCCTCACTGTCAGTAGCTGTTTGGGAAGAGTCAACTCCTTGATGTTGACTAGATACACCCAAGAGCATTTGTGGGCTCTCTCTATTGTATAGTGTTGAAACAGTGCCATCTTTTTGACAAGATTCATCTAGAATGCATTGGAGATAGTCTATAACATCCTTTGTCCACAACTCCACACGTTTGCCTGCGTCTTGTCTTGGCCTCCTGCAGAAATTCCAATTGACAGAGGACGAACCTGATGAAGATATGTAATTTTAATGAACCATGTTGCCCGCAACAGTGGAACATTGTGCTTAATAAGTGCTTCGAAAAGTGTTTTCTTCCTATATCCATGTGGAGCATGTTCAGCGAAAGAACGCAATCCCTTATGTGGTTGTGAAAGATCCTCAATCCACTTCTTTTTGGGATCATCCTTGTACGTCTGCATCTCTGGAAACAAACCAGATTTTCCTAACAGTGATCCTGACAAAGGCACACCATGAACTTGTCCAGCCTTGCGCTTTTGCACCCGAGCATCATTGATAGCCCTAAGCCGCTTCCGAATTGACCCTTTGTAGCGATTAATAAGGTTTGGCGACCAAGGAATATTTGTGGCAAGTGACATATTTGCGGTAAGTGTTAAAATTGTCTCTTTAGTTTCCTCAATGCCTTCAATTGCCTCCTTGTATCCATTTTGAACAGCTTCACGAGTTAACGTCTCCTCAGGACAATTTGGGATTGGAGGATAAAAATCAGGCGATGATCTGGCACCTTCAAGTAGCTTTGTTACAACACCTGTAACTCCGCGAAAGAGTCTTTTGCAAAAGCCCCTTCACCTTCCCGAATAACATCACCAATGTCTTCTACGTTGCCTTTTATGCAATAAGATCACTACTCTCAACCGACTCTAGCAAGGATGATGTCACCGCAGCACTTGTCAGGCCACGTTTTGATGTGCTGTAAGCTCTTCCCATGTGCATGTGTGCTGACACAAAAACTTTTTAATGCTAATAGGAAAGTCTTCAAAATTTGGTTCATTGATCGTTAATTATGCAGCTTCAGCAGTTTCGTAGCGCGCTACGAAACTGCTGTGCATTAGGCATCACCTACAGCAGTTTTGTAGCGCGCTACGAAACTGCTGTGTAATTTCAAAACACAACTTTAAGACCAAAATTTAACCTTTTGTAGTCTTTATTTTTTCTTTGAAATCTTTTCAGTGATAACAGTGGCTCCACTTGGGATAGTGTGCTCCTGTAGTACACTAAGAACTCGTATGTCCAGTGCCTTATCCATTAATGACAAACAGAAATTTGCTTGACAAGCATCCCTTTCAAGCTTCTAGGGCCTTCACCTCGGCTTAAGCTTGATGACCACTGTGGGAAAAAGAAATCTACCACTACTGAAAAAAAAATGCTCAGTCACCTTGAGCTTATTTGCATTTACCTACCTACCTACCCTATCAGTTGCAAGCTCCACTTGTAGCTCAAGCAACATGATATTTCCAATGAAGCCAATCAATTGTCTTCTCTGATATTGGAGGCTCTTGACTGCATTCAACCTCAAAATAACCATAGTAGTAAGATGACCACATCAACTCATAATATACTTGATCTTCATAATACAAATGAAAATGAAAGACCGGAGTGCAAAGCTTGTCCATATATTCACTTATAGGGTCAAAGAATACATGGTTATGTTGATGATCATCATAAAATTCTGCATCTTTAGACAACTGATTCTCAACCACACAAGATTCTTTTGATATGCTATCCAAATGCCCTTCTGCATGATTCCTATTGATAATGTAATTTTCCTCACTATTGTGATCATTCTTTGAAGTAAGTTGCTGCAAGGAATTACAAAACTGAACAATCTTTTCCTCTGCCTGAGGGCTATAAAAGCTATTTACCAGTACTTCTTCTTGCTGTTTGCAATCAATTTCATACTCATAATGATCTGAAGCCTGACAAATGTGTTGCATCTCTACATCAATATCAAAGGATGAAACATGGTTTTCACAAATAAACCCCTGCTAATCTTCATGCTGCGTTTCATGAGATGTTATACTTTCTTCTTGGTGTTGAAATGCATTGTTATGAAGAGCCTCTAAAATTTCTTCATCCGTAAATTCATCATCATCATAACAATCTTCCAAGTACTGAATAAGACTTAAAGAATGCCTACAGCAGTCTTTAAGCAGCAATAAGGAAGGATAACCTTCTTTATACATTTCATAGAATTCATCATGAAAACTAGCAAGCGAATATATTGAACCATTTTCCAGACTTTTATACCAAGACCATACTTTTCCTTCTAAAGTGGTCATAAACATTTTCATGAGACAATATTCAGGGAAATGAACCTTAAGACTGCGTACATGCATATGGAATTTAACCAAACGAAGAGCAGCATTGTCCTTCTTTTCATCTTTGAATATTGGAAGATCATCTAACCAATCAACCTTGGGCATAGGATTTGGAAAACCAGGGATATGAGACCGATTCATAGGTGCATACCTGGCATTCATTCTTGCAATGGAACTCATTTTGAAACTTCATCAAGCTACTGATCTTCTAGTAGTGGAGTCACCTTCCAATTTCCTATTCGAAGTGTGGAGTCGCCAAGGTAGTTTTGCAGCCTCAAAAAGATGTCTAAGCTCCTGCTACCTTCAGAAGTTCAACCATTGATTTCGGGAATGAATAATCTTCAGACTCCCGGCAGACGCACCAAAATGTTATCTCAAAATCAAGCCCTAGAAGGCTGCAACCCAGGAAGACTTCAAGTAACTATTTCACACCAATCTTTAGACTAAGGCTTAGCCTCCTTAGCCAGAGAGGGCTCTCTCAAAGGATTATTGATTTTGACTATTAATAAGATGGCTAACTCTTGTGAATAAAATTGACAAATAATGAAGGCTGGACAAACATTACATAAGTTTCCATTGGGCCTATGGAGTCAAACATACTACAGCAAACAATGATGATGCCTTACATAGAAGTCAGGGCATTTAGCATTTGGATGTTCAGAATACCACTTATATAAAACCACAGTTTACAAAGACATACAGGAAGTCAGAGCATGATCAATGAATTCTGAGTGATTATGCATTTGTACAACTGTAAAAGAACACTAAAGAAAATATACCATCACACATTCTGAACAAGAAAATCCCTTATGAATCCTGAGAAGTAAAACAGTCATTTATATTACTGAACTCTGTTTTTTACATAAGCCAAAACACTCCTCTGTTTTATAAAATATCCAACCCTTGTTACATTGTTGTTTCAGCTATATATAGAATCCTTATTCTAACTAATTCGAGCTTCCTCCTCCAGCATGAGGGGAGTCGATAACTACCTCTACTGACACCTATTAGCTATTGAACTAACTATTAAATACAACTAAAGTGCTGACTGTAGTTTTTAGGAGTTCCAAATCTGCTATGACTCTAACTCTATATATATTCATGATGGCTTCTCTTCGTTCTTTGACATCTGGAGTTTGGCTGAGATAGTTGTGATGAACCTTTAATGCTCCATGTTTGTCTTCGATGACACATCATTTCTGTTACCCTGAAACATAGGCCCCTGTTTGTCGGTCCTTGATGTGCTGCTCCATTTTGGTCGTCCAACACTAGAAAGCAGATAATTGAGATCCAGTTGTTGATTCTTCATGAGGGATATGCGCCTTGGTCTTAGCAAATCTGTTCTTCCAATAATATCCTCCAACTTCGCATAACCCAGCTGTGCAAGAATGCCTCTAACCTCTTCTGCAACATACAAGAAAGAGTTAATGAAATCTCCAGGTATACCAGGAAACCGTGCCCGCAATTCCTCTCTCTGGCTTCATAGTTCTTACAATCCATGCATTTGCAATTTTCTCAGCATAAAATATTTGCTTGGAAACATTCGCAATACTTTTTCACACATCCAGACTTCTAAAAGACTTTGGCAACCGATACAATGATGCATCTTGGAGCCTGTCAAGGACACTTTTACAGTTGATATCGCTGAGCAGGTTTTCTTCACATGCATCATTCAAATCACCGATGTCATAATTATCTGCTGCTCGAAGCAGAGCCAACCTGTGTGTGTAAAACTCATTAGGAGTAAGACATCCATATATATATATATATAGCTCAAAACAGCCTTGCATGCATCAATAGATATGTCATCGATATTAATTGTCGATGATTCCTGTTCCTACAAGTCATGAGCAAACATATTTTCAAAGACAGGTGATCTAGCAGCTAGAATAGCACGGTGAGTACCGATGCTCCCATATAGAACAAGCTTTTGAATTTGTGTAACGTCGGCACCGCCCTGATTGTCCTCTATAAAAATGCTCAAACTGCGAGTTGTTTCCATTTGCTCCGAATTTAATCCCTAATATTATTGCTATGACTACCTGAGACACAAGCATCTGAACTCCTCCCTCCATCAAATCTAACCAATTGGCTTCAAATAGCTTGGGCCCAATCAAGAAGTTCAAATCAATAATGCGCTCATCCTCTCGGACAAGTGTAGCTGTAAGCCCAAGTTTACAATGAGACTTTGTAATGCTAAAGACTTTACGAAATATATGTGCTGGAACCACATGTACCTCATCCATAATAATAGGCGTCCCCAATTTAAAGTGTCGCGTGCTCATTACCCTGCTCTGATGCATGCCACCAACAGTGTCTAAACTATCTAATCCCAAATCCTTTTGAAAATCAGCAGCCATAGAAACCTTGGCAGGATCGACCTTCTGAGATGCCTTAATGACATAAATGACTCTGTCTGTGACTTGAGACCTGTCCAAAAAGGTGCCCTTCGCTTCCTCACACATATACCGACTGTTATAGCCACGCTCTATCAGTGGCGGTTGCATCCGCACGTGCTTCAGAATTAAATTTCTTACACAGATTATATGAGATAATGCACCCATCCAGTCCAATTTTCAGTTTTTGCAACTCCCAGAGATTTTCCTGCGAGGCGTTCACCGGATATATTACTTTCAAGAGACCCAATGTATATATAACTCAGCAATACACACCTACATTGAATTCCTCATCGATTTCAGGGCATAAACATCTGGTGGGAGACAATAACTTTTCACAACCATAAATTTATTTCTGCCCTTTTGAAGAATTCTCTTGCCTTTGCATAATTTTTTTCTTCTACTCCATGTTCCTTCATATACAAATAGCCAATGCCATTATATGCAGAAAAACGCTTTCGCCTAGAGTCAGCCTTGAACCACTCTAGTGCCTTGGTAAAATTCCTCTCAACTCCAGAACCTTTTACATAATGCCAATGTATGATTCGCACCATATAACACCATTTAGTATACAAGGAAGGCTCCTCACTGTCAGTAGCTATTTGGGAAGAGTCAACTCCTTGATGTTGACCAGATACACCCAAGAGCATTTGTGGGATCTCTCTATTGTATAGTGTTGAAACAGTGCCATCTTTTTGACAAGATTCATCTAGAATGCATTGGAGATAGTCTATAACATCCTTTGTCCACAACTCCACACGTTTGCCTGCGTCTTGTCTTGGCCTCCTGCAGAAATTCCAATTGACAGAGGACGAACCTGATGAAGATATGTAATTTTAATGAACCATGTTGCCCGCAACAGTGGAACATTGTGCTTAATAAGTGCTTCGAAAAGTGTTTTCTTCCTATATCCATGTGGAGCATGTTCAGCTAAAGAACGCAATCCCTTATGTGGTTGTGAAAGATCCTCAATCCACTTCTTTTTGGGATCATCCTTGTACGTCTACATCTCTGGAAACAAACCAGATTTTCCTAACAGTGATCCTGACAAAGGCACGCCATGAACTTGTCCAGCCTTGCGCTTTTGCACCCGAGCATCATTGATAGCCCTAAGCCGCTTCCGAATTGACCCTTTGTAGCGATTAATAAGGTTTGGCGACCAAGGAATATTTGTGGCAAGTGACATATTTGCGGTAAGTGTTAAAATTATCTCTTTAGTTTCCTCAATGCCTTCAATTGCCTCCTTGTATCCATTTTGAACAGCTTCACGAGTTAACGTCTCCTCAGGACAATTTGGGATTGGAGGATAAAAATCAGGCGATGATCTGGCACCGTCAAGTAGCTTTGTTACAACACCTGTAACTCCGGGAAAGAGTCTTTTTCAAAAGCCCCTTCACCTTCCCGAATAACATCACCAATGTCTTCTACGTTGCCTTTTATGCAATAAGATCACTACTCTCAACCGACTCTAGCAAGGATGATGTCACCGCAGCACTTGTCAGGCCACGTTTTGATGTGCTGTAAGCTCTTCCCATGTGCATGTGTGCTGACACAAAAACTTTTTAATGCTAATAGGAAAGTCTTCAAAATTTGGTTCACTGATCGTTAATTATGCAGCTTCAGCAGTTTCGTAGCGCGCTACGAAACTGTTGTGCATTAGGCATCACCTACAGCAGTTTCGTAGCGCGCTACGAAACTGCTGTGTAATTTCAAAACACAGCTTTAAGACCAAAATTTAACCTTTTTGAGTCTTTCTTTTTTCTTTGAAATCTTTTCAGTGATAACAGTGGCTCCACTTGGGATAGTGTGCTCCTGTAGTACACTAAGAACTCGTATGTCCAGTGCCTTATCCATTAATTACAAACAGAAATTTGCTTGACAAGCATCCCTTTCAAGCTTCTAGGGCCTTCACCTCGGGCTTAAGCTTGATGACCACTGTGGGAAAAAGAAATCTACCACTACTGAAAAAAAAATGCTCAGTCACCTTGAGCTTATTTGCATTTACCTACCTACCTACCCTATCAGTTGCAAGCTCCACTTGTAGCTCAAGCAACATGATATTTCCAAGGAAGCCAATCAATTGTCTTCTCTGATATTGGAGGCTCTTGACTGCATTCAACCTCAAAATAACCATAGTAGTAAGATGACCACATCAACTCATAATATACTTGATCTTCATAATACAAATGAAAATGAAAGACCGGAGTGCAAAGCTTGTCCATATATTCACTTATAGGGTCAAAGAATACATGGTTATGTTGATGATCATCATAACATTCTGCATCTTTAGACAACTGATTCTCAACCACACAAGATTCTTTTGATATGCTATCCAACTGCCCTTCTGCATGATTCCTATTGACAATGTAATTTTCCTCACTATTGTGATCATTCTTTGAAGTAAGCTGCTGCAAGGAATTACAAAACTGAACAATCTTTTCCTCTGCCTGAGGGCTATAAAAGCTATTTACCAGTACTTCTTCTTGCTGTTTGCAATCAATTTCATACTCATAATGATCTGAAGCCTGACAAATGTGTTGCATCTCTACATCAATATCAAAGGATGAAACATGGTTTTCACAAATAAACCCCTGCTGATCTTCATGCTGCGTTTCATGAGATGTTATACTTTCTTCTTGGTGTTGAAATGCATTGTTATGAAGAGCCTCTAAAATTTCTTCATCCGTAAATTCATCATCATCATAACAATCTTCCAAGTACTGAATAAGACTTAAAGAATGCCTACAGCAATCTTTAAGCAGCAATAAGGAAGGATAACCTTCTTTATACATTTCATAGAATTCATCATGAAAACTAGCAAGCGAATATATTGAACCATTTTCCAGACTTTTATACCAAGACCATGCTTTTCCTTCTAAAGTGGTCATAAACATTTTCATGAGACAATCTTCAGGGAAATGAACCTTAAGACTGCGTACATGCATATGGAATTTAACCAAATGAAGAGCAGCATTGTCCTTCTTTTCATCTTTGAATATTGGAAGATCATCTAACCAATCAACCTTGGGCATAGGATTTGGAAAACCAGGGATATGAGACCGATTCATAGGTGCATACCTGGCATTCATTCTTGCAATGGAACTCATTTTGAAACTTCATCAAGTTACTGATCTTCTAGTAGTGGAGTCACCTTCCAATTTCCTATTCGAAGTGTGGAGTCGCCAAGGTAGTTTTGCAGCCTCAAAAAGATGTCTGAGCTCCTGCTACCTTCAGAAGTTCAACCATTGATTTCGGGAATGAATAATCTTTAGACTCCCGGCAGACGCACCAAAATGTTATCTCAAAATCAAGCCCTGGAAGGCTGCAACCCAGGAAGACTTCAAGTAACTATTTCACACCAATCTTTAGACTAAGGCTTAGCCTCCTTAGCCTGAGAGGGCTCTCTCAAAGGATTATTGATTTTGACTATTAATAAGATGGCTAACTCTTGTGAATAACATTGACAAATAATGAAGGCTGGACAAACATTACATAAGTTTCCATTGGGCCTATGGAGTCAAACATACTACAGCAAACAATGATGATGCCTTACATAGAAGTCAGGGCATTTAGCATTTGGATGTTCAGAATACCACTTATATAAAACCACAGTTTACAAAGACATACAGGAAGTCAGAGCATGATCAATGAATTCTGAGTGATTATGCATTTGTACAACTGTAAAAGAACACTAAAGAAAATATACCATCACACATTCTGAACAAGAAAATCCCTTATGAATCCTGAGAAGTAAAACAGTCATTTATATTACTGAACTCTGTATTTTACATAAGCCAAAACAGTCCTCTGTTTTATAAAATATCCAACCCTTGTTACATTGTTGTTTCAGCTATATATAGAATCCTTATTCTAACTAATTCGAGCTTCCTCCTCCACCATGAAGGGAGTCGATAACTACCTCTACTGACACCTATCAGCTATTGAACTAACTAATAAATACAACTAAAGTGCTGACTGTAGTTTTTAGGAGTTCCAAATCTGCTATGACTCTAACTCTATATTATATTCATGATGGCTTCTCTTCGTTCTTTGACATCTGGAGTTTGGCTGAGATAGCTGTGATGAACCTTTAATGCTCCATGTTTGTCTTCGATGACACATCTTTTCTGTTACCCTGAAACATAGGCCCTTGTTTGTCGGTCCTTGATGTGCTGCTCCATTTTGGTCGTCCAACACTAGAAAGCAGATAATTGAGATCCAGTTGTTGATTCTTCATGAGGGATATGCGCCTTGGTCTTAGCAAATCTGTTCTTCCAATAATATCCTCCAACTTCGCATAACCCAGCTGTGCAAGAATACCTCTAACCTCTTCTGCAACATACAAGAAAGAGTTAATCAAATCTCCAGGTATACCAGGAAACCGTGCCCGCAATTCCTCTCTCTGGCTTCATAGTTCTTACAATCCATGCATTTGCAATTTTCTGAGCATAAAATATTTGCTTGGAAACATTCGCAATACTTTTTCACACATCCAGACTTCTAAAAGACTTTGGCAACCGATACAATGATGCATCTTGGAGCCTGTCAAGGACACTTTTACAGTTGATATCGCTGAGCAGGTTTTCTTCACATGCATCATTCAAATCACCGATGTCATAATTATCTGCTGCTCGAAGCAGAGCCAACCTGTGTGTGTAAAACTCATTAGGAGTAAGACATCCATATATATATATAGCTCAAAACAGCCTTGCATGCATCAATAGATATGTCATCGATATTAATTGTCGATGATTCCTGTTCCTACAAGTCATGAGCAAACATATTTTCAAAGACAGGTGATCTAGCAGCTAGAATAGCACGGTGAGTACCGATGCTCCCATATAGAACAAGCTTCTGAATTTGTGTAACGTCGGCACCGCCCTGATTGTCCTCTATAAAAATGCTCAAATTGCGAGTTGTTTCCATTTGCTCCGAATTTAATCCCTAATATTATTGCTATGACTACCTGAGACACAAGCATCTGAACTCCTCCCTCCATCAAATCTAACCAATTGGCTTCAAATAGATTGGGCCCAATCAAGAAGTTCAAATCAATAATGCGCTCATCCTCTCGGACAAGTGTAGCTGTAAGCCCAAGTTTACAATGAGACTTTGTAATGCTAAAGACTTTACGAAACATATGTGCTGGAACCACATGTACCTCATCCATAATAATAGGCGTCCCCAATTTAAAGTGTCGCGTGCTCATTACCCTGCTTTGATGCATGCCACCAACAGTGTCTAAACTATCTAATCCCAAATCCTTTTGAAAATCAGCAGCCATAGAAACCTTGGCAGGATCGACCTTCTGAGATGCCTTAATGACAGAAATGACTCTGTCTGTGACTTGAGACCTGTCCAAAAAGGTGCCCTTCGCTTCCTCACACATATACCGACTATTATAGCCACGCTCTATCAGTGGCGGTTGCATCCTCACGTGCTTCAGAATTAAATTTCTTACACAGATTATATGAGATAATGCACCCATCTAGTCCAATTTTCAGTTTTTGCAACTCCCAGAGATTTTCCTGCGAGGCGTTCACCGGATATATTACTTTCAAGAGACCCAATGTATATATAACTCAGCAATACACACCTACATTGAATTCCTCATCGATTTCAGGGCATAAACATCTGGTGGGAGACAATAACTTTTCACAACCATAAATTTATTTCTGCCCTTTTGAAGAATTCTCTTGCCTTTGTATAATTTTTTTCTTCTACTCCATGTTCCTTCATATACAAATAGCCAATGCCATTATATGCAGAAAAACGCTTTCGCCTAGAGGCAGCCTTGAACCACTCTAGTGCCTTGGTAAAATTCCTCTCAACTCCAGAACCTTTTACATAATGCCAATGTATGATTCGCACCATATAACACCATTTAGTATACAAGGAAGGCTCCTCACTGTCAGTAGCTGTTTGGGAAGAGTCAACTCCTTGATGTTGACCAGATACACCCAAGAGCATTTGTGTGCTCTCTCTATTGTATAGTGTTGAAACAGTGCCATCTTTTTGACAAGATTCATCTAGAATGCATTGGAGATAGTCTATAACATCCTTTGTCCACAACTCCACACGTTTGCCTGCGTCTTGTCTTGGCCTCCTGCAGAAATTCCAATTGACAGAGGACGAACCTGATGAAGATATGTAATTTTAATGAACCATGTTGCCCGCAACAGTGGAACATTGTGCTTAATAAGTGCTTCGAAAAGTGTTTTCTTCCTATATCCATGTGGAGCATGTTCAGCTAAAGAACGCAATTCCTTATGTGGTTGTGAAAGATCCTCAATCCACTTCTTTTTGGGATCATCCTTGTACGTCTGCATCTCTGGAAACAAACCAGATTTTCCTAACAGTGATCCTGACAAAGGCACGCCATGAACTTGTCTAGCCTTGCGCTTTTGCACACGAGCATCATTGATAGCCCTAAGCCGCTTCCGAATTGACCCTTTGTAGTGATTAATAAGGTTTGGCGACCAAGGAATATTTGTGGCAAGTGACATATTTGCGGTAAGTGTTAAAATTGTCTCTTTAGTTTCCTCAATGCCTTCAATTGCCTCCTTGTATCCATTTTGAACAGCTTCACGAGTTAACGTCTCCTCAGGACAATTTGGGATTGGAGGATAAAAATCAGGCGATGATCTGGCACCTTCAAGTAGCTTTGTTACAACACCTGTAACTCCGCGAAAGAGTCTTTTGCAAAAGCCCCTTCACCTTCCCGAATAACATCACCAATGTCTTCTACGTTGCCTTTTATGCAATAAGATCACTACTCTCAACCGACTCTAGCAAGGATGATGTCACCGCAGCACTTGTCAGGCCACGTTTTGATGTGCTGTAACCTCTTCCCATGTGCATGTGTGCTGACACAAAAACTTTTTAATGCTAATAGGAAAGTCTTCAAAATTTGGTTCACTGATCGTTAATTATGCAGCTTCAGCAGTTTCGTAGCGCGCTACGAAACTGCTGTGCATTAGGCATCACCTACAGCAGTTTCGTAGCGCGCTACGAAACTGCTGTGTAATTTCAAAACACAGCTTTAAGACCAAAATTTAACCTTTTTGAGTCTTTCTTTTTTCTTTGAAATCTTTTCAGTGATAACAGTGGCTCCACTTGGGATAGTGTGCTCCTGTAGTACACTAAGAACTCGTATGTCCAGTGCCTTATCCATTAATGACAAATAGAAATTTGCTTGACAAGCATCCCTTTCAAGCTTCTAGGGCCTTCACC
The DNA here is from genome assembly GCA_031772625.1 of Pinus tabuliformis. Classification (NCBI taxonomy): domain Eukaryota; kingdom Viridiplantae; phylum Streptophyta; class Pinopsida; order Pinales; family Pinaceae; genus Pinus; species Pinus tabuliformis. The sequence goes on along the minus strand of CM062807.1, from coordinate 180,565,534 downwards.
TCGGGCTTAAGCTTGATGACCACTGTGGGAAAAAGAAATCTACCACTACTGAAAAAAAAATGCTCAGTCACCTTGAGCTTATTTGCATTTACCTACCTACCTACCCTATCAGTTGCAAGCTCCACTTGTAGCTCAAGCAACATGATATTTCCAATGAAGCCAATCAATTGTCTTCTCTGATATTGGAGGCTCTTGACTGCATTCAACCTCAAAATAACCATAGTAGTAAGATGACCACATCAACTCATAATATACTTGATCTTCATAATACAAATGAAAATGAAAGACCGGAGTGCAAAGCTTGTCCATATATTCACTTATAGGGTCAAAGAATACATGGTTATGTTGATGATCATCATAACATTCTGCATCTTTAGACAACTGATTCTCAACCACACAAGATTCTTTTGATATGCTATCCAAATGCCCTTCTGCATGATTCCTATTGACAATGTAATTTTCCTCACTATTGTGATCATTCTTTGAAGTAAGCTGCTGCAAGGAATTACAAAACTGAACAATCTTTTCCTCTGCCTGAGGGCTATAAAATCTATTTACCAGTACTTCTTCTTGCTGTTTGCAATCAATTTCATACTCATAATGATTTGAAAACTGACAAATGTGTTGCATCTCTACATCAATATCAAAGGATGAAACATGGTTTTCACAAATAAACCCCTGCTGATCTTCATGCTGCGTTTCATGAGATGTTATACTTTCTTCTTGGTGTTGAAATGCATTATTATGAAGAGCCTCTAAAATTTCTTCATCCGTAAATTCATCATCATCATAACAATCTTCCAAGTACTGAATAAGACTTAAAGAATGCCTACAGCAATCTTTAAGCAGCAATAAGGAAGGATAACCTTCTTTATACATTTCATAGAATTCATCATGAAAACTAGCAAGCGAATATATTGAACCATTTTCCAGACTTTTATACCAAGACCATGCTTTTCCTTCTAAAGTGGTCATAAACATTTTCATGAGACAATCTTCAGGGAAATGAACCTTAAGACTGCGTACATGCATATGGAATTTAACCAAACGAAGAGCAGCATTGTCCTTCTTTTCATCTTTGAATATTGGAAGATCATCTAACCAATCAACCTTGGGCATAGGATTTGGAAAACCAAGGATATGAGACCGATTCATAGGTGCATACCTGGCATTCATTCTTGCAATGGAACTCATTTTGAAACTTCATCAAGCTACTGATCTTCTAGTAGTGGAGTCACCTTCCAATTTCCTATTCGAAGTGTGGAGTCGCCAAGGTAGTTTTGCAGCCTCAAAAAGATGTCTGAGCTCCTGCTACCTTCAGAAGTTCAACCATTGATTTCGGGAATGAATAATCTTCAGACTCCCGGCAGACGCACCAAAATGTTATCTCAAAATCAAGCCCTGGAAGGCTGCAACCCAGGAAGACTTCAAGTAACTATTTCACACCAATCTTTAGACTAAGGCTTAGCCTCCTTAGCCAGAGAGGGCTCTCTCAAAGGATTATTGATTTTGACTATTAATAAGATGGCTAACTCTTGTGAATAACATTGAAAAATAATGAAGGCTGGACAAACATTACATAAGTTTCCATTGGGCCTATGGAGTCAAACATACTACAACAAACAATGATGATGCCTTACATAGAAGTCAGGGCATTTAGCATTTGGATGTTCAGAATACCACTTATATAAAACCACAGTTTACAAAGACATACAGGAAGTCAGAGCATGATCAATGAATTCGGAGTGATTATGCATTTGTACAACTGTAAAAGAACACTAAAGAAAATATACCATCACACATTCTGAACAAGAAAATCCCTTATGAATCCTGAGAAGTAAAACAGTCATTTATATTACTGAACTCTGTTTTTTACATAAGCCAAAACAGTCCTCTGTTTTATAAAATATCCAACCCTTGTTACATTGCTGTTTCAGCTATATATAGAATCCTTATTCTAACTAATTCGAGCTTCCTCCTCTAGCATGAGGGGAGTCGATAACTACCTCTACTGACACCTATCAGCTATTGAACTAACTAATAAATACAACTAAAGTGCTGACTGTAGTTTTTAGGAGTTCCAAATCTGCTATGACTCTAACTCTATATTATATTCATGATGGCTTCTCTTCGTTCTTTGACATCTGGAGTTTGGCTGAGATAGCTGTGATGAACCTTTAATGCTCCATGTTTGTCTTCGATGACACATCTTTTCTGTTACCCTGAAACATAGGCCCCTGTTTGTCGGTCCTTGATGTGCTGCTCCATTTTGGTCGTCCAACACTAGAAAGCAGATAATTGAGATCCAGTTGTTGATTCTTCATGAGGGATATGCGCCTTGGTCTTAGCAAATCTGTTCTTCCAATAATATCCTCCAACTTCGCATAACCCAGCTGTGCAAGAATACCTCTATCCTCTTCTGCAACATACAAGAAAGAGTTAATCAAATCTCCAGGTATACCAGGAAACCGTGCCCGCAATTCCTCTCTCTGGCTTCATAGTTCTTACAATCCATGCATTTGCAATTTTCTGAGCATAAAATATTTGCTTGGAAACATTCGCAATACTTTTTCACACATCCAGACTTCTAAAAGACTTTGGCAACCGATACAATGATGCATCTTGGAGCCTGTCAAGGACACTTTTACAGTTGATATCGCTGAGCAGGTTTTCTTCACATGCATCATTCAAATCACCGATGTCATATTTATCTGCTGCTCGAAGCAGAGCCAACCTGTGTGTGTAAAACTCATTAGGAGTAAGACATCCATATATATATATAGCTCAAAACAGCCTTGCATGCATCAATAGATATGTCATCGATATTAATTGTCGATGATTCTTGTTCCTACAAGTCATGAGCAAACATATTTTCAAAGACAGGTGATCTAGCAGCTAGAATAGCACGGTGAGTACCGATGCTCCCATATAGAACAAGCTTCTGAATTTGTGTAACGTCGGCACCGCCCTGATTGTCCTCTATAAAAATGCTCAAACTGCGAGTTGTTTCCATTTGCTCCGAATTTAATCCCTAATATTATTGCTATGACTACCTGAGACACAAGCATCTGAACTCCTCCCTCCATCAAATCTAACCAATTGGCTTCATATAGCTTGGGCCCAATCAAGAAGTTCAAATCAATAATGCGCTCATCCTCTCGGACAAGTGTAGCTGTAAGCCCAAGTTTACAATGAGACTTTGTAATGCTAAAGACTTTACGAAACATATGTGCTGGAACCACATGTACCTCATCCATAATAATAGGCGTCCCCAATTTAAAGTGCCGCGTGCTCATTACCCTGCTCTGATGCATGCCACCAACAGTGTCTAAACTATCTAATCCCAAATCCTTTTGAAAATCAGCAGCCATAGAAACCTTGGCAGGATCGACCTTCTGAGATGCCTTAATGACAGAAATGACTCTGTCTGTGACTTGAAACCTGTCCAAAAAGGTGCCCTTCGCTTCCTCACACATATACCGACTGTTATAGCCACGCTCTATCAGTGGTGGTTGCATCCTCACGTGCTTCAGAATTAAATTTCTTACACAGATTATATGAGATAATGCACCCATCCAGTCCAATTTTCAGTTTTTGCAACTCCCAGAGATTTTCCTACGAGGCGTTCACCGGATATATTACTTTCAAGAGACCCAATGTATATATAACTCAGCAATACACACCTACATTGAATTCCTCATCGATTTCAGGGCATAAACATCTGGTGGGAGACAATAACTTTTCACAACCATAAATTTATTTCTGCCCTTTTGAAGAATTCTCTTGCCTTTGTATAATTTTTTTCTTCTACTCCATGTTCCTTCATATACAAATAGCCAATGCCATTATATGCAGAAAAACGCTTTCGTCTAGAGGCAGCCTTGAACCACTCTAGTGCCTTGGTAAAATTCCTCTCAACTCCAGAACCTTTTACATAATGCCAATGTATGATTCGCACCATATAACACCATTTAGTATACAAGGAAGGCTCCTCACTGTCAGTAGCTGTTTGGGAAGAGTCAACTCCTTGATGTTGACCAGATACACCCAAGAGCATTTGTGGGCTCTCTCTATTGTATAGTGTTGAAACAGTGCCATCTTTTTGACAAGATTCATCTAGAATGCATTGGAGATAGTCTATAACATCCTTTGTCCACAACTCCACATGTTTGCCTGCGTCTTGTCTTGGCCTCCTGCAGAAATTCCAATTGACAGAGGACGAACCTGATGAAGATATGTAATTTTAATGAACCATGTTGCCCGCAACAGTGGAACATTGTGCTTAATAAGTGCTTCGAAAAGTGTTTTTTTCCTATATCCATGTGGAGCATGTTCAGCTAAAGAACGCAATCCCTTATGTGGTTGTGAAAGATCCTCAATCCACTTCTTTTTGGGATCATCCTTGTACGTCTGCATCTCTGGAAACAAACCAGATTTTCCTAACAGTGATCCTGACAAAGGCATGCCATGAACTTGTCCAGCCTTGCACTTTTGCACCCGAGCATCATTGATAGCCCTAAGCCGCTTCCGAATTGACCCTTTGTAGTGATTAATAAGGTTTGGCGACCAAGGAATATTTGTGGCAAGTGACATATTTGTGGTAAGTGTTAAAATTGTCTCTTTAGTTTCCTCAATGCCTTCAATTGCCTCCTTGTATCCATTTTGAACAGCTTCACGAGTTAACGTCTCCTCAGGACAATTTGGGATTGGAGGATAAAAATCAGGCGATGATCTGGCACCTTCAAGTAGCTTTGTTACAACACCTGTAACTCCGCGAAAGAATCTTTTGCAAAAGCCCCTTCACCTTCCCGAATAACATCACCAATGTCTTCTACGTTGCCTTTTATGCAATAAGATCACTACTCTCAACCGACTCTAGCAAGGATGATGTCACCGCAGCACTTGTCAGGCCACGTTTTGATGTGCTGTAAGCTCTTCCCATGTGCATGTGTGCTGACACACAAACTTTTTAATGCTAATAGGAAAGTCTTCAAAATTTGGTTCACTGATCGTTAATTATGCAGCTTCAGCAGTTTCGTAGCGCGCTACGAAACTGTTGTGCATTAGGCATCACCTACAGCAGTTTCGTAGCGCGCTACGAAACTGCTGTGTAATTTCAAAACACAGCTTTAAGACCAAAATTTAACCTTTTTGAGTCTTTCTTTTTTCTTTGAAATCTTTTCAGTGATAACACCCGGAAAAGAAAAATTATATTCTACCAACAACATTACTAAAAAATGTTGAAAATTAACCCTAAAAAAAAAAAAACATCATTCCAGAATACACACTTTTCTTTTTTGGGGCTATTTTTCATATTTTTGGGGGGTTTTTTGGCTAGAGTTCTCATTTTGGGTTTACAATTCCCATTTAAAAGTTTACATTGTTATTTTTTTCAACGGTTTCAAAACTACAAAAAAATAGTACATAAATGAGGGGGTCAGACCCAAGTTTTAGTAGCATTTTTGAGAAGTGAAATATTTGCATTTCCTTTTTAAAGTAGTATGCATCAAAATGGTGACCATAAGGGCATCAATCAAAAATAGTGACTATAAAAATCTAATAGAAAAAGTGGTGGTTTTTTCATTTTAGTGTTCATTCAACTAGTACTTTAATAAATCTAGAATATGTGCCTATGTGAAAGTGCATGCCTAAACATTTGTATGAATGTACTTGTGATTGTGTCTACAAGTGCTACATCATAAAAATTAGGATTGAGAGAAAATATATAATTTTGGAGGCTTGAATGGATAGTCAGGTGGAAAATGAATAGTAACTAAAAAACATCAATTGTGTACAGAATATCACCAGGACCCATAATTTTTGCTTGTCAATGAAACATATCTTTAGCAACAAGACCTGTCATGTATAGACAATAAGACAAGGATTAGAACAAAATATATATAGCATATTGTGAAACTACTCTTTTCTGATATCAAGTTACCTCTGAGAAAAAAATTCAATCATAATAAGAATGAATTCAAGATATTAATTCAAACATTGATCCCTCTACATAATGGTTAAAACTTAAGACCCAATTCCCATGGACAAATATACAGTTTGTCGATCTACTAGAAATAGAACTATCACTAATGAATGGACAATAAACATTAAAATACCTATGAAATATTGAATCCACAGTTAGTCACCCTTCACAAAGGCAAATTCTATTTGACGCCTTCATAGGATCCTTGCTCATAGGGACAATTATATATAGTTTGTGTTGAATTTGGGCCTCATATTGTAATTGAGGTCCCTCTTTCAAGACAATTGTACAATAGACAAGGGAATTTCATTCACATTGGACGTGTACAATGGACACTAGACATGATTAGCACAGAAAGATCTCATTTCTTAGCATGTTCAAGTTCATCATTTTCCATTTATCGAGATGTTTAAAATAAAGGAACAATGTAAATCTCAATTTAAAACATGATTCCAACCTTATTCATCTTCATGGATACAATTTGATTCAATGACTCCACAACATTATATGACAATCATTCCTGAGTGAAAGGAAACTATCAAGTTATCAACTATAGTAAGCCAAGCTTCCTCCATGATTATAAGTAAAACATCCTACTCAACTATAATTTCCAGCTTATATAGTTACCCTTTTATAAATTCCACATTGGCATTGCAATTAATATTGTGTTTGCATGCAAAGACTCCACTGGATTGAAATAATGATAATACTGAAACAACTTCAGACTCAGGTTGCAACAGATTAGTAGCATTAAGGATCTATCTTGAGTGTGCATGCAACGACTTAAAAAGAGATAAATTATTACCATGGTCTATCTCTATATGTTTATCTGGTGAGGATGCAAGTGTTAGACTTGTTTTCATGGCAAAGTATGTAAAAAATTTACACTTTGAAGGCACCAAACGAATCCCAGTTCATTTAATCTGCTACAAATTGTAGCACTACTGCTTACAAATAGCTCCACCAAAAGCCCAAGGGGTTAGCTCAACCAGTTGTCACTTGTTGGGAATTTGACTGGTACAAGAAGCTAACTTGTTTAATCCCCTTGGATTTACAAGGGATGTCATGCACAAATGTTGGGAAGCATCCCTTGGATCTCCCAACAGGATTTTCCAAGAGCAACTTCAACAACAATGGACACATATTTACAGGGTCTGTGTTTCAAGATGTACTCCATGTGTTTGGAGGTGTCAAACTTGTTTCCATAGCGAATTATGAGGTAATGCATCTACCCATTTATGGGATTAAATGGAAGTAAAATATGGAAAGGAAACATCACCAGGTGACATAGGCATATTTCCTGCAGTCTTTTACATTGTAGTATATGCGCACTCAATGTCTTCATGACAATCAACATCATGATACAACTAAAGTTGATTACTGGCCTAAATGCATCTTAATTCCACATATATCAAGTATCAAGAGGGATCAAATCCCTCAACATGCAAATATTTCCTCTTATTGTATTATTTTTATTTTTTAACATATGGTCAACATAAAGTATTCCCTATATTATTTTTACTTTCTTTAATATATGGTAGACATGCAGTATTTTGACCGACAAGCACCAGCATGAACCATGTTACATCACAACATATACGGCATACTGTGTAATGGATCACCTCTCATGTAATCATAAAAAAGAACATAAATGAAAAATATTAAGACAAAATAGTGTGCCATCCCTTGGTGATAGTCTGGTAGAGCCTCAATCTCTTACTACATTCTTACTAGGAAAACATAACTTTTTACCCTTTGACAAAATACTTTGATGTTTCACACTCTGATCAATTGTTTTCCACAAAGAAGTCTATATCATACTCGAGGTCATCATTGTTGTTTGAATTTCTATTATTATCATTAAAAAATGGATGACAAGGATTGAACAAAAGAATAAAATCTAAGTCGGTGAAAGAAGCCCCAATTCCCACCTAGGTGTAGTAAGCAATTAATCCATGAGGCCTATATTGCATGCAAATCTTGCCCAAGGAGCCTTTGAGGAACTTTAAATTATGTCCAAGTGTTGGGCGCGGGATGCCCCAAGAGTCGTTTTGGGGCTAAAAGCCCATATTTTGGTCAAATTTTGTAATCCAAGTGTAAAGACTCTGTATTTTGTGGTCGCAGAGTGCGTAGATGTTAAAGAGTCATAGGGTTGTCTGCCCTTATTTTGGAAATGTAATGTCGGTTGTAAAATATCTACCCATATTCTACGGACCATGGGATTGTATAAAAAGAGCTAAGCTCTAAGTAGATAGAGAAGCAATGAAGAAGAAGAGAGTCATAGCTTAGAGAAAGAAGTCTAAGTCTTAGAGTAGGTAGAGGCTCTGCAGCTGAGTGCACAGAGGCCTAGGGTAGAAGACCACAACTGAGTGCGCGGACCCCTGCAGCTGAGTGCACAGGGGGGTCAAGTCTGTAATCATCTGGAATTATCAATAAAGAGAAGTATTCTACAATTTCTGCGTCTTCATTTCCTGTTTATGCATCTTGTTATGTTGAGTATGAATTTCAATTATAATAGTTATATGATGCGCGAATGTATGTAAATACGTTGGTTAAGTGAACTCAAGTAAGAACATCTATTTACGCGAAGCTAACTAAGATCGGTTAATAAGATAAGTAAGACACTTAGCCTAGTTTGGGAGATATCGCAGTTCGCTGCCCTAGCAGCGTGAAAGTCCCTAAGCCGCAGGTTAGGGCTGCACGGAAACCAATTGTACCCTTTTGTGAAGGTACTGAAGGGTGGAATAGAGGGCTAAGTAACCTGCATGAAGGTAAGTATAGCCAGAATAAACCAACTTCACAACCATATTGCTTCGAGTGAGACTTCAATCTGCGCTCTGCGGGCTGCTGCCGAAAGGGCCAGTAATGTAGGGATTTATTTGGCTAACTAACGCTAAACCTGGGTCAGGCCCCCTCAAGCCAACAAATGGTTCCATTGCCGGGACCACAATTTGCAAAAGAGATGTGTGATGTCGTATCACTGGAATCCAACTAAGAAGGAGATTATAGACTGGTTGGATAGAATGATCCACGAATTCACGGCACAGGAGAATAGAAACCCACGACTGTCAAAAGAACAGTGGTTGGATAGATACCTCTATACAAAGATCCATGAAATATTTTTTGCCTCCTTTCCAGTTCATTTGTACGAGTGGATCGCGAAGCTAGCAGATAGCCAAGGAAGGTCGAAACTTGACGGTCCTATAGTGTGGACCCCAGAGCTAGTGTGAAGGTTGGAAGCATCAGAGGATAAGATTGCCCACGCTGTCGATCATTGGCTCAATTGTGTCATAGGAGGATTTGTGACTGAATTCATGGTCGACACCTCAGTCAGCTATAGCGAGACGAAGCGACTCTTTTTCAAAGGACCACAAGATAAGTACGTAAAATCTTTGAATACTTGGATTAAAATGTTGTTGTGTGAAAAATGGGTTATGCAGCTACCTTGATGTTCAAGACTACGTGAAGCAGAAAAACTTACAAGAATGAAGGAAATAAGGGTCCAGAGTATAGCCCCTTGATTTCACCTCCTCAAAGGGATGAAGAAGCGATAGCGAAGGTCTCTCTGCGAACTGATATTTAGTTAATAAGACAAGGATTCCCATGAATACCACCTCCAACTTCGCCACCATCGCCTCCAACTTCACCTATACCACCTCCACCTCCACCATAGTTCAGTGTGGCAAATATAGTGAAGTTGTCTTTGTTCAAAGGCCTAGGAAATGGGAACCTAGACCAATTATGGTTCTTTGTGAGGGTTCTATGGGAAACTCAAGGTGTTATAGATGACCACATAAAGAAGGTGACACTAGTTAGTGCTCTGCAATATCGCGCGCTAACCTGGTATATTAAGTACTCTAATGATAACCCGAATGTTGGGATAGTAGACATCCAAGCAGCACTAAATAGGGAATTTAGCAGGCCTAAATCTAAAGCGTATTCGATTGTGGGATTCAAAGAGATCACGATGCAACCAGGAGAAACGCCTTGGGAACTAGATCAGAGGCTAAAATGTATGATCCGCGAAGCCAACATGAATTTGATAGATGGACAGCATCACGAGTGGTTTGTGGCTTCGCTACTGCCACACTTAAGCAGTGCATTGTCGCAGTAGAAGATAACAACTCAGGCAGAGGCCTTGGAGATTGTCATGAGATTACATGAGACTCTGATGCAAGATCCTAATCTAGGGGTCCAATAGATCCATGTGCAGCTGAAGAATCTGTGCCTTGAGATGCAAAGTCTGAAGCAGGACAGGACAGTTCAACGAGAAGTACGCGAGGAGGTATGGTGCTTGAAATGCAAGAGTCAGGGTCATGACAAAGACCATTGCTCAGTCTTTGCAAATTACCTTGCAGGAGGAGGACAGATGCCTTTAAGGCCAGAAGTTAAGAAGGACCTAGCGCGATGCCTGCTTTATGGTGCGCTATCTGTCAGGTAGCTAGAAAACATGCCACAAATAACTGTCACTTGCTACAGAAGTATGTGCAAGCACCGCAATAGTTGTTCTACAACTTTTGTAGGTCGGTAGGACACGATGAGCATATGTGCAGAAGCTATGAATTAATGATGGATATAACTCCCGCCTACCGGGTTTAGGCCGAAACGTAGCCCCTTGACCAGAATGCAAGGATGGCATGGACAGGATTTCAGGGGCGCGACTGAGATCGAAGCGGAGGAGGACCTGGTAAAGGTCGAGGACATTTGATTTGCTACAATTGAGGAGGACCAGGACATTATTCCCACGATTGCACTACTCCAACGCATCCATCGTGCAAGTATTGCACATTGTTTGATCATGAAACAAAAGATTTCCCTACGCTGATAGCTAGGATATGTGATAAAGGGGCTCTACTACCTCCCCTGACTCAGAACCTGTAGATGATGAGGTCTGAGCCATGTGAGGAAGATCCAAATGTAAATATAGTGCTCGGAGTGGAATCACGATGGGAGATGACAAGGAGAAACAGCCGAAATATAGTACATGGGTTCGCAAGGCCCCAATGAAAGAGGCTGAGTTTGATTTGGAGTGCGCTCAGGAAGCCTTCATGGAAGCTAAGAAGAGATTCATTGAGGCCACCACTTCAGGAAGCAAGGATAAGCCTGAGTCGGAGATGGACTCCTCTATGCTCACAACTTTCTAGAAACCTGTATGAAGTTACTGTGCAATAGTAAGGCTATAAAAGGGCACAATAACTCATCAATAGATTCACTATAACCACACCAGGTGAGTCGCGCGTGGTACGAAAGATTGGCAATCATAAAACAAGGACAGGACAGGAGATGAGACTGACCACACAAATAGGAGAGTATGAAATGGATCAGGTCATTTTGGACATGGGGTCAGATGTGAATGTCCTACCAAAGCAGACTTGGGAGTGAATGGGGAGACCTACACTACAATGGGATCTGATTCAACTAAGAATGGCGAATTAGCAGAAAATCATACCCATGGGGTGGCTGCAGGGGGTGAGTGTGGATATTGAGGGAGCAAGCGCGCTAGCATATTTTGAAGTAATAGAGATAGTGGATGATAGAAATCCCTACCCTGCGCTCCTAGGAATTGACTAGGCTACTGATATGAACAGGTAATCAATCTGAAGAAGCAAAAGATGATCTTTGAGAAGAAATCACTACGCATAATAATACCCTTGGATCCTGCTGAAGGATCACGTTATACGGAACCAGTCCGCGATTATGAGAGTGATGATGATCTGGACTGCATTTATAAGATAAACTCATGAGACCAATATTGGGTGAATCCCACCGTGGATGGACGAATTACATGGGATCGCGAGAGTTCCTGCACTTCGGTCTCCGACGAAGAAATAGAACGTTGGCAGAATTGGTTACATGAGGTGACTACGGTGAATTGCAACATGAATACCTGGTCGCTGCATTGTGTGTCATTAGAGGTAAGAAATTTGCGTATTTATGATGGTCTAAATGAGGTAAATATCTTTTTGGATGCATTTGAATGGGACGTGCCAAAAAAGCAACTTTTCCAGGCCTTGGACTGGGCACTGTGTGCTACCCCCACAAGATGGTGTGGTACGCACAAGGGCAGCTTTGATGATTGGCACGAATGTAGGAGGATGATGAGAGCACGATTTTGGAAGCCTAAGATGCGATTGACAGACAAGTACGATGGACAGAATGATCCACGCACGCATCTGGCCAAATGGACGCTCTGGCCAAATGAACACACGGGAGATTACAGAAAGTTTATCAAAGGCTATGCCCAGATCACCGTGCCAATGGAAAAATTGTTGAAGAAGGATGTCACGTTCTGCTGGAAAAATGACTTTAAGAAAAGCTTGAATATATTGAAAGAAAAGATGGTTATCGCGCTGATTCTAGTCTTCCCGAACTAGAAGAATGAGTTTCATGTACATGTCGACGTGTCATGTATAGCATTGGGGGAAGTACTAACACAGGATGGCGGAGAAGGCTTGAACCACCCTATCACGTTCGCAAGCCGTAGATTATCCAAAGAATCGAAGAACTATTCTACTACTGAACGCGAGGGGCTAGCTATGGTGTATGCACTCCAAAAGTACCGACACTACTTGCTAGGAGGCCACTTTAAGATGTATACAAATCACTCCATGTTGAAGTACCTGGTCAATAAGCCCATGTTGGGGGGGAGAATTTGCAGATGGCTCTTATTGTTCCAAGAGCACAATTTTGAAGTTGTGAAACCTGGATGATTGAACATGGGACCAAACCATCTATCGCACATCGAAACAGGGGAGGAACCTACTAACTTGGAAGAAGGATTTCCTGACGCACAGCTATTTGTAGTGCATGTCGAGGATGGTCATTTTGAGGATATAATACACTTCCTAACAACAGGAACTGCACCGAAAGGATACTCTGTTTAGAAAAATAAGGAATTAGTGGTGCATGCGGGAGATATCTCTGTCATTGTTTGGCATCTATACAAGATGGGGACTGATGAGATATTGCGATGGTGTGTACCTGAGTTTGAAAGAAGAAGAATCTTCGGGGACGCTCATGGGGGCACCGCGGGAGGGCATTATGTAGGAAGAGCAACCACGCAGAAGATTCTACGCGCCGGGTTGTGGTGGCAAACCCTTCATCAAGATTCAAAACTATATTGCAAGGCGTGTGATGTATGTCAAAAAATAGTTAGGCCATTGTGGAGGGATGAATTTCCTTTGAATCCACAAATGACGTTGCAACCTTTCAAGAAGTGGGCAATAGATTTTGTAGGACCCATTCAGCCACAAGGGAAGACAGGGGTGAGGTACATTATCACTACGACGAAGTATTTGACTCGTTGGGCAGAAGCGCAGCCAGTGAAGGATTGCACGGGCATGACAGTCTCAAAGTTCATATTTGAGCATGTCTTGATGCGATTTGGATGTCCAAGGATCATGATGAGTGATCATGGTATGCACTTCCTGAATGAGACGATCAGCACACTAACAGAGGAATTTCAGGTATATCACCAGAAGAGCACACCTTATCACCCACAGGCTAATGGGACAGTGAAGCATTCAACAAAGTTCTTGAAAATGCACTGACCAAGGTTTGCAATGCTCAGTGAAGTGATTGGGACCAACACATACTTGCAGTTTATGGGCTTATCAAACAACATGTAAAAAGCTGACGGGACAAACCCCTTTTAGGCTTGTATATGGTCTGGAAGTCATAATGCCTATGGAATACATCATGACCAGTATGTGCATAGCAGTGCTCATATGTATGACAGATCACGGAGCCCTGGAAGAGAGGCTCGCGCAGTTGGATGAGCTTGAAGAAGAGAGATTTTTGGCTAGCTTTCATCAACAGGTCCAAAAGTAGCGTGAAAAAGCGTGGCATGAACGACATATTAAGTTGTGCACCTTTAAGGTGAATGACTTGGTGTTGTTTTATGACAATAAGTTGGATAAATTTCCAAGGAAATTCAAAATGCATTGGCTGGGGCCCTATGTTATTAAAGAGATTACTGACGGTGGCATAGTCCAGTTGGTTAAGTTGAATGGAGATCCCTTCCTCGGAAAGGTGAATGGCAGTCGATTGAAGCCATACACAGGTGGCCTGACCATCTGACTATGTGACGGAAGGACAGTCTTAGCACTCTAGGTAGCTAAAAGGAGGCACAAGACTATAAACTACATTGCTCGGGTTGGGGAGTTGCGTGATTTCAAGACTGCGCGAAGCAAGGGAGTGTCACAGGGTCCGTGACAGCGCGAAGACAGCTACACCACTCTTGGAAATAGCAAGCAGGTCCACCAGAAATTGACCGTTAAAGTCATTGTTCATGATTTCATGGTCGGATTGTAGCCAAATGGAGTGGGCGGCAAGCATTTAAGGTGAGATTTATGGATTAGATTCTTGAAAATCTATCACCAATCTAGAATTAATGGGCTGAATGTGGGAGGAATAGTCAGATTTGAATTCAAAAATCCCAATAAATCACAGGTGGTTGTCTAGAGAAAAACACTTGGCATTTTGAAAATTCAGTTGTTGCACTATCAGGTGTGTATAGACCGTGTGAATTTTGAGGCTTTGAGAGCAAGTTTAGCGTTTGAGAGATTATCGAAGGAGATGCCGCGTAGGAAATTGAGGTAATAGAAGCTACCCCAGAGAGTGCCGAAGCCGTAGTTGAAGTCCCTAAATCACCCAGGACACCGAGACCAAAGAAGGATAAGCAGACTATGCTACGTGTGCGCATCTCACCAAGAAACCCACAGAGGACCAAGGTCACTTTGCAGGAAAAGGGGAAGGTAATTAATCTGGAAGTAGACGAGGAATAATCTGAAGAAATCCTAGCGGATGAGGAGAATTTGGAAATGGAAGTTGAAACCCAGGGTGCGAACCCTACTACCAGGTTACCAGAATATGTTCCTCCGTGCAAGGGAAAAGCCAAGTTGCTAAAGGACATAGACTAGAGCAAGAGCTCCCTGCAAACTTCATTGCTCCCAGATGACATTGTTTTTGAGGGGTCACACTTAGGGCGAGTTCCTGTACTAAAGTTCGAAGATTGGGACCTCGCAGATCACAAGAAATTCCTACATTTAGCAACTAAGCAACTAATGAACTGACGGATTGACATGACTATTGGAACAATCGAATTAGAGCTGCAGACATGGCTCAAGGGTGTAGATAAAGTCAGGCTTATCAACCTTCTCTGGGTACCGCATTACCACCGCACCCTAATGACCGTCTTCTTCATCAGGCAGCTGCTCTGCTTGGTGCATGATGGGTGTTTGTGGCTGGAGGAGCCCATTCCCATCACAGACCACTTGATCCATCAGATTACATAGCTACCTTACTCAAGAGAGGATCCAGCCAATATATCAGAAGGAAAAGGTGGTGAGTTGGCCCTCGTGGAAGCTATGAAGAAGAAATTAAAGTTGGAGAAGAAGAAGCAAGGATATGCCATCCCCAACATTAACAACCCTGTAGTATAGGTAGCATCACAAATATTAGCAGGGAAGGTGATGTGGAAGTTCTGCGTGGATGAGGTGCCCACGCCTGTGATTGCATTAGCATCCCAATGCGCTGAGGAAGTCCAATTAAACTAGGCGAATTATCTATGCGGCGATTTCCTTGTGAACTGTCGCGAGGCACAGGAGCAGGGCAAGACGTTCCACTATGCGTGGCTCTTGCTATCGATTGTGCTGGTGGCATGGGAGCTGCCAGAAGACAGCCAATTCCCTTTGGTCGCGTCGAACCTTCCACAGACAGTGAAGTGCGCTTCATTGTGAGCAACCAAGGATGTGCAGCACATAAAATAAATCAAGATCTTTTAGATCTTAATGGAGATGAGTATCTGGATGGGGATCAATCGCAAGCCGCAGTTGTCGCCCATAGTATACACTAGTTTGCAAATCTTTCAAGAGTTAAAAGTGGATTTCCACCATGTCTTTATCAGGGCGCGGAAGGAACCTACGAAGACATGGCATAACTTACCATATCTGGCGACTCATGACATTATCTTTGCAGTCCTTGAGTCTTGGCCACCAAAGAGGCATGTTGCAACAGGCTCCATGGTGTAAACAGACAAGTCCGTTGCGTAACATAAGAATGAAGAAACAAAACTCTAAATGGCACAGTTGGATGAGAAGTGCAGGAAAGAGGAAGTGGAGGCTAAGACCCAAGCAGCGCGTGACGCCGCGAGAATAGTCGAACAGCAGAAGATAGGAGGAGAAGAGCGCAAAGGACAGAAGTCACCTTCCCTCGAGACTAAAGAAAAAATAGAGGAGCTAACAGAACAAGGTGGTACGAACCCACAGACGATGTCCACCCAACTCAAGCGTCAGCGACCACAAGAGAAGGCAGTGCCACAAAAGAAAACCAAGGCATCAAAGACATCCTTTGACCCAATCACCCTCACTGAGGGGGATTTGCACGATATTGGACAAATGGTGAGGGATGTCACCACGAAGGCCTTCCAACAGTTTGGAGAACAGTAGCAATTGGTATAAGGGTCTCTCTAAATAGATTTGCAAGAGTTGCAGGCTCGCACTCCACAGGCTGGCACAATGTCCACCAGCCTCACGATCGGCACTTCAGCTACCACGAAAATGTTGTGGACAAGGGTGACCAACACAATAGTGCTACTAGATGGGGCACTTACTATAGAAAATGAGGTTGACAGGCCCATAGTTAGCAACCTAAAACGAGTGGGCTTGAATATGGCCACGCTCCCTCGAGAGACGCAGCACCTCTTACAAGATCGAGTCACCGCGGAACTTAGGGCCCGGGAGAGTCGTGCTCTGCAGGTGATGAGCGAGTAGCGCATCAATATCGAGCAGTTGGGCCTGCAGCGCAATGAGGCAGTGGAAAAAAATAAGCATATCATGCAGGTTGTGGAGGAAGCATTCCAAATGGTCCCGAAGTTGGACATTCCAGAAAAAGAATCGATATACACACCTGTCTGTAAGTTGGCCACAAGGGTGCACGACGCTCAGAAAGAGATGGCCAAGATTTAGCTAGAGATGAACCTGTAGATCACAAAATTGCAGTTGAGGGCTCATCCTTCAACTCCGTTAGAAGTTAAGAAACAGCATGCCAGGTATTACAACAGCAATAGCAGCGGTTGATAGTGGAGTAGCAGACTGCAGGCGACTTTTTGAATAGTCATTCGAGGTCCTAACCACCCTGCAAGAGGACTCGAATGTAGAGCACCTGGAGACAGAGGTGCGCGAGCTACAAAAAAAGATATGACGAGGTCAAGGGGACCGCACATATGGTCACCCTTACACAGAGGCTCACACGAATGCAGGAGACAAAGGTGCTTAAGGAACAGGTGGATGTCGCTCAGCACAAAGAAGCGGTCCTAAAAGCACACCTATAGCCATGGATAGATGAGGCATGCATGATCACAGCTTCCATTGAAGGAAATCTCGTGACATTGCAGGAAACTCAGCAGAAGATTCAGGGTATCAGTTCAACAGCATTCACTAAGCAGAGAGTGGAAGAAGTCCAGCAGGCAGCCGCTCAGTGTGCTGCCAAGGTTGTGGTCATCCAAACGAAGCTACAAGGTCTTCCTCACTAAGATCTTCACACCTATAGAGTGACTCGAGAGCGAGTCACGATGTTTTTGTTGGGGGTATGTTGGGTGAGGGATCCCCCAAGAGTCGTTTTGGGGCTAAAAGCCCATATTTTAGTCTAATTTTGTAATCCAAGTGTAAAGACTCCGCATATTTGTGGTCACAGAGCGCATAGATGTTAAAGAGTCATAAGGTTATCCACCCTTATTTTGGAAATGTAATGTCAGTTGTAAAATATCTACCCATGGTCCGCGAACCATGGGATTGTATAAAAAGAGCTAAGCTCTAAGTAGATAGAGAAGCAATGAAGAGGAAGAGAGTCATAGCTTAGAGCAAGAAGTCTAATTCTTAGCATAGGTAGAGGCTCTGCAGCTGAGTGCGTAGAGGCTTAGGGTAGAAGTCCGCAGCTAAGTGCGCAAGGTGGGTCGAGTCTGTAATTGTCCGGAATTATCAATAAAGAGAAGTATTCTACAATTTCTATGTCTTTATTTCCTATTTATGCATCCTGTTATGTTGAGTATGAATTTCAATTATAATACTTATATGATGTGCAAATGTATGTAAATATGTTGGTTAAGTGAACGCAAGTAAGAACATATGTTTACGTGAATCTAACTAAGATCGGTTAATAATATAAGTAAGACACTTAGCCTATTTTGGGAGATATCGCAGTTCGATGCCCTAGTAGCGCGAAAGTCCCTAAGCCGCAGGTTAGGGCTATACGGAAACCGATTGTACCCTTTCGTGAAGGTACTGAAGGGTGGAACAAAGGGCTAAGAAACTGTTGTGGCCACCAACAACCCCCCTCTTTGTTTGGTATTAGAAATAACACCAAGCAAATGGGGACCCTTAATAAAAAATCCAAAAAAAAAAACATTTTATGAAAATTTTTGTATTCAACTCCTTAAAACTGTATCGCATTGCGAGAAGAGAATAAAACATTTTCTTATGAGCATAATAAACTGCGAAGAAGCGACGTGAAATTCATCACATCGCATACATTATGAAGCGCTCTTAAATGAAAAATCTTAAGAAATCTCCGACGGCCGATATGCGACATCGCATATCGCAACATCGCGTAAGCAGCACACAATGATTGAATGACTAAGCGTGATCTGCGATGCCGCAATGCTGCGATCTGCGATGAATGCGATATGCGATAAATGTGATCATGAATTTCTACGATGACACATCTTGACGACGCGATCCGCGATGCTGCGATGCGAGTCGCAGAAATCACCCATCGCAAATTTTCCTCGGCGCAGTATTCAAGGAAAGCTGTCCATAAACCAAAATTGGGCGTGCGCCTTAAAAGAAATTAATGAATGTATGCCAAAGTATTCAAGAAGGGCAATTTTGTGTTTTTCGAAGAGTCAGTTCGCTATGGGTGTCATGATTTCATACATTCATAAGAGCTTAAAGCTTTCATGTCAATCTTTATTATCATTACTCTTTTCCTTTGCGTAAACTGTAAGACAAGAAATAACACGAAGCAATGTGCAGGAAACATCTAAGGAAAAGGCGAAAGCGTCAATGCTCGGAGAACAGAGAAGAGATGCCTTCATAAACGGATGCCGCATGCAACAGGACCACAGATTCCATAGTATCACTCAACAGATGCTGATGTCAATAGGCCATCCAACGCTCAGAGTCAAAAGCGCACAAAAGCAGCATGTTTACAAAAGATCCTGAAGCTTATGCACGGTAAAGGAAAAAAAAGGCGCTAAAGAAGGAAAACGCACCAGAAAAGCCCGGAACAAAGAACGGAGGCAGCATCGCTAAGAAAATTGTTCAGAGAGAAAAGTCCCTAACTTGTTCATTCATTCGCAAGGCCGGAAACCGAAATAGCAAAATCAGAATTAGTTTGAGAGAAATTTGGGTTATTACCAAGTATACACGCAGTGAATACACCCAGCCAGAGGAAGATTCTCGAAAATATCTTCTAGTTTACCAGAAAGTGGTGCCAGCACTTGTTATTTCTATTTTTGTAGCTCAAACGAAAGCAGAAGGCGACCAGCCGACTCTTCCCAGGCGAATGTTGCATGCTTGCAGCACTAAGGAGCAAATACATAAATGGTTAGGAATTAGATTCAATTTTTAGAAATAGTTTTGCTTTAGCAGAAGGGTGGTCATTTAAAACCGTATCCTAAATTTATGTAATTAAGTTAATTAGTTAGCAGTATTTAAACCCTTCTCAGGCATTTGGAGAAGGGTCCAGAAATTTGTCAAAAAACTTGTCCTCAGAACATGCACTTTTGCACCCTCGGAGGGGGTTTTGATGAATGGATGGATCAAGGTTTATTAATGTTTGCATTTGATATCTGCTACTGATTTTGCACTTCTTTACTCTTAGTAGATGTTAGATCAAGGAGAGATAAATCATTGTTGCTTGAAGCTTATGAGTGGAACCAGTCATAAATGGTACTTTTATCTCTTGACCGTTTCTGTTTATATTCTTAAAGTGATATACAGTTTTTAGTTGTTTATATGTTACTGCATGAATGTGTGAGCATGGAAAATTTTAGGGGCTAATGTTCGCCCAGTGGGCTAATTTTCCATGATTTTTCCAAAAAATGATTCGCTAATTTCCAATTTTTATAAAAGATGATTCGCCCAAATTTTAGAATATAAAATTATTTTATCTTAAAAATCGCCAAAATTATATAGAGACTATATATAAAATCATTATAAATTTGAATAATTTTGCAAATATATCATTAAAAAATTTATAGTTTGCATATTAGGGATTAGTGAGATTCGCCAATGTTTTTAAACTTCAAGAAAATTTTCCATCCTTAAAATTTTCCTTGTGTGTGAGTTACCATTTGGCACTTTTGTACGGTGGAGTCATTTATTTATGTTTGATATATGAATAACTTATTATGCGATATGTTGTTCACAACTGATTTGCCTAACTTTTTATGCAAAGTGGTTTATCTTAATTGATTTCTATTCTTGTGATAGCTGAATGATCTTTATTACCAGTTATTGTTTGAAATCTCTTTAGATCGTATAATAGAAGAAATACACCCCGGGTTAGCGTAGATTAGATGTTTTGTTTCTCATTAGATTACAATAGCATAGAGTTAGTTTAAAAGTTTGAATTAAATTAGCTTTAAGTACTCTTAGATCAGCAACATCCAACTCTACACACACACACCCTTAAATTGGAAAACTGGTCCCATTATCCCCAGTCGGACCCACTATACCAAATGGATAAGGAGTTGCCAACCAAGGTCCGGACCGGGTGGGTATCCCCCTTGTTGTCGACCCGATTTTTGGGGCTTCAACATATTTGGCGCTAGAAGGAGGGCCCGAACTATGAATGGCACCTAAATCAAAATCTAAATACCATTCTGAGAGTAAATCACCCTCATCAACTCCCCCGACTTCCCCAGTACGTTTAAATCCAGAGTCAGAAGTCGCTCGAGTATTAACCGCTGCTACATACCCTAATATTTCAGACCAATCTACCATTGAACCCCCTGAAGTTCAAACTCTGATTCGCAAACTCCAGGGATTTTCTATTTCTACACAGAGGTCTGATAAATCTCAAAGCAGCGTGACTTCGCAGTACAATCCTGCTCATCCCCTGACCAGATTAAAGAGTGAAAAATTTGGCATCCAGCCAACTGAATTTCCTCTCCCCACCAGGAAAAGAGCAAGGAAAACACCACAAGAGTCTGACAGTGAGACTCTTTCATCTACATCGTCCTTTTCAACTCCCTCACCGTGAAGTCAGCCACCCACATCTTCATTCCAAACCACCCATCCATCTTCCAAAACCCCTCTTCTTCAATCATCTAAGATCATAATATCTTCATTTTCCCAACCTCAGGGATCATCCTCTGCACTTTCATTTACTAGCAACTCAACGATGGCCCAGTCTCCATGGAACAATCCTGGGGCAGTTTTAATACCTCCACCCCTGAGCCAAATACCGGACCATCCTGAGATATGGCTACCCAAATTCAATCCAGAAGCAGGCATGCTAGCTGAAGAGAACATTAACAATTTCATGCTTTCTGTCAATCTCAACGGAGTTACCAACGAGGATGCTGTTGTCCGACTTTTTCCCTATACAATGCAAGGAACAGCTGGGTCATGGTACTTTTCATTACCCTCAGGGTCTATCACAATTTGGGACATTTTTCAAAGTCAATTCCTTACCAAGTTTGGTGATGACAGATCAACGGCAACGTTAATCAATGACCTATCCAATCTTAAAGTCGAGGCTAGAGAACCCATCAAAGATTTCAATTTACGGTTCAATAAAATCCTCAACAAAATTCCCACTGCTTCCCAACCCAACGAAGAAGTACAATGTGAATGGTATATTACGGCCTTACCATCAAACTTAGCAATCTTCGTGGATAGGGCAAATAAAACAACCTTAGTTGAAAACCTGACAGAGGCGATAGCAGTAGAGAAATGCGTAGTAGCCCTGGAAAAGAGATCTGCGATAGAGGAACGCAAATCTAAAAAAGTCACCTTCAAGGAAGACTCCAAGAAGAAACAAACGAAAGACCCTTTCGATTTGGAAGGATTGCAAAAAGTATTAAAGACCATGTCCAATGAGATGATTGACATAAAAAAACAAGTAGCAGAAACTTCTTCAAAAAAGCCCTACAGAGCTTTTAAAAGAGGCCCTTCAATGGATGTGAAACTACCCAACGCTATCTCAAATGTCGAATCCGAAGAAGAGGAAGAAGAAGAGAGTACCACTGAAGGGCAGACCGATGACGAAGAAGTTGTGGAACTACAAGGAATGTGGGATTTCATCCTCCCATAAGAAGAAGATCAAGAAGCATTTCCGGTTAGCACACGAAGCAAAAATCAACTTGATCCTCCCCAAACTACCCCTAAGCAGAAGGGCGCAAGCCCTGCAGCAAAAGATAAAGTCGCAACAAAGAAAATGACCGCTAAAGCGACTCAATCTAGCCCAGTCCAACCAGATCAAACAACTCCATCAAGAACACTGATAGTGTCGGATGAAATGGAATACAATATTATTGATGACATGAAAAAGACTAGGGCTAATATCACTCTTTATGAATTGAGCAAATTGAAACATCAACAGAAGATAATGATGAAAGAATTACATGTCGTGCCTACTACATCTTTGCCTACAGTTGTAGCTTCCCACAACATGGGAAGACCTCCAACCAACACGATCAATAAGATTGATCCAAATGACATCACCTTGATTGGAGGAAGATCAAGGTCTCACACTCCCCCTTTTCTTCTCACTTATGAAATTTTCAATAAAAATGTGCACAATTGTTTGGTAGATTCTGGTGCTTCAATGAATATTTTACCCAGATCAATATGTGCCAAGTTGAATGTTCAACCACAAAAATCCGCAGTGCGCATAGTTCAGCTTGATCGATCTCAAGTCGAAGTGATTAGTGAACTTAATCAAGTAACCATAAGATTGTCGTCCAACCCGAAGGTATGTCAGGTTATTGACATTCTAGTAGCTGATATCCCAGAATTCTATGGCTTGATTCTTAGCAGGGATTGGTCCGAAAAACTCCATGGATACTTATCAACCGACTGGTCGCACATGTGGTTACCCTACAATGGTAAACCGAATCAAATAAAGGTTGAACGAGAGTTACACCAGAAGTACATAGTAACGGAATTGGAGGGAGAAAATGAAGCAATAGCATATAACAGCAGTATCATAGGCAATTACTCGGTAGATTCTTTCCTCGGAAATTTCAATGCTCATACATCACCTTACTTAGAAAATTCAGTTTTGTCCCAAGTCGAAAATTTTTCTCAAACTGATAATTCAAAGTGTGTTAATTTTGTAGATAAACCTGTAAATGCATCTTTGTTTTGGAAATTATATTTTGATGGCTCTAAATCTAACGAAGGAGCAGGAGCAGGATGCGTTCTGATTAGTCCAGAAGGAAATAAGACCATGCTTACGTGCAGACTTGAATTTGATTGCACAAACAATACAGCGGAATATGAGGCCTTGGTGCAAGGCCTATACAAAGCAATCGGGTTGAACGTCAAGTATCTTCAAGTCTTCGGAGACTCTGAGATTGTCATCAAACAGGTACGTAACACCATACATTGCCTATCAGGTCATTTGAAACACTATCAATCTTTAGTACAAGATCTGACTGAGCATTTCATAGCATTCAATATTTCGTCAATCCCAAGACTCCAAAACGCGAGCGCAGACCTTTTAGCTAACGTAGCCTCTAGACTTATTCCCTCCGAAGATTTTAGTCCAGATAGATTCTCAATAGAATTAATCTTTAGACCGTCCATCCCTGACAACATTACAAATTGGAGAGTATTCAATGACGATCCTGATATTGTAAATTTCCTCACTTCTGAAGGATCCTACTCCAATCAAATAATTGACGAAGACCATCACAATCGAAAAATACAACAAGATAGCACTGATAATGCTATACCTAAATCAGTGGTTACGTTGGAAGACTTATACGATTTGAAAAGTTGATTTAAAAGGTCTACCAATTCTAAGCTCTACAGTTCAACTCTGAACTACGAATTAGTAAACCTAGGAACCGATGATAAACCACAAAACGTTAATCTAGGCCACGACCTAGCCCCTAAAGAAAAACTAGCGTATATTCGTCTTTTGAGACAATACAAAAATGTTTTTGCCTGGAATTACGATGAGCTGAAGACATACGACACTTCTATCATTCAACATACTATCCCTATGATTGACAACGAAAAACCTGTCCAACAGAAACTCAGAAAAATCCACCCCAATTTAGAAAATCAGATAAAAACCGAGCTAAATAAGTTATTAAAAGCCAAAATAGTTTTCCCCATCAGACATTCCAAATGGGTCTCCAATATGGTACTCGTTAGAAAGAAAAACAGAGATATTAGAATCTGCATCGATTTTCGGAATCTCAACAAAGCCTGTCAAAAAGACAATTTTCCCCTCCCACCTATGGAGCAGATATTACAGGCAGTAGCAAGCTGGATTTTCAGGATACAATCAAGTGCTGGTACATCCCGATGATCAGTTAAAAACCACATTCCGAACTAAATGGGGCACATACGCATATCGGAAGATGCCATTTGGTTTGATCAATGCCAGCGCTACATTTCAGAGAGCCATGGACATCGCATTCAAGGGTTTAGTCAATAAATCTGTAGTAATTTATTTGGATGATATAACAGTGTACTCCAAGAAGCGAAGCGACCATCTCAAAGACTTGAAACAAATCTTTCAACGATGTTTAAGGTATGGGATTTCACTTAACCCAAAGAAATCTTTTTTCGCATTAAGTGAAGGAAAACTTCTAGGATTCATAGTGTCAAAATCTGGTATTCACATTGAGCCTGACAGAATCAAAGAAATTTCTGAAATATCTCTACTTCATAATAAAAAAGCCATGCAATCTTTCCTTGGTCAAATCAATTTTGTGAAGAGATTTGTCCCAGATTTTTCACGAATTGTTTCTCCTTTGCAAACCATGATTAAAAAGAATTCAAATTTTAAATGGGGTCAAGATGAGCATGAAGCATTTAACCTGATCAAACAAGCTATCATTAACGCTCCATCTTTAGCAACCCCGAGTTTTTCAGAATCTTTTATCTTATACACATTTGCCTCAGAGAAATCATATGCTGCGATTCTAACTCAAGCAAATCAAGAGAAAGCGGAAGCTCCAATCGCATTTTTTAGCTCGAATTTACAAGGTGCTGAACTCAACTATTCAGACGTGGAGAAACAGGCATATGTTGTTTTCAAAGCGGTCAAATATTTCAGACCTTTCTTACTTAAAACCCATACTAAGGTCATAGTACCGTTTCCAGCGGTAAGAAATCTTCTAGTACAGAAGGATGTGGGTGAAAAAAGAGCAAATTGGATCACTGCTTTACAAGAATACGACCTTGAGATCAAACCAGCAAGCATTGTAAGAGGTCAAGGCTTCTGCAAAATGTTCGCTGGAGCATCACAAATTCCTGAAAATTCATCTGATGAGGTACAAATGTATGAGGTAAGCCTAAACGATGCAGAATCATTATATGCTGACACCATTTATTATCTTAAGAACGGGTATGCTCCATCACACCTGGATCACACTAAGAAAAGAGCTCTGAGATTGAAAGCTAAACAATATCAGCTCATAAATGATGTTCTGTTTAAAAAGAATTATGATTCTGTTCTTCTTAGGTGTCTTGAGAAAACTGAAGCCGAAAAGGTTTTGCAGGAACTCCATGATGGACCAGCAGGCGGACACTATGCTGGAGATGCTACTGCACATAAAATCTTACGTGCAGGATATTATTGGCCCACGTTGTTCAAAGACTCACACAGTTACGTGAGGAAATGTCAAGTTTGCCAAACTACTGCAGGGAGACAAAAGAAACCGTCCATGCCACTACAGCCGGTAAACATCGAGCAACCATTCAGTCAGTGGGGCTTGGACATAATAGGTGAGATCGTTCCTCACTCTTCTAAGCAGCATAGATACATCATCACTTCAACAGATTATTTTACTAAATGGGTAGAAGCAGTTCCTCTCAAGACAGCTAATTCTGAAAACATCATTGAATTCATAAATCAATTTATAATCACTAGGTTTGGATTGCCAACGGCTTTAATGTTTGATAATGCCTCATACTTTTCTGGGAATGCAATGACTGAGTTTGCACTTAAAAGAGGGTTCAAACTGAAATATTCGGCCAACTACTATCCGCAAGGTAATGGATTGGCTGAGTCAACAAATAAAAACCTAATCAGGATTATTAAAAGAACAGTTGACCAGAACCAAAAGAATTGGCACAAAACTTTGGTAAATGCTTTATGGGCAGATAGAATAACGAAGAAAGCTTCGATCGGCACTTCTCCCTTTAATTTAGTTTATGGGAAGGAAGTGGTTCTCCCAACTCACTTAGTGATCCCCTCCTTGTCTTTAGTACAATACATCGATGAAGTATCTACTTCCTCCTTACAATTAAGACAAATGGAGATAATTAAATTAGAAGAACGACGAGAACAAGCTAAGAAAACCCATGCTCATCACCAAGCGCTAACAAAATCCTCTTTTGATTCAAGCATAATGACCAGAAAAAATTTTCAGATGGGAGATCTAGTTTTGAAATGGAATAAGGCTCATGAAGAAAAGGGCAAACATACAAAATTTCAGAAGATGTGGCTTGGTCCTTTTCAGATTGTAGAAGTCATAGGCCCATCAACGTTTGTGTTGCAGGATTTAGCAGGTAGAAGGGATTCTTTGCTTGTTAATGGACAGATCCTTAAAATATATTTTCCATAGAAGATTATTCTTCTATTTTGTAGGATAGTTTTAGTTTTTCTTTTCTTCCTTATAAATAAAACCAGTTGTAGATGGTTACTACAGGGGTTCACGAAAAAGACACCAATTCTCTATCAGATTTTGATTTTTTTTCTCTTGTACAAATAGTAAAAATTTTCGAAAAATCTGATCTTTATTATTGACAGATAGAGTAAAAAAAAAAAAAAAACTTTAGCCTAAATATGATACTAGTTTCAACTTCAAAAAATTTTATGAAAGCAACCTTTGGCAAAAAATTGTTTTATATCAGCACAATGAAAGGTATCAATAATAAAATAAAGATTCTATGTAAAACTGTTGTTTTCAAAATCTATTATTGTCGTCCAGAGCTTTCTTAAGGAAAAACAATGATTTCCTCCCTGCTAAAGAAAATCGCAGCATTCAGAGGAACAATCCGAGAAAACACTATATCTCAAAGAATAAGAGGTCTCATCACGAGCCAGCTTATCATGATCACAGATATTATAACTTGCTGACTTTGCCAATACTGTCCACCAAAACAGCGCAACGACTCAAGATTGTTGCAATCAAAAGACAAGGGGTCTCATCACGAGCCAGCTTGTTCAGAAAAAGTGTAAATCAAGTGAATGACTGTGTCATAATTTGGCCACCAAACCAAGACATTGTTTTTTAGAGAATAAAAAAGGAAAAAAGTGTCAAAATGGGTTTTTCTCTGAAAAGTTGTAAATATCCTTAAGCAGGATAAAGGATCATTGCTGGGTAACAGGTAACCCTGTCGAGGCTATGGACGCCTGCTGGCAGCAGAGGCTCTACCTACGACAAATGAGCATATTTTAAAATCCAGCACACAAAGAAGACCTTATTTTATCTTTAAAAGACCAAGTAATGGCTGATGTAAATACAAGGACAAAGCCTGAGGAAGCAAACAATTGGAATAGAAAAAGGTTGAAGCAAAATATCATTGATAGGATAAGGCATAATGTACTCTATCTGTCCATAACAAAATTTAGACTTATGAAAATTTTTCTGCTTTGGGAGTTAAAATTCAATAAAAAAGCAGAGATAACTGGTTCTTCCCAGTGAATCGCCATTGTTGTGGCCACCAACAACCCCCCTCTTTGTTTGGTATTAGCAATAACACCAAGCAAATGGGTACCCTTAATAAAAAATCCAAAAAAAAAACATTTTATGAAAATTTTTGTATTCAACTCCTTAAAACTGTATCGCATCGCGAGAAGAGAATAAAACATTTTCTTATGAGCATAATAAACTGCGAAGAAGCGACGCGAAATTCATCGCATCGCATACATTATGAAGCGCTCTTAAATGAAAAATCTTAAGAAATCTCCGACGGCCGATATGCGACATCGCATATCGCAACATCGCGTAAGCAGCACACAATGATTGAATGACTAAGCGCGATCTGCGATGCCGCAATGCTGCGATCTGTGATGAATGCGATATGCGATAAATGCGATCATGAATTTCTGCGATGACACATCTTGACGACGCGATCCGCGATGCTGCGATGCGAGTCGCAGAAATCACCCATCGCAAATTTTCCTCGGCGCAGTATTCAAGGAAAGTTGTCCGTAAACCAAAATTGGGCGCGCGCCTTAAAAGAAATTAATGAATGTACGCCAAAGTATTCAAGAAGGACAGTTTTGTGTTTTTCGAAGAGTCAGTTCGCTATGGGTGTCATGATTTCATACATTCATAAGAGCTTAAAGCTTTCATGTCAATCTTTATTATCATTACTCTTTTCCTTTGCGTAAACTATAAGACAAGAAATAACATGAAGCAATGTGCAGGAAACATCTAAGGAAAAGGCGAAAGCGTCAATGCTCGGAGAACAGAGAAGAGATGCCTTCATAAACGGATGCCGCATGCAACAGGACCACAGATTCCAGAGTATCACTCAACAGATGTTGATGTCAATAGGCCATCCAACGCTCAGAGTCAAAAGAGCACAAAAGCAGCATGTTTACAAAAGATCCTGAAGCTTATGCCCGGTAAAGGAAAAAAAGGCACTAAAGAAGGAAACGCACCAGAAAAGCCCGGAACAAAGAACGGAGGTAGCATCGCTAAGAAAATTGTTCAGAGAGCAAAGTCCCTAACTTGTTCAGTCATTCGCAAGACCGAAAACCGAAATAGCAAAAGCAGAATCATTTTGAGAGAAATTTGGGTTATTACCAAGTATACACGCAGTGAATACACCCAGCCACAGGAAGATTCTCGAAAATATCTTCTAGTTTACCAGAAAGTGGTGCCAGCACTTGTTATTTCTATTTTCGTAGCTCAAACGAAAGCAGAAGGTGACTAGCCGACTCTTCCCAGGCGAATGTTGCATGCTTGCAGCACTAAGGAGCAAATACAGAAATGGTTAGGAATTAGATTCAATTTTTAGAAATAGTTTTGCTTTAGCAGAAGGGCGGTCATTTAATACCGTATCCTAAATTTATGTAATTAAGTTAATTAGTTAGCAGTATTTAAACCCTTCTCAGGCATTTGGAGAAGGGTCCAGAAATTTGTCAAAAAACTTGTCCTCAGAACATGCACTTTTGCACCCTTGGAGGGGGTTTTGATGAATGGATGGATCAAGGTTTATTAATGTTTGCATTTGATATCTGCTACTGATGTTGCACTTTTGTACTCTTAGTAGATGTTAGAGCAAGGAGAGATAAATCATTGTTGCTTGAAGCTTATCAGTGGAACCAGTCATAAATGGTACTTTTATCTCTTGACCGTTTCTGTTTATATTCTTAAAGTGATATACAGTTTTTAGTTGTTCATATGTTACTGCATGAATGTGTGAGTTACCATTTGGCACTTTTGTACGGTGGAGTCATTTATTTATGTTTGATATATGAATAACTTATTATGCGATATGCTGTTCACAACTGTTTTGCCTAACTTTTTATGCAAAGTGGTTTATCTTAATTGATTTCTATTCTTATGATAGCTGAATGATCTTTATTACCAGTTATTGTTTGAAATCTCTTTAGATCGCATAATAGAAGAAATACACCGCGGGTTAGCGTAGATTAGATGTGTTGTTTCTCATTAGATTACAATAGCATAGAGTTAGTTTAAACGTTTGAATTAAATTAGCTTTAAGTACTCTTAGATCAGCATCATCCAACTCTACACACACACACCCTTAAATTGGGAAACTGGTCCCATTATCCCCAGTCGGACCCGCTATACCAAACGGATAAGGAGCTGCCAACCAAGGTCCGGACCGGGTGGGTATCCCCCTTGTTGTCGACCCGATTTTCGGGGCTTCAACAGAAACCTGTGTGAAGGAAGGAATAGCTGGAATAAACCGACATCACAACCATCTCAATAGTGTGGAAACTTGGTTCCAGCATCTCCCCATACTGCTTCAGGTGAGACTTCAGTCCACACTCTATGGGTTGTTGCCGAAAGGGCCAGTAGTGTAGGGATTTGTTTGGCTAACTAACATTGAACCTAGATCAGGCCCCCTCAAGCCAACACCAAGCTTTAGTACATATTTAACCATGTGTAATAAAGTCATTTAAACATGCGTAATTAAGTCATGAGGCCTATCATGTGCATATTTTGTACAAGGTACCTTTGAGAAACTTTAAATTATGGCAAAGATATAGTTCAAATTTAAACATGTGGAATCAAGCCATAATACCTATATTCACCATAATGCATTTTTTTCACAATATATCCTTGAGGAAATTTAAGCTATATCCAAGCTATATTTCAAATTTAAATATGTGGAACAAGACCAAATTTTAAAAGTGTGGGGTTCATCTAATAAATCATCAAATCCCCTATCCAAAAAGAGTGATATTCTAGACTATTGACAATGGGTCTATTATGTGATGATTTGAAAAAATTTGAAGCTTTAAACATGTTGAATTTCGACCCCTGTAACTAAAAGGAGAGTCAAAGAAACGAGCCATGGGTACTCTGAGGGAGTCAAAATCTATTGAAGCTTCATTGTTTGTTCATCCACCTCTAGGTAGCCCTTTAGTATTCTTCTGGATGCAACACGTCTTCATTGTTGTTGTGATTTTTTTTAGGAGTTATGTGAAACTCAGTCAAATATTTTCTAAGCACAAATCTATAAGTTCGTTTGTTTTGTGGCATCATAAAACACTTTATACTCAAGTTGATCACCCCACTACTTGAGTTTTAACAATATAAACACCAAAACTAGATTCTAATGGCTATCATGAAGCAATATTCTCCTCGCTTGACCAGATTCAAGGCTTTCCGATTAATCAAAGAAAAATTTAAGTTCTAACCCCAGGATTAATGCACATTATTAATCAAATATTAAAGTCCTTGTAAATTCCCACATCTATATTTGAGCATTTCCAATAGTCGTAATCCACATTCAACACATATTGAAGCCCTTTTAAGGTACCGAAAATCATGTTTGAGGGGAAATCATAATTACAATCAAAATTCTTAGAAAATTCATGGATCTTTATAGTACCAAAATCAGACCCTACGGGCTCTAGAAATGTGATGATACGCAAATCAATCCAGCATATACAAAGAGAAGCTACCTAATACATTAAGAAAAAATTGCTACAACATAAAATATTCTTCTACCATTCCTGCACAACACAACACATTGTAACCCATATGGATGTTGAGAAGCAACAAAAGAAGCCAAGATATGCTAAAAATAATCATTTTTTGGAACAAGAATGGTGCAGAGTAGAGAATAGAAATTACTCAAGTTAGTAAGTTTCTTACTAGAAGATGAAATGCAAAAAAAATCCCACCCATTGGCCAAAATAAAAAACCTGCAAAATTGTTGTAGGAATTACACAAAGTATACAATTTAGAACACAAAATAAAAGATAAAACAGAGATGCTACAAATACCATGAACTTTGATAATTAGTCAAACTACACCAAAATTGTGACCATATTAAGAATATTTTACCTCTCAAACAAAATAAATGAAAGAACCCTATCCAAGTTACCTATGCATTTAATTGGGTCATCACTTTAGAAAGTACATGCATACACTCTCTGGAAAGTACATACCTATTGTTTGTGCCTATCTCATTGATTCCCACTAGAGTTGAAGCCCTTCCATGGATGATCAACCATTGTAGAAGATGATGCTTCTCCACCTATTCCATAGTTACCTAACAAAATTTCATGTGTTAGCACAATGAAATTTGTTAAAGCATCAAGGTATATGTGCAAACATAATTATATTGAGTGGATGGGAGGGGAAAACTATAGGGAAGGCCTAAATGTTGAGTGGGTGGTCTTTCCATATTATATTTATCATTTTTGTGATTTCCATTACCACATATCACTTTTGTCTCATTTTTTTAGGCTTTTCATTCATTCAAATATACTTGGCATGGAATGAAAGGTTGGATGGTCTTTCATCTCCCTTTGGTCTTGGTTTATCACCATAGTTGTGGATTGTTGCATCGCTGTAAAAATAAACATATCACATGTTAAAGAATGGTGATGACTAAATACACAAATCTAAAACCATCACTCTATTCAATACATGAAACAATCTTGGAACCATAGTGAATGCATTATTTCATCGAGGACATCCTTGCCTTTTGAGGTATTGAAACTCAAATGGTCCATATTCTGATGGATGGTCATTTAAATCAATTTCCAAACGATTGGTTTTTTTTCTCCTTCTTTGTTTCTTTGTAGGGCTAAGGAAACTTTTCTTCCTCTTCAAAGATGAATCAATATAACCCAACCCAAGTGTGAAGTCAAAATACATAATGTGCAAATTTTTGGCTTCATCCAACATTTTTTTGACTAGTCTAAGTAATTGGTTCGTCTTTGTCAAAGTAGTAGGAGGGTTATCTGGAATCAAATGTATGTGTCCAAAACTCCTCTCTTTCAAAATTAAGTGATCCAACCTCTACATCAACAATATATATGGCCATAGGAGTGGCATAAACATCTACATCATGGCTATGGGTCTCTATATTGATCTTAGGAGGGTCATTGAATATGTATTCCACTGCATGTTGATGAAGTAATGGATATGAACTATCCAAGTGGAAATGAAACCAATTAAAATTTATGGCAAGCTTGCAAATGTTTCCATTATTATACCATGGACATTCACATGTTGTAAAATCCATGTGATACCAGTTGAAAAGGTAATTCTTATCTCGTTTTATTTGAGTTCTCACCTAGTAAACATCATTTATTCTCTCATGAGGAGAACAATCACTATCCGTAATTTGTCTTGCTCTTTCCACTGATGATTCAAGTTGTTTCTCTTTGTTGTAGTTTTTTAGAAATCATTCTTCTTTCAATATTTCCTTGAACCAATAAAAAGGTTCAACGTTTGTTAGCAACATATACAACAACCAATCCATCCAACGGCACATTTTTTTCTTCTATCAGATAGAAAGTTTGTTTTCAAATAGAAATGATATGACTCAACAACATTGTTGGTCTCCTTATTTGCATGAGGAAACCCGACAAATTTTCACACACATCCTTAAGTGCAAATAGAACTAAGTTAGTCTAAATTTATCACTTTTATAGAAGACAAACATGGATACAATACGAAGAGTTTGTTTACATAGTCTAAGAAATTCTCTTCATCTGAAAATTTTATTAAAAAAATCGATTGATTGCATCATCCACTTCAGTATTAAGAGTGTGTCTCATGATGAAACCTAACTCACCAAACATCTCATTGGATTTCCTAGAATTAGTGGCCAACTGGTTCACATTTTAATCAAGCCCTCCATACATGCCAAACACATAAGAGCGCATCACAACCTGTGATCCTCCTTGTTAGAAAATTATATATTACAGAGCAATGGAACACATAAAATATTGTAGAAATATAAACACGAAAAATGCATAAAACAAGAGAGACATAGATATACGTGGTTCACCCAGTTTGGGCTACATCCCCGGAGAAACAGCTAGTCCTTCTTTTTATATTATTGAGCAAACTGAAGAGATATAACCTACAGCATATCCGTTGCAATTCCCTCTTCGTTTCCGATCTCCTCTATCTTTCTCACTCATAATACAAATATATATAGACGCAATACAATTCCCTCATATATAGCGAGGGGTTGCCTTCTAGGGAAAAAACCCCTAGATTAAACATAACTTCTACCATCAGATCTCCGCCTAATGAACGGCCCATATTTACTACGAAACTACAACATTTTACAAGGCAACTTTACATCTATTCTTAGCTTCGGGGGCGCTGCCCCCGATCCCCCTGCCAGGGGGGGGCTCCCAAAGGTTGCAACCGCCCCCCTTGGACCCCCCCTGCAACGAATATTTTACGGGTAGCATTGCCACCCCGTTATGAGCTGGGGTCCAATGCGGTGATACCTTTGAATATAGAAGATAATCAGGCTCCACACCCAAAAATCTCCCACTTGAAGACTGATTATAGCAACTCCACCGCTGCTTCATTTGTTGGACAATGACTCCACTTTCGACCTGGTCGTATCTCATCTTCTTCATCATACTTGAATACTAATTGAAACTGAGCAAATTCTCAGTTTCTCTCTGGTTACAATTTTTGTTAACAAATCTGCAGGATTCTGGCTAGTGTGTATCTTTGCCAGCTTCAACTGTCCATCTTCCAACGCTGACGTATGAAATGGTACTTGAGTTGTATATGTTCAGTCTTAGAATGAAATGCAGAGTTCTTTGCAAGATGTATGGCACTCTGGTTGTCACTGTATAACTTGGCCAACTCCTGCTTCTTACCC
Source organism: Pinus tabuliformis (assembly GCA_031772625.1). Lineage (NCBI taxonomy): Eukaryota > Viridiplantae > Streptophyta > Pinopsida > Pinales > Pinaceae > Pinus > Pinus tabuliformis. The sequence goes on along the minus strand of CM062807.1, from coordinate 180,531,001 downwards.
AATTCATCCAGAAACCTTTGTAACCAAATCATTTATTTACTAGCCTCTGTAGCAGCAACATACTCTACTTCTATTGTTGAGAGTGCAACAACACTTTGCAGTTTTGAGACCCAACATTTGTTCCACCTACAGTAAACACATACCCTGTTGTGCTTCTCCTGTTACCTCTATCACCTACCATATCTACATTAACATATCCCTGTAGAGCAATGTTTGAACCACCAAAGCATAATGCTTGATTTGTGGTACCTCTCAAATACCTGAGAATCCACTTCATCGCCATCCAATGTTCTTTTCCTGGATTGTTCATGTGCCTGCTTACAAATCCCACTACATGTGCAGTATCAGGCCTTGTGCAAACCATTGCATACATTAAGCTTCTAACTGTTGATGCATATGGAACTTTAGACATATGATCCATTTCTTCATGAGTGTTGGGACACTCCTCCTTACTTAATTTGAAATGGCTACCCAAAGGTATACTAACTGGTTTTGCATTCTGCATATTAAACCTTTTCAACACCTTTTCTATGTACTCACTTTGAGACAATGTTAATTTGTGATTCTTCCTGTCTCTAGTTATTCTCATACCAAGGATTTGTTTTGCAGCACCCAAATCCTTCACTATAAATGAGTTTTCCAATTTCCTTTTGAGCACATTTATTTTCTGCATGTTAGAACCTGCAACAAGCATGTCATCTACATACAATAACAATATAATATAGTTGCCATCATTTTCCTTTTGAGATAAAAACAATGATCAAAGTGACATCTAGTATAACCTTGTTCAGACATAAACCTGTCAAATTTTAGATACCACCACCTTGGAGCCTGTTTTAAGCCATACAAGCTCTTCTTCAACCTGCACACTAGTTTCTCCTTCCCTTTTACCTCATATCCTTGTGGCTGTTGCATATATATCTCTTCCTCCAAATCCCCATGGAGAAAAGTTGTCTTTACATCTAACTGCTCAAGATGCACATATTCAGCTGATACTAGACTTAAAATAGTTCTTATTGAAATCATTTTAACAACAGGAGAAAATATCTCATCAAATTCTATACCCTTTTTCTATGCAAACCCTTTCACCACAAGTCTAGCTTTATACCTTTTTCTACCTCCATCTTCTTCCTTCAACTTGTAAACCCATTTATTCTGCAATGTTGTTTTACCTGTAGGAAACCTAACTAAGTCCCAAGTCTGGTTATGTGCCAAGGAGTCCATCTCTTCTTTCATGGCTTGCTCCCACTTCTTCCTGGTTTCTACCTAAACTGCTTCTTCGTAACATTTTGGTTCACTAGAATCAGTCAACAATACATAATATAATGAAGGAGAGTATCGTTCAGGGAGTCTACTTATCTTGGTAGATCTTCTAACACCACTTTCAGGTGTTTGAGGTGCTTGTTGCTATTGTGGTTGTTGTTCTAGTTGTTGATCATTCTGATTTTCAGGCACCATCACTTTTTCTGTGATCTCGTCAAGCACTATGTATTCTTTATTTTCTTTTTTCTATTTCTTTTCCTATAGCTGATCCTTCTACAAAACCGTTTCATTGAATATGACATCTTTGCTCCTAATTATTTTTTGTTTTTCATAATCATAAAAGCGATAACCAAAATCATTAACACCATATCCAATAAAGGTACATTTCTTTGATTTTGCCTCAAGATTTGTTCTATTTTCTTTATTAATGTGGACAAAGGCTTCACAACCAAAAGTCTTTAAAAAAGAGTAGTTTACATTTTTACTTGTCCATGCCTCCTCTGGAATACCACCATCCAAGGAACTTGAAGGCCCTCTGTTTATTAGATAAATAGCAGTATCTACAGTATCTACCCAAAATTGTAAAGGCAATCCTACATGCAATCTCATGCACCTTGCATGCTCCATGATTGTTCTGTTCATCCTTTATGACACACCATTTTCTTGTGTTGTTCCTGGAACTATCTTCTCTCTATGAATTCCATTCTCTGAATAGTACCTATCAAACTCCTTGCTGCAATATTCACCTCCATTGTCTGATTTGAGACACTTCAACCTTTTTCCTATCTCATTTTCAACCAAAAATTTCCATTTCTTGAAAGTATCAAATACATCATATTTATTTCGAATACAATAAATCCAGGTTTTTCTGGTTGCATCATCAATAAAAGTAACTTAATAATCAGAGCCACCAAGAGGTGATACCTGAGCAAGTCCCCATACATCTGTATGCACAAGCTCTAATTTTTCACTCTTCTTTTCTTTCCCAAATATAAGGAATCTGACTCTCTTCTATTTTCCATAAACACAATTCTCACATAATTTTAAATCAACATGCTTCAAACCTAGCAATAGCTTTCTTGAGTGAAGAATCTGCATCCCCTTCTCACTCATGTGCCCAAGCCTATGATACCACAATTATGTATCTTCTCTTGTAGAAGTTAAGGAATTAACAGAATTAGAAATACCATTGCATAAATACAATGTACCAACCTTTCCTCCTTTCGCTATTACCAGGGATCCTTTAGTGACCTTCCAGGTTTTATCTGTGAAAGTAGTTATGCAACCTTCACCTCCCAACTGCCCTGTTGAAATCAGATTTTTCTTCAGATCTGGAACATGCCTTACCTCCTTCAATAGCCATTGATTTCCATTTTGCTATTTTATGAAAACTATACCCATTCCAGTGATTTTACAAGTTTTATCATACCCAATCGAACCTGTCCAAAATCTCCTTGAACATAATCATAAAAATGTTTCCTATCAGGTGTGGCATGGAATGAGGCCCCTGAATCTACCACCCAGGAATCAATAATATTTTCTAACGAAATAATCAAAGCATCTTGCAACGCATCACTTGTTACATTTGCTTCATGAATAGTTTCTTGTTGCGCGTCTCCTTCTTTTCCCTTTCGAGACTTGCAGTCTTTCTTCAGGTGTCCTTTCTTCCTGCATTTCCAGCACACTATCCCCGATCTAGACTTGGATCTGCCTTTTCTTGACTTACTGCGATATCTAGGGCTCTTTCCTCTTTCCATTTTTCTTCCCCTAGTCTCTGCAGTCAAAGCATTACCTAATGTCTCACCGGAGCTTTTTCGTTGCATTTCCTCACTGAGGATTACACTGACAACCTCATCCAAATTTAAAGTACTAGATCCAGAGACAGAGTTACTAATGGCCATAACTAAACCATTCCAACTTTCTGGGAATGAGCACAGAAATAACAAAGCCCTAACTTCATCATCAAAAGTTACCCCTACAGAACTTAATTGATTGGTAACTGTATTAAACTCATTTAAATGATCAACAACAGATCCACCTTTTGACATATTCATATTAAATAAATGCTTCATAAGAAATACCTTACTTGAGGCCAAGGGTTTTTCATATAGTTTGGCCAATTTCGACATTAAACCCTTTGTTGTCGTTTCCTTTGAAATATTAAACGCTACCGACGTCACTAGGCACAGCCGTATTGTTCCAAGTGCTTTTCTGTCGAGAATATCTCATTCTGTGTATGTCATACTTGTCGGCTTCTTTGTATTTCCGCTCAATGGTTGGTACAGATCTCTCTAGTACAAATAATCGTCCATCTGCATCTTACACAACTGGTAGTTTTGGCCGTTGAATTTTTTGACCCTAAACCTACCATCTTCCACCATTGCTCCCACTTGAAACAAGAACCCTTCTCTCTTGTGATTTTATTAGCCAAAAAGACCTTCGGTTCTAATACCAGTTGTCAGATAATTATATATTATAGAGCAATGGAACACATAAAATATTACAGAAATATAAACACAGAAAATGCATAAAACAAGAGAGACACAGATATAAGTGGTTCACCCATTTTAGGCTGCGCCCACGGAGAAACAGCCAATCCTTCCTTTTATATTATCCAGCAAACTGAAGAGATACAACCTACAGCAGATCCCTTGTAATTCCCTCTTCGCTCTCAATCTCCTCTATCTTCCTCACTCAAATTACAGATATATATAGACGGAATACAATTCCCTCATATATAGCGAGGGGTTGCCTTCTAGGGCAAAAAACCCTAAATTAAACATAACTTCTACCTTCAAATCTTTGCCTAATGAATGGCCCAGATTTACTATGAAATTACAACATTTTATAAGGCAATTTTACATCTATTCTTAGCTTCGGGGGTGCTGTCCTCGATCCCCCCGCCAAGGGGGGGGCTCCCAAAGGTCGCAGTCGCCCCCCCTGGACACCCCCTGCAGCGAATATTTTACAGGCGGCATTGCCACCCCATTATGAGCTAGGGCCCAATGCAGCAATACCTTTGAATACAGAAGATACTAAAGTTCCACACCCAACACTCCTACCAAATTCAATGAAATTTAGTGAAAATATTTCAGAATAAATGAAATTTTGATTATATCATGACAATATTAAAGTTACCTCAAGGCAATGATTTCAGCCAATGCATCATCGACCATGAATGCATTGACTTTCAAAATAGGATGGATTTGGAAACACTTGTGCATGAGATGATCCAACCATAGTGCAATATCATCTAATCTTTTTCGTGATGCCACGACCCATGCAACTAGTACCCCGCCTTTTGTTTCTCCTCAAATTCCACAAGCATATACAATCAATATTGTCATACTCAACGTTACATAAAGTCAAATACAAGTTATTAATCATATTTAAAGTCTACAACTTAAATAAGTATATTCAATCAATCATTGTCATCCGGCTTACCCCATATTTATTTGTATTAAATGTTGAATCCATGGCTATTAACTTATTGTGTGATACCTTAACCATTGTCTCCAACATCCACATTTTTTGAATCCCTGTTATAAAAGGGACCTCCACGCCGTTGGGCTTTTGGTAAAAGAAAAAAACTCTCGGTGCTTTTGATACAAAAGGTTTACACTCATTTCATCCTTTTTGTGGAGTTGATAATTTCCCTTCACTAATCTGTTACATATGTTTACAATATATTTCTTGCATAAGAAGAAATCCCTATCCTGAGTTTCCGCATACATGTCAACATGTCTCTTAATGTGGGTTCTATACACCATATCAATAGGTACTCCCAAAAAGAAACAACTCTCAACATAAGCAACAATGTCCCTTGAAATCCTTGGCATATGCAATGTCCAAGCCTCACTTTAATTTTCATGTCGTCCTTGACAAGGCCAACCTTCTCCAGCTTCATGTTCATATGTATTGAAAGCTAGTATTTCTATATCATGACTTCCATTCATAACCTTCACAATAAAACGGAATTAGAAACCCCTCTTTTGGAAAAATGAGGTCCTTCATTTAGCTGAAGACTCTCTTCTTTTGTCCTCTGGGCCAAATGAACAATAATATCTACGCAAAAAAATTTGAAATTTTAGTACATACAAATAATGATAAATGTGGTTTTAAAGGACCTAAACAATGCATTTTTGAAATACTTACACTTCATGTCATGATGTTGCAGTAGCTCTTTTTCTTGGTTCTTTGTTATGTCTCTGTATGAAATTACCCGGAGCAATAATATTCGCTTCCTCCCCTTGGATAAAGTCAGAAACTCTTTTTGAAGGGATTAAAGAAACTCAATCTATTATTGTTATTTCGATTTCTTTCAGTCCAAACTAAGTATTTACTAGAAAAGGCCATCTTGTCTTTCAGGTCTTACACATAAAGATCCATGATATGCTCCCATTTTGCTCGCTTTCCCATTTTGAATTGTTCTTGTTAGAAAATATGCAAACACATCAGAGAAATAGCCTATACAAAAACGCGTTAGCAACAAATTCTTCCATTCTAGAGCAAAAAAAACAAAATAAAATTAATGAAAGAAAACATGTGAATGGATAATGGCCATACAATAGTTAAAAACCAATCTCTATAGGTCAAGCATCCATGAAAAAAGACAAATATTACCTTTTCTTTTACTGATATATATCTAATGGAATACAATGTATAACACATGCAATGCAACAATCTCCTTGTAAATGCTTGCCTCTAGTGGTTCTATACCTTTGCCTACGTCTCAAGTGGTAGTGTCTCGGGGGTCATTGGTTGTTTCCCAAGATAGTCATGGTGTTGACTCAAATGGTTTCACCCATTTGAATCGACTCAAGACACCATGCCCAGTCTAGGTTTCAAGGGCTTCAAAAAGAGGCTCAAAATTGAATTCTAGGCATCCCCATTAACTGAAGAGAAAGGTGGCTTGAGAAATTTGAGTTTCCCATACTTGGATGAAATTCTCAAGGCCACGCCCATGGAGGCCAACTTAATTGGCTATTTCCATGTTATGAATTATTATGTAAACCATGAGATTAAAGGTTCAAATCCCAGTTTTTATCATATCTTTGTGAAGCTTAAGAATTATTGCAAGATCATATCTTGGTGTTATTATGGTTTTGTGAATGATTGTTTTTAACTGATCTCTATTTTCCACATTCTATATTTTGAATGCATAAGAAGAAAACAATAACTTAGTAAATCAAGAAATCTAAGGAAAAATTAAACCTCGTAGTACAATTTTTTAATTTTTAATCAATTTTATTCATATATGTTGTGATGAACTATCCAATAGAATATCCAATTTATTTTATGGATCAACCTTCACCATGGTGTCATGTGTTTTCAAAACCACAATTTTAAGTGATGGATCAAATGTGGACAATAGAACCTCCAAACATATGACTTATAACAAAGAGATATTCAGTAGGTTTCAAGAGAAGGAAAGAGGACAACTTATGGAGTTGGGTGATAATCCCACATATCTTGTGAATGAATTGAGTTCTAAATCTTTCCAAATGCCTATAGTTTATGTTCTTGAGCTGACTTTTGCCTTGTATGTTCCAACGTTAACAAATATTCTTCTTTAAGTTTCTTGCATGACAAATTTATAGTGTTTAACTGAGTTTGATGGTCAACAAGTCATCATTACAGAAAAATTCCATGGATCTAGTCAAGTTTTTTCTAAACGAGTTGGAGAAGATGACTTTCACAGACTACTCATAGCTTCGATTGAGCAAGTATGGAAATAACCCATGATGAAATATGTCTCCAGTCTTATGAGGATCCTACTTCAGCTTAGGAATCATTCAAAATCACTTTGAGGCAACGTGAACTGCACGTGGTTGCTTTACATGCACTTTGGAAATATAGATAGTAGAATGTGAGTATAAAGCATAATTGATCGAGTAGGAAAAACATAAACATGCATTGTTGAAAATGGTGAAAGAACAAACTCAAGCTACTCAAAACATGGAGCTTGTGGGGGAAGTTAATGTAGATACAAGAGCTACAAATTGTCAGTAAGACGCTCAAATTGAAGATAATTGAACGAGTAAATCACCTCTTAGACTTGGAAATGGAAAAAGCATGGGAAAGAGCAAAGCTGAACATATTGAAGCTATTAATACCTTGGTGAGCTATTAGAATATGATACAAGCTAATTACCAAGAGGTCCTTAACAAAAAAAATCTCTTCATAAGAGAAACTTCAAAAAAAGGATGAGCCAAGTATCATTTAATCATCATTTGAAGCAAAGGAAGGAATATCTCCAATTTTAAGCAGTTTTCACTACCATCGCAACAAGAAGGTATAAAGTGTACTTCCTTTGATCATTTTCATTTACTTCCCTACTAAATATTCTCATGGTGGGAACCTTAAAGCAAGGTAGATATTGGGACCTATTCAACCCTTTTGTCACAAGTCCGAGGAAGTAGTGTACAAAAATTTTCAATGATCAGAATCATTAGCCAGTTGCATGTTATGTCAATGTAAATGCAATTTCTGCAAGTTTTAATGCAAATGATGCTATTATGACCATTTAATTATGTAACAACACCTAGGTAATCCTTTGATTTTGGTGACGAATTTCTTCCCAAGAGGTTTTCTAACCTCACCGCATTATGTGTGTTTCTAAACATGGATAGGCAAAGTTTTTCCTCTTAAACCCCAAAGCTAGGGTGGAATTTACTAACAAGGCCTTAGGTGAGTCCTAGTGTTATATTGAGTCTTTGTCAAAGTGGTTTGGGAATAATTTAAGCTATTTGGCTAAATTATTTTATTATTGATCACTTGGTCTACTAGATCATATTGTGTCACAGAATTGGGTAATTATTTTGAGGGCCTATGTGTAAATGTGTATTCCCCCATTAAGGGTTGAATTTGTAATATCTGATGTAAAAAATATTTGAGTGCATGGTCCCTCATACTTAGACACCATAGCTAAAATATTTGAGGGTGGAAAAAATAATTAATCCCCCCTTTTGTCAATTAATTAATTTTTCTTGCTAAAATAAAATTAAATCATAAGCCGGAAAATTAATTAATTTAGAGTCAACAATAATTTTAGAGAAATTATTTTTTTCCATGTGGATAATGACCGAAAAAATTTGTGGGTCAAAAATAAGTTAATCTTTGGAGGTCCCCCATCAAGGAAAAAATGGATTTTTTAAGAAAAACGAAGCACTTGGACCTTGATGGTTAAGTCAAAGTCAAAATTTTGAGGAAATTAATCCAAAAAATTAAATTTTGGATTAATAAAAAGTTGGTTTTATGATAACCTCGAATTTTTCCTCAAAATAAATATTTTCCACGGAAGAGATTAAAATATGATCAAATCATCATCAACGGTCGAGATAATTTAGATGGGTATCAAGCCAACTAGCTGTTATTTTCCACTTGGAGGATATCTATATAAATTAAACGCCATTTGCTTCTCAAGTCAGAATGATTCTAGACGATATAAATTTGTAACATTGGTATTGTTCCATTGCTCTGTTGGGAACGTTTGATGTCATAATAAAAATACTTTGGGGTTCATTTCATGGTGTTTTTCGTCCATTGATTTGTGGTATGTGATGGTTATATGCTTTCCTATATTGTGGTAAAACAAAGTAAGCTTGTTATTTCATTTGTCGGTGATAAGAGCATTCTATTGGTAAATTTTTGGTTTATCTTAGGTGATTTGATTCACCATATGATCTAAAAATTCTTCTTGAGAAAATATATAGATGTTTGCAGGTACACTAGCCCTTGGGCTCCAAGTTCACAAACTTTGGAAAAGAGTCGACCTTGTTTGGGCTCTGAGAATTTTTATTTGGTTTTCTTACTTCACTAAAGACAATGGCCAATATTCTAACTTTCGAAAGACACATTGATCCATTATCATTATTCAAAAATTATTTTCATTAAAAAAAATTTACAAGCATTGTATATTTGTGAATATTTTGTATATATAGTTTTGTAAAATGATTTTTTGTAAAATATTGTTTCTAACCCTTGTTTTGCAGCAATTGGGGTTTGGGATTTATTTTTAATTTTGTATATATTTGGGTTTTGGGGGGGAATTTATTTTCATCTATGCATGGAATTTCTCAAAGCCAAATCTGAAATTTTAGTAGGGTCTCAAGGGTTTCTAGCCTATGAAAATTTTATTTGGGGTTTTTAGAGGTGGATCTAGGCCTAAGAAGGCAAGATCCACTCTCTAGTTTTCCTCCAAGCTCAATGCTCAAGCAGAGGAAGAATTCGGCAGTCTTTGGTGCCACTTTCTTTGCACATTTTTGTGATTTTGGAGATCTAAAGTATAATTAAAATTTTTGCAAGGTTTTGGAAAATTTTTAGGCCTTCTAGGCCTAGTGTTAACCCTCCTTACCCTAGTTGTTGCATTTTCTCCCATCATGGTTGAGTCGCTACCCTTGTTTTTCCTTGAAAACCCTTACCATTGGATTCATTACCCCTGTTGTCACCCTTAAGGGCGGGTTGCAACCCTCTATGGCCTTGTCATGGGCCCCTAGCCCCTTTGTGTGCCCTCTATGAGACCTCTAGTCTCTACTGCAATCCCTTTAGGGTTGTCTAACCCTTGTCGCATTCTTAATTCGACCCCTTTCACTTTGTCGATGCCTATTGCTTTGGTGTCATGGACCCTAAGGGCCTTGCCTTGCCCTAGAATAGGCATAATAGGCCTTTGTTTCCCTAATTACAGACCTATTTGTCCCTCTTTCCCCTTCTCTATCCCTTTTTGCCTCTTTCAATCAATACATTGGATTATCATTTTGTTTTCCCTCTAACACTTGGTGTTTGCAGCAAATTTTCAAGCTAACATTCGTGGTTGTAGGTGGTTACTCCATTGGAGGAATTTTTGGCAAGTTCTCCATTCATCCCCAAGGACACAAGGCCTATTGGTTTTCTTCCTAAGTCCCTCGCTCCCTCAATGTTTTGTGTATTTCCATCTAATAATTTGATAACATTGGAAACATATCCATATAAGTGACATAAAATTAATTGACAAGTTTCCTAACATGTTGCTAACTCACTTGCATTATTTGGGCATTCACTGTTTGCTATGTTTCATGAAAATTTGATGACTGTCATTAGCTAATTAAGGGTCTGGTATAAACATTGAGAAGTCAGAAAATAAACACAACAATGGGATAAAAGTATGTGACAGTTATTAAAAATTTATTAGCATTTAATTGTTTCATCCATCTTCAAAATCTTTCTTCTCTTTTGGAGATCTGACATATTGTTTGCAAAGTCTGAAATGAACATCACAAATTTCTGAATACAAGATAATGATGTTGATCTAAGAAGTCATATTTGTTTTCTTCCTAGAATGCTCATGTTGGCTCCAAATTTTAACTACAAATTTGACTAGTGAGTATCATTGACTCTTGCTCTAAAGTGTTTCTATCTTGCTCTTTATTTAGAAGTTGCAATGTTGCCTCTAATTGCAAATCTCTTTTGGTGACTAAAGTTGCATAATGTCTAAATAGTAACATTGCCACTCGCAGATTGTTTCCAAACTTGTCAATCAAAATTGTGGGAATTGCATACCTTTATTTTCATCAACTAGTTTAAGGGAAATACTTCGATTTGCACTAAAGAAGTTGGTTATTGATCATTTTCAAGTAACTATATTGCTTCCATCGTCATAGTTGAATGGAATAATAAGTTCTTTTGGCTTCAATTTTGTAATAAGATCATTTTTTCAATCTTGCAATTAACGCACTAATAAAAGCACTTGACAAATTGATCTCAATATCTAATGTCCTCTTGAATGGTTAGTATAATTTAATTATATTTGAGCATATTGCATCTTATTCTTTCACATTGCCATTCAAGATCTAATTCTCATATATGAAATTAGCATTATGATAATTTGTTAACATAACTTGAAGAATTGTTAGTTGTATCTAAAAGAGCATCAATAATCTAAAATGTCTATCTCTTGAGTAATTTTCATTGGCATCCTTTTCATTCTTGTATTTTCTCAAAGATCCTTGGTTAATTCTTCTAAGTGATATTGTTGGTATGGGGTCCCCTGGGTCAGTTTTGGGGTTAAGATAACCCAAGTTTTGTTTAGTTTTTGTAAATAATGTAAAGTCTTCGTGATTTGTGGATGTGAAGCACATAGATGATTAGGAATCAAAGGGGTTTAAACCCTTGTTTTATGTAAATTTTGAGTCTGTTTTGAGATCCTCCCATGGTCCGCAGGCCATGGCATTATATGAAAAAGGTTATAAATAGGTGTGTCTTAGAGATTCTAAGGCAATAGATTGATAAGATATGGGTAAATAGAAGAGAATTGATAGCGAGAAGAAGTGGGTTAGATAGGAGAAGAAAGGATCTGCAATTGAGTGTGCATAGGCCTAGGTAGAGTCCACAACTGAGTGTGCGGACCCCTACAGTTGTGTGCACGAGGTAGTTTTGAGTCTATAATCCTGAATTGAAGATCAATAAAGACAGTTTTCGAAGACTTATTGCGTATTTTTGTTTATTTATGTTAATGCTATATGTTGTCGATGAATGATGTGTTTTATGAAATATTGATTGAACATTGCATGATTCTCTTGAATAAGTGTTAATGATGTACGCAATGCATGTTTAAGTATTTTCGCGAAGACCTTGATGAATTCTCTAATTTTTATTAATAACTTAAGTAAATCTGTGTGAACCCTAATTTAGTACTACTCTTCGATGTGTGTAAGTAGATAGATTGACTGCAAAGGGTCCGCAAAGATTGATCGCAGACCTTTGCGAAGGTTTAAAGACCATTTTGACAAAGTTGCAGAAGAATGCCCTAGGAGTGTATCAATCTATGCGAAGGTAGATCAGAGGCACTAGAATACATCACACTAGTCTCTGGATGCATAAACTTGGTTCTTGCGTCCCCCCATACTGCTTCCGGTGAGACTGCAGCCTGTGCTACGCGGGTTTTTGCCGAAAGGGACAATAGTGTAGGGATTTGTTGGTTGGCGCAACTAAATCTGAACCTGGGTCAGGACCCCCTAATCCAACAAATGGTTACGTTGTCGGGACCAGGATCTACTTGAAATAGATGTGTGATGTCGCATCATTGGAATCTGACCAAGAAAGAAATTGAAAAGTGGTTGGATCAGAAGATTCATGAGTTCGCGGCGCAAGAAAACAGGAATCTGTGCCTGTCAAAAGAAGAGTGGTTGAACATGTATCTGTATACGGAGATACACGAGGTCTTATTTTGCACCTTCCCCAATGAGTTGTATGAATGGTTAGCCAAATTAACAAATAGCTAAGGAAGGTGGAAGCTCGATAGTCCTATAGTGTGGAGTCTAGAACTAGTGTGAATATTAGAAGCCTCTAAAAACAAGATCGCACGGGCTATTGATCACTAGCTCGATCAGATTCTAGGTGTATTTGTTACCAAATTTGCAGATGATACCTCAGTCAGCTATAGTGAAGCAGAGCGGTGATTTTTCAAAGAACCACGAGGTGGGTATTTAATATCTTTAAATACTTGAATTAAAATGTTTTTGTGTGAAAAATGGGTGATGTCATTGCCTTGATGTTCAGAGCTACGTGAATGGGAAGATTCTTTAGATATCGAGAGAGATCAAGTCTAGAATATAGCCCATTAATCGAGCCTCCTTCAAGCGACGATGAAGCAGTCGTGCAGGCTTCGCCATGAAGTGTTCTCCAGTTGATAATGTAGGTTTTTCCACGAAAACATCATCCATCCACTCCACCTCCACCTCCACCTTCACCCACACCTCCACCTCCACCACCACCATTCAACATGGCGAACACGATGAAGCTGTCGATTTTCAAGGTTATACGGAGTGAAGATACAGAGAAGTTCTGGTTTGTTGCGAATGTTGTTTGGACTGTGCAGCAGATTACTGATGACAATATAAAGAAAGCACAGTTGGTTACCTCTTTGCAAGATCATGTGATAACTTGGTATATTAAGTATTGTTTTTATAATCCTCTTGCATCGTTGGTAGAGACTAGGGCAGCTTTAAACAAGGAGTTCAGTAAGCCTAATTTCGGCTCACAGTCAGTAATTGGATTCAAAGAAATCATGATGAGGGTCGATGAGATGTCGTGGGAATTAGATCAAAGGTTGAAGTGTCAGATTCGAGAATCTAACATGTATCTCACAAATAGTCAACATCGCGAATGATATATAACTTCACTTCTACCCCACCTAAGAATTGCTTTGTCACAATAGAAGATAGGAATGCAGGTAGAAGAGATGGTAATCACGATGAGGTTTCATGCGTCACCTATTCAGGATGCGATCTTGGGGGTACAACATATCCACTCCCAGTTGCAAAGCCTACACCTAGAATTACAAAGTTTGAAGAAATATAAGGATACTAAAACAGAAGTGTGCGCGGAAGTCTAGTTTCTGAAGAGAAAGAGCCAAGGGCACGGTAAATACCATTTTCTAGTGTATGTTAATTATATTATAGGAGGTGGGCCAATTCCACTGAAGCCAGAAGCCCCAACAGGGCTGAGCGTGGGGGTTGCACTATGGTGTTCCATTTTTCAAGTTGCTACACAACGTGCGATGGATAATTGTCATTTACTTCAAAAGTTTGTCCAGATGCCCCAACAATTGCTCTATAACTTCTACAAATCGATGGGCCACGATGAGCGCCACTGCCACAGCTATGAGCTGATGATGGAAAGAACACCTACATACTGGATGCAAGCAGAAACTCGGTCTCCAGAGTAGGGCGTTGGAGGAGCACACAGAGGTTATCAGGGATGAGGACAGGGCTGAGGAGGAGGGCCTGGTAGAGGTCATGGTTAGATCATCTGCTACAACTGCAGACGACCAAGGCACTACGCGCGAGAGTGTCAGAACCAGACACGTTCGTCATGTCAATACTGTAGTCATTTTGACCATACTACAGAAGAATTCCCAGTGTTGATAGCTAAAATGCAAGAGAAGAAAGCGCATCCTTGGCAGCCTACACAGAATCTACAGATGGTGAGAGTTGAGCCCCGCAAGGAAGATCAAAATGTGAATATAGTGCTAAGAAGTGGAATAACGACTAATGATGATAAGGGTAAATAGCCTAAAGAGGACGGATGGGTCCGCAAGGCCCCAGAGAAGGAAGTTGGTTTTGATCTGAATCGCACTAAGGAAACGCTTATGGAAGCCAAGAAAAGCTTCATTGAGGCATCCACCTCAGGAAGTCAAGACAAGGTGCAAGAAACTAGCGCTCCTGCAGAGGTTGATCCCTCTGTGTTGACTACATTTTTGGACCTGCATAGAATTGTTGCATGATAGCAAAGTTGTGGAAGGCCTGTAGGAATTAATAAACAAATGCGCCAGCAAAGAGAAGGCCCCTGATGGACACCAGATGGTCATAAAAATTGACAAACAGAAGGCAAGAACGGGGCATGAGATGAGGCTCACTGCGTAGATAATAGATTATGAGATGGACCAGGTCATCTTGGATCTAGGGTTCGATCCAAATGTACTACCAAAATAGACATGGGAAAGAATAATGAGACTTGTGTTATAGTGGTCTCCGATTCAGCTCAAAATGGAAAACCAGTAGAAAATCATCCCTATGGGACGATTATATGGTGTGATAATTGATATAGAAGGTGCGAGCATGATGGCCAACTTTGAGGTTATAGAGATTGTTGATGAAAGTAATCCATACCTCGCGCTCCTGGGAATTGACAGGGCCATTTATATGAATGGGGTCATCAATTTGAAGAAGAGGACATTGTCGTTTGAAAGGAAATCACTTCGGGTTGTAGTACTGTTGGACCCTGCAGATGGGGCACGCTATACAGAACCAATCCGTGATTACGAAGAAAGTGATGATGAACTGGACCAAATCTACAAAATAACAACGTGAGACCAGCACTGGATCAATCTTATGGTAGATGGATGGATTGCGTGGGACCGGGAGAGTTCCTGCACGACTAATTCCGACGAAGAGTTGGAGCATTAGCAGAATCGGCTGCATGAAGTCTCTACATTGCGATGCAATATGATGACAAATTCGTTGCATTGTGTCTCATTGGAGGTAAGGAAACTACCCCCATTATGATGGTTTAACTGATGTAGATAAGTTTCTGGATGAATTTGAGCGCGAAATCCCTGTGGATCACTGCTTCCAAGCGTTAGACTTGGCCCTGCACTACATCGGCACGATGGTGAGGTACGTATAAAGATAGCTTTGATGGATGGCGAGATTATAGAATAATGATGAGGTTATGTTTTCGGTGTCCTAACACTAAATTGACCAAGAAATATAACGGGGAGGATTATTTGCATGATCACTCAGAAAAATGGACTAAATCATGGGGGATAAAACCGGAGCCAAAGTGGGTACACATTTGTTTCCATACTTTGGATACAATTCCCATGAACCGGTATCTAGAAACAGAGCTCCACCACACCGTGGAATGGGATATATTGAGGTAACGATTCTTATTGACCTTCAGCTTTGAAGACGGCTTTGCAAGCATTGATGAATCTCTACAAGAGATTAAGGTGGTTATCTTCAGAATCCCGCAAGAACCTATGGAATGGATCCAGCCATACTGGAGCACCCAACTGCACCATGTGCTGGAATGCTATAATGTGACCGCCGAAGAAGAAGACGAAGATCCGAGAAACATTAATATTCTATAGGCAGAAGGGAATCGCGAAGTCGAAAGGCCCACAAATAGACAACTCGGATATCACCGTGCCACTGAAGACAAAGCAAGTAAACATTGGTAACGAAGTAGAACCAAAGTTCACGAAGATTGGAGACTATTGGGACGATGCCACCATGCAGAAAGTTACTAAGTTACTCTGCGAATACCAGGATCTCTGCCCTACCAAGTTTTCGGATTTGAAGGGCATAGTTGGTGATCTTGGCATTATGAAGATCACTCTGAAGCTGGACACGAAGCCTATTAAATAGAGGCCATATCGCCTTAATCCTAAATACAAGGAAAAGGTTCACCTAGAGCTAGATAAGATTCTAGAGGCATGCATCATAGAAACGGTCGAAGGAATCTAATTGGGTGAGCTTGATGGTGGTTCAGAAGAAGAAACAAAAGGGTGAGATAAGGGTTTGCATAGATCTACAGAAGCTTAATGATGTGTGTGTCCCCAACCCATTCCCAATGCCATTTACAGACGAAGTGTTAGACAATGTGGGAGGGCAGGAGTCCTATTCCTTTACTGATGGGTTTTCTGGATACCATCAGATTAAGATCACGCCTGAGGATAGGAGAAAAATGACCTTCACGACAGAGTGGGGTTTTTTTTAGTACATTGTGGTTCCATTTGGACTCAATAATGTGCCTGCGATATTTTCTCACATAGTCATCACAATGTTCAAAGAGTTCATTCATAAGTTCCAGGGAAGTGTACTTTGATGATTGGACGGTGTTCAACTTAGTAAAGTGCCATGTAGAAAGTCTATGCCTAATGTTGGATATGTGTCGCAAATACCGGATTGCACTGAATTTGAAGAAATGCATATTTTGTGTTCCCTTTGGAATCTTGTTAGGTCACGTGGTGTGCAAGCAAGGATTGATGGTGGACCCTGCAAAGATTGCAGTAATTATGAATTTGGAGGCCCCTTGGAATGTCAAGCAGCTGCGCATGACATTGGGTCATACAAAATATTATAGAAAATTTATTAAATCTTATGCTCAGATTACCACGCCCATGGAGAAACTGTTGAAGAAGGACACAACATTCTGTTGGGATGAAGAATGTCAACGCGGCTCAGATTTATTGAAAGAAAAGATGGTCACTGCACCGATCTTGGTATTCCCTGATTGGAAAAAGGAGTTTCACGTACATGTGGAGGCACCTTGCATTGCATTGGGTGTAGTGCTAACATAGGCTGGCGATGGAGAAGTGGACCATCCTATAGCCTTCGCGAGTAGGAAATTATCAAAGGCTAAGAAGAATTATTCAATGAATGAGCGCGAAGGATTGGCCATGGTGTACGCACTGCAAAAATTCAGGCATTATCTGTTAGGAGGGCATTTCAAAATTTGCACAGATCATTATGCCTTGAAATACCTAGTCAATAAGCATGTGTTGGGTGGGAAGATCTGTAGTTGGTTGCTACTATTCTAGGAGTATGACTTTGAAGTAATTGTGAAGCCAGGGATGTTAAATGCAGGACCGACCATCTGTCGCAGATCGAAACAGGAGAATAACCCAATAATCTGAAGGGTTGCTAGATGCACAGCTCTTTGCGGTGTGCATAGAGGATAATCATTTTGCAGACATTATTCACTTCTTGACTACATGAATGGCACTGTAAGGATATACAAGTCAGAAAAAGAAGGAATTAGTAGTGTGGCACGCGGAAGATTTTTCAGTTATTGCTGGACATCTCTATAAGATGGGTGCAGATGAAATATTTTGAAGATATGTGCCAGATTTTGAGAGGGATAACATTCTCATTGAAGCTCATGGGGGATCTTCAGGAGGTCATTATGTAGGCAAGACGACTGCGCAGAAGATTTTGTGCGTCGGTCTATGGTGGCCAACGTTGTACAAGGATTCCAAGGCGTATTGTAAGGCATGTGATGCATGTCAAAGAACTAGCAGACCATCGTGAAGGGATGAGGTCCCATTACATCCTCAAGTATCTTTGTAGCCATTTGAGAAATGGGCGATTGATTTCATTGGGCCAATTCATCCCCCACGAAAGAAGACAGGTGCGCGCTATATCATCACCACGACGGAATATCTAACCAAATGGGTGGAAGCACATTTGGTTAAGGATTGTACAGGGGATATAGCAGCAAAGTTTTTGTTTGAATATGTATTAACCAAGTTCGACTGCCCGAAAGTGTTGATGAGTGACAGGGGTATGCACTTTCTGAACAAGATGATCAATGCATTGACTGAAGAATTCTAGCTATACCATCTAAATAGTACACCGTATCACCCACAAGCCAATGGAACTGTTGAATCCTTCAATAAGGTTTTGGAGAATGCGCTGACGAAGATCTGCAACATGCAGCAAAATGACCGGGATGTGCATACCTGCAGTACTGTGGGCTTGCAGGACTACTTATAAGAAGCTGACATGACAAACGTCATTCAGATTAGTATATGGGGTCAACGCTGTAATTTCGATGGAGTACATTGTGCCTATCCTGCGTATAACAGCTCTCCCGAGTATGGAATATCATGAGGCCTTGGAGGAATGGCTGGCACAGCTGATGGAGCTTGAGGAAGATCAATTTTTGGCAAGAGTCCATCAACAAGTACAAAAGGAACACGAAAAAGCATGGCATGATCGCCACATCAAGCTTCGCATGCTCAAGCTAAATGATCTTGTCATGTTATATGATAGTAAATTCACTAAATTTCCAGATAAATTCTAGATGCATTTGTTAGGACAATATATTATCGAAGAAATTACATATGGAGGCGCAGTTCAGCGCGCGAAGCTGAACTGGGAACCTTTCCTAGGAAGAGTGAATGGGCATAGGTTGAAATTGTATACAGGGGATCCTATGCAATGACTATATGGTGGCATGATAGTCTTAGTGCTCTAGGAAGTTGCAAGGGGGCGCGGGACTATAAACTACACTGCCTAGTTTGGAGGACAACACAGTGAGCAGGTTTTGCGAAAAGTGACGAAGTTGCAACCTATAAAGTTGCACACAGGAAACTATGCCATGGAGGGAGGTGATGCGCAGCACAATAGAAAAGTGACCGTTGGAGTCATTGTTCATGACTTGATAGCCAAAAGACGGTTAAGGGGAGCGAGGTGGTGGCATTTAAGGAAAACATATTTGGAGATCTGCAACCAAAACAATATTTATTGTCAAAAATTGGGGGGAATAGTCACATTTTAATTCAAAACCCCCTATAAATTAAGCATGTTGGTCCAACAAAGAACACTTTACACTCTCAGAATTGTTAATGAAATTCATTCTCTGTCGCCTATGAACCGATCAGCTTGGGAATATTTAGTCGTGAGCCCCGTTTTTTCTAAGTTGTCTAAGATAAACCAGAACTTTATTCTTGACAAAATGCTTTCACTCAATCCTATTGAAACTGTGAGTATTGGCGATGTTGCCTCTAAGGCAGCTGCCCCAGAAGTTGTAAGTATGGAAGCTCCGGCTCCTGTGCCTATGGTGCCGAGGTCGCCTAGGCTGAAACCTACACCTACTAGAGAAACCCCACCAGCCAAATCAAAGAAGCACAAGAAGAAGAAGTCAGTGTTGGTGCACACTTCCCTGAGGAAGCATACTAAAACCCAAAAACAAAATAAAGATAAGCAGCCAGAGAAAGTAGTCGACTTGGAGGCGAAAGAAGCCCAGGGAACAGAAGACATTGATGTTGAAGGAGCGAAGCCCATAACAAGGCTCCCTGAGTATATCCCTCCGTAGAAGGGGAAGGCAAAGGTCACGCAGGACCCAGATTCTAAGAAGTTCCCCATTTCCATGCCCCTGCTACCTGAGCAGGTCCCGTTTGAAGGCCCTTGGCTCATGCAGATCCCATTATTGAAAATGGAGGATTAAGACCTCGCATACCACACTAGTTTTCCACACTTGGCGATGGACAAGTACATGAGGCAGGTCTACTATGAAAAATCAGGTGTTACCACGTTGGAAACAGAGGAATGGGTCCGCGGTGTCAAGCATTCATGGTTGCTCAATTTTCTATGGGTGCCACATTATCATTGCACCCCCATTAACACAATTTGTGTGCGCTAGCTGCTCACATTTGGTGCACGATGGGTGTCTATGGATAGGAGGACCTGTCCCCATCACAGATATGCTCATTCACATAATCACGCACTTGCCTTATAACGGCACGAACTCGGCCAAGGAGTTTGGAGAAAAGACTAGGGAAAAAGACCGCCGAGAAAGAATGGATGGATTACGACCTCCTTAAGAAGTCGCGAGGGTATTCAATTATCTCTATAACTGACCTGGTAGTTCAATAGTGCCACCCAAATCTTAGGAGGAAAGATGATGAGGAATTACATGCGGACGAAGTTCTGCACCCGTAGTTTCCCTAACTGCACAGTGCACGAAAGATGTACAATTTAATTAGGTCAGATACCTCTGTCAGGAGTTCCTAGCAAACTTCCATGAGGCCCAAGATGAAACCAAGTTGTTTCATTATGCTTGGTTATTGTTGTCCAATGTGTTAGTTGCAAGGAAACTGCTAGAGGATAGCCAATTTCTTCTGCTTGAGGAAGGATTACTGGAGGCCACGCAGTTTTCTTCCTTATAGTCTACCAAGGATGCCACGTGGATCACAGAGATGAAGATATTTTGTGTCCTCATGGAGATGGATCTCCACATGGCCATTAATCAGCATTCGAGGTTCTCCCCAACCTTATTCATGCAACTGTCAGCCTATGTGGCATTCAAGGCTGACTTCCATAGAGTATACATTCAAGCACAGAAGGATCCAGAGCAAAAATGGCATGACTTGCCATATTTGGTGACTGAAACAGATGTGCAGGAGGTTGTTGCAAAATGGCCTATAGAGTGGCGCGCCCCATCAGAATTAACTGCAGGACCAAGCACGGGTGCGGAGAGTTCTGCCATGCAGAAAAGAAAGGAGGAAGCTAAGCAGGTTGTGCATAACCTGGCAGCACAGAAAAAGAAGGAAGCCACTGAAAAAGGCTCATGTGGAGCAAGAACACACTTTCAAGGAATAGGTGGAATAGGAACAACGCTAGTCACAAAAAGGTGACAAGTCAACTTCACCGGAAACAGAGGAGGGATAAATTTCAAGGCAAGGTGGCGGAGGAGAAGAGGGGCAGAGCACCCCATTCATTCTAAATAAATGTGGAAAGGAGCAGCAGGAAGGTCCAAGGAAGAAGTAGAAATTAGATAATTCACAGGTTGATTCCATGGTGTTAACAAAAGGTTATCTCGACGAGATCAGGGATAAAATCAAGGATACAATGACCAAAGTGTTGCATCAGTTTGAGCAGCAATACATGCATACGTTGGGGAGCTTCCAAAAAGATCTGCGCGAGCTACATATCCAGGCAAGCAGAATACAGGTGGGCACTGGACAAGCAAGCACGAAGCAAGCGAGCCTAGCACCTGGGACAAGCCAAGCAATAGAATTAGTAAGGGCCCTATACCTCATAATTATAGCATCTCCAGATGGGTCCCTTCGCGCAGAGTCAGCCAACGATCGCATTATCCTAATTACAATCAAGAACATCGGGTTGAATATACTGGTGCTCTCCAACGAGACCCTCCATGCGCTGCATGCAGGGGTGGCAAATGAATTGAGAGCCCGAGAGCAGTGCACCTTCAACCTCATCAGTGAGTACATAGTGAACAATGAGAAAATGTTCACTGAAAAGATGCAGCCTTTGAAAGAGAAGGATGCACTTTAGACATGTAGTTCAAGTCTAGATTCAGCAATACCCGAGGCATGCAAGATAGTGCCTGAGCTCCACATCTCGAAGGATGCACAGCCAGAAGCAAAGATCATAAAACTAGCCGCTGGTGTGTGTGACACTAAAGCAAAGGTTAGACGAGTAGCCTTTAACCTCAACATGAATATTACAGAGCTGCAGTTAAATTTACAGCCCACGACTCTGCCTGAGGTTCGGGAGCAACACAGATTCACAATAAAGGAAGGAATGGCTACCTTGGATGCCACAGTCATTGACTGTACGACATTGTTCGAGAAATCTATGGAACTAGTGACCAATATGCCGAAGGATCAGAACCTGCAGACACTGAACACTGAGATAAGGGAGTTGCAGTGATAATATGATGAAGTCAGGATGACTGCGTGCTACATAGTACCAGTGTAGTGCCTTGATAAATTGCAGGAAGAAAGCATCTCCTCACACAGGTAGAAGAAGCGGAGAAAAAGGAGGCCTTGCTAAAGGCCAAGTTGCAACCTTAGTTAGAGGAGGCCTATCAAGTCACGACTACTATTCAGGAAAGTCATAAAGGGTTGCAGGAGACATAGCAAATGATGAGGTTGGTCGTAGAAGGAATAGCCATGGGAAAATTGGTTGAGGAATTCAAGCAGGCAACAACGCAAAGCGATGTCGAAGTTTCATTGATCTAGGTGGAGCTAGGGAATCTTCGCAGTAAGATTGTCGCTCCAGCAAAGTGACTCGAGGGCAAGTCACGATATTTGTGTTGGGGGCATGTTGGGATGGGGTTCCCTGGGTCAGTTTTGGGGTTAAGATAACCCAAGTTTTGTTCATTTTTTGTAAATAATGTAAAGTCTCCGTGATTTGTGGATGCGAAGCACGTAGATGATCAAGAGTCAAAGGGGTTTATCCCCTTGTTTTATGTAAAGTTTGAGTTGGTCTTGAGATCCACCCATGGTCCATGGACCATGGCATTGTATGAAAAAGGCTATAAATAGGTGTGTCTTAGAGAGTCTAAGGCAATAGATTGATAATAAATTGGTAAATAGAATAGAAGTTATAGTGAGAAGAAGTGGGTTAGATAGGAGAAAAAAGGCTTTGTAACTGAGTGCGCAGAGGCCTAGGTAGAGTCCGTAGCTAAGTGCGCAGACCCCTGTAGCTGTGTGCACAGGGTAGTTTTGAGTCTGTTAATTCTATATGATGTCAATGAATGATGTGTTTTATGAAATATTGATTTCATGTTGTGAGATTCTCTTGAATAATTCTTAATGATGTACGCAGTGCATGTTTAAGTATTTTCATGAAGACCCTGATGAATTCTCTGATGTTTAATAATAACTTAAATAAATCTGCCCAAACCCTAATTTAGGACTGCTCTCCAATGCACGTAAGTAGATAGATTGACTGCTAAGGGTCCACAAAGACTGATTGTAGACATTCGTGAAGGTTTAAAGACCATTTTGACAAAGTTGCATTAGAATGCCCTAGGATTGTATCGATCTGTGTGAAGGTAGATCAGAGGCACTAGAAGACATCACACTAGTATCTGGATGCAGAAACTTGGTTCTTGCATCCACCCATACTGCTTTGGGTGAGACTGCAGCCTACGCTACACGGGTTGTTGCCGAAAGGGCCAGTAGTGTAGGAATTTGTTGGTTGGCACAAATAACTCTAAAACTAGGTCAGGACCCCCTAATCCAACAAATATCTTGGTGATAAATGTTATAAATTCTATCATTGTCATTATTGTTCCATGGTTATCCTAGGTATATTGGTGATTTGTTCTTAAGAACATTAATCTTATCTCTTGTACTTTAGCAATTATCTTTTGGTTACATTGACAAATCTTTTGAGCACTACTGAAATTGAGCACTTTGTCTTATGTTTAACATTGTCTTTCATTCATTGTTAAGTACTCCTTGTCATAAGATAAATCGTAAATAAGTACTTTGATGGCATTATGACTAATGTGTTGTCCTTGATGGCAACCTACTTGATGAGTTGTCTTTTGATGCCAACCTACTTAATAAACATGTCAACATGATGGTAGCAAGATGAGTATTCAAGTTAGTACAGACGTGATAGAAAGATTGGACAAAGGAATATCAGTTCAGAGATAGAGGAATGATAAATATGAAATTTGAAGAAGTATACATAGGTTCTATGAAGAAAATCCATGTACATACATAGGTATGGTGAAGAAAATTCGCGTATATGCAAGTTCTATGAAGAAAATTCTAGTACATACACAATTTTCATGAAGAAAAGTCGTGTATAGGTAGGTTCTATGAAGAGAATTCATCTACACACACGGGTATGAAGAAGAAAAGGCATGTATAGTTTCTGCACCATGGTAATCTAAATACCAAGGGCCTTTACCATGGTATCGACCCATATTATTAGTCCTAACAACAGATATTTGATCTCGTCTAAGAATACCATTGGCATTAGTATGGTTTTGACTAGTGGTATTGGCTAAGGGCTAAGTTATATAAGGAGATGAAGATCAAAGTGTTTGGGTGCAAGTGTTGAATATTTTATGAATAGTTATATCTAAAGAAAGTGTGCATGTAATGGGCTATTAATGAATTACTTGATCTGAAACTAAGTATGAACTGGAATTTGATGATGGATTAGATCCAATAGATCTAAAAATAAATATATTGATAGTGGATTGATTAGATTTGTAATATTTATGACTAGCACATGTTTTTTTATGTATGCCAAGAGATGGATTTGTTTTGAAGATCTGATGTGTAGCCAATCCATAAGTCAAAAATTGCAGATTTGTACGCGGGTTTCATAACCTGAAAGGCGCGTACACATGTAGTTTTAATGTTGGTAAGTCACATATTGATCCAGATCTATACGCTGGTTTGATTTCTGAAAAGAGCATATACGTGTGGAAGTGTTTTATGGAAAGCATGTATATAAATTAGGGTTTTGTTGAATAAGATGTTTGATTAGTCTAATCAACCCTACTATGTTTCTGTTGTCTATCAATGAAGTCTTACTTGATGATATGGGTTTAACAGTGATGGTTGAAGATGTATTGATTGAGGATTGGTATGTTGAAAAGAGATGATGCTACTAGTTATATGTTATTGAATATCAGTGATGGTTTTGTGATTATTTCAAAATGATTCAATGATTTTGTGTGTGACTCGGAGTTTATTTCATAATGACAGTGATTCAGTTTCGGGGTTCAACGTTTTGAGATCTATACATGGGTATGCTTCAAGGATGCAGCGTATACACGCGGGTTTACTAAATTAAAGTAGCATATATATTCTAACAATTTTATTGATCAAGGTTTTCAATTGGTTTAGTAAGTTGATGCAGTGTTGGGGTTTAGTATTGGTATTATGGTTAAATTGATCTAACTATTTTGGTTATAAGTTGATTGACTTGGGTCTCAGTTGGTTCAGAGATTGGCTGATTCAATTGGTTCAATGATTGAGTGATTTGTTGCAGTGATCAGTTTCAGTTTTGATATTTGGTGTTGGGCTTAAATGATGGTAGTGGGTCTAGTTTGAAGATGAAAATTGGACTACAAGATGTGATGTTGTGTATCAGGTGGCTCTAATGCGAAAATTTATGAAACGTGGTCCATATAAGTGTTGAGGGTAGGAGCCTTTAGTGAGGGATTCTAAGCTTCCTTCCAGTGGTAGTTGGTAAATCATATCATGGGGTTGGAGCTCCCTTCTGGTGGGTGTCCATAAACGAGATCAAGGGGTTGGAGCTCCCTTCCAGTGGGTGTTGGAGAACGAGAGAAGGTTGTAGCCTTCTACAAGTGGGTTCCTATGTGTTGGTATAAGTTTGCACCAGTACAATATTGTAAGAAGATTTTCTTAATAATATAAAAAAGACAGAGACGACAGCAGCGGTGATTTTTTCCCACATTGGGTTTCCACCTAAAAATCCTAGTGTTCATGTGTGTTCATGTGTTTCTTATGTGTGATGGTTTATCTTGTTCTTACTACACATGGTTATTGTTTAATTAATGTATATTGAAGTACTAATACACTGGTTTAAGTTAAATAGATGATGCATTAATTGAAAAGTAAGCTAGCTAGATATACACTAGTTGTTTGCATACCAGTCACGTACATACGCATGTTTCTTTCAGCAAAGTCATGTACAGAAATATGGATATGAAAATAAAAGTTTTAGTATGTTTTAAAATATTGATTCACCCCTCCCCCTCAGTATTTTTCCCAACATACTTAAGTTTATAAACAGTCTTAACTCAAGAGAACTCAAGCATCTTGCATTGCATTCTAGGCCTAGTCCTTCCTTAACTAACTTACCTACAAGCATAAGCTTGATTGATATCGAGATAGGAACACCCTTCATCTCTTAGCTTGCGAATGTTATACCCTCGCTAGTGGTTAAAAAGGTCATGGACTTGCATTCATCAGAGCCAAAGTATCTACAGTGCCAGAGGCATCAGGTATGTTAGATTTCAAGGGGAGGTATCATTAACCAAACCTTTTCTTTCTTTGCCTTGACTTATCTCTACAACCTACTTTAGATACTAGCCTAAAAATAGCTCAGGATTAAGGGATACATTTAGCTAGGTATAGAATTAAAAGTAATCAAGACTTTGCAACTCACATCGATCATAAGGCTTGCATCTCATATAGTATAGCTAATCATATCTTAAGCAATGGTTGTTCATTCGGTCATCTAGTCTTTAATCAGTATAAATCAAGAGGTTGACTCCATAAGGAACTGGTCTCATAAATAATTCAATCTAATTCTTTAACTTTCCAAAATAAACCAATTGTCTAGGATATTCAATTGTGTCTCCCAAACTTGCTCGTTGCCAAAGAGTCCTGCATTTTCATATTTCATAGGGACTTACTCCCATATCCTGATGTTCAGAGACAACTAAAACGGAGAGGTCAAGGATCAGAATTGTCGCATCGTTCTTGTATAATATGAGCAAAAACATTTTTGGGCATCGTTATTGGAACATATTTATCTTGTTCTCAACACTTTAACGACATTATTCTTAATCTTCTAATCATTTTCTTCATTCATTATCCCATCAATATCCATATTTTTGGGGCATCTTCAACATCTCTTTATCTTATCATCATCATATCTTTCATTCCTTCATCATATTTCTATATGAACCTTAGCACCTGGGCATTTGGGTTAGTTTCCTATTTGGGTGGTGACTCCACTTATTCATCCATTCACAAGAGATTATACTAGAAGGAATCTTAGTAGCTTGGTTAAACCCACTCTCAGATCTTTATTAAACAAATTGCATTCTAGTAAGCTTTCATTTTTTCTCATATACGAAGCTCTCCCAGATATCCACTTGCTTTTTCCTGACCCAGGGATATAATATTTTCTAGCTCTGATTCTTGACTAACTTTTGGTTATTTCTTTTTGGATTTTAGAGTTAGATTCATGTTCAAGTGGCAACTTTATTTTTTTCATTTTTTGCAATAATTTTTACTAGAAGCTCGCTTCTTGTAGACTTCTTGTTTTTCTTGGAAAAAGTATCTCTCTCTGACATCCATTAGCTCCTTTTCCCCTTAAGAAATTCATCATGAATGACTTATTCACCCCTTGTCATTTTACTAACATCCCTCATGATATTCCAGAAATTGTCATTAATAATTTACCTTCTTTCATGGGTAATAATACAATTATTGATAAAAAGCATCGCATGAATTTTACTCATGGTATGTTGATGTTTTGTGATTCTCCATGTTAAATCATGAAGACCTCAACATGAAACTCTTTTTCCTTTCCTTGGAGGGTGATTCTGGGGATTGGTTTTGTGATTTTCCTGATAATTCTTTTGATTCTCTACAAGTTATTCTCAATGCCTTTAAGAGCATATTTGAAATGGATTCCCATGTGCCAACTACAATGAAAAGAAATATGAAAGTGATCATGTGAAGGGCCCAACTATCCTAGGAAGTTTTCAAGAGGATAGGTTGTGTCCATATTTTCCATGTTCCAAACATTGTGGGAATCTTCATGATGAATCCACTTGTGTCGTTGCAAGAAGAATCCTTGATAGTGGAAAGGCAAGAACAAAGGATCAAATTAATATTGATGATGAAAAAGAAAATGATAAACATCTCATTAAGGAATTGATTCAAATGATGAAAACTATGGAACTTAATCAAAAGATATTGATAGTAGATCACACCAAGGAAATGAGATCCATGTATACCAAATTATTAGCCATAGAAGAAAAGCATGATGATGAGCTAAAAATCATGAAAGTTAATCACTCCAATCAAATGGCCACCATGCAAAATTATTTGATCACCGTGGAAACAAATCATAAGTAGGAAATGAGTTACATTCAAGTAAATCATGATAAAGTAATAAAGGACATGAAATCCAATCAGATATCTCTTCAGAACAGGTTACAAGTTATGGAAGTTACCCAGTATAACCAAACGATCACCTTTCAGAACATGATGGATACCATGGAGGAAAATAATGCCAAGTAAATCAATGATATGAAGGATGAACATTATAATCAAATGAATGCCATAAGAGGTGAACATATCACTCTTCAGAGTAAGGTGAAAATGATGGAAAAATTGCAGGTCGAGGATCTCTAGCTTAGACCAGAGGATCCATAGCCTAAGGCTCCCAGCTCACTGAAGCAAACTTCATCTTATTATGAAGATTTCATTGATTCTATTAAGAAATGACTAAATGAAGATGACCTAGGCAAGAAGGAAACTGAGGAGAATCAAATTAATGCTTGCAAGATTGATACATCGCCCTTGAGAGAGAAGGTTCATGAAAGTAAAGAAGAGCAAGTCATAGAAATCTTGGATGTTCCAAATTTTTCGTATGAGCATTTTCCAAATTAGATAGAAAGTTGTACATTGATCGCATCATCATCAAAATCACAGCCTACCAGAAGAAAAAGTAAAATTAATAATGGAAGAAGGAAGATGTTTGATGCATCTGATGGTTAGGAACAACTGAATATTTGGATAAGTCAGAGTCCTAGGATTATCAAAATTCAACTTGGCACATCCAAGAAGCAACCCATAGACCTGTCGAAAAGTCAGCAGATGCTTAGTATACACATGGATGACATCTGATTCCATTAGGCATCCTTTTTATACTATCTCTAACCCTACTCTCTTAGTTAGAAATTTCAAATTATGTCATTAGTTAGTTTTATTTCATGCATTTATGTTTTATGTCTTTGTAATTTGTTAGAGTATATTTTTCTATTCCAGCAAATTTTCTATATATGCATGATGATTTTTATTATGAGTGGATATCTACCCTATGTATCTTGTTTTCTTTGATGTAGGATTCTAGATTCTATGATCACTTCAATGGAGCAATGTGTCCCCATATCGAGTCAAATGTTGCACCCATTTTGTCGCAAGTCTAAGGAAGCAGTGGAAAAAAAAATTCAATGACCAGAATCATTAGCCAGTTGCATGTTACGTCAATGTAAACCCAATTTTTTTAAGTTTTAATGTAAATGATTCTAGTATGGTCATTTAATTATTTAACAACACCTTGGTAAGCCTTTGATTTTGGCGATGAATTTCACCCTAGGAGGTTTTTTAACCTCACCGCATTATGTGTGTTTCTAACTACGGATAATCGGCAAAGTTTTTCCTTCAGCTTAAACCCCAAAGATAGGGTGGAATTTATTGACAAGGTCTTAGGTGAGTCCTAATGTTATATTGATTCTTTGTAAAAGTGGTTTGGGAATCATTTAAGCTATTTGGATAGCTTATTTTATTACAGATCACTTAGTCTACTAGATCATATTGTGTCGCGGAATTGGGTAATTATTTTGAGGGTCCATCTGTAAAGGTGTATTCCCCCTTTGAGGGTTGAATTTTAATATCCAATGTAAAAAATATTTTAGTGCATGGTCCCTCATACTTAGACACCATGGCTAAAATATTTGAGCGTGGAAACAATAATTAATCCCCTCGTGTCAATTAATTAATTTTTCTAGCTAAAATAAAATGAAATCCTAAGCCAGAAAATTAATTAATTTAGAGTCAAAAATAATTTTCGAGCAATTAATTTTCTCCAAGTGGAAAATAACCAAAAAATATCCTGAGTCAAAAAGAAATTAATTTTTGAAGGTCCGTATTGAAAAAAATGCAACAATAAAATGTTACTTTAATTTTGTCCTTGAATTAAATTAGGAATTAAATTGTAATTCTACTTCTCATAGTAACTTGTAATAGTTAACTAAGTTAACTTGACTTAGTTGGCTCAGTTAATTCGAGTTGGGATCCTTTCTAGAGTCATGTAGAGTGGTTCCTAAATTTTAGGGGCCCAGGTTGAGTTCTTTTGAGTTGTAATTATTTAATTCATTTCAACTAGTTCCAACTGATGGAGGAATTAGTGGGAGATTCAGTAGTGGGGTGTAACCTGCAGTAGTGGGGTGTAACTAGCACTTCTCAACTAGTAAACTGAAGATTCACTCATAATTAAATTATGCATGTCAAATCAGACAAAGACCCAGCTGAGATTGGATTTCAAGGACAGTGTATTATTAATTGTAAAATCATTGAAATTAAACTGATGGTGCATGCAATCATAAGAAGGCCTATGAGGATTGTACATCTCATTATTAAGGAATTTCCAAATTAAATATTGGCTAATTCCCTAGGAAACTGTGCAAGGAAATAGGAGCTTAGCGGGCAGCAGATGTGGCTAAGTATTGGCTAGAAATTATTCGTGAAGCAGTGAGATATATTGTGATAGTGAAGAGTTTTCCCACTCTTGAGAAAAGCATTGTAATCTTCTCAAATTTTCTTAATAATGCAATATACAGATATCAGGGGTTTTTTATCTATGGCTTTCCCTAGAAAATTATCGTGTTATGTGTAATTGAATTCTTCCTTTTTCTGCTTTGTGATTTCATCGATCAATTATTATTTTCGTTGATGAGTAAAGTAAATTCAAGTCAATTTTTTTAGCATATTACAATCTGCAGTTTAAATCTACAAGGAATTTCTACATGGTATCGGAGCTGAAATCACTATAGAATAGGAGAATATGAGTTTGTCTTTTGCAGGAGAAATTGAATTTGCAGCATCATACTTTAGAGCCAACAGGATGTCGTTCTATGTAGTGAGGCTTGAATATGACCTTGGGGGAAATTCGAACTATATTTCTTGGAAGGACAGGATGGAGGTAGTGTTGGAAGACAACAAGCTTAAGGAATTCATAGAAAATTATATTCCTAAGCCTCCAACAACTGATGCTTAAGACCTGGCAGAGTGGAGAAAGTGTGTGGCAAAGGCAAGAAAGATTATCCTTAAAGGAGTTTGCGATCATATTGTCTCGAACATCAATGGTAAGGAAACTCCATTTGCAATGTGGAAGGCCTTGATGGACCTGTTTCAAAACAATAGTGACCACAGGAATCTAGCACTGAAGGACAAGCTCAGAAATATCAAGATGGAAAAGGGTGATACAATACCGAAGCACTTGACCAAATTCACACAATGTCGGGATGATCTTGGAAGTGTCGGTGTTATAGTTGTTGAAGACGATATGGTGAGCCTAGCACTTCTAGGACTTCTCAAGAGCTGGCATAGCTACCAAGACTCAGTTAATGGGAGGGATAAGCTACCAGAGTGGAAGTGATTATCGTTCGACTTGGTACAAGAAGGGATTCGATGGAACACCAAAGATGGATCCTCATCCAAGCATGATGAGGAGGAGAAATGTGCCTTATGTTTGTGTGAAAATTCTTGGAAGATTTAGAAACAAAACTTCACTTAAGTCACTAGGTGACAAGTGACCCTAACAATAATTTGATGGTTTCTTACAATTCATATCTGCAATAAAAATGGAAAAACCTGCAACAAAAATATAGACGATCCAGAACAGAAAATAGCAGTAAAGTTATCCAATGCAAGAACCCAAATGGAAGGACTTTAATTGAATAAATTATTTATTAAAAACACCTGGTGAAGGAGATCTACAAAAGGGTCTGCAAATCCCCACTCTGTGGGATAGGCCCTTTGATGTCCTTGATACTTCAATAAACGATCTTCTCTCTCAATATGCAAGAAACCCAGACAAAATGTCGAGAATAGAAATGGGAGCTCAAAAGAAAAGAGACGATAATGGTGATGATGATAATGATCATGGTGAAGAATGAATGGAAAACCCTCCTATTTATAACAAAGTATTGAGTTAATCTCGAAAATCGAGAATAATAAAATAATATTGACCAAATCAAGATCTAACCGCTTGGAATACTTTATTATATTTATTGGAGAGGAAAAATATATTTAAAATGGCTAAATATCTTTATTTAGAAATAATTAACAAATAAGACTATTTATTAATTATTTGTGAGGATTAAGAATGGTGTGAAATTGAAATAATTAATAAATAAAGATTTAACAATTATTCCAATAATGGAAATAAGAAATAATAAATAAATAGTGATTTATTTAATTATTCCTAAGGAATAATTATTTAAATAATGATTTAATAATTGTTCCTAGAGAAAATTAAATAAATAATGATTTATCTAATTATTCTCATGGGTTTTTTATTTAAATCAAAAAATAAATTAATAAAAGTGGTTTACTAAATTATTTTCCACATTGAAAGTGATTTTACTATGGTAAAAGTAATCATGCATGGTGTATTTCAATCCACCTAGTTAGAAATGGCTAGGTGATCATTTTTTGGTGATAACAGATTCCCCCCCAATGTAGGAGTGTTAGGAACAAATCGTATGACCAAAATACTTTGTAGATTTGACTTCCACAAGACACCAAAGGGGTGTCAAAGAGAGGGAGAAAAAATTGAAGCAATGCAAGGACATACAAATAATGGAGGGGGTGAGTCCTACTAAATTGATAGAAGTCTTCTTTTATGTGGGCGTACATGATCTCTAATGAGGCGGGGGAGGCATAACCATACCCACCAAGATAATTGAGTACAAATAATAATGATGAGCCCAAAAATGTGGGATTGAGCTACAAAGTACATGATACATGATACACTAGCATCAATGGGCTAGAAAATAACACAATGGATCCTGTATACATAATGCGCCTGGAAAAACATAGGCTAGGACTGAATACAATAACATCGGAGTACATGAGACATAATTCCCCTCAATATGACATGGGGAGAGGGGATTATAACCGAAGAAGCCCTATTGAACAAGAAAGGGCTTTAAAGATCTGAATGGATCATCCCAAGGAGACATGCGTGTTGCGAGCGCTGCAAGCGGCGGAAACCGAACCCATCACATATGTGGAACTACATCTGAGGTTGGATCACCATATGTGGTCATTCAGGCATGTGGGGGTCTACTTGAAGGGCGTCCCCATCATGAGGTCTGAAACATCTCATGCACACCCCGGAATGACTGGGATAATTGTCTAGATCACCGAACCATCAAGTGCACGAATCTTAATCGTGCGATAAGGAGTTGGTGTCGAGCACGTGAGAAACAACCAAATCAAAGAGCAATGATGAGTCCCTTTGCTTGATTTGAGGCATCAAACAAAGATGGAAGATGGAACCAAGGTACATCGCCCTCTACACCACACCTTTGGAGTAAATGTGCTGAGGTTGACAGAAGAGGGTCCGCCAGAGTTAAGGCAATGAGGAATCCTTAACAAAGGCACGAGGAATCATAGTAGAGTGACTAATGGACTGACACCAAGGATGATGATGGAAGAAAATAAGATGGATGGTTGACTGAAAACTTCCCTTGTCAGAGCATAATAATTATGGTTGACCTGGCAGCAACTGACTCAATTCTAGAGGGGATGGTCAATGACCCAAATGGGGGTTCGAAAAATACTGAACAGTAGAGCTAAAGGCCAAATATGAAAAATGAGTGGGATGTGACGCGACGATGTATGTAACACTGTAACTGGACTTAAGGGGACTCAAAACAGGCTCCAAAGATACAAGGGTGACTCATCTCGAATACTTTGAACAAGGGTGAATCAATGATATTGCCACATGGGGGACGCCCAGAGGGGACTATAAAAACATGAGTAAATGATGGCTACTCATGATGAAAATAGATATGTGAGTCAACCAGTGCAAATTTAAAGTTGTACCAGAGTACGGGCGACTCAAATGAAGAAACTTAGTTTTAATAGGCAGCAAAGTGAAAATTCATGGAAAAAATGGCTTCTTGGTGAAGTCTGAAATTACCAAAAAAAGAGACACATTATAGAACTTGGTGAGATATTTTCAATGGTGTTGATAGTTCGTCAAACAGAGCTACAGTTTGGTCGCAATGGGCGATGCAAAAGCTATGGTTTTTCCTATCAAAGGGATTTTTTCCCTCAAATCCAATTCATTTGCATAGTGAGCTGCGGAGAATTTGGAGAGGATGAGAAGGCCCTAAATCTTGTGGAGATTGTAGCAGACAAACCAACCATCAGAATCAGGATCTGCAAGTTGAAGGTATGTGGCCTAACCTTACTCATTATTTTTGGTGGATCAGATTTTCAGATTAGGGCTTTAGTTCACTGTTGGGGACCCTTGCTCATCCTAACGGTCGTAACACACTTTTGGGGGCCTATTTTGTGTTTTGGAATATAGAAACTGGGCCCACAAGTGCATCCAGTGCAGTTATGCGGGAAAAAATGTGTTCTAGATTGAGAGGATTGGTAGAATTGGTGGTCTATTATGACTTGAAGATAAGTAATAGAAATGCATACCTTGGACTCTAGACTGAAAAAACATAATGGTATTTTGCAGTTATGGCAGAGCTTAAGTTATCATGGAGAGAATGAGATTCAGATTTCCTTTGTGCTGAGATTCAGGGGAATCATGAGGTTATTAAAGAACCCTATGATGAAGGATGGTTATCACTTGTTGTCGACGATAGTGAGTTAATTGGACCCATATCAGGATGCCTTTATAGTACAAGGGCACAAGATCAATATCAAGATCCAAGTTATATATTTACTGACAGGATTTCCCCCCTTGGGGGTGGTAGGGGAGTTACATCTAGCGTTGCCTCGTGGGAGGCATATAGGTGAGTTTTTTAATCACCATTATATAATGGGGAGTCATGCAAAGGGCACGACCATACAAATCAGTGAACTGGAGAGGCTTGAGACACGAGCTATAGCCACAGTGATGTCACGGACCTTAGGTAGTCATGCCTTCCACCATATTACTAGATAGCAGATGATGCTGGTGGAGAGTTTGTCACGAGGGATCTATTATGGGTGGACCCAAATGATGTTGT
Source organism: Pinus tabuliformis (assembly GCA_031772625.1). Lineage (NCBI taxonomy): Eukaryota > Viridiplantae > Streptophyta > Pinopsida > Pinales > Pinaceae > Pinus > Pinus tabuliformis. Next base: position 180,496,168 of record CM062807.1, on the reverse strand, counting down.
CATCATTGAAATGATATTTGACACTATGCAAAGAGAGGACCAATGATAATTGTTCAGCTGGGATAGTGTTATTCGCACTCTTCTTTGAGAATATCCCCACTATTCGACCTCATGTACAAATCCATGATGGGGGCCCACAGGAGCCCAAGATGCATCGTTGGGGATAGCTACTGAGATGAGGTAGAGGAGGGGGATTCAGACAAGTGTTCTGACCTGAGTTTTTTTCACATTGGAACCAAATGCCACTATACATAGATGACTATCCATATAGTGGCATGAACTATTAGGGGGATCTTGAATTACCACTTTCATTGGGACGAGCATGGGGTCCAGATGGTAAGTGAAATTTGTTATATGTTTGATGCATTTATAGTTTAACAAATGTATGTATGTAGTATTGATTTCTAAACTTTGTTATGTGCATATATAGCACTGGTGAGGCTGAAAGGATACACAGGAAGAGCCGCAACGCCTGGGGATGCAGATCAGGGAGGGGCCACATCACAACAAAGACCAAGTGGCGATGCTCTAATGGAGGATCTCTAACACAGATGCGACATGTTACTCACCGGTGTGACAGAGCACAAGTGGCATGAGCTAGAATATTAGTATACAAATGAGTGCATCGGTCTTCCCTCAAAGTGGTGAGGAATAATGTGAAGCATTGTTATGGTCATTCAAGTAGTACGAGATCTACGGGCTGGGAGAATGGATTCGTTGGCTCGAGAGCCTCCAGATGATAATGATTAGGCATAGGGATATGTGGGTCCCCATTTTTTCTTTATGATAACATATGAATGATAATTTCATAAGTATTTAGATTAGTGGACTCAAAACATTGTGTTATGATACATATTTATGATTATGCATATTTTTGTGATGATTCTAGTTCACCATTTGTTTATGGATGTATTTTTATATGTGATAAATGCTAATTTAGAATTTTATTTTCAATTGTATCTACATAGTGATTTTGGGCTCTAGGAACAAGATTGAATGAAATGGATTTAAATTCATGCGCCAAAAGCTTAACTCATAGATATTTTCTAGATAAGACAGGATTATTTACATGATAAACATCATCCAATTGCATGACAAGTAGCAAGGAATCAAGACAAACATGAAGTTGAAGGATGCAATAATTAAGGGCATCGGCTAACAAACATATCACAACATCATATTCATCCTAGTTATTTGTGGCAGACCCAATGCAAATTCCATTAGAGTGGACTAAAGAATGCAAGAGGGTGAAAATGTCCCAAGTTGTTGAGGCTAAATTCCTGGTGAAGCAACTCGCACCATCGAAAAAAATGGTATAAGGTGTGGACGATGGATCCATATGAAAGACGCAAGAATACAATGTGTAAGATGGTGGGGGATGCAAACTACCTAAATGCAAGAAGAAAGAAAGAGGTACACGCATTTTGATGGGAAATGTTATGGGTAAAAATTCTTGAGGTAGAGTGCATTTCGAGGATTGGGAAGGATTCCTCCTTCTCGACCCTCTAATAGGTTTTCCCCCTTGCCCAAACTCTTAAGGATGATATAAGGTCCTAGCCATAATGTTTCAAACTTACCACGACCCAGGACATCATGAGCTTGGTCATACACATGAACAAGGTCGCCTTCACGGAAGGTACGAGAGTGGACTTTATGGTTATACTGAGCTTTGGTGTGCTTTTTGGCTGCTTCTATGGTTTGCAATGCAACACGGTGGTCTTCAATGGCATACTCAAGCATGATAATTCGTTTTTTAATAGTTGGGTTTCTAGGAGGAATTTGGCAGTAAGGTGAAGGGAAGGGATCTCGCACTCGATTAGCAAGACTGCCTCCTCTACAAAAACAAGGTGGAAAGGAGTGAACCAGGTGGTGGTCTTGAAATAAGTTCTATAGACCCACAAAGAAAGGAAGAGCATTAAATGCTAGTTGGCCTTGTGTTTATTCATCGTCCGCTGAAGCATAGTCTTAAGAATCTTGTTGACATCTTCAACTTGGTCATTGAATTAAGGGTAATAAGACGACGAATATTGATGTTTGAAGCCAAAAAGAGAGGATAGATCATGCCATATCTCATTTTCAAAGTGTCATCCATGGTGGGAGACCATTTGTTTCAAAACCCCAGATTGAGTGTTCACATGGTTAAAGAAGAAGATGGTTGCAATAGTCATGGTGTTATTGAATGTTGGCATGGAATCAGTGCATTTGGTAAAGCAGTCGATGACCACAATAATATATTGTCGTTATTAGCAGATGGGGGTTGGAACTCCATGAAGTCAATAGCCCATTTATAGAAAGGATAAGCTGTGACAATGGGATGGAGGGTAGCAGGTGGATATCGTACCTTAGGGGCGTATAATTGAAAATTGGGATAGTGTTTAACTACATCAATACAATTGCTAAAGAGAGAAGGAAAAAAGTACTTGATGCACATGATTTTCTTGGCAATGGCCATTTCAGAGAGGTGACCACCACAATCGCCATTGTGGTAGGCATTGAGCACTTAGTCAGCTTCAGCATGGGTGAGCCAACGACAAAGGAAAGTTTCAACAGCGTGACAATAAAGGTCATCGTTGATGAGGAGATAGCGAGGGGATTGATGTCGAATACATGTTTGATCATCATGATTGAGGTGGGAGGTGAAATTAAGGGTTTGCAGATAGGTAAGGATGGCACCATACCAGGGATCATATGAGGTAATCGCAAATAAGTGCTCATATGGAAGATTGTCATAAATGAGTTCAGCAAGGGCTAAACCTTTCTTACTCTTGGGTGTGAAAAATTCAAGATCAAATTCTTGAAGTATATTGATCCAATAGGCATATTTCCCATTAATGATCTGTCGACTCAACAGGAAATCCATGGGGTTGGAATTGGTCACAACTTTGGTGGCACACGTAAGGATATAATGATGAAGCTTTTGAACAGAGAACACGATAGCCAGTTCCAACTGTTCTTCATGGAAATAGGACACAGGGGGACCATTAAGTTTCTTACTGACATAGTATATGACATGCTCATTTCTTGCAGAATCCTCTTGTATGAGGACCCTGGTGACCAAATAGGTGGACGCAGAGATGTACAAGATGAAATCCCTCTCAAAGTTAGGTGGACTAATCAAGGAAGTGGAAGTGAGATCACTTTTAAGGGAATCGAAAGACTATTGAGATTGGTCATCTCAAACAAATGGAATGTTAGATCGAAGGAGTCTAAGGAACCCATGAGCCATGGTGGCATAGTCAGGAACAAACCAATGAAGAAAGTTATCTTTGCCTTGGAGGCTTTGTAACTAGTGAATGGTACAGGGAGGAGGAAGTTCAAGGATGGCTTGAACTTTGAGCAGGTCAAGAATGATACCATATTTGGACATGATGAAGCCAAAAAATTGACTAGAAAGAACATAAAAGACACACTTAAGGGGGTTGAGGTGAATGTTATACTTGCGACATTGAAGGAACATGGTATGCAAATCATGAAGGTGTTGCGACTGAATTTTGGAATGAGTGATGAGATCATCTAGATATGCAAGGATAATATGAGACAATTCCTGAAAACAATAGGGAATGGCACGCTGAAAAGTGACCCCAACATTCTTCAAACCGAAATGCATGACCTTGTAGGCGAAAGTCCCCCACAAACTAGTTAAAGCGGTTTTAAGCTGATCGGGATAACAGATACGTATTTGGTTATATCTAGGGAATCCATCCATAAAGTATAGGAATTCATATCTTGCACACTCATCAATGACCTGGTTTATGAAGGGTGTGGGAAATTTGTCTTTGGGACAAGCTTTGGTTAGATCGCGGAAGTCTGTGTAGACATAAATGGTGCCTTTTTTCTTGAAAACGCGAACAAGGCTAGACACCCATGTGGTGTATTCAATGGGATACATGAAACTAGCGTCATTCAGCTTATCTATTTCAGCTTTAATAGCTTCACGTTTGGAAGGATGCATAGGCCTTTGCGTTTGGTGGATGGGTATGGAATCAAGCCAAGTGTCGATGTGATGTTCAACAATGGTGGGATCAAGTTCAGGAATTTTGGAATAAGACCAGGTGAAAACATCACGGAATCCCTTGAATAACTTGGTGTAAACCTCAATTTATTCTAGGGTGCATTGTGCTCGCAAGATGATATTTTATTCAATTCCTATTTTATTTGAAATGTTAAATTTGATGGTAGGGGAAATGTTAGCCATATTTCCTTCTTAAGAAGCATCTGGTGTAGGAATGGGATTTCTAAGCTAGATGACTTCACCGTGAATAATGTCTTTTGAGTCCACAACATATTGATTATGGGTCTGCTATGGAAGGAAGTATGCACGATGGTGCATATCATCCCAAAGATAATCAAGGGTGGTCATCGCTTCCATGATGTCTTCATTAGAATGGAAGATGGGCGGACTGGAGGAAGAGGGACATGATAGAGAAGAGATACCTGAAGCATCTTCATGAGAGATAGAGTTCACATATGCATCGTAAAGGTTGGAAGACATATGAAAAGTAGATTCAATATCAACTAATGTTGAGAACAAGGTGTTTGTTGAAGAAGGTTCAACAGAATCATAATAGGAGACATCACGGGAGTTCCAATGCATCAGTCTCATGGATGAAAAAAGGTAGAGAATGGTAGTGGTACTATCTGTCATCTCGACATCAAGGGGAGGGATCACAATGGGTGTTTGAGAGACCTCATGTTCCAGTGTACGAGTGGGACCAGAATCCGCAAGTAGAGGAGAGGTGGACTCACTACGAGCTGCCTCTAATTTGCAAAGCACTTGAAGTGTATCATGGAAATGTTTGAGATAGGGACAAAAATGAGAATAATGGCCATAATTATCACATAAATAACATGGGTGATTCATGCATAATGATATGTTCTTCTTAGCTGACTCAGGTAAGGTTACATGGACCTCAAGAATGTTAGAATCAAGGAAGATATCGGAGACCATATCCTTGACATGAGGGAGTTCAGGATAATTATTGGTGGCATGACCAACAACATCACAAAAATAACATGGAGGAATAGGCTTTGGTGGCTTAGGAGGAGCTAGAGTTGCTGGGGGTTCCTTGTCTTTAGTTCCCTTTTTTGAGCTTTTCCCCCCTCACTAGATGCTTTCACAACAGGGGTAGGATCTTGTTGAGGTTGTTGTGGAACTGAAGCAAAGGCAAGGGTAGGAACAACAAGTTAGACCAAGGTTAAAGTTGTATAATATTTAAAGTGATTGGGTGGAGAGTTTGCGGGAGGATCAATGTACCAGACCGAGATCCCCAAGGTAATTTTGGGTAGGCTCAACGTAGCCATAATAGGTGTAGAATAAACTCTAGGGGCGGGAAATAAGAATGGCGTCTGAACAGAAGGATAATGGCCTAGAGGAATTGATCTGAGATGGTTAAGACTTAGGGGAACAGTTCCGAGCTAAAATGGACTAGGAGAGACACCATTATAAAGAAATGATCTGTGAGGAGCAGTACCAAAGGGCTAGGTTGACTTAGGAACAGCAGGTTACGAAGGTGTTGTCTCTCGTGAAGGAATGCTAAACCATTTGTGAGCGGATCATGATGCTTGGAGCATGCAAACACTAGAAAAGATAGGCTCAAAAGGGGTAGGTGGTGGACCATAGTAAGCCCCAAGAAAAGTGGAGTCTTCAAAAATTCCAGGAGAGACATTGGTGAAGGATGAGACAAACTTATTGTCAACCAAGGAAGAGATGTTGGAATGAGGTGAATTATGGGCTTTGGGGTCATATTACGTCAACTGATCAATGGTGACAATCTTTCCATTGTGAGGAAAGCACATCTTATGATGAACCACATATGTGACAGCTAACATGGCATAGGTATAACTATGACCCGAAAAGATGTTATAGTCTAAGGGAACATCAATGACCTAAATGTCAATAGAGACAGTCTTGTCGGCAACCGTAATTGGGAAACTGATAAACAAGCCAAGGGGTTGTGAAGGATGACCATCCCATACATGAAGAGTGATTGTCGACGAGGATAGGCTAGGGGAACAAATTTTATTCCAAACATTGGCGTCCATCACACAGGTGGAGTTGCCTTCGTCGATGATACATCGCTAAAAAGTGGTGTTTCTAATGGAGACTAGTATTTGGAAAGAAACAGATGAATGGAGAGGAGGGTTTTATGAATTTTTCAACAAGAAAGATAATCATATGATCATCTTGGGGTTCAATGGCACCCAAAGCAGGTCCATTTGGATGGGCATGTCTGGAGGACTTCCAGCATTAACATGGCAACAGGAAACTGTGCCAATTAATATACTATGCTATATCTATGGGTCGCTTTAGCAGAAGCAGCATTTCAACGTAATGAACCTTTGGGAATCTTGGGAATAACCTCTACCTTAGGTTGAGGGATCTATAAGGTACCACTGGATGATGATAGAGGCTTGGTGGAAACTTGGGGGTGGGACTCGGTCACTGACTTAGCGGATGGCTTGTCGTATTGGCGCGATCGAGTCTAAAGGTTGACTTGCTCCATATTAACCTCATAAGAATCTGATAATCATGGTGACCAGATGGTGGGGTTGGTTGAGCTTCCTGACCTTGTGTAGGTTGGGTATCTATGTATACTTGGTGAGGGAAAGGATTGGTAAGCACTGAGAGTTGAGATGAAGCAGGGGGTGGACGAGGAGCAGTCGGTTGTGATCCTCGAGAAGCAGCTACTTTATCTTCCCATGCTTGATGCATCTAAGGTAAAAAGGAAAACTCATTAGTATAATGACCACATACACCCAACAGGCACAAGGTTTGTTCATGTGAAGACCCTTGTTTTGCTTGGGATGACCTCCCTATTGCTAGGTTGTGGGATTAGGTAGAGGATTGTGAGGGGCATTGGGTGGAGGACCCCAGTTTCCTTGATTACCTTGAGGTTTCTAGTTCTGATTACCCTTCCCCTTGTTCCTTATTGGGTTTAGGAGGATTGGGTCCACTCTAATGAGCATAAACTTCTCCTTGTTGAGGAGGTTGTTGTTGTGGCAGAGGGGGAGTAGGCATGGGGGCTGGGGCACCGGTGTTGGAGGTGTTGGAGCACTAGGCGATGCATATGGATAATAAGGATAATGGGGGCTATTGGGATAAATAGGCGGTGAAACAGCTAGCCCTGGCATCTGTTGATGTAGATGGAGATGTGCATATGGTGTGTCGGGACTTCGATAAGAGTTTCCCTATGGAGGATTGGGGGAGGGGTAATTGTAAGGGGAATTAGTCCCTCCGTGAGGTGGACCATAACTCATTAGAGTTTGATCATATGGTTGAGGGTGTGAAATGGTTCCAACTATACCATCTGTGGCATTAGATTCCCTCGATCAAGGCAGATGGGGGATGACAGTGTAAACATAACCTAACTGGGCATAGATCAAATAAAATTTTAAATCTACTTGGAGTGCATCTTCCTCAGACTGGGGGAAGTGTGACGCGACATCTTTAGCGATGAGGGCCAAAATTGATCTAAGGAACCAATCCATATAGACGTGGTCTTCGAATTCATGAGCTCTACAGACACTCCTCCTTCTACGTTATTCTTGAACATGATCGGAAAGGCGAGTGGCAGAAGTTTGATAGAAAGATGTCAAAATTTAGGTATTAGTGTTAGAACAGAGAGGTAAATGGAAATAGGAAAGAAAAGCTTTGGAATGAGTGGCTCTAGTTTGATTATCATACCACTTAGCAACATCTCTAGTGAGCGTGCGTTGGAATAGATGAACACAAATGGATTCTTCAGTAATGGAATTTGATGAACACCACATGTGGAATGAGCGAACATGATTAGTGGGATCTTCTCTAAGATTACCTTCAAACTTTTGGATGTCTGAAGGGAGTTCAGTAAGCATAGTTGACCATGTGGGATCGTGGAGAACAGGATCATTGATAAGTTGCCTGAAATCGGGGAGACTCAAACTAGCCATAAAAAGAAGTAATGGAGTAGGAGTGACCACACCGATGGGGGTTCCGCTACTGGGGGTACCCTGGTTTCCCACACCCATGTTGGTTCTTGACATGGTGGTGATATGGGGTTAAGAAGATGCAGAACCATAGGAGGAACTGGATGAATCAGTATGATCTGAATCAGAATGATGACTCGATGGAGGACTAGGAGAATGAACTCAAACTTGACAGGGAGGAGTAATATATCCTAACAGGAACTAAGGGTGAATACCTCGAAGTCTCCACAAAAAATGCCTAGGGGGCACAATGATGTCAAGACAATAATGATCTAATAACTAAAGGGTGATGATAGGAATATAAGAGCAACAAACAGCAAGGAAAACACCTAGTCCAATTGTGCCAAGTGTAAACTAACTATATTAATGATGTTACTCTAATATAGGCAAACATATCCTATCAAATAAAAATACTCTAGCCTATAAGTGATCTAAATCCTCAAACAATCCTAGATCTATTGTTTCATATGGCCTTCCAAAGAAATTCTTACTTCACGCAATCTGATCCCCGCAAGCAGAGTTGTCCAGAGAAAGGTAGGGTAGAGAATCAACTGCTTCCCACATCCAGTCCTATAAGGTGTTTTCCTAATATTGGTCATTATGATTACCTTTGTCCCATGGGGGTGTTCAATTCTTGAGCTTCTTGGTAGTCATCCAATGCATGGGATTCCCTGCCATAGGTTGAGTAGCCTAAGGAGAACCGCTCACACGATGACCTTGTCTAACCCGTTCTAAATTGGATTTCTGACGCACTCTAGGTTTGGACCATGGCATGGTGAAGGATTTTAAGCTCCCTAATATGTCAACCTCTATGTCTCAATGAAATTAATTGAACGTGTTATTGGAATCATATCCCATCGATCCTACACATACACTAAAAATATTGTTTTGGCCCTGGTGCCCAAGTGGGCTTAATCTATGTGTGTTGATTTATTAAGGTGTAGTGTTTCAAGTCTTGGCTTAGCGGTGTTAGACAAGCTCACATTCGCTTAGGGTGTGAGTGTGTGTAAATAATGTTTCAAGTGGATAAGTTAATTGATCATGTTTTATAATGCCATGTGTTGCTCAAGGTAAAGTGTTGAAATACAATAAATAAATCTGAAAATGATAGAAAATAAATAGCTAAACAAGCACACAAAACCCCACCAATAAATATTATTAAGAATTTAAGCAAGAGAGGGAAAACAAGCTACTAAAGGACACATAAAAATGCCTACATAATCTAATGTCAAGTGTTACACATCATTTTTTCACCATGACACTTGATTGATATAAATGGATTTCTCGCCATTTGTGAACATGTTTCATTGAACTCCCTTAGAGGTCAAACAATAAAAAAAACCCCTTGAAGAAGATGAGAATTTTGGGAAAAATGGCTTGTATACCTTGTTAAGTATGACTTACGCACTTTTCCTAGAAGTTTTTGCGCATTCGTTGTACTTATCCCTAAGAAAAGCATAGAACTATGCTCTGTCTGCCACTATAGACTGCGCAGGCGAATCAAAGAAAAGTAAAAATAAAAAGTGATATCTAGAAGCATTGTTGGGAAAATATATCCCAACTGAAACCTCCTAGGTCATATCTATTCAAGCCAAAACCCTCAAATGATGGACCTAATTCCCTTTCCTCAAGGAACCCTAATCCCCCAATAAGGGGATCTCGTCCTCCTCTTTTGGATATGAAACTTCTTCCTCTTGGCCTATAAATTGACTGGAGGGTAGAGGGATTGGGGAGGTGAGAAAAGATAGACTTTGTTGGAAATAATACTGAAAGGGGGGCTGAATCAGTATTATCAAACTACTAATTTTTCATTTCTATAATCAGATTCATATACACTACTTCAGTTAAGGGAACTCGCATGTACACGCAACTGTGTTCAGTGCAACTAGCGTATATCCATCAAACTTATGATTCAGTTAATTCATCATATATTGATCTTTAATTAGTGCATCAGAACCATATAAACAATAACCAGGTGCAGTAAAAACAGAACAGATCATCACACATAAGAAACACACATGAATACCAAGATATAAGGTGGAAACCCAATGTGGGTGAAAACCACCTGTTGCAATCATCTATGTCTTCTTTTAATAATAAGAGAATTTTGTTTACAATTTTTGTGTTGGTGCAGTCTTATACCAGTACGTAGGCTTCTACGTGCAGAAGGCTACAACCTTCTCTCATTCTCCAGCTTCTATTGGAAGGGAGCTACAACCCCAGGCTCTTGTACTAGTTGATATGTTTACTAGTATGTAGGTGTCGGCCTACAGAAGGCTACAACCTTCTCTTTTCTTCTAGGGACCACGTTTCATAAATTTTTAGACTGGATCCATCAACAACATCATTCAATCATCAAATATATTTACATCAACCAATCTCCTTTTGAACCAACCACAACCGAATCAACCAATCACTCTGATCATTTAGAATGTTGTCACCAGAATACAGTAACCAGAACCCAAGCAATAACCCAGAACACTGCAACAGCAAACAAAAGCAACTAAAAACATATTTTATAAGGTATACGCTACTTCCATGTGTCAAACCTGTGCCCATACGCGCTTTCCTCAAAGCGAACCAACGTACAGATATGCAAATCAAATTTATGATGTATACATTGCTTTGATATGAAGAACCAGCGTGTATACGCTTCTTTTATAAAGTGAACTTGCGTACAGATCTGTAAAATATGATTTAAACATAACAACAGTTCCAGACTTCAATCATACCTAGATCATCCTATTTACAGACTACAACATGCGCCAGTTATTCAGATACTTGATCAAACCACATAAAGATAATTCACTTCAAGCCTTAAGATCTTGATACATCATTAGATCTTATCCTTCATCAAGCACTAAGGTTCTTCCTCGGTTTAGATCAAGTACGACACCATAAGCCAATAACCTGCATATTAGATCTCACACTATATCAGATATTCGATACTTGCACACTTGGCCTAATGATCTTCTCCTCCTTTGTAGTTTTAGGCCTTTCTCAATACCATGGTCCAAAACCACTTAGGACAATACCTTGGACCAAATACCTGGGGTCAATACCTCGGACCCGATACCTTGGACCAATACCATGGATCAAAATACCATGGACCAAATACTTCAGACCAAACATTTAGTTTTCCAAGGTATACGCACTTTTCCTTTTGTGAAAGTGCGTGTATGTATATGCGACTTGTATACAGTGAACCCATGTGTATACGCGGCTTGGTCAAAGGTGAACCTACGTATACCTCTCTTTCTTCATTCTGTGTAATCTGATCTATAATTTGTGTTGTTAACCTGCAGTACTGTGATCTGTTATCTAAGTGAGTTTCTTTCTGAACTGATTCCTTGAAGCTGCCCTACATTTCATCACATTTGTAAACACTCCTGTCATGCATTCTGTCACACCTGATATCTCTTCTATAGATTCATCTAGTTACCATATACAAGAGAGTTGTTCTACTACAAGTGGGTTGTCATCAAGTACAATACATACATCATAATGCCAACAAACTCCCCCTTTGGACTTGATGGCAACATTTATACCATGTCACTCTCCCCCTTTGACATCAAGGGCAAAGGGTAATGCTCCCCCTAAGTGCATGTTGAATTCTCTGATATGCTAAAGTGCTGACTGAGATCCCATGATTGAGCCCATGCTCCCCCTGAGCATAAGCAAAGTCTACAAAAATATGTTCTAAAAGAAGAACATGACTCTATGCATACATCACAAATGACCTTCCTATCACCAATGACTCATACATGCATCCTTCTCCCAACAAAGTGGGGATATAACAAATTTGACTCGTCCACCCAATCAAGTGGGGATATATCAATTGTTTATAAAAGTCAAAAACAAGAAACATTACATCATTCATCCCATGCATAGTGGGGTTAAAAATTAGGTCTTTTCATGACTGTTACATTAAAATATATACATGACATATATAACATAGACAAAATGTCTTAAACAAGACCATGATAGTCATCAGCAACTATCATCAGTAGCATTTTTCAACAGCATCCAAGCCAGTAACCTATATATGTCCATCAATAGTTCCCAAAATATCATCAACCATGTTCTCCCCCTAAACCTGTACCACCTGTTCATTGTTAGATCTTATCATTTCATATGTCAGTAAGAGATATCAAAGCATCATCATCAATCAGATATACATCAAGTGATCAATAACACTATGAGGACCAATATATCAGCAGATTGAAATCATCATCAAATAGAGCAGATAATTGTCAGAACCATAGAAGACCCCCTTTTTCCTGAGTCTGGCCCACTATTTTTCTTCAAACCAACATATACGCGACTGTCCACAGAAACTCGCGTATGTATGCGATTACACTTCAAGAAACTTGCATATAACCACCTTTTCCTGAAAATAGGATTTAACAGCAGGATGATGCAGAAACTACTCCCAGCTTTTGTCTGAGATATTCAAATGTCTCTCTAGGCAGTGGTTTAGTGAATATATCAGCAACTTGTTCTTTGGAGGGAACATACTCCAATTTGAATTTTTGTTCAAGCACTTGTTCACGTAGGAAATGATATTTGATGGGTATGTGCTTGGTCTTGGAGTGCATGACTGGATTTTTTGAAATACTGATGGCACTTGTATTATCACATAGAATGGAGATGGGTGGAGTACATGTGATCTAAATATCTTGCAAGGTTTGCATCATCCAAAGTAATTATGTGCAGCAAGATGTAGAAGCCATGTATTCTGCTTCAACTGTAGATAATGCAATTGAACTTTGTTTCTTGTTGAACCAAGACACCAACCTGGAACCCATATAGAATGCACCACCACTAGTGCTTTTTCTATCATCAACACTTCTTGCCCAATCTACATCTCTATATGCATGAAGTGTAAGATCAGTATCTCTAGGATACCATAAACCAAAGTTCTGTGTTCCTTGAAGATATTTGAAGATCCTTTTGACTGCCTAAAGGTGAGATTCCTTTGGATTTTCTCGGAATCTTCCAACTATTCCCACGGCATGCATGATGTCCGGTCGAGTACCTGTTAGATAAAGTAGACTACCAATCATGGATCTGTAAGTTGGTTGATGTATCGTTTCAGATTCATCATTTGAGCTGAGACTACGTCCTGTTACCATTGGAGTACATACTGGTTTAGAATCTTCCATGCTGTACTTTTTCAGGATCTGTTTGAGATATTTGGTTTGTGAGAGAAAAATACCATCTTTATTTTGTTGAACTTGTAGACCAAGAAAGTAGGTAAGCTCACCAAGCAAGGACATTTCAAATTCTTGCTGCATTACTGAAGCAAAATTTTGACTCATGGATTCTTCATTGTTACCAAAAATGATATCATCAACATACACAACAATTATTAGCAATTTATCAGTGCCCATATTTGTATATAGATTGCTATCTGTTGACCCCTTTGAAAAACCATGTTGGTGGAGACATTTGCCAAGACGGTAATACCATGCCCTTGGAGCCTGTTTTAGACCATAGACATCTTTCCTTAGTTTGCATAAAATTTTTGCATCATTTCCAAGAATGAATCCTTCTGGTTGTTCAATATAGACTTCTTCTTCTAAGTCTCCATTAAGAAAGGCAGATTTTACATCCATTTGGTATACTTTGAATTTCTGAAAACTAGAAAGAGCAAGAAACATTCTGATGGCTTCAAGTCTAGAAACAGGTGCAAAAGTTTCTTCAAATTCTATACCTTCTTGTTGAGCATATCCTTTACAAACAATTCTGGACTTGTTTCTAATAACTTCTCCATTTTCATTCAGCTTGTTTTTGAATATCCATTTAGTTCCTATGATATTCTTATCATGAGGTCTAATAACTAATTCCCAAGTATTATTCTTTTCAATTTGCTCAAGTTCTTCATTCATGGCCTTGACCCAACATTCATCTCCGCATGCTTCATTTACATTTTGAGGTTTAGTGGAAGATAATAATGCTAGATAGCTTGAAGCTTCGGCAGTGGTTCTTCTAGTCTGCACACCTGCCCCTTTTTCTCCTAAGATTTGAGCTTTTGGATGATTTTTCTAAACATACTTGGACAGATTTTTTTCTTCTATCATTATCTCTTCTTCTGGTGCTTCATTGGTTTTCTTCTTCAGAATCAGTGTCATTTGATGTGGGAAAATGATCCTCATCTTCTTCATTGTCATAATCTTTGGTTTTTATCTATTTTGGATTTTTGCATGCTTCATCAACCACAACATCAATACTTTCAATAATTTTACCAAGTCTTTTATTGTAACATTTATATCCTTTACTTCGGGAAGAGTAGTCAAGAAGAATACCTTCATCTACTCTAGGTTCAAACTTACCAAGTTTTTCATCAGTCCTTTTGATGTAACATTTGCTTCCAAAAACTTTGAAGTATTTAACAGTACGAGTCTTACCATACCAAAGTTCATGTGGAGTTTGAGTGTTGTTTACCCGAACATTTTCTTGATTGAGAATAGTGACGGCGGCGAATGCAGCTTCACCCCAGAAGGTTGCAAGAGTTCTAGATTCATCTAGCATAGCACGAGCCATTTGTTGAACAATTCTATTCATCCTTTCTACCACTCCATTTTGTTGAGGAGTCCTTGCGGTGGAGAACTACCTTTTTATTCCATGTTGTTCACAAAAGTCAAAGAATTCATCCGAGGTAAATTCCCCTCCTCGATCAGATCTGAGGCATTTGATTTTGCGATCTGATTCATTTTCAACCAAAGCTTTGAAGGCTTTGAACTTTTCAAATGCTTCATCTTTATGCTTTAGAAGACCTATCCAACACATTCTAGAAAAATCATCAATGAACAATATAAAGTATTCTTCTCCATGAGGTGACTTTTTCCTTGATGGACCACATAAATCAGTATGAACAAGTTCAAGAGGCTTACTAGCTGACCCTTCCTTTTCGATGAATTGAGATCTGGTTTGCTTACCGAATTGACATGATTTGCATATAGTATTTTTAGGAATGTTGATATTTGGAAGATCACGAACAGCGTAGAATCTGCATGCTTTTCTTATTTGAGAAAAGCTTAGATGTCACAAGCTTCTGTGCCATAGCCATTTTTCATCATTTTTGCTTAGATAGCACTGTTGTTGTCCTCCCTTGAGTATCTATAGGTTGTTTGGAGTTCTTGTCCCTTTCATCACAGTTTCTCCTATAGTAAGCTCATGAACAACACATCCATTTGATCGAAACACTAATTCATTTCCTTGATCACACATTTGACTCACACTCAACAGATTATGCTTTAAGTCATCAACATACATAACATTCCTAGCTTTAACTTTTTCTTTTAAGAAAACAGAGACTTTACCTTTTATGACAGCAAGAGTGTCATTTCCAAATGACACACTCTTTTCCTTTTCTGAGGCATTATATGAGTGTAGTTTTTCTCTGTCACTTATCATGTGTTTTGAGCATCCACTATCGATGTACCACTGGTTTTCTTGTCCTTCTGCATACAAGGCTATACCACATCTTTCTATTTGTGGTTCTTTATTTCTCCATATTTTGGGATTTAATGGAGTTTTCTCTTTTTGAGATATTTGCCGAAATTTACTCCTGCATTCAGATTTTTCATGGCCAAATTTGTTACAGATTGAGCATTCTATTTCATTTTCAAGAAGAAAAAAGTTATTATAGGAACTTTTCTTGATCCCTGTCACATTCCTTTGATTTCTTGCTTCTCTAGTCATGATAGTTTTGTAAGAAACACATTCAGTAGCTTTTTGTCCAAAATTATGACATGAGAAACATTGACCTTTAAAGAAGTTCCTGCGATTATCGAATCTACTGACCTGTTGATTGTAGTGGAAGTTCCTCCTACTGACTTGTTGATTGATATTCTTTGAAGCAAATTGAGTATGATTTACCTGAGGTTGATTGTGGCTTCTGTTCATCCTTGAAGTAAATTGAGCCTGATTCACCTGGTGATCTGCTTTATGCCTTTGCTAATGATTATCGAACTATTCACTACTCTTTGTTGCATCATGATAGCTTTTAGTGGAGGTTGACGGCTTCTGTGATTGAGATGTTTCTTCAGTATATGCAAGACCTGTCTTTATCAGAGGAGAGCACTGCACTTTGATAATTTCATTTAAGGTTTCTGATCCTTTAGCAAATCTAAGATTGAGAGCTTTGTTTTCTCAAGATCCTTTCTTGGACCCACAATTTCACATTCTATCTTTTCATTGTGTTTTTCTCTTTCAGCAAGTTGGTATGTCAAGGTATCTCTAATCATATTCTTTTCTTCTAAACATATTTTGAGTTTAGATATTTCTTCATAAAGGTCATATTCATCTAAAGCATCCAAAAAATCATCTTCTTCATAAGCCATCAGAAGTCTATAGTCATTACTATTTCATCTTCATCACTATTTGATAAACCATCGCTATCTTCATGAGTATAGTAGCTCTTTTTACTTACACTTTATTTTCTATTCCATTTTGCAGTTTCCTTCCCTTTATCATATTTATCTTTATGAGTACATTTGGCAGCATAATGACCAACTCTACCACAGGAAAAACATTTGAAAGGTAGTTTACCGTTGAATCTACTGGAACCCCGTTGAAGATTTTTGACAAAGTTTGCTTCCTCTTCTATTCATTGAGTTCTTCTTTTCCTTTTGCTGAAGCTTTAAATGCAACTTCTCTCATATCTGATGGACCTCCTTTTCTCATCTCAAAGGCAGTTAAGATTCCATGAATCTGTGTCACAGTAATAGTCTGTAGATCCTTCTTTTCTTCTATGGCAGATACTTTTGATTCAAATTTAGCAGATAAGGATCTTAAAACTTTTTCAACTAAGGTAACTTCCTTTATCTCTTCACCCAGATTCTTCATTTAATTAACAATCTCATCTATATGTAAGAAGTAACTAGCTACACATTCATCATTGTGCATCTTGAGAGTTTCATATTGAATTCTAAGAGTTTGTTGTTTAGCACGTTTTACCTTAGAGTCTCCTTCGTAGCTTAGAACGCTTTTGTACCATATTTCTTTGGCTGATTTGAGCTGCATAACTTTGACAAACTCTGATTGTGACACACTTCCCAATAATGTATTGACATCCTTGGCATTGGTTTCATATTGCTTTTTACCTGCTGCATCTATAGGAATTGCTGATGGAAATGTATATCCTCCTTCCACGATTTCCCAGACATCTATTCCAAGAGATTGAAGATAGGTTGTGGTTCATACCTTCCAATAAACAAAGTTGCTCCCATCAAAGATTGGCAGTCTGATGGATCCCCCGCTTTCTTGATTATTCATGATGATGGATCTTCCTTCAAGCGATCAAGCTTCTTCTGAAGGACCCGCTCTGATACCAATTGTTGGAAATAATACTAAGAGGGGGGGGTGAATTAGTATTATCAAACTAATAATTTTTCATTTCCATAATCAGATTCATATACGCTACTTCAGTTAAGGGAACTTCTGTGTACACGCAACTGTGTTTAGTGCAACTAGCGTATATCCATCAAACTTATGATTCAGTTAATTCATCATATATTGATCTTTAATCAGTGAATCAGAACCATATAAATAGTAACCATGTGCAGTAAAAACAGAACAGATCATCACACATAAGAAACACCCATGAACACCAAGATATAAGGTGGAAACCCAATGTGGGTGAAAACCACCTGCTACAATCGTCTCTGTCTTCTTTTAATAATAAGAGAATTATGTTTACAATTTTTGTGCTGCTACAGTCTTATACCAATACACAGGCTTCTACCTGCAAAAGGCTACAACCTTTTCTCGTTCTCCAGCTTATACTGGAAGGGAGCTACAACCCCCTGGCTCTTGTACTAGTTGATATGTTTACTAGTACATAGGTGTCGGCCTACAGAAGGCTACAACCTTCTCTTTTCTTCCAAGGACCACGTTTCATAAATTTTTAGACTGGATCCATCAACAACATCATTCAATCATCAAATATATCTGCATCAACCAATCTCCTTTTGAACCAACCACAACCGAATCAATCAATCACTCTGATCATTTAGAATGTTGTCACCAGAATATAGTAACCAGAACCCAAGCAATAACCCAGAACACTGCAACAGCAAACAAAAGCAACTAAAACATATTTTATAAGGTATACGCTACTTCCATGTGTCGAACCTGCATGCATACGTGCTTTCCTCAAAGCGAACCAGCGTACAGATATGAAAATCAAATTTATGATGTATACGTTGTTTTGATATGAAGAACTAGCGTGTATACGCTTCTTTTCTAAATTGAACCTGCATACGGATCTGTAAAAAGATGATTTAAACATAACAGCAATTACAGACTTCAATCATACCCAGATCATCATATTTACAGACTACAACATGTGCCAGTTATTCAAATACATGATCAAACCACATAAAAATAATTCACTTCAAGCCTTAAGATCCTGATACATCATTAGATCTTATCCTTCATCAAGTGCTAAGGTTCTTCCTCAGTTCAGATCAAGCACGACACCATAAGCCAATAACCTACATATTAGATCTCACACTATATCAGATATTCGATACTTGCACACTTGGCCTAATGATCTTCTCCTCCTTTTATAGTTTTAGGCCTTTCTCAATACCATGGTCCAAAGCCATTTAGGACCAATACCTTGGACCAAATACCTGGGGTCAATACCTCGGACCCGATACCTTGGACCAATACCATGGATCAAAATACCATGGACCAAATACTTCAGACCAAACATTTAGTTTTCCAAGGTATACGCACGTTTCCTTTTGTGAAAGTGTGTGTGTACGTATACGCGACTTGTATACAGTGAACCCACATGTATACGCAGCTTGGTCAATGGTGAACTTGCGTATACCTCTCTTTCTTCATTCTGTGTAATCTGATCTATAATTTGTGCTGTTAACCTACAGTACTGTGATCCGTTATCTGAGTGAGTTGCTTTCGGAACTGATACCTTGAAGCTGCCCTGCATTTCATCACATTTGTAAACACTCCTGTCATGCATTCTGTCACATCTGATATCTCTTCTATAGCTTCATCTAGTTACCATATACAATAGAGTTGTTTTGCTACAAGTGGATTGCCGTCAAGTACAATACATACATCATAATGCCAACAGACTTGTGTTGTTAAATTGAGATTGGAAAGCTTATCATCTAAGGAAAGGGTTGGAGGCATTTTTGAGGAACCCCTTGACATCAAGGCAAAGGTTGTAAGGCTCTTCTTTATCCTTGCATTAATGCAAATGAATCATTTTTTGTAGTCTTATTGAAATGACGAATGGTTTGGAGTTCTTTGAATATTTATTAAGGCAATTTCAATTTCTAATCTCCTTGATCATTAGATTAAGCTTGTTTGAATTGTTATGTTGCATATGTCTTTGATATTTCTTACTTTTGTGGTTACGGGTCTTTTTAAGCATTCAGAAGCTACATCAAGACAAGTCGGGATCTTCATCAAGCATTTCGCAAATATGTAAGAGGCTTATTCACCATCTTTAATATTCATAATTCAAATGAAGTAAGCTTAGGGAAAGAGTTATTCAATTGTTTGTTTGTTTCTAGTTTCCTTTAGGATCTAAGGAGATGGCTCTTGTCAGCAAGAGGGATTTATCTTCCTAACAAATTGGCGACCATACTAGGGAACGTTATTGTTCTCTTCTCTTTTATTGGTTTTGCTTCCTGATCTTCTTTGTCTAGCTAGACCTGAGTGTTACAAACTTTATGATCTTTCAAATCCTTTTTGTTTGATTGCTTTTTTTTTCTTGGATATCCTAGACCTGCGTGATTTTTATTCATACAGAGAGCGCAGATCCGTGCAATTTGTGTGTTAATAAACTTGCGCATGCACACTGGTTTACACTGCTTACATGCACAGTTCTAATAATTTTTTGAAAAAAAAGCTTTTCTTATACGCAAAGTCTAAATTTTGGTTTTTGAAAGCATCATTATATTTGTTTCAGCTTTCCAATATCTTTTTGAACTTTTTTGAGTGCTTTATGAAGTCTTTCTGGGAAATTGATCCCATTTGCAAAATTGGTTAACGTTTTGTTTGGCTTGCTTGTTGATTGATCAAAAAGAGATAGGTTTTCCTCAAGATTATTGCATTCCTGTCCTTTTCTATCAAATATACCAGATCCATTATCAATATTGCTTATTTATGAAGAAATTCTTTGTTTAATTGCAAATTAGGGTTTCTCATAAATTAGTGTGTTTTATGAATAATGATTGTCATTTCTGAATGATTAAAAGAATTTGCTTCTTTTTAGTTTGGATTCCTTCATAATTTCACTGTTGGAATCATTTGTTAAAAGCATTCATTAAGAAAATTGCATTTTTTCAAACTCTTGTTTGATTCCTTTGTGTTTTTAAACTTTCGAGTGATCAGTGATAAAGGACATTTTGAGTTTGTTTATTCTTTAGGAAAATTTGAAATCTTGGTTTATTTTTGCATCTATATTTCATTCAAAGTGAGATTGGCTTGCTTGTGAAAAGAATTTTAAGTTAAGTTTTGAGTATTGCATTTTTTATTTGAAACAAAAATCAAAGAAACTAATACTTTCTCATATATAGGATTTCATTTAACAATAGATTACAAATTGCATGTTTGATTGCATTAGAATTTCGAGTCGAATCATAATATCGTTAGTTTCACTCTTATTGCCTATTGAGTAAATAACATATTAATAACACAACGTTAAATAAAATCAATTAGTATTTTACATTTTTTTAGGGCTCTTACCACCTACAGTAGCTTAAATGTAGGGATTTGGAATAGGGAAGGAAGTAAACTTTCCAAAGCTACAAACAGGTAATAGAACCTTGAGTTAGGGAGAGAAATCCAATTATTTCAGTTTTACTCTGGGAAGCTCTTCTTATACATAAGTTAAGCACGAGACCATGTCAGATTTTTTGAAGTGATTGTACCCACTTCATTGGCTATGATAGAGAATTTACACGTATTTCAATGGTGTCGAAGGGTACTTGGGGTCGATTGATAGTAAACCTCCAATTAACCATGTTGAGGAGCTTTCAAGGGGATTGAGCTTTGTTACTCTGCCCTTGCGTGTATGTCTAATTTACGATTGTCCCCCCCAGGTGAAATTGTTGTAGTCAGTAAAATTAGTGACCATAGTCTTAGGACTCTACCTACGGTGATGGTAGAGGGAAGGTCCTGATGTACCTAGAACAGACGTTGAAGGGACTCACTTGGACTTTTTGGAGGGTAATCTTTCCTCGAGATGACATAAACGATGTTACTTGCACCAAACTATTTCATTAAGCAAGTTGTCAGGGTAACTGGTTCCAAACGCTCATATCTATAAAGTTTTTCACTATGATCTTTGTGATGTTGGATTTCATCACCAACTAGTAAATATTGATCTTTGTGACACGCGAGTCTGTATGGTTTGAAATCCTAGATTTATTAGCGTGTGTTACTTTCTTTGTTTTCAAATTTTTAGAGACTTTAGGTGTAACTTTGATATTGTGTGAACTATTAATCCAAAAAATTCATCATGGTTGAATTATCGACACAATCATGTAGAATTTTGGGTCAACCCCTTGAATATAATTCGAGTCAGCTAGAAAATAAAAAACTGAAAAATCAAAATCAAAAGGATCCAAGATTATAGATGAACCTGAAACTTCTACTATTATAGAATCTGATGTAACAGGAACTAAAGTAAATCAACCAAAAATATCTACTATTCTAGGACCTAAAGTAACAGAATTTGAATTTGATCAACCTCAAACATTAGAATCACACAGAAGTAACTTACCTAATAGTTACCAAACTTATTCAATCAAAATCAGATACTAGTGAAACTTCGGACTCTCAATTCACAGAACCAGATATCGAAGAACCTAAGTCTCACATTTCTAGAACTGAATCACCTTCAACTGCTTTAGCCCCTACTCCTCCATGATCATCGCGATTAAAACTCCTTATTACCAATAGTCTACATCCTAGTCTTATTAGTATCGAATAACTTGCTTCTAACGAAGAGGAAGAATCATCTAATACACTAGCTTTTACCAGTGACCAAACTGATTTTCGGGAACTTCTCTTTTCCTCTTTTCGACCTGACCCTTGGTATTTTACACCTTTGAACTTTTTAGGTCAAGGCATTCCATGATACACTACTCCTTATTCTATTGTACCAGGTTTTGATTTTACTAGAATGAGCTTTGGAACCATGTCGTCATATACTTCTATGTTTTATACTCCTTCAAAATCAACTTTATATGGTGGCCCATCAATCCCTCCTGGATATAAATCTCTTTATGGGACATATTTTGAAGCTTCTCTCTCAAATCAACCTTTAACTATGTCAACTAGTTTAACTAATCCTACACTTCAGGGTTTGACATCTGATTAGTATATAAACATGATTTCCGACAATGTAGGTAATCCTTAAACAAACCCAATAGGTAGTTATTACCCACCTTGGGGGAAACCATCATATCCTCCTCCAAGACGAAAACCTTTAGTTGGATCTTATCCCACAAGTGGAGGGAAACCTCCTACTAGAAATTATCCACCTTATGGTTAGATCCCTCAAGCCAGTTTGGGGCAACCTATTGTTGGTACTCCATTCCCCAGGATGAACCAATCTGGAATTCTTCATATAACCATCATCCATTGTTAGTTGCTCCTTAAGTGCCCATATATCAACCTGTCAGATAGCCTATTCAGCAAATTCATGTTCAAGGAATTCCTATGCAAGTCCAACAGCTTGTTCAAGGTAATCCATCAACACCTACTCAGCAACCTTTCTAGCAACATGTCTAGTGTTCTCCAGAAACCCTAGTTCAGTCTATTGTGCAAAAGTTTGTTCAAAATCCAGTTCTTAGTTCCCCACAAGCTCCCATCCCAGGAGTATCACAAGTAATTGTTCCAATTACTTCTCAAGTAATGGTGCAGCCAACTACTCAAACTATTCCTTGAGTATTTGTTTATCAAACTCTTCTTACAGTTCATTTTATACCCCATATACCTGTGGTGCAATGTGGTATACCATATGTTCAAACATCGTTTCAAGGACTGGTTCTGCAAGGTCAACCCAAGATTCATTTTTTCAAGGCCAAACTTTTCAAAATCAATTCGTTCAAGGTCAACCCTTCCAGAATCAACCCTTTAGAGGACATTTTATCTAGGGTCAAATGGGTCAGGATCCTCCCTTCCAGAATCAATCGTACCTCAGTCATACTTTTCTAGTACCTATTCAATCGTAGTTTGGTATGGCTCATCCTGGATATCTGGGAGGTATGAAAATTCCAATTGCTCAGGCTATTTCAAGATATCCTAGGTATCCTCCCCCAAGAATAAGAGTCGTCCCTCGAGGTTATCAATACCCGCAACGGGATCCTAACCATCAGTTACCATTTATTGTAACTTTGGATTTACCAGACCTATCTCGGTTAACAAATGATCCCATTTTTTATCTACCATTTTGGCCACCAATCCCTACAAAGTTACCTAGTGACATTCCAAAATTTGAAGGTAAATTGGGAGAAGACCCATCAAACCATGTCATGACTTATCATCTTTGGTGCACATCAAACTTGTTAATCAATGATTCCATTAGATTACGTCTTTTCCAATGGACCTTAACTAGTTCAGTAGCCAATTGGTATGTTGATTTACCGCGAGGTTCTTTTAGTACTTTCAATTCCATAGACATTGTCTTTCTGACACATTTTCAGTTGCCCATTCGTTATGAATAATGGTACTGGACTTTTAAATTATTTAAAACAGTCAACATCAACTCATATTTTAGATCATATTCATGAATGGAGGCGAATACGTCGTTTAGTTAAATTTTATATTCCAAACCATATTTGGCTGAATCATAAAATCACTTCTACCAGGATCTACCTAAGTTCATAAAATCACTTTTACCAGTAATTACTGAAGATGTTTCCAAGGGTTGTGTTGTAACTAAATGAAAAGTTATCGCTCATGCCCAATTCTTAGATCTCGTTTATACTCAATCTAGCACTTTGTATGAAAAAATTCAGATCTGCCTCATCCAGGTCAAACCAATCCAAACTTTACAGGATCACACACCATTGATGGTGTGATTCGTTCTGTTAGCCAAGAATCTAAGCCTAAAAATAAAAAGTATAAGAAAACTCAGATATTGACTTTACCTGATTCGCCCAAAGAAGATCCTTCTCCTAAAATTACTTCTAAAATTAATGGCATAGATTCGTCTACTAGCAAGAACAAGCAATCTAGAGGTAAAAAGAAAGGAAAAGGTAAAATGAAAGAAAACACTGCTCCTATGGAGAATTCAAACAATAAAGAACCATCTAAAAACAAAAAAACAAAAAAAAAACACCCACTCCCGTTGTTCTGAAGGATCCATTTCATCCTTTAGACAGTAATATTGTCTCCCATATACCATATTCCTCTTCCACATCGGCAAACATCATGATGATGTCTTCACCAGTTATGGTAGCTATGAGATCCAAAGACAATGGATCAAAAATTCCTATTGTAAATGGAGATGATTCTAGTTTACCTGATCTAAACTCCACATCCACTCCTATTGCTTCTTAACCTTTGCATATTGAGGAACCCAATCTTGATATGGTAATTCAACCGCCAGATAAAGGTATTCTTCGAAAGTCAACTTGTAATCCTCATGCTAGACCTACTCAGAATTACAACATTGTTGAAGATCTAGCCATGTCACCTTCAGCAATGTCATCTCTCGAAGTGCTTCAGACTTGTCCAGCATAAAGGAAATTAATATTATCAACTATAGGAGCAGTATATCCTCAAGACTCGAATCTAATCATTTTTTATATCGAAAATCATGTACCACGGCTCCCACATCAACTGACGATTCAGTTACCAGTTTTTGTCAAATCTAGACGAGTTTTTCAAATATTAATTGACGAAGGAGGGTCTACATGCATTATGACTATTGCTTTTTGGAAAGACTTATATTATCCAACGATCATTCAGTGTCCCATGACTTTGAAGACATTTGATGGAAGAGGTCTTTGTCCTTATGGAATTTTGAATGATCTGCCCGTAGAATTAGAGGGGAAAACAGTTGTGATTGAAGTTGAGGTTGTCTTTGCTCAACTTGATTACAACATTTGACTTTGCCGATGTTGGACTTATGCCATGTCTGAAGTGGTCCCCTCGTTTTTTTGAATGATTATGTTTCCTCATAAAGAAAAAATTGTAAAAGTAGGTCATTTGTCCTATTATACTTCAAACCCTAACTCTGTGGGTAGTGTTCCTTTTGTTGGAAAATCAACTACTCTATATGAATATATTGGTGTTGGTCTACTTAAAAACTCATGGGAACTTTCGCGTTCCCTCCACTAGATTTTCCTCATAATGTTTCCCATGTCAATATGATTACATCAAGCACATTTGAGCCTTTTTATCCTTGGAAAGTGCCTTTAGATTTAGAATTAACCTTATACAGGAGTGAGATGCCTCTTAGCCCTTTTGAATTGGCTCATCAAGCAGTTCAGTCCTTTTCCAATGCAACAACATCTGAAAATGATCGATTGAATACGATCATCGATGATTATTCTCATTTGTCTCGTTTGGAACTAATATCAACGCATACTCCTTTGATGGGAACTTCATAACTGATGAAGGGATTATGGAGGTAATGATGTTGGATGAAATTCCATGGGACGATTACCATCATCACTCATCTTTCTTACCTTTCCTTGACAAAATCGAGAATGATTTTTCATCTATGTTTTCGCCTAAGATTGTCAATGATCCTAAATGTCTGATCCTTTATTGAATCTGAAAATAATTTAAGAAATTTCAACATATAAAGTCCTATTTCAGGAATTATGTGACATTTTTGCCTGGCCTTACGAATAAATTCCAGGAATCGATCCTAGTATTCTAGTGCATGAAATAAAGACTTATCTTGATGCCAAACCTATTAGGCAAAGATCGTGTCTAATTCATCTGCGAAACGTTGCTGCTATAAAAGTTGAAGTTGAAAAATTGTTAAAAGCATTTTTCATTTACCCTGTTCCATTAACTAATTGGGTATCAAATATTGTACCAGTCAATAAAAAATAAGGAACCATTGGAGTATGTGTCCATTACAGGGATATTAACAAAGCTTATCCAAAGGACAATTACCCAACCCCGTATATCAACCAAATTGTTGATAATTGTGTCGGAAATGAGATTTTCTCTTTTCTTGATGGCTTTTTCGGCTACAATCAAATAAACATACTCCCTATTGATCAGCATAAAACTGCATTCATCTGTCCATGGGTAACTTTCGCTTATCGCAAACTCACATTTGATTTGAAGAATGTTGGTGCAACTTTTCAAAGAGAAATGTCTTACGTGTTTCATGATATCAAACATATTTTTCAACCCTACCTACATCACCTACCGGCTCATTCAATGAAATGGAAATATCATCCATCACATTTGAAAAAAAAATATCATCAGACGTAGGCACTACAATATTCTTTTGAACCCGCACAAATGTGTTTTTGGCATACAATCCGATCGACTTCTAGGTTTTATAGTTTCAAAAGAAGGCATTTGTGTTGATCCTTTGAAGGTAAAGGCAATTATGAACTTGCCTGCTCCTTCTACACTTTGTCAACTCCTAAATTTGGAGGGGAAAGAAAAAAAATTGCGTAGATTAATTCATAAATATGTCAAACTGACCCAAGGTTTTACCCAACTTTTGAAAAAGGGCATTCCTTTCATTTGGGATGAGCTTGCTAAAAAATATTTTGATGCATTAAAATACGCGTTAACCCATGCACCATTATTGCATCCACCTGATTATCATCGGGATTACTTTCTATACCTGGCTACATCAGATGCCACCATTTCCATGGTATTAGTACAGGAATATGAGTTTAACAATGAACATGTGATTTACTATCAAATACAAAATCTCACTAAAACTAAGATCAAATATGCACATGTGGAGAAACTAGCCTTGGTATTTGTTCAATTTGTTCAACGCTTTTGTCTCTATATACTTTTGCGAAAAACAACTGTCATTTTAGATTGCAGCCCTATGATGTATATTCTTACCAAACAACTGCTACGGGGGAATATTGAAAATGGATAGTTATATTACAGGAATTTGATTTAGAAATTGAAAGATCTAAATCAAACAAATATTTAGTTTTCATTAAGTTGTTATGTGACTTTCCCTATACTGATACTGAAAGAGTGTTAGAGGATTCTCTTGCCAATGAATCTCTCTTTCTAATCAGTAAATCTGATCCCTGGTATAGAGATATCATTATATATCTTCAAACCAAAAATTTTAGGCCTGAATTATCTCAAACTCATCGTTGTCACATTCCCTACTCATCCCAGCAACACAATATTGTTGGAGACACTCTTTATAATCGCGGTGTTGATTTTATTTTTTGATGATGTTTAGCTCTTCAAGAGGCTGAAAACGTATTGAATGATTCCATTCCGGAGTGTATGGTAGTCATATTTCTGGATATTCCACTACCCAAAAAATATTGCGCGCTAGTTATTGTTGGCCATCTATGTTTAAGGATTTCTCATTGCAATTCGAAAATTCCATAATTTCTAGTTTATGATCATAAGATGTGAGCGCCCCCACCTCCTCTTCACCCTATTATAGTTGTTGGTCCTTTTGCAAAATGGGGCATAGATTTCGTTACATGTAACCAGCACTCGATTCGAGGGCATGGGTATATTATTCTTGCAGTTGATTATTTTACGAAATGGGCTAAGGCAATGCCTACATACAAGGACGATGAGGAACCTGCAACAATTTTCATTTTCAATAGTGTAATTTATCAATTTGGTGTACCACAAACCGTAGTTACAGACCATGGTAGCCATTTTCACTATTTTATGATGACTGAACTATTTGCAGAGCTCGGCCTATGCCATGATAGCTCTTCGCCTTATTAACCACAAGCAAATGGCCAAGTTGAAGTTGTCAATAAATTTTTGACAAACTTGATCAAACGGATAGTTGGTATTCATAAAGGAAATTGGCATACCATGCGTTTCCCAGCCTTGTGGGAATACCATACTACTGCAAAAACATCCCTAGTTTTTACTCCCTTCCAACTTCTTTATGTTTTGGAGGCAGAGTTTTTGATTTAATGTGGAATTCCATCTTTGAAACTAGCCATCAAATTATTACCAGTTACTTCTACAAAGGAAGAGATCTTTTTACATTAACACATCTTGATGAAACTTGTCGTGAATTTGCTCTAGCTAGCGAGGCTCATAAAAAATAAGTTAAGGCTCAATTTGATCAAAGCATGAACCCTCGTTCATATGCATAAGGTGACCTAGTCTTGGCCTATGATCAAGCTCATGATAAACGAGGTGCAGGTAAATTCGAGCCCATGTGGCATGGCCCTTACAGTGTAAAACGTGTATTAGCTAAAGAAGTCGATGAGTTGGTCGATCATGATGGTGTTTCTTTGGGAAATCCCAGAAATGGCCCTTCCCAAAAGAGATATTATGCATAAATATTTCGTGAAGATTTGTACATTATTTACATTTTCTTTTTGTGTACAGTAGTTTTAGCATTTTTTACAATCCACTACTACTTCTCCTGATTATCTTGTTTTACACTTGATTTGTAGATGTCGACATCTCCTCGAACTTACATTGGCTTTACTGATGGTGCTAGCTGTAGTACTAGAAATTTTTCTTCTGTAGCTTGGGTTATTTATTCACCCAATGATGAGTTAGTTTCTATTCATGGGATATGCCTTGGTCAAACAACGAATAACATAGCATAATATAGTGAAATTATTGAACTATTATCTGACACCATTTCATTTGGAATTCGACTTTTAATTGTTAGGTTAGTTTTGCAACTCGTAGTATTACATTTAAATAGCATCTACACAGTAATAATTTCGTCAATGTTAAGAAGGTTTTTACGAGTTTGTCTTTTGGAAAGGCAGTTTGATTATATTGAATATCAACACATTCCCAGAAATTTAAACCCATTAACCGATCCATTAGCCAACCATGTGTTAAATAGACATTTGCAACATTTTTAAGTAAAAGCAATATTCATCCACATTGAACAAAATAAGTTGAAATCAATAGTATTATTTCTCATTAGATAAATTTTGTAGACAGTTTGTTTTACAAAAAATATGTCATTTGACGACATAAGGCCCCGTGGCTTTTATTATCTAAATATGTTGATATAAAAAAAATATTAGCCCTAAAAGACTAAGCAGCTAAGCATGATGATGATCACGATAGCAGACTATAGCGCGAACAACTCGACGTAGCAGTCGCTTGAGTGATCCTGGAACCCAATTCACGTGCCTTTGTTACCGGAGAGGCAAATCATCTGTCCTAGTCTCGGGGAAGTCAATATTCAACCTCTCCAGGTTATGCTCTAGCTCTCCCAGTTCCTCTTCTACCTTTTGGTTAGGTGTTATAGCTGTTATGGGGTGGTCATCACGCCCATCAAAATGATGCAGTCTTGTTGGTCAAACTGGGCCCACATATGTATATGCATTTTGAATAATTAGCCTTGAAAGACAAAAAACACATAAAAATTAAAAAATTTAGATAAAACATCAAAGTGAGAAATTATTACCTAGGTCACCCCACTATGTCCCCGTTGTAAGAGGGATATTTGGGTCACCTCTATAATCCATCCCCGCATATGGAAAGTCTTCGATCGATATTATTTTCTAACTTAATCATGCCAAAAACCGAGGGACATATCATACCACTAGACCATTGTTTCTGTGACAAGCCAGAAGAGAGACACACCTAAGCATTCGTGGATCCTAAGGTCCTTCCTCATCCACTAAGATTTGTTGTGACCTAAGGAGTAGAATTCTCTCTAGAGAAAAATAAATCAAAATGGCACCATAACCGAACTTCTTCAGTCTGTCGTTCTTTACTCTAATCAGTTTTCCTTTCATGTTGACAACCACTGCCTCACACCAGTTAAAAATCATGGACTCCAAACACTCCACGACAGCGTGCATCTGAGCTTTCGTGGCCAATTGAAGGGTTGCACTGCCACAAAATTTGCTAACCGTGAAACCAATAGTCCTCAAAGCCAGATCCCCAATAGTCTTGATATTAATCCTGCCATCTATGAGTTGCGAATTCCCACATAAACGTCATAGGTATCTAGTAGTAGTGTCTCCACCCTGCCTCTACCCGAACAAATTAATCTTAGCTCCTCTATGGGAGAGCCCAGTCAAAAAGTATATATATCATTTCCCTCAATGGTGACATGATCATCATTGATCACAAAGCATTTGTCTTGGACATCCCATGACCATGCCAACCATGTCATGAGCTCTACCTAAGCTTTCATCCCTGGAATTATCCAATACTTGTAGAGGTCGCAACTTCTTTAAGCCTACATAGTGGCAGGATCATCCAAAGTAGCTTAATATTGGGCCTCATGTTCTCTCACCCTCCATTCCATGATAAAATGGCCAAATAGCCTTGAAATGACAATTAGAAGGAGTTAGAACAATTATTAAAACAAATTATGAATTTTTTGGTCGAAATTTTTGCATTTTTCAAAAGCTCTTGGCAACTGCGTGACCACCTTTTTGAAAACAGAGTGTAGTTGTGTGGATACTTGGGAGGGTTTCTACATAGGCGGTGTATTTTATTATACAAAAAATTATCAGCCTGCAGGAACTTGATGGAGAGTTCCCGCGCAGGGCTGCGGGTGCATTTTTTAAAATGGAACCCTCCCAAAAAATCACATGAATGCCTAAAAATGAAAAATAAACATATGAAAATGGACATAATGAAGAGATCTATTACCTGGAAGAAATGCCTCTCAATTTCGTCCACCGGTTTGCTCGAAATCAGCTTTGTAAGTATGGTGGTAAAAATCCCTCTTTCTGCTCTCCAAATGAGTAAAAAACAAATGGTGAAAATAGAATTATTTTTTCAACTTTTATAATTTTTTTAGGTGATTAAAATATTATTTTTATACCTAGGACCTTTTAAAAGTCAAAATTTTCAATGTTTTTACCCAAATATTGAGCAGTGATGATAATTGATTTGAGTTTGATGTGCATAATAGGTTACAGTGTCAAAATGAATCATTTTGACTACAAGCAGACTTTTATCACTTTCCATGCTCTTAAAAAACTAGGAAAAGCAAAACCATGGAGTCCTCTTTTCAGCCCTTTTCCGACTCTTAAAACATGAAAACATTTTCGAGCACTTGATTTTTCAAACTCGTAAAAGTAAATGAACAACCATCCACTCAGTATAAGTTTACCCTTTTACGAACTGAACTAGTCTATTTACGAAAAAGGTATACGTTGACTAATTATGGTCAATAGAGTTATCTCCTGCATTATTTTGTCCTTTTTCGGGCTTGAGGGACTAAATTTATGAAAAATAAAATGATGGATTTTTCTTATGTTTTTCTTCTTACTCCCTGAAACTGAAAATCACCGAGCTTTAATTTGTTTGGGCTCGTTAAAATTTTATGGTAAAAGAATTGAATGAGTTTCCTTTTTGTGTTTTTTCAAACTCTTAAAAGAAAACGACTTTGAATTACTTCGTTATTCGACTCGTAAAAATTAAACAATACAGGACTCATTAAGCATAATAATACCAAACCATTCCTTCTTAGGGTTCATTAAAAATACTAGGATGGACTCATCCAAAGGATGAGATTACAGGACAAGCCTATGTTATCCTCCTCAAACTTGTAAAAAATAAAGAGGTACTTGTCAGTGATGGTGAGGGGAAATTAGGAAAACGTGTTCACTTTACATTCATCATAAAGGTAGTATGTCGCTCTTGAACATGACACTCTATCACATTTATGTCTGGGTTGGGAAATCCATTTGTCTTACAATCGAACCTCATTGAAAGTCTTCAGCTGGTTTTGAGTATTATCATTAAGTTAAATGCTTCCAATTCAATTTTTGTCACTTTATGTGTTCAAGAGAAGTTCAACCTCAGTTCATGTTCCTTTGCAAATTTTATCCTTCAATCGCATCGGCCATCCCTAAGTAAGTCCTTGCAACTATTTTCCAAAACTTGACATTGTGTTTCGAGTCGTAGGCTTTCCTCCAATGGGTCGCTTCCTATCAACTTCGGCTAATTATCTAGGAATTTGATCTAGAAACCTTCAATACCTTGAGGCCTACATACCTTAATGGCAGGTTTATTGCCTTTGATGGTAGGTTCCCATCATTGGCCTTTGATCAAATGATTCTATGAGTGTTCGAATTCAAAACACTTATTCTCACCTCATAGATTGTACTGGGAGTACCTTTACAGCCATTGCCATTATTGATGGTTTCTCTCGCGCTTCTTAATGGTTCACATAATTGACCGGTAATCAAGTGGTTTCTACCATGTTCGACTTCAAGGCATTCACATGCATGGATAGATTTGTACTATGGATTGAGAGATAGAGGTCAAGACCCTGGATCTAGTTTTATCAATCCAAGTTGCGAGGAATTTTATATTCTAGATCATGTAGACCAATTTATAAAGGATGGTTGTGGCCATACTAAATCTACTATTGATATGATTCTTGAGTTTTCATGTACTTGTTCATTGAGTTAGATTTACTCCATGTATGGGAATGCCTACCTCAATGATGATTATATATATTTTCATTTTAATCCTTGAATGTTTCTTGTAGGTTTCTGACCATTATCTCTAATCCGGTCTTTGGCATGATAAAGCGCTTCAATATTTAAAACTTATTTTTCAAACTTTTCACTTTAGGGGGGAATCTGTTACACATCATTTTTTCACCATGAAACTTGATCAATATAAATGGATTTCTTGCCATCCATGAACATGTTTCATTAGCCTCCCTTAGAAGTCAAACAATGAAAAACCCCTTGAAGAAGATGAGAATTTTGGGGAAAATGGCTTGTATACCTTGTTAAGTATGACCTACGCACTTTTCCTAGAAGTTTCTAAACATTCATTGTATTTATCCCTAAGAACAGTGCAGAACTACGCTTTGTCTACCACCATAGACCGTGCAAGTGAATCAAAGAAAAGTAAAAATAAAAAGTGAGATCTAGAAGCATTGTTGGGCGAATATATCCCAACTGAAACCTCCTATGTCATATCTATTCGAGTCAAACTCCTCAAATGATGGATCTAATTCCCTTTCCTCAAGGAACCCTAATCCCCCAATTGGGTGATCTCATCCTCCGCTTTTGGATCTGAAACTTCTTCCTCTTTGCCTATAAATCGACCAGAGGGTAGAGGCATTGGGGATGTCAGAAAAGAAAAACTTATGTTGTTGGATTCAGATTGGTAAGCTTATCATCTAAGGAAAGGGTTGGAGGCATTTGGAAGAAACCTCATAACATCAAGGCAAAGGTTGTATGGCTCTTATTTATCCTTGAATTAATACAAATGAATCATTTTTTCCATTGTATTGTCTTACTGAAATGACGAATGGTTTATTGTTCTTTAAATGTTCATTAAGGCAATTTTAATTTCTAATCTCCTTGATCATTAGATTAAGCTTGTTTGAATTGTTATGTTGCATATGTCTTTGATATTTCTTATGTTTGTGGTTGTCAGTCTTTTCAAGCATTGAGAAGCTACATCAAGACAAGTGGGGATCTTCATCAAGCATTTCACAAATAGGTAAGAGGCTTATTAACCCTCTTTTATATTCATAATTCAAATGAAATAAGCTTAGGGAAAGAGTTATTCAATTGCCTATTTTTTCTAGTTTCCTTTAGGATCTAGGGAGATCATTCTTGTTAGCAAGAGGGATTTATCTGCCTAACAAATTGGCGACCATACTAGGGAACGTTACTATTCTCTTCCCTTTTCTTGGTTTTTCTTCTCGATCTTCTTTATCTAGCTAGACCTGAGTCTTATCAAATTTATGATCTTTCAGATCCTTTTGCTTTGATTGATTTCATTTTTATTTTTCTTGGATTTCCCAGACCTGCGTGATTTTTGTTCATACACAAAGCGCAGATCTGTGCAATTTGTGTGTTAAGCAACTTGCGCATGCGCACTCGTTTACACTACTTACCTGCGCAGTTCCTAGAAATTTTTGAAAAAATAGGTTTTATTCTACCCATAGTCTTAATTTTGGTTTCTAAAACTGTCATCATATTTGTTTCAGTTGTCCAATATAGTTTTGAACTTGTTTGAGTGCATTATGAAGTCTTTCTGGGAAATTGGTCCCTTTTGCGAAATTGATTAAGGTTTTGTATGGCCTATTTGTTGACTGATCAAAAAGAGATAGGTTGTCTTCAAGATTACTGTATTCCTGTCTTTTTCTATCAAATATACAAGATCCATTACCAATCTTGCTTATTTATGAAGAAATTCTTTGTTTAATTGCAAATTAGGGTTTCTCAGAAATTGTTGTGTTTTATGAAGAATGGTTGTCATTTATGAATGATTAAAAGAATTTGTTTCTTTTTAGTTTTGAATTCCTTCATAATTGCACTTTTGGCATCATTTGTTAAAATAATTCATTAGGAAAATTGCATTTTTTCAAACTCTTGTTTGATTCCTTAATGTTTTGAAAATTTCAAGTGATCAATGATAAAGGACTTTTTTAGTTTGATTGTTCTTTAGGCGAATTTGAAATCTTAGTTTATTTTTTCATCTGGATTACATCCAAAGTGAAATTGGCTTTCTTGTAAAAACAATTTTAAGTTAAGTTTTGAGTTTTTAATTTTTTATTTGAAACAAAAATCAAAGAAACTCTCGCTTTCTCATATATAGGATTTCATTTAACAATAGATTACAAATTGCATGTTCGATTGCATTAGAATTTCGAGTCGAGTCATAATATCATCAACTTCACTCTCATTACTTATTGAGTAAATAAAAGCTTAATAACACATCATTAAATAAAATCAATTAGTATTTTACATTTTTTAGGGCTCTTACAACCTACAGTAGCTTAAGTGTAGGGATTTGGAATAGGGAAGGAAATAAACTTTCCAAAGCTACAAATAAACAATAGAATCTTGAGTTAGGGAGAGAAATCCAAATATTTCAGTTTTTCTCTGGGAATCTCTTCTTATACATGAGTTAAACATGAGATCATGTTGGATCTTCTGAAGTGATCGTACCCACTTCATTGGCTATGATAGAGCGATTTTCATGTACTACAATGGTGACGAAAGGTACTTGGGATCATTTGAAAGTAAACCTCCAATTAACCACGTTGAGGAGCTTTCAAGGGGATTTAGCTTTACTACTCTGCCCTTGCATGTAAGTTTAATTTAGGACTATCCCCCAGGCGAAATTGTTGTAGTTGTTAAACTTAGTGACCATAATCCTAGGACTCTACTTAAGGTGACTGCAAATGGAATGTCCTATTGTACTTGGAACAGATGTTGATTAGACTCACTTGGAATTTTTGGAGGATAATAATTTCTCAGCATGGCATAAGTGAACTTACTTGCACCAGATTGTTTCATTAAGCAGGTTGTCCGGGTAACTGGTTCCAAATGCTCATATCTATAAAGAGTTTCACTTTGATCTCTGCGGCATTGGATTTCATCGCCAACTAGTAAATATTGATATCTGTGATAGGTGAGTTTGTATGGTTTGAATTCCTAGATTTATTAGCGTGTGTTACTTTGTTTGATTTTAATGTTTTAGAGACTTTAGGTGTAATTTTGATATTGTGTGAATTATTAATCCAAAAAAATCATCGTGGTTGAATTACCAAGACAATCACGTAGAATGTTGGGTCAACTCCCTGAATATATGTTGAGTCAGCTAGAAAAGATTAAAATTGAAAAATCAAAATCAAAAGGATCTGGGACTAAATTGAACCTGAAACTTATACTATTATAGAATTTGATGTAACATGAACTGAAGTAAATCAACCAGAAACATCTATTATTCTAGGACTTGAAGTAATAGAATATAAATTTGATGAACCTCAAAAACTAGAATCGCACTCAGAAGTAACTAATCCAATAGTTACCGAACTTATTCAATTAGAATCAGATACTGGAAAAACTTCAAACTCTCAGTTCACCGAACCAGATATCGAAGAACCTGATTCTAATGTTTTTGAGTTCCCCACAAACTCCCATCCCAGGACTATCACAAGTAATTGTTCCAATTACTTCTCAAGTAACGGTGCAGCCAAATACTCAAAATATTCCTCAAGTATTTTCTTATCGAATTCTTTATACAATTCAGTCTATACCCCAAATACTTGTGGTGTAGTCTAGTATACCATATGTTCAAACACCGTTTCAAGGACAGGTTCTACAAGGTCAACCCCAGAGTCATTTTTTTCAAGCCCAACCTTTCCAAGACCAAAATTTTCAAAATAAATTCTTCCAAGGTCAACCCTTCGAGAATCAACCCTTTCAAGGACATTTTATCCAAGGTAAAATGGGTCATGGTCCTCCTTTCCAGAATCAACCGTACCTCAGTCAATTGAAACTGCAATTTGGTATGGCTCATCCTGGATATCTGGGAGGTATGTAAATTCCAACTACTTGGTATATTCCAAGGTATCCTGGGTATCCTCCTCTAGGAATAGGACTCGCCCCTCAAAGTTACCAATACCTGCAGTAGGACCCTAACCATTAATTACCATTATTACAACTTTGGATTTACCAAACCGATCTCGGTTAACAAACGATCCCATTTTTTATCTACCATTTTGGCCGCCAATCCCTACAAAGTTACCCAATGACATTCCAAAATTTTAAGGTAAATCAGGAGAAGACCCATCAAACCATGTCATGACTTATCATCTTTGGTGCGCATCAAACTCGTTAATCGATGATTCCATTAGATTATGTATTTTCCAACGACCTTAACTGATTTGTTAGCCAAGTGGTATGTTGAGTTACTACGAGGTTCTTTTAGTACTTTCATTTCCATAGCCAGTGCCTTCCTAACACATTTTCAGTTACCCATTCATTATTATAATGGTACTGAACTTTTAACTTCTTTAAAAAATTCACTGTCAACTCATATTTCAGCTCATATTCATGAATGGAGGTGAAGACATCGTTTAGTTAAAGTTTATATTCTAGACCATATTTTGGTCAAATGGTTCATAAAATCACATTTACCAATAATTACTGGAGATTTCGTCGAGGGTGGTGTTGTCAATAAAGAACAAGTTATCCCTCGTGCCTAGTACTTAGGTCTCATTTATACTCAATCTGGCACTTTGTATGAAAAAATTCCAGATCTTCCTTGTACAGGTCAAACCAATCCAGCCTTTACAAGATCACACGCCACTAATGGTGTGATTGGTTCTGTTAGCCAACAATCTAAGCCTAAAACGAAAAATTCTAAGAAAACTTAGATTTTGGCTTTACCTGATTCACCCGAAGAAGATCCTTCTCCTGAAATTACTTCTGAAATTAATGTCGTATATTCATCTACTGGAAAGAACAAGCAATCTAGAGGTAAAAAGAAAAGAAAAGTTAAAATGAAATAAAAGGTTGCCCCTAAGGAGAAGTCAAACAAGAAAGAACCATTTGACGAAAAGAAGAAACCTCGTTATCCTTGTTTAATCTATGATGAAGATCATTACACGAAGGAGTGCACTCATCACACCGAAGTTTCTAAGTTCATTAAGGGTTCACCCACTCCCGCTGTTTTGAAGGATTCATTTCCTCAGTTCAGTGTACCGTAGGCCATTGTTATGGACCATGGTAGACATTTTCACAATTTTATGATGACTGAACTATCTTCACAGCTCGTCCTACACCATGATAGCTCTACACCTTATCAACCACAAGAAAATGGCCAAGTCAAAGTTTTCAATAAAGTTTTGACAAACATGATCAAATGGATAGTTGGTATTCATAAAGGAAACTGGCATACCATGCTTTTCCCATCCTTGTGGGCATACCGTACTATTGCAAAAACATCCACAGGTTTTACTCCCTTCCAACTTGTCTATGGTTTGGAGACAATTTTTTTTATTTAATGTGACATTCCATCTTTGAAACTACCCATCGAATTATTACCAGCTACCTCTACGAAGGAAGAGCATTTTTAACACTTAACATGTCTAGATGAAACTCACCATGAGGCCGCTCTAGCTTGTGAGGCTCACAAAAAATGAGTTAAGACTCAATTTGATCAAAGTGTGAACCCTCGTTCATACGCACAAGGTGACCTAGTCTTGGTCTATGATCAAGTTCATGATAAACTAGGTGCAGGTAAATTCAAGCCCATGTGGCATGGCCCTTACATCGTAAAATGTGGATTAGCTAAAGGAGCCTATGAGTTGGTCGATTATTATGATGTTTCTTTAGGAAATCGCATAAATTGACTTTCCCTAAATAGATATTATGCAGAAATATTTCGAGAATATTTGTACATTATTTACATTTTATTTTTGTGTGCAGTAGTTTTAGCATTTTTTACAATCCACTACTACTTCTCCTTCTTATCTTGTTTAACACTTGATTTGCAGATTTCCATGTCTCCTCAAAACTACAATGGCTTTGCTGATGGCCCTAGTCGTAGTACTCAGAATTTGTCTTCCACGGCTTGATTTTTTTATTCACCCATCGATGGGTTAGTTTCCATTCATGGGATATGCCTTGGTCAAACAAAAGATAGCATAGGAAAATATAGTGCAGTTATTGAACTACTATCTGACGCCATTTCATTTGGCATTCGACGTTTGATTGTTAGGTTAGATTTGAAACTCATAGTATTAAATTCAAATAGCGTCTACACATTCCAAGAAATTTAAACACATTAACCAATGCATTATCCAACCATGTGTTAAATAGAAATTTGCAACATTTGTAAGTAAAATCAATATTCATCCACATATTGAACAAAATAATCTGAAATCAAAAGTAGTAGTTTTCATTAGATAAAGTTTGTGATAGTGTGTTTTAGAAAGAATATGTCCTTCGAGGAAAAAAGCCTCGTGGAATTTATTATCTGAATATGCCAAGTAGCCATAAAATACTAAGAAATTAAGCATGGTGATCATCATGATAACAGACTATAGCATGAGAAAATTGGTGTAGTAGTCGCCTGAGTGGTCCTGGAACCCTAGTCATGTTCCTCTAGTACCGGAGAGGAAAATCATCTGTCCTAGTCTCCAAGATGTCAATAGTCAACCTCGCAAGGTTTTTCTCTAGCTCCGCTAGTGCCTCTTCCACCAATGGGTTAGGTGTTTTAGCTTCTATAGGGTTTTCATCACGTTTTTCAAAATTCCACAGTCTTGTTGGTCGAACTAGGATGACATCTGCATATCAATTTCGAATAATTAGCCTTGAATGACACTAAAAAAATATAGAAAATATCATAATGATAAATTCTTACCTAGGTCACCCCACTGTGTCCCCGCTGGAAGAGAGATATTTGGGTCGCCTCTGTAATCCATCCCTGCATATGGAAATTCTTCGATCGAGATGATCTTCTGACTTAACCATGCAAACAACTCAAGAACATATTGTACCACTGGACCATTTTTTCCGTGACGAGCCATAAGACGGACCCACCTAAGCATCTGTGGATCCTAAGGTCCTGCATATCCACAAAGATCTGTTGTGGCCTGAGGAGTGGAATTATTTCTAGAGAAAAAGAAATCAAAATGGCACCATAACCAAAGTTATGTAGTCTTTTGTTTTTTACTCTAGTCCATTTTCCTTTCATGTCGACAACCACTACCTCGCACCAGTTAAAAATCGTGGACTCTCAACACTCCATGGCAATCTGCATCTGAGCCTTCTTCTCCAAGTGAAGGGTTGCACTTTTACATAATTTTCTAACCATCAAACCAATGGTCCTCAAAGCTAGGTCCCCAATATTCTTGATATCAATCCTCCCATCTGAGTTTTTCATTCCCACATAAACGTCACAGGTATCCAATAGAAGTGTCTCCACCCTACCTATGCCCGAATAAATAAATCTCAGCTCCTCTACGGGAGAGCCCAGTCAAAAAGTATATATCATTGACATCAATGGTGATGCGATGATCCCTGATCACAAAGCATTGGTCCTGGACATTCCATGTCCGCACCAACCATGTCATGAGCTCTACCTGAGATTTCATCCCTGGAATTATCCAATCCTTGTAGAGGTCGCAATTTCTTAAAGCCTACATAGTGGCAGGATTATCCAAGGCAGCTGAATTTTTGGCTTCATGTTCTCTCTTCCTCCATTCCATGATTGAATGATCAAATAGTCCTAAAATGACAAGTAGAAAGAGTTAGAACAATTATTAAAACAAACTGTGGATTTCTGTAGTGAAATATTTGTGCTTTTCAAAATCCATTGACACTTGCGTGACCGCCTTTTTGAAAACAGAGCGTAGCTACGTGGATACTTGGGAGAGTTTCCACGCAGGTGGAGTATTTTATTATACCAAAAAATATCATCCTACACGAACCCGATGGAGAGTTCCTGCGCAGGGCCAAGGGCGCATTTTTAAAATTGAACCTTCCCAAAATATCACATGAATGCCTAAAAATGAAAAATAAACATATGAAAATGGAGATAATGAAGAGATCTATTACCTGGAAGAAACGGCTCGTGATTTCATCCACCATATTTCTTGGAATTAGCTTCGAAAGTTCGATGGTAAAAAACCTTCTTTCTACTCACCAAATGAGTAAAAAACAAATGGTGAAAATTGAATCATTTTTCAACTTTTATATGTTTTCTAGGTGATTAAAATCTTACTTTTATACCTAAGACCTTTTTAAAAGTCAAAAATTTTAATGTTTTTACCCAAATATTGAGCAGTTATGATAATTTATTTGAGTTTGATGTGCAGAACAAGTTACAGTGTAAAAATGAATCATTTTGACTACAAGCAGACTTTTATCACTTTCCATGCTCTTAAAAAATTACGAAAAGTGAAACGACAGAGTCCTCTTTTAAGCCATTTGCAGACTTAAAACATGAAAATATTTTCGAGCACTTGATTGTTCAAACTCATAAAAGTAAATGAACAATTCTCCACTCAATATAAGTTTACCCCTTTTACGAACTGAAATGGACTATTTACGAAAAAGTTATACGTTGAATGATTATGGTCAATAGAGTTCTCTCCTGCATTATTTTATCCCTTTTCTGGCTCGGGGGACTAAATTCACGAAAAAGAACATGACGGAGTTTTCTTATGCTTTTCTTCTAACTCCCTAAAACTGAAAAACACCAAGCTTTACTTTCTCCAGGGTCGTTAAAATTTTATGGTAAAAGAACTGAATGAGTTTCTTTTTGGTGTCTTTTTCAAACTCTTAAAAGAAAACGACATCGAGTTACTCCTTTAGTGGACTTGTAAAAATTAAACAGCACAATACCCGTTAAGAATAATGAGACTGAACCATCCCTTCTTAGGGTTCGTTAAAAATATTAGGATGGAATCGTCTGAAGGATGAGCTTACAGGACAAGCGTATGCTATCCTCCTCAAGCTTGTAAAATATAAATAGGTACTTTCCAGTAATGGTGGTGGGAAATTGGGAAAAGGTGTTCATGTTACATTCATCATAAAGGTAGTATGTCGCTCTTGAACACAACACTTCGTCACATTTATGTCTGGGTTGGGAAATCCATTTGTATTACAATTAACCATACCTCATTGAAAGTCTTCAGCTGGTTTTGAGTATTATCATTGTGTCAAATGTTGCCAATTCAATTGTCATGTCGTTATGTGTTCAAGAGAAGTTCAACCTCAGTTCATGTTCCTTTGAAAATTTTAGCTTTCAATTACGTCGGTCATCCCTGAGTAAGTCCTTGCAACTATTTTCCAAAACTTGAGATTATGTTTCATGTCATAGCCTTTCCTGCGACAGGTCGCTTCCTATCAACTTCAGCTCATTATCTAGGAAGTTGATCTATAAACCTTTAGTACCTTGAGGCTTGCATGCCTTAATGGCAAGTTTCTCGCCTTCGATGATAAGTTCTCATCATTGGACTTTGATTGAATGATTCTATGAGTGTTCAAATTCAAATCTCTTATTCTCACTTCATAGATTGTACTGGGAGTACCTTGCAAGCCATTTTCATTATTGGTGGTTTCTCTCACGCTTGTTAATGGTTCACATCATTGACCAGTAATCACATGGTTTCTACGATGTTCAACTCTAAGACATTCACTCACATGGATAGATTCGTACTATGGATCAAGAGACAGAGATCAAGACCCTAGATCTAGTTTCATCAATCCACATTGCGAGGAATTTTATATTTATGTTCATGTAGACCAATTCATAATGGATGGTTGTGCCTATATTGTGTCTACTATTGATATGATTCTCAAGTTTTCTTGTACTTGTTCATTGAGTTAGCTTTACTTTGAGTATGGGAATGCCCACCTCAGTGATGATTATATATATTTTCATTGTAATCCTTGAATGTTTCTTGCAGGTTTCTGACCATTGTCTCTAATCTGGTCTTTGGCATGTTAAAGCACTTCAATCTTTAAAACTTATTTTTTAGACTTCACACTTTACGGGGCAATATGTTACACATCATTTTGTCACCATGACACTTGGTCTATATAAATGGATTTCTCTCCATCCATGAACATGTTCCATTGAACTTCCTTAGAGTTCAAACAGTCAAAAACCCCTTGAAGAATATGATCATTCTAGGAAAAATGGCTTGTATACCTTGTTAAGTATGACCTACGCACTTTTCCTAGAATTGTATGTGTATTCATTTTACTTGTCCCTGAGAACAACATAGAACAGGGCTCTGTCTACCACTATAGACCACCAAGGTGAATCAAAGAAAAGTAAAATAAAAAATGAGATCTAGAAGCATTGTTGGGCAAATATATCCCAACTAAAATCTCTCAGGTCATATCTATTCAATCCAAACCCCTCAGATGATCGACCTAATTATCTTTCCTCAAGGAACCATAATCCCCCAATTAGGGGATCTCCTCCTCCTCATTTGGATCTAAAAATTCTTCCTCCTGGCCTATAAATTGAGATGGTAGAGGGATTGGGGAGGTCAAAAAACATAGACTTGTGTTGTTGGATTGAGATTGGAAATCTTATCATCTAAGGAAAGGGTTGGAGGCATTTGGGACGAAACTCATGACATCAAGGCAAAGGTTGTAAGGCTCTTATTTATCCTTGAATTAATACAAATGAACCATTTTTTCCATTGTATTGTCTTACTGAAATGACGAATGGTTTATAGGTCTTGAATATTCATTAAGGCAATTTCAATTACTAATCTCCTTGATTATTAGATTAAGCTTGTTTGAATTTTTTATTTTTTTTTATTTTTTTATTTTTTTTACAAGGAACGATTATGATGCTTTATATTAATCTTAGGCAAAATACCAAATTCTGATTACACTTTGCGCTTCTTTGTCCTGCTGCATTTCTTTGCTAAGAATGTAGCTGCAGCTTACAGTTTTCTTCCTAAGGTAGACCCCTACTGAGTTGATTTCAGAGATTTTCCCCCACTTGAAAATACAAACAAATTGGTTTAGGAGCAGACAGTAGAACATGACAGCAGATTATTTACGGAATGGGCTCCCATGATTCTTCATCCTCTTTCTTTTTGGTCCCAGCAGAAAGAAGGACAGCTTTATTGGCTTCGATGTCCGCCTTTTTATTATGGATTCTTAACACGTGATAGTATTTTAAATCCTGGAAGCTTTTTTCCATATCTTTGATCCTGATAATCAGCCTTGCAAGATTGAGGTCCTGTACTGGGGTGTTGGTAATCATTGCATTTATAATGACTTGAGAGTCACCTATGACGATTACTTCCTTTATGTCCAGTGCTTTGAGGATCTTGAGACCTTGGAATAGGGCCAAGGCTTCAGCTTGGATGCTGGTAGTGTAATCTAGTCCCCAGGCGTAGGAGTGAATTTTTTCCCCGGATTGATTTAGGACAACACCTCCTGCACCTGCTTTGCCCGGATTTCCCTTAGCTGCTCCGTCAAAGAAAAGGAAGTGCCTTGCTTGCGATTTTAGCCACTCTTGAAAGTCATTCTCAGGTTTTCTTATTTGCCATTCTTTGAGGGTGGGGACTTTTTTGACTGCTGGCTGAAATTGGAGTTCAAGCTGTGATCCCCATGCTATGTCCTGTTGTCTGAGGTTACTGTCATCTTTTATATCCATTAGGCATTCCTTTATATGGCTTTTTATCTTGGCTTCCAGGGCTTTGTGATTCTGCTTTGTGTCTCTAAAGATTCTTTTGTTTCGCTCTATCCACAGCTGCCAACAAATGATTTTTGGGAGGACAGCC
The DNA here is from genome assembly GCA_031772625.1 of Pinus tabuliformis. Lineage (NCBI taxonomy): Eukaryota > Viridiplantae > Streptophyta > Pinopsida > Pinales > Pinaceae > Pinus > Pinus tabuliformis. Next base: position 180,452,028 of record CM062807.1, on the reverse strand, counting down.
CATGTTGCCTTGATAATCAGATTTTTGGGGGGAGGACCTGGGAATCTGTTTGACCATTCAGCGAAAAGATCGTAAGAGGAGCAAGGGACAGCGAAATTTGGATCCAACTCGTGAGTAAAATGGGACCAAATCTGCCTGGAGAAATTACATTCTAGCATTAGATGATTTACTGTCTCAACGCTTTCATTACACAGAGGGCACATGGAAGGGCCGTGGAAGCCTTTTTTCTGCAGATTGTCATACGTTAATATTTTCCCGTGACAGAATACCCAGGCAAAGAAATCGACCTTGGGCCATGAGGGCTGACGCCAAATGCTTTGCCACGGGGCTGGATTCTGAGGGACGTGAGGTTTCTCAATCAATTTGGCGTACCCCTGTGCGACTACATAGCCTTTGATGTTTGATCCCCAGCCCATCTCGTCTCTCTTCTTCAATTGCGTGGGAGCCAATCCTTGGAGGGCGTCTAACAGCGTGCTCCACTCAGCTTTCAGATTGTCCGGCACATTTAGTCGCTTCCAGCCTGCCCAAATCAGATTGCTCCAGCATGAAATATCCCACAGAGATTTCATTCCTTCTCTGTCCATCCAACAGCGCAGCGAGTTAATGGAGGCTCTGGCTTCAATTGGCTCTTTGTTCATGATTCTGTCAGACCAGATATTGATTTTTTTACCGTTGCCTGGTATCCAGAAGGAGTGGTCGATGATTAGAGATGCGGCTCTGTCATAAATTTTGAGGAATGTCGAATTAGCCAGGCGGATCACATTTTTTAAGCATCTTAGTCTTGGTCCTCTGAAATATTTTTTCCAGATCACCTTTTGAGCCCAGCCAGGATTGGGGGCGATGATCCTCCACACTATTTTTGCAGCCATTGCTACATTTTGTTGACGAAGGTTCTTAAAATTTAGGCCACCTTCCCACAGTGGCTTGGATATGGTATCCCAGCTGACAAGAGGGATTTTTTTTCCATTTTGTTTCCCTCCCTTCCAAAAAAATCTCCTTATGTAATCCTCCATTTTGTTTAGGATAGATGCCGGAGCGAGGAGACCTGCAAATTGGAATAAGGGCAAGCTATTGAGAACTGATTTGATTAAAACTGTTTTGCCTGCAGCATTCAGCCAGGAGTAACCCCAGGCTTGGATCTTTGCCTTGAACTTTTCTAACTGTGGAAGCCAATCTTTGCTGGTAGGTCTCTTTTGAGATATTGGTAGGCCCAGGTATTTGAAGGTTGACCAGGTGGAGGAAGCTTCGAAACCCAAGCATCTTGATAAGGCAGATAGCAGCCTAGGCGAAGTGTTCCAACTGAAAATATGACATTTGCTTTTGTTTACCACACTGCCTGAAGCTTCACTAAATTCATCCAACACCTCTTTAAACTTTGTAGCAGAAGGAACAGAGGCAGGACCTAGCAGCAATGTGTCATCTGCAAATAAAGCATGATTGATATTTTTGGTTCCTCTTGCAATGCGCAGTCCATTGATCTCTTGGTCCTGCAGCTTTTTATCAAGCAGGAAGCTGAGGGCTGAGGCCTGGATGACAAAGAGCAGGGGGGATAGAGGGCACCCCTGCCTGAGTCCTCTCGAGGCTTTAAAGAAGTTAGTGGCTCTTCCGTTAACAAGTGGAGCTATCCATGGCTCCGAAATGCAAGCCCGGATCCAATTAATGAAGTTTGTTCCAAAACCTAGCTTACACATGACATTCAATAGAAAGCTATGATTGACTCGATCAAAAGCATTTGCTAAATCAAGTTTGATCACCATACCTTGTTCTTTGCGGAGTTGGCTCGAGTGTATTGCTTCCTGGACCAGAAGAAAATTGTCCACGATCTGCCTCCCATAGATGAAACCTCCTTGGTTCTCTGGGATTATTTTGGGGAGGATAAACTTCAATCTATTTGCAATTACTTTGGTGATCAACTTGTACCCTGTATTACATAGAGAAATTGGCCGAAATCTGTTGAAGTTGTTGGCCCCTTTTTCTTTGGGTATGAGTGCTAAAAACGCAGAATTTGTACTGCCTCCGATTTTCTGAGTGTTTTGGGATTTTTGTACCATTTTGAGAAGATCTTTTTCAAAAATTGGCCAGCACATTTGGAGGAATCTAGCTAAGAAACCATCCGGTCCAGGGGCCTTGTCCGTATCCATGTCAAAGAGCGCCTTTTTCACCTCCTCTTTTGTGACTTTGGTCTCCAGCAATTCATTGATTCGCTGAGAAATTACAGAGGGTATATTATGCAATATCTCTGGAGAATGACTTGGGTCCTTGTCTTCACTATATAAATTCTGAAAGTGAGTAAACGTAGCTCTCTTTATATGCTCGAAGTCCTTATGGATATCTCCCTCCTCTTTAATTTCTGAGATAGTATTGAAGCATTTCCTTGCCTGGGCTTGCTTATGAAAATAAGCAGTGTTCCTATCCCCTGCTTTGAGCCAGAGGTTTCGAGATTTCATTCTCCAATACTCTTCTTCAGCTAAACAGGCCTTGTGGTATTGCTGTTGTAGATGGGTTTCTTGTTCTACTGAGTCCTTAGTAAGTACTGCGTTTTCCATACCAGATTGGTGAGAAGTAAGAGCTGCTTTAATGGTTTTCCTTGTTGTGGTTGGGCTGGGCAGCGTTTTGGCCCATCTTTTTAGGACTCTTTTCATCCTTCTGAGTTTTTCCTCCCAAATATAGAATGGCGATCCATTGACCGGATAATTCCAACATTCCTTGACTATTTGCATGAATTCATTCTCCTTTACCCAAAGAGGACTGAACCTAAATGGAATGGGGCCCAGATCATGATGAGCTAACAAGTCTAACATAATGGGCTTATGATCAGAGGTGTTGTTGGCAAGTATATGCATTCTAGGCTCTAATCCTAGCAGCAGAAAGGAGCTTTGAATTATAAACCTATCTAGCCTGGCAGCAATGTGGCCAGGGCCCAATCTTTTATTAGTCCAAGAGTACTTACCTGAGGAGGGTTTAATGTCCAGCATATCCCAGTCTTGCACTATGTCCTCAACCCATTCTCTAGCCGGATCTCTGACTATGCTGCCTCCCCTTTTTTCTGATGGGTGAAGGGTAAGATTGAAATCGCCAACAATTATTATGTTCTCCAAATCTGTCAAATCTGCTTGCTGTCTTAGAGAGTCCCAGCAACTTTTTTTCCCCCAACGTTGACTGGAGAGTAAACGTTGAAGAGGCAAAACGTTTGCTTAGTGTCTAGACCCGCCCCCTGCGGGCTCAAAGCCTGTGACCCTGTTGTTCGCTGATCCTGCAACCCGCGGGCCTTCTTGAACTAGATCTGATCGGATCTAAGGCATTCAACTCCTCAATGCCTTAGCTAGTACCTGTGACCTTCGGAAAGAACAAGAAAACCACTAGAATTTGAAATTTTGACAAAAAGGGAAATAATCCTATAAATAGAAATAAGAAGCTAAAAATAGCTTAGAAAACCATGAAATATACTGAAATTTCAGTCATCCAAGAAATTTGTTATTACACCAGTGAAGTCGCCATTTTTTAGTGTGAAATTTCTTGGAAGGTGTACCAAAAACACTTCACTTAAATCACTAGGTGACAAGTGACCCCAACAACAATTTGATGGTTGCTTATGATTCAGATATGCAGTAAAAATGGAAAAAACTGTAATAAAAATATAGAAAATCTAGAACATCAAACAACAATAAAGATATCCAATGCAATAACTGAAATGGAAAAACTTTAACTAAATAATTTTTTTATTTTAAACACCTGGTGAATGAGATCTACAAAAGGGTCTGCAAATCCCCCTCCGTGCGATGGGTCCTTTGATGTCCTTGATTATTTAGTAAACGATTTTCTCTCTCAAATATGTGAAAAACCTAGAAAAAATGTGGAGAACTCAAATGGGAGCTCAAAAGAAAAGAGACGATAATGATGACGATGATAGTGAATAGTGAAGAATGAATGGAAAACCCTCCTATTTATAACAAATTATTGAGTTAATCTTGAAAATGGAGAATAATAAAATAATATTGACCAAATAATGATCTAACAACTTGGAATACTTTATTATAAAAATTGTACACATGTCAGTACAATCCAAAAGACATTAAAAGTGTCCAGCAGAATGCACAAGTGGACATTTTTTCCAATCGAATAGATTATGAGAATTTAAAAATCAAAAGTTCTCCTAAGGTGCAAAGTTTATAAAGGAAATTAATTAAGATCACATGTATATTTTTTTTTATAAACACGCACACGGCATAACCTCCAAAAGCCGCGCGGTTGTATAAAAGGATGACTCAGCAATCCGGGACCACTCTACACACTTGGAGCCGATTTTCTTACATGAGATTGGCCTAATATAGTGGAGTTTGAGTCGCTTTAGATAAGTGCAGCCCTCAATGGAATCCTCTTTTCCTACTCATGTGTATTTATCATACATGTACCAATAAGGGGAAGAGGGATTCAAAAAACTCTATATAAACAGGCCATGGGAGAGCCAAAACAATAGACATTGTTATGTTGGCAAAATCGATGTTTGAGAAAACCACCATTCCATTGTTGAAACCAAGGAAAGTGAAGAGCACTAGTATGTTGGCCAAATTGCTTCTAAGAAACCCAACATCTTAGTGAGTGAAGAGGAATCCACCCTTGGAAAGTCTTCACACTTCTTTGACAGAGAGGAGAAACTTGCAAAGAGATTAAGGAAAAGAAACCCCCTTGTTGAGGATTTTTGAGCTCCCTAGCTCAAAGAATTCTCTTCAAGTGTCTAAGATTCTAATTGTATTTAACCTCTACCACCATCAATCAATAAAGGGAGATTTTTCCATATATTATTGATGTGTTTGCTCCATTTGAACATTGTTTTTTTTATGTACCTCTTTGTTTAAGTATATTTTTATGTATGCATTGTTTCCACTATTCACAATGTTGTGTTTATTTAAGTTTGTCCACTAACAGCACCAATTTTGACTGTGATCCTTTGCAGGTAACAATCCACTGCTAAGGGGGTGTTTTTTGGTACACTTGTACTCCAAAACACCACAACAATATTTATTGGAGAGGGAAAAGATATTTAAAATGGTTAAATATATTTATTTAGAAATAATTAACAAATAAATGATTTATTAATTATTTGGCAAGGATTAAGAATGGTGTGAAATTGAAATAATTATTAAATAGTGATTCAACAATTATTACAATAATGGAAATAAGGAATAATAAATAAATAGTGATTTATTTAATTATTCCTAAGGAATAATTATGTAAATAATGATTTAATAATCATTCCTAGAGAAAATTAAATAAATAATGATTTATCTAATTATTCTAGTGGGTTTGTTATTTAAATTAAAAAATAATTTAATAAAAGTGGTTTACTAAATTATTTTCCACAGTGAAAGTGATTTTACTATGGTAAAATTAATCCTACATGACGCATTTTAATCCACCTAGTTAGAAATGGTTAGGTGATCATTTTTTGGTGATAACACCTTAGATGGAAAGGCGAAGAAACGAAAGGGGAATTCATCTCATTCCAAATCAGATTCCAGTCAAGGTGGCAAGAAGAAGGACATGTCAAATATTAAATGCTTTCACTGTCACGAGCTGGGACACTATGCCACAAAGTGTCCACACAAGAAGGTCGGAAAGAAGCCCTCAGGAGGATCGGCAGGTGAAGCTCTTGCTTCTAAATTCGAACTAGATTTCACCCTCATCGCTTGCATGGTGACATCGGTGATGAGTAGTGAGTGATACCTGGATAGTGGAGCCTCATTCCATATGACCGACAAAAAAGAGTTCTTCAGAGACTTGGAGGAGAAGGACCTCCAGATGCACATCGAGATGGGAGATGATGGGAGGTATAGTGTGACCAACATTGGTATTGTTACCTTTTAGAGGGAGTTTGGTACTCCTCTCACATTTAAAGATGTCATGTATGTTAAAGGTTTGAAGAATAATTTGGTTTCATTTTCCATGTTGGAGGACCGTGGCTATGATGTGATATTTAGTAAGGGAAAGGCTTTCCTTTGTCACATAGCTTCAAGACAAGTGAATAGGATCAGAGTTTGGGTGAAGAAACTCTTGAAATTGAATGTAGAAGACTGCGTTTCTTTGAGCACAAAAGAGAAGAATGTGCAGAATCGAGATATCAGTGAGTTGTGGCATAGAAGATCGGGTCACTTTCACCACAGAGATTTGAAGATCATGCAGCAAATTTCTACAGGACTTCCCAAGTGTACACTACAGCAGAGAGACACGTGCAAAGGGTGTATATTGGGGAAGTACATCAAGTCTTCCTTTCATAATAAAGACAATTGAGCACAAGCGATCCTTGATCGAGTTCACTCTGTTAGGCCCCTACACTAGTAGTATAGGGGTTGGCTCTGATACCAAATGTTATAAGGGGTTACACTAGTAGTATAGGGGCCTAACACACTCAGAGGTGTGTGGACCTTTCTCAAAAACCTCCACAGCCAAGCACAGGTATTATGTAATATTTGTTGATGACTTTTCTTGTAAGTGTTGGATTTTATTCATGTAGAAGAAAGATCGGGCATTCACCAAATTTGGTGAATTTAAAGCACTTATCAAGAAAGATACTAGCAGGAAAGTTAAAGCTCTCAGAAGCGATAAAGGTGGAGAATATTTGTTGAATAAATTCAAGAAATTATGTGCATCATAAGGAATTCGACATTTTTCATAACACCTTATAACCACAACAGAATGGTGTAGCTAAAAGGAAGAACAAAAGTATTGTGGGAGTGGCATGGGCAATGTTACATGATCAGGGCCTACCTTTGTACTTGTGGGTTGAAGCATGCAACACAAATGTTTATCTGCAGAACAAAAGCCCTCATTGAATTCTCGGGATGAGTACACCAGAAGAAATATTTTTCAGGTGAGAAACCAGATGTTGCACACTTCAGGATCTTTGGTTCATCAGTCTACTGTCATTTTACCAAGGGTGCACGGAAAAAGATAGAGGCGGCAGCTAATTTGGGCATATATGTGGGGTACACCGATACACCTCACAACTATTGGGTGTACCCTCCATCCAATAGGATGACAGTGTTTTGTAGAGATATGAATTTTGATGAAAAGATGACCATGATATGTTCCCTTGAGAACTTCAGTTACATGCAAATGAGGAGATTTTAGCTCCAAAGAAGGAACCTCAAGATCATGTGGAGCAGCCACGTGTAGAGGAGTAGAGAGTGGAAGTACCCACTCATGTAGATACTTTCAGAGATGGAAGGAAGTGTGCCAGAGAGGCTGACAGATTGATACATGATGCTAGGGAGAATGTGGGAGCACCCGCATCATAGAGAAGGCAAAGGAGGTCATCAAATCGATACACTGGCTACATGGATTTGATGAGCAAGAGTGTAGAGGTTGAGCCATCCTCATTCGAGGAAGATGTTAGTGTCAGTATCTGCATACTTCCATCAGGGATCAAAATGCACTCTTTACATTTTCATAGTAGGGGTCTCATACTGAAAATTTTGCATCATTCCATTAGGTCATGATATACTGATCCACTGATGGTTGTTTTCTCTTCAGAAAATCTTTCCCTCATAGAGTATACTTGTTGATCCTTCTTAAAATTGTCTTTAGTTATGGTTTCATAATCAATCTGCAGTTCATTTCATTAGGTCATAGGGCATGATTTCATTAGGTCTAGGGTTTCATCACCAAGATCAAGGAATTGATTTCAAAGTGTAAATAAAGGTGAGCGAGGGTATAAGCATGATGGCTTGTAAGTCATAGCTACTAAAATTATTATCTTTTTAAACTAATGTAATTTTCACCTCTTAAACATGTTTTTGAGGTGAAAATAGAGTATTTTAGTTTATTTGTATTTCATATGTAATTTTAAGTTCCTATATGTAATAATTGATCTCAGTTGCACCAGAGCATTTCTCCTTGCTGCTAGACAGAGAAACACTGCAAAAATTCAGGTCAAATTGAGCATTTATCCACCTGCAAAAACACAAGAAGGAAAAGGCATTAAAGGAGAACAAGAAACATTGAAAAAGTGGGTTTTTCAAGTGAAAAATCAAAATCTTCTTTTATTTAAGCCCTCATACTTCATTTTCAAATTCATTATCTTCATTTTCCAAGCAAGAAGTGAAAGGGAGAAGAAAGAAAGGCGAGTTTGAGTGAGTTTGAGCGAAAAAAGCCCGGCGCTGTGCATTTGGCAGAGAGGCGCTACGCTTTTGGCTAAAACAGATTGGCATTGCGCTTTTGGAGGCAGGCGTGGCGCTTTTCCCGGGTTTTCCCAGAATAAAAATGAACGGGTGCTACGCTTTTGTCATGACGTTGCGCTTTTGTCATGGCGCTGCACTTCTAAGCAAAGGCGCTATGCTTTTCCCAGAAGTGACCAAAAACCTCCAAATCTTCTAGCAAACCTCAAATTTGTTTTTCTCTCCATTATTACAAGTAAGTACATGTCCTTCATCTTGGTTTTGGGTTAATAAATCTAAGTTACAAGCATCATTGGTCATTGCTAATCTCGAAACCCTAAATTCTCCTTAATTCTACCTAAACCCTAACTCCTTCCTATTCCTCTTAGCACCCAGCCCTACAGTCCTAAAATCACCCTATCCCTTTTCCCTCTTTCCCACTATTCCTTCACATTCTCTTTTGTCTCTCTTCCCTACGATCTCAAGACACAAAACCATTCTTCTCATTTCCCACTTCATTCATTTCCTAGTTGCAAGCCCATTTTCCATCCCCTCATTCCTCATTTCCATACACCTCAACCTTGCAATGGACCTGGAAGACAAAGACTATGAGGAGGAGAACACAGACAGTGATACCTCAGTTGATACAGCCATGCAATCGAGAAAACCACACAAGGGAGGCAGGATTATCAGAGAAGATCCATCAAACCTTAGGGAATTGCAGGCCTCAGAGTTGGTTGTCACATGCTTCAGGTACCTTGGCTGCTATGAATTCTATGAATAGGATGAGGGAGTGCAATATCACCCGGAGCTCACTAGACTTTTTGTAGCACATCTTCATGACAACATGGTGACTCTTACTGGGGTAACTTTCACCATTTCATCTTCTATTATTGCAGATGCTACCATGATTCCTAATGTAGGGGAGAAGTGGTTCAAGCGCCAGGATCTAGATGAGTACTATTATGAACCTTATATCAAACCCCAGTACAGAAATCAGGTGAAGAGATTGTTTCCTTTCAATTTTCCTAAGAACAAGTATGTCCCCATGATGAAAATCATCATGAAGTATTTCACTTGTGAGGGTCGATTCTCCAGGTTGTATACTTATCATATCAGGCTCCGCGTGCATTTTACCAGGGCGAGGATGTTAAACATCCCTTATTACTTGTTCAGGAGTATTGAGAAGATGGATTTTATTGTCCAAAGGAAGCCTTACCCTCAGTAGATGAGCAGCCTTTATCATTACTCCCTGATCAAGGTCATTGTGCTTCATCATCTCAGTCTCCTTAACATCCCTTGGGAGACCTTTATTTCTCATGAGATCTTCAGGGGTCCTCAAATTCCTCCACCAGTGCCTCAAGAAGCAGGAGGACCTTCTGGCCCAGTGAAAACAGATGAGGAGGCCAAGGAGACAAGAAATACTGAGATTCCCGTTTTCATGACATATAAGAGGGGCACTAGGAGATTATTTATAGCGGATAGGAAAGTTTTTTCTCCACGGTATGTGGAAGGGGGCCTTGCCTTCTTCATCAACTCATAGGCAAATTCTAGCTCCACAAAATGTGGAAGGGGCTTTGCCTTCTTCTTCAGCACAGCAAGTACAAGTGAAGCAGTTGCACAAAGGGAAGGAAAATATGCCAGTGCAGAGTCTTGATGATGAGGAGGAAAGGGATTTTTACTTGACTAAGCATGATGAGCCCAAGCAGCGTTATACTCGTCACGGAGTTGAAAGCATTGACTTAGAGGCTCAGGACGAAGAAATCATCAAGGACATCATCATACAAGAAAGGGAAGCTCAATTACAAGAGTTGGTGAACAATTTGGAAAAGGCCAAATATGTTATCACATTTTTGGAGCAAGAAAAAAAGCAATTGAGTGACCAACAAATCCTCATGGAGCTAGAAATGCTCAAGATGAAATAACAAAGTGGCAAAGAGGCACCTGTCACTTTGACTCCTATTGAGAAGGAGATTGAAGAGGATAGAGAAACTTGGCTTGAGAGAGTCAACTTGCACCTTGAGAAGCCATTATAGAAGGCCAACAAAGAGAATCAGATGATCAGACACATGGCTTATCATTACAGGACCCGAAACAATATTTGCAATATGAGGGTTAAGAAAATGAAAGCTAGGCTAAGGCGGGCCTTGAAAGGCAAGAGGAGGATAGACTTAGAACACTGGTTGAAGCCTCCTTGGCTCATCAAAGCACATTATGGAGGTGCTTCACACCAATTTTGGGCAAGTTTTAAACAAACTTTGTCATTTGCAATTTTGAATTTCATTACACAGAAAAACTGCGTAAAAGCGCAGCGCCACCGGCACTGCGCTTTTCCTAGGGGCACCGTTTGAAGAAATGGCTTGCATTTTTGGATTCAGAGTGATGAGGACTTGCACCCTAGCAAGTTTCAAAAGTTTTGGGGCATATCTGGTCCACCAAAAGGTCAAAAAACACCCTAAAAATTACCTTTCTGCCACTTTTTGGACACACAAAAGCAACCTTGGGAGAATCAAGTTTTGAGGGGTCAAATGAGCTACAAAGGCAGAAATTCCAGGTGTTCTGGAAAGTAGACTTGAATACCTTTCCAATGAGCTATCATGGGCTCACTTTGGATGCCGGGAAGGTCTCCAAAAGGAACCTAACAGTGGAGTTGTGCTTTTGCCCAGTGGCGCTACGCTTTTCACAATTTTTGTTCAGGGTTGCTATTTTTCCAGTTTTTTACTGTAATCATGGATTATCTCTCATGGTGGTTAATTTACCTATGTAAATTATGTCATGACTTATAAATATGATGGATAAATAGTAATAGAAGGTAGATTCATTGCTTAGGAGTTAGTTTGAGCCCAAATGAATTAGTTTTTCACTTTTAGAGGCAAGTTGTTGAGATGCCTATATTCCTGTTTTCTTGTTTAGTGTTGGTTAGATGAGCTCCTCATCTTGGGGATTAGACCCCTGAAGATGGGAGGAGGTTGAAAAAGTGCCTATATCTTCTTCTTCTTCCTCATTATAGGTGGTTGGACTCAATTGGATGCTCAAATGTTGATTGTACATCTTTGTAAGCAGTTTGGCAGGAGACTGATAAAAATTGCAACTATTTTTATGGGATCCATGTGGTATGAAGCTTTAGTACAGTTTCTTATTTTGTGATCATATGTTAGAATGTTTTGTATTTTTCATTAATCATTCCATTGCTTCTTAGTGAATGTTTTCAAGTTGATAGGCAGAATCCATCACAACACTGCTCTGCTTTGGGTAAATATTCACATTTATATGTTTTCTATTGTTTAAGAAGTATCCATGATTGTCACATGCCCTTCTTGGCTTCTCGCCAATCTTAAAAATCTCACCTCATCAAGCCCTAAAGTGCTAAAGCCTATGCCTACCTTGCCCCATAGAACACCCTGCATTTCTGACCTAATTTCCCAGACCTGAACTGCCCAACTCCTCCTAATCCAGCAAAACCTCTACAAAAATCCAATAAAAACTCTCAAGCTACTATACCTAGCCTAAAATCCTTTACCTGATCCAGTCACCTTGACTGAGATCCATAAGGAGAGAGCCCTCTCCCAGCCCAGTAGGGCTAGCTACTTCGCTAAGCTTGGTTTGTGGTTACCCTAGCATTGCCTCCCTTCAACCTGAGGTCAATCTAGGTGATAACAGAAGCAGTGCGGCAACTAGTATGGGTTGATTTCATGGTTGAGGAGTATGACTCCATTATCAGAAATAGTTTTTGAGAAGTGGTCCAAAGACGAGCAGACAAGTCAGTGGTGAGTTCCAGATGGATTTACAAGGTAAATCAGGTAGCAAATGGGAGTGTGGAGAAACATGAGGCCATATTTGTGTCCAGAGGGTTCTCTCAAGTGGAGGGAATTGATTACGATGAGACCTTTTCTCTAGTAGCAAGGTACTCATCAATCAAAGTTATTCTAGCACTGTCAGCACAGATGGGATGGAAGATACATCATATGGATGTGAAGGAAACATTCCTAAATGGTATGATTGAGGAATATGTGTATATTAATCATCTGGAAGGATTTTAGACCTTCAATAGAGAGTCGCATGTGTGCATACTCAAGCGAGCGTTGTATGGACTAAAACAAACACCATGTGCTTGGTACACTAGAATTAATAGTTATTTCACCGAGTTGGGATTCACCAAAGGTGAAGCAAATATGAACCTTTACCATATTGTGGTTGAAGTTAAAATGTTGATTATAGTATTATTTTTTGATGATTTGATTCCAATCAGTGATGAAAAGCCCCAAGGGTTAGCTCAATTGGTCAAAATCAGTGCCTCGCCGTTTGGGAGGTCACGGGGTCCATTCTGCCCGAAGCCCTTGGGATTAGGCCTTGCTAGTGGGCCGCGGGGCTAGATTCCCTTCGTGGTGTCGATCAGCCCAGATTTTTCCATGGACGTAGTGACCACCCGTTAACCAAGGTGTTCGTGAACTATAGCAAAAAAAAACTGGTGATGAGAAGCTGATAAAATCTTGCAAAAAGGATCTTGCAACAGAATTCGAGATGAAGGACCTGGGGCTCATGCATTACTTTCTTGGTATGGAATTATGGCAAGGAGATGAGGAATTTTTTGTCTCTCACGGAAAGTATGCCAACGAGATACTAAAGAAGTTCCACATGGAGATAATAAAACCCATAGAGACTCCTCTAGCAGGTAACTGGAGGAAAGAAGATGTTACTTCATGGGAAGTAGTGGAGGTTATTATTTATAAACGGCTTGTGGGTTCACTTATGTATTTGGTGAAAACATTACCATACATGTGTTTTTAAATTAACTAGCTTAGTCAAGCCATGGTTAAGCCAACCAAACTTTATTGGAAAGAAGCTAAACATGTCTTGAGATACCTCAGAGGCACCACTCAGTTTGGTCTTTGGTACAGAAAGACAGAGGGAGTGAAGCTTCAAGGCTTCACATATGCAGATTGGGTAGGGATTCCTTCCGACAGAAAGAGAACATCAGGAAGAATCTTCAGTATTGGGTCAACAATAGTTTCTTGGTACAGCAAGAAGCAAAGATCAATTGCACTCAATTCACCAGAAGCAGAGTACATGGTTTCTAATCAAGTAGCTTGTGAGGCTATCTGGATGAGGAAAACCTTGTTAGGTTAATTTCTCAGCATATGGATCCTACATTGATTTACCATGACAATCTGAGTTGTATCAAACTCTCTAAGAATCTAGTTTTTCATGATCGGTCCAATCATATCGACATCCAGTATCACCATTTACGAGATTGTGTGCAGAGGAGAATCATGTTGCTAGAATGCATTCCTACAGAGGAGTAGGATGCATATATTTTGGTAAATTCATTTTCAAGATGAAAATTCGAGTTTCATAGAGGCAGGATTGCGGTAGCAGATGATCCCTTTCTTGTTTAGAGGGAGTTTTGAAAAAAATGCAACAAGAAAATCCTAATTTAATTTTGTCCTTGAATTAAATTAGGAATTAAATTGTAATTCTAATTCTCATAGAAACTTGTGATAGTTAACTAAGTTAATTTGACTTATTTGGATTAGTTAATTCGAGTTGGGAGTCTTTCTAGAGTCGTGTAGAGTGGTTTCTAAATTTTAGGGGCCCATGTTGAGTTTTTTGAGTTGTAATTATTTAATTCATTTTAACTGAGTTAAATTCAGTTAAACTAGTTCAAACTGATGGAGGAATTAGTGGGAGATCTAGTAGTGGGATGTAACCTACAGTATTGGGGTGTAACTAGCACTTCTCGACCATTAACTAAAGATTAACTCATAATTAACTCATGTGTGTCAGATCATAGAAAGACCCAGTTGAGATTGGAGTTCAGGGACAATGTACTATCAGTTGTAAAATCATCTAAATTAAATCGATGGTGCATGCAATCATAGGAAGGATTATGAGGAATGTGCAGTTCACTATTGAAGAATTTCCCAATTAAATATGGGCTAATTCCCTAGGAAATTGCACAAGGAAATAGGAGCTTGGCATGCAACAGATTTGGCTAAGTATTGGTTGGAGATTGTTTGTGAAGCACTAAGATAGATTCTGGTGGTGCAAAGTTTGCTTGGGCTTGAGAAAAGAATTGTAATCTTATAAAATTTTCTGATTAATGCAATATACAGATAGCATGGTTTTTTTAGTTGTGGCTTTCCCTAGAAAATTATTGTGTTATGTGTGATTAAATTCTTCCTTTTTCTACTTCGTGATTTCATCGATAAATTACTATTTTTGCTGATGAATAGCGTAGATTCAAGTAAATTGTTTTAGCACATTACTATCTGCAATTTGAATCTACAAAGAATTTTTGCAGTCCCTCACCAAGGAAAAAATGGATTTTTTAAGAAAAATTAAGCCCTTGGACCTTAGTGGTTAAGTCAAAGTCAAAATTTTGAGGAAATTAATCAAAAAAAATAAATTTTGGATTAATAAAAAATGGGTTTTATGATAAATTCTAAATTTTCCTCAAAATAAATTTTTTGATGGTAGAGATTAAAATATGATCAAATTATTATCAACAGTTGAGATTATTTTAATGGGGATCAAGCCAACTAGTCGTTATTTTCCACTTGGAGGATTTATCCATAAATTAGAAGCCATTTACTTCTCAACTCAAAATGATTTTGGACGATGTAAATTTGTAATGTTAGTATTGAGCCATTGCTCTATTGGGAATGTTTGATGTCATAATAAAAAAACTTTGGGGTTCATTACATGGTGTTCTTTTTCCATTGATTTGTGGTATGTGTTGGTTATGTGCTTTCCTATATTGAGCTAATAATATTACAATATTGTTATTTCATTTGTCGGTGATAAGAGCATTCTATTGGTAAATTTTGGGTTTATCTTAGGTGATCTGATTCACCATGTGATCTAACAAGTTTGCTTGAGAAAATATATAGAGATTTGCAGGTACACCAGCCCTTGGGCTCCAAGTTCACAGGCTTTGGAGAAGAGTCGACCTTGTTTGGGCTCTGGGAATTTTTATATCATTTTCTTACTTTGCTAAAGATTGTGACCAATATTCTAACTTTCGAAAGACACATTGATCCATTTTCATTATTCAAAAATTATTTTCTCAAAAAAAAAAATACAAACATTGTATATTTGTGAATATTTGTATATATAATTTTGTAAAATATTTTTTCTAACCCTTGTTTTGCAGCAATTGGGGCTTGGGGTTTATTTTGAATTTTCTATATATTTGGGTTTTTGGGGAAATTTTTATTTTCATTTGTGTAAGTAAATTCTCAAGCCAAATCTAAAATTTTGGAAGTGTTTCAAGGGTTTCTAAAATCTGAAAATTTTTGTTGGGATTTTTAGAGGTGGATCCAGGCCTAGGAAGGTAAGTTTCACCCTATAGTTCGCCTCCAAGCTAAATTCTCAATTAGAGGAAGAAGTTGCTAGCCTTTGGTGGCATTTTCGTGGTGAATTTTTGTGATTTTAGAGATCTTATAATTTAACTTTTTACAGGTTTTGGAAATTTTTTGGGCTTTCTAGGCCTAGCGTTAACCCCCCGTGCCCTAGTCGATGCAATTTCTCCCCTCTTGGTTGATCTGCTGCCCTTTTTTTCCCTAAAAAACCTTTTCATGGGCCCCATTATCCATATCGATAGCTTTAAGGGTGGGTCGCAACCCTAGTTAGGCCTCTAAGGCCTTGTCGTGGGCCTCTAGCCCCTTTGTCTGCCCTCCATGAGCCTTATACCCTCTTTTGCAATCCCTTTAGACTTCCTAACCCTTGTCGCATGCCTAATTCGGCCCATTCCCCTCTATTGTTGCCTCTCCTTTGGTGTTGCATGCCCTAAGGTCCTTCCCATGCCCTAGCATAGGCCTAATAGGCATTTCTTGCCCTGGTCGCAGGCTTATTTGGCCTTGTTGCCCCTTCTTTAGCTCTTTTTTCCTCTTTCAGTCATTGCATTGGGTTATCATTTGCTTTTTCCTCTAACACTTGGTGTTTGCATCAAATTTTTAAGATAACATTGGTGGTTGCAGGTGGTTACCCCATTGGAGAAATTTTGGGCAAGTTCTCCATTCATCTCTAAGGCCAAGAGGCCTATTGGTTTCCTTCCTGAGTCACTTTCTCCCTCATTATTTTGCTTACAACCATCTAATCATTTGATAACAATGGAAAATTTCCATCTAAGTGACATAAAATTAATTGGAAATTTTCCTATAAAGTTGCTAAGTCACTTGCATTATTTGGGCATTCGTTGTTTCGCTTATTTCATGAAAATTTGATGACTGTCATAAGCTAGTTAAGGGTCTAGTATAAAAATTGAGAAGTCTGAAAATAAACACAGAAGTGGTATAAGAGTATGTGACATTCATTAAAAATTTATTGGTATTTAATTGTTTCATCCAACTTCAAAATATTTCTTCCCTTTTGGAGAGTTGACATATTGTTTGCAAAGTCTGAAATGAACATCACAGATTTTTTAATACAATATAATGATGGTACTCAAAGAAGTAATATTTGTTTTGTACCTAGAATTCTAATGTTGGCTCTAAATTTTAACTGCATATTTGATTGGTGAGTATCATAGACTCTTGTTCTAAAGTGTTTCTATCTTGCTCTTGATTTAGAAGTAGCATTGTTACCTCTAATTGCAAATTTGTTTTGGTGACTAAAGTTGCATATTGTCTAAATAGTAACATTGACACTCACACATTGTTTCCAAACTTGTACATCAGAACTGTGGAAGTTGCTTACCTTTGTTGTCATCAACTAGCTTAAGGTAAATACTTTGATTTGCACTAAAGAAGTTGGCTATTGATAAGTTGCAAGTAATTATATTGCTTTCATGGTCATAGTTGAATGGAATAAGTATTTCTTGCGGCTTCACTTTGGTAATAAGATCATTTTTTCAATCTTGCAATTAACTCACTCATAAAAGAACTTGACAAATTAATCTCAAGATATAATGTCCTCTTGAATGGTTAGTATCATTTAATTAGATTTGAGCATATTGCATCTTGTTCTTTCACATTGGCATTAGAGATCTAATTGTCATATATGAAATTGGCATTGTGATAATTTGTTAACATGACTTGGAGAGTTTCAAATTGTGTCTAAAAGAGCATCAATCATCTAAATCATATATCTCTTGAATAATTGTCGTTGCCATCCTTTTCATTCTTGTATTTTCTCAAAGATCCTTGGTTAATTCTTCTAAGTAATATCTTGGTGATAAGTGCTCTAAATTCTATCGTTGTCATTATTGTTCCATGGTTAAAGATAATTTTATCTTGGGCATATTGGTAATTTGTTCTTAAGAGAATTAATCTTATCTCTTATACTTGAGAAATTATCTCTTGGTTACATTGATACATCTTTTGAGAACTTTGTCTTGTGTTTAATATTGTCTTTCATTCATCCTTAAGTACTCTTCGCTATAAGATAAATCATAACTAAGTACTTAAGTTCATAAACAATCTTAACTCAAGAGAACTCAAGCATCTTGCATTGCATTCTAGGCCTACTCTTGCATTAATTAACATACTTCCAAGCATAAGCTTGGTTGATAGAGAGATAGTAACGCCCTTCATCTCTTAGCTTGCGAACATTACACCCTCTTTATTGGTTAAAACGGTGACCTTGTAGCCATCAGAGCCACAGTGTCTGTAGCGTTGAAGGCATCAGGTATGTTAGATTTCAATGGGAGGTATCGTTAACCAAGCCTTTACTTGATCCGCCTTGACTTTTCTCTACAACCTACTTTAGAGACTAGCCTCACAATAGATAAGGATTAAGGGATACATTTAGCTACGCATATAATTAAAATTAATCAAGACTTTGCACCTCACATAGATCATAAGGCTTGCATCTCATATATTATAGTTAAGCATATCTTAAGTAGCGGTTTTTCATTCATTCATCTGGTATTGAATCGATATAAAGAAAGAAGTTGACTCCATAAGGCACTGGTCTCATAAGTAATTCAATCTAATCCTTTAACTTTCCAAAATCAACCAAGTGTCTAGCACATTCAATCGTGTCTCCTGGACTTGTTGGTTTCCAACAAGTCTTTCATTTTCATATTTCATAGGGACTACACCCCATAGCATTTTGTTGGGAGATGGTTAAAATGGAGAGGTCAAGGATCAGAGTGACATCCCCCGACCTAAGTCATTGTCGCATCATGCATGTACAATCTGAGCGACATCAAGCCCAAAAGGGACCATCATTGAACATCATTGCAATGTGGTTTTGTATCTTCATGTAAGTTGTAGATCCCATTTTGATACAGAAGGAAGACTATTTATATTTTGACATGCATTGGTCAGCATGTAAATAGATGAACATTGTTCAAGGATATTTTAATGATTTTGAAGGATGTTCGCCCCTTCACTTTTATGATTTTTAAATCTGATCCTACTTTCACTTTCAATTTCTCCCCTTGCACTTTTTTCAAAATGTTACGGTGGAGTGGAATAGTAATTATTATAATTTGTACTTGATGATTGTATAATTATAGCAGTTAAATATGTTTTACAAGAGGGTATCACTGCAAGAGATATTTTGAATCACCAAACCTCAGAAGTAATTATTCCTATAAAATCCTCTTCCCTTCCACGTTGGAGGGGAAAGATGGCAAGATTTTTTGCACCTCATATTCTACGTTAATTGTTGTACATGTGTGAAAATGCAACAGTTGTGATTGACAATTTGAAAGGGATCTTATTCTGAAACTGGAAAAGCCACCAACTTTCTCTCATGTTGTTTTGGGTTTGTTTTATTTTTATTTCAACATTTCCTTTCCTTAAATAGTTGCAATCATGTGAAATTTTGATTTCTTTATTATAGCAAAAAAATGTTAGATAAGAGGGTAAAGTGTTAGTTTAACTACAAAATATTTCACTATACTGGATGGATAGTTTTCCTTTTTAACACATGTACAAGAAAATATAAGAAACATGACATTATCAATTCTTTTATAATGGGCACATTGGAATTGTATATCCTTACATTAGTGAGGTTACTAAAAGTGGTTAAGTACAGTGTTTTCAATCCTTTGGTTTTAGCCAACATAAATTATTGGGCATGGGAACTATACTTACCAAATTGAATAATGTTCTTGGAATAAGTCACAATCTCACTTGATTAAGAATACATTATGGTTGTATTAGCATTATTAACTAGGTTTTTTTTTCTCCAACTAGGTTGAACCTTGGGCAGGGCCAGTCCCAATGTTGGATTGAAAAAAACTCTTCCCACTTACAAGATGCTTTATTAACTAAGTCAATAAATTAAACATTTCTTAAAAACCTTCCAAATCAAAGTAATTTTGTGGTTAATAAATCTATATCTACATTATTTGTATAGTAATTTGGTAATTCAAGCTCCAAAAAGTTATTCCTTTCTGGCGGGGTTTTAAATATTCAATCAACCTTACAAATCTCTTAAATAAATTTTGGCACCCTAAAAATTGATCCACACTCTCAATGCCACACATAATAAAAAATTATTTTTGTGGCTGGTTCTAGTTCAAGCTTAATTATCCAAACAATAATTCGATCTAATCCAAAGTGAGGGCTCTAAATAATATTCCTTAAAAGGGTTTCTACAGCCTCTGAAATTTTAGAACCTGTATAGTCATTTATCTTAGCATGGACCATTACCCATAGATTCCTTTGGAGCTTATCCTTGAGAAAATAAAGCAGAATAAAGAATTTCAAACTTTGAGAGGTTATTATAGTATTATTGATTACATATATCACTAGTAAGCTTACATTATGGTCTTCTATGAGTACCTTATAGTGGTAATGAGTGCAATAAGTTGTGTTCTATTATGGAGATTCCCATTACTTATAGCTTACCTTTATAAGCGTTATGGAGATTCTACGTATTACATCTATTCAAGTAAATGCATTCATTTGTCCAGCTGTTTTCCCTCATCTCCTTCTCCAACTGTAGTTGAGGTTTAAATATCTGCGAGCCATACACTCAAGGCTGCTACAATGCTATCGATAGAGAGCTAGGGGTTTTGAGAGATCACAAGGATCTATGTTTTGGTTAATAACGAAGAACAAGAATTGCGAGAATGGCATCCAAATTTAGAGAAAGAGGAATGGAAATGATAATTAGAAACATGGAATTGGAGAAGATGAGAGTGGTGAGGTGCATAGTGGGGAGTGGATGTGCAGCACACACAACAACAATATATACAGTGCAAGCAGTGCTGAAATCCATTATACTAAATGTCTCTGAAGAGACCAACAATTTATTGACAAGATTGTCTCGAAGGAAATAAGCTAGTTTGTGGACAATATTAATAGTAAATACACCATCATTAGGAGTTGGATGTGAGGCTTTTCTGTATTTATTCCCCATTACCTATTGAAGGCAAGGCTTCATATGGTAAGAAGCCATTAAAATACTTTCTTATAAAATTAATGTGTGGCATTGGTGATAGATGAACAGTGTTTCAATGGCTACGCCTTAGCTTAAGCACACCCCAATCCCACCACTCATGGTAGTAGTGAGTAGAATGACCGGGGTGCATGTAGAGTGTTATGTAACTAGCTTACAAAAAGATAGATCAATGAATTAAAAAGTATCCTCTTCGAGGGGGGAACCTCCTTTACATTAAATAAATAAAAAGTTATTGGATGATACAAATAATAATACCTCCTTTGTATATATAGGAGTTTAAAGGGTCACAATATAATCAGAGCCTACATAACAATAATAATGTAAGGGCACAACAATAACAATAGTGGAATTTTATGAGGCACCACAATAACAATATGGGGGCTACATGGGCACAACACTAACAATAAGTGGGCTACACTAGTATTATAGGTACCTAACATGCCCCTCTCCTTCAAAAAATTGTTTTCATCAATGCTTGAGTAGTTTTGGATGCTTCTGTATAAAATTCTCATCCTCCCATGTGGAGTCTTCAACGGGTAAGTTATTCCACTTAATGAGATACTCTGAAATTGATCGATTTCGTAGTTGTCAAGTTCTTTTTTCCAACACTGCTTCGGGCTCAAATATGATTTTTCTTTCTTCATCAAGTTCTAGCAACATTGTTTGAACTGGAAGCTTGTCACCAATAAACTTCTTTAAGCATGGAACATGTAAAACTAGGTGTACTCGGGAAGATGCAGGCATCTCTAATTTGTATGCCATAGTACCAATCTTTTGCAACACCTTTTAAGGACCGTAGTACTTGGGTGATAATTTATTAGCTTGCTTGAGATACATTTATTTGTATGGTTGTAGCCGTAAAATACCCAGTCACCTACATCAAAACTTCTTTCACTGCAATGTTGATTTTCCTGTTGTTTCATTCGATTTTGTGTCATTGTGAGGTTATACATTAAGAATTGGTGAACTTGTTGTTGATGCTTAATGTGATCTTCCACTTCTTGAACCTTAGAATTTGCTATTAAAGATGATGTGATGGATGGTGGATGATATCCATAAAGGGCCACAAATAGGGCCATTTTTGTTGCAGCATGAAAGCAAGTGTCATACCACCATTCATCTAGAGGTAGACACTTGAACCATTGTGTTTGTTTATCAAATACAAACCAATGAAGATATCCTTCCAAACATTTTTTCATTATCTCAGTATGTCCATCAAATTGAGGATGATAAGATGAGATATGAGCTAATTTAGTACCAAGACAAGAAAATAATTTTGTCCAAAAATTTCCAGTAAAAATGGGATCTTTGTCACTTACTATAATCTTTGGGTTTCCATGAAGCTTTTGAATTGTTTCCATAAATGCAGTAGCAATTGTACTAGCTTTAAAAGGACAAGATAATGCACAAAAGTGTGTATGCTTGGTCATTATATCAATTACCACCATGATAACACTCTTTTCTTTAGACTTCCAGGTAAACATGTGATAAAATCCATTGAGACCCCTCCCAACACTGACTTGGAATGGCTAAATGTCGCAACATGCTAGGGATCTTAATTGTCTCAACTTTATTTTGTTGGCAAACCAAACATTCTATCACAAACCTCTAAATATCAGATTTAAGGCCATTCCAAAAAAATTCCTTCTTAAACCTGTGGTAAGTTTTTAAAAATATTTAGTGTCCTCCTGAGGGAGAGGTGTGCAGTTCCAAAAGAATATTTTGTTTGAGTTGGGAATTCTTACAAATATATAAGCAATGTTTGTACCATAATGAATCATTTTTCTAGCTAAATTTATCAGATGTATTGGATCTTGCTGCAACTTTTGAATAAGTAACCACACCTCTTCATTATTCTTCCATTCATCCCTTGTTTCGGTTATCCACTCGGGTTGGATAATAGAAATGGCACAAAGCAATGCTTCCACATCCTCAGCCTTTCTTGAGAGTGCATCTGCAACAACATTTTTCTTCCCTTTTTTGAAGATGATTTCAAAGTCATAACCCAAAATATTTGTCACCCATTTTTGCTACTCTTCTCAAGATAATATTTGTTCCAAAAAGTATTTAAGACTAAAATGATTTGTTTTTACCTTGAAGTGTCTTCCCATTAGGTAAGGTCGCCATTGCTTTAGTGCATGTAGAATTGCTAACATTTCCTTCTCATAAATAGGTTTTTCTAAATACTTTCCTTTGATTAGACGACTTTCAAAAGCAATGGGTCTTCCTTCTTGCATTAAAGCAGCACCAATTCCATTTTTTGAGGCATCGGATTCCATAATAAAAGTTTTTGTGAAGTCTAGCGTAGCTAAGATCAGTGTTTGGCACATTGCCTCTTTAAGATGTTCAAAGGCCTTCATTGCTTCTGGAGTCCAAGAAAATGCATATTTCTTCAGTAATTTTTAGAGGTTCCAATATTCTCCCATAATTCTTAACAAACTTGCGACAATACCCTTTCAACCAAAGAAATCCTCAAAGATGCTTTATGGTTGTGGGGATTTTCCATTCCTTAATGGATTTAATTTTGTTAGGGTTTACCTTAACACCCTCATGAGATACAATATGACCCAAATATTCCACGTCTTGTACTTCAAAGAAACATTTGGAGGTTTTTACATATAATTGTTTCTCCTCCAATTGTTTGAGCACCCTATCAACATGTTGAACATGATCTTTCCAAGACTTGTTGTAGATTAGTATATCATCAAAAAATACTAACACAACTTTTCTAAGGAAGGGTTTGAAAATGGAATTCATCAAAATTTGAAATGTGGAAGGTGCATTAGTAAGGCCAAAAGGCATGACCAAAAAGTCATAATGACCCTCATGAATTCTAAATGTTTTTTTTGGAATGTCTCCAGTCTTCATTCTAATTTGATGATATCTTGAATGAAGATCCAACTTGGTGAGGTAAATTACTCCATGTAATTCATCTACAAATTCATCAATGACAGTGTTATCACTCCAAAATTTCTTGTAAGTTGTTCAGTAAAAGAAATGATAGAGGTGAACACAAACTAACTTTGGAGATCAGGATCTAGCCTTCCTAATCTCAGAGAGGGCTCTCTCTTTATGATTTAACTTTACTATATTTAAAATGATTTTAGGATAGTTATTTCTGCACTTGGGTTTTGATTTTAATTTGGGTGGTGGGATCACTTACTTAGATGAAAAGGGGTTTTCTTTTACGATTGGGCTATGGGGTCGAATGTCAGACAAATTGGACTAGATCAAGCTTTAAAAATAGTGTCTACAGGGCAAGGTAGGTGAGTTATTACAGATCTCAAAGGCTAGATGGTGAAATGGTTTCTAATCAGATCCAGGGAGAAATTAAGGGTTCCTTAGGCCATATTATGAAGAGAATGACATAGGTCAACCGCGATGGGAGAGCAATTAAGGGTTCTCAAATCCGAATATCAGAGGAAAACATATAAATGACTAATTGTGCAAAACAGAGTGCACATAAACAACTTCTGAGTGATATTTCCAATTAAATCATTCAAATTTGAATAACATTTAAGTTTATGAAACACATATGAAAGTAAAAAAATCAGAAAAAGAAGATACTTCACTGAAAATATCTCATCTCATGAATCCTGTAGTGCAATCTTTTTATTACTTGCTCAAGTCTATTGACTTGAAAATTGGTACAATAACCCTTAGGTTTAAGATCAAAATAACTCTACAAATGTATAGAAATCCACCCTCAATACTTCAAACTATGAAGTATTTATACAAAAAGAATTTACAAAATATCTCAAACTGCATTGAGAACTAATCTAGGAAAAGAAAATATCTTCATGTGAGAAGATAGAGACAGCTATTGAACTGTTGTTTGATGTCCCCGTTATTTAGGTTTTGTTGTCTTTTAATCTTTGATATTTTGCCCTTTAAGCTGCTTGGTTGTTTGGTCTTTATGCTGGATGTCATATTTACTTATGACCTTTCATATGATACTCTTTGACCTTGTTGTCTTGTCAATACCCTTTTACTGTGCTTTTTTACTTTTTACTGTACATTTCATATTTTTATTGTGTATTCCTACAGTAAATCATTGAGTTTTTCCCATGTCTCAGCATCTGGTAATTGGATATTGAGCATTTTTCTATATATCTCATCTGCCTCTATATACTTGACCAAAGTTGGCTTATTAATAAAAAGGTGTTTTACCTCGTGCTAGAGGTAAAACAAATTCTCAAATGTTTGATACAATACTTTGCCTGTTGGTATGCCCTTCATGGATGAAGTGTTTACCTGATCTCTGGCCACTTCCCTGATCTTCTTATTGTAATCCTCCTGTGTCATTAGCTTATCATTTATAACTAAGGGATTTGGTAATCCCTTTTGCCTCAAAAGTTCGAACTTAACCATGAACTTGTCAATGGCCAGTTGCATGGTTTGACACTTATCCTCCAAGTTCATCATCAAATTCCTCTTAGTGAGGACTCTTTTGACTTCCAAAATTTTACCTGTCTTGTCAAGTATCTCTAATTCTTGTAGCTCATACTTGTTCTTGGAGTTGAGGAAGTGGATGATTCTTGCAGCTTATAGGCAGCCATGGCCTTTCCTGTGAGGGTGGAGTAAATCATTTCTCTAACCTGCTTATGGAACTCTATCTGATCAATGGGATGAACATCCCTGGCCAACACCTCAAAATTAGTTTTCTTGTATCCTGTCGAGGTCTTTGGTTGTTGTACAGTGGGCTGCAAAAATGACACTTGCATTTTTCTTGCTTTGATGTCAAAGGCTGACATCAATCTGCTCTGGTTTGGTGGATTATGCTTGAATTATTGGGCATATGTCTCTACCTTCAACTTCTCATTCCTCATCTTTATCTCTTTGAATCTATCTTTGATATCCTTTTCCCTGTCAGGTGGCCTGACAAAGGAAGAAACATCAACACTTTATTGTCACTCTATCATTTGTGTGTTGGAATTTGATGGCTATTGTGTTTCACCTGATGAAACTTCTTCTTTACTTCTTTGCCCCATTGTTTCAGTGTCATTTATTTCCTCTGATGCAATGTTCTCCTCCTGTTCAGACATAGGATTCAACTTGGGCCTCTTTCTTAGCTCAAACAGTTCATCTGTAGTGTCCATGGCAGAGCTGGATGCTTCCTCCTTGTTCCTCTTTGGATTCTTTTCTTCATTGGTTGGGATCTGAAGGATAGGAGAAATTTTCATTGGTTGCCCTAGTTCTAGAACTTGCAGGAAAGAGCTCTGGTCAAATTGTTTTTCAAGATCAATCAGTGTGTTCTCAACATCCACAACTGTGTTGTCCATATCAATCAATGTATTCTCCACCCACTCAGATTGGTTGGAAAATTGTTCAATTTCAAGTCTTGGGTGGTGGATGTAAGGTGCCAATTTGACCTTAAGTCTCAACTTGTTTATGACCCCATGAGGGTCATACTGCCACATGAAGTTGTTGTTGAATTTCATCTGGTCTAATGTGATGTATAAGTCCAATAGGTTTCCAATGGATAGAGGGGTTTGATTAGGGCTAGGCTAGATCTGTAGCATTTGGTTGATAGACTCAAGTGTAATGGTGAATAACAACTGTTGATTTGGGGCAACAATAGCCCTTTGGCTAGGGATATAACAAGCATGACAAAAATGTACAATATCAGGGAATGGGTGAACTTTTGGGAATAGGTATTTGGGTAAATTGGATTCCCAAAGGTGGATGTCATCTACATGGTTTAGAAACCTATCCTTACTCCAACAGTGGAGCTTCAGAAGGTGGGTTGGAGTTGCAGCGTCTCTTATTTGGAAATCCCTATCTGCTAAGGCCAAATGGTCAATTTCCATGTTAGGGGTTGACATAGGTTTGACATCCAAAGAGGTCTCGGCAGCCATATTTAGGATTAAATGTGGGAATTAGGCTTATACAGGTTGTGTAAGTGAATCTTTGACAACTCTGGTGGAGTGAAAGGGTAGTTTGTAGGTCGGAAAAGAGGGGTTTGGGTATTCAGGGGAGAACTACTCTCAATTTAAGGGAAAGATTAATTAAATTTAATTAATTAATGTTTGAATTGATTGTACGCTTTCAAATTGAAATGGTCGTTCTTGTTTTTGTCAAAATACCTGGAAATGGTGGTATAGGCTGCAAACTAGTTTCAATGGTAGCTGCAAAGGGCACTGTGGCTTCAGTTGTGCACTGGATGGCTGAATTGGGCATCCGGAGCATGTTCGGGAGGTAATCAGTGGTCAAATTTGGTTGCAGAGGCTCAGGGTGGCACAGGAAGGCTTAGGAAGCTTTCACAGAGCGAATGAGCGAAAAGGGTGAAAATGAGCGTCTTCGTCCTTTTAACCGGTAATGGTTATAATTTGGCACAGAATTCATAATTAACAGTGGGTAGTTTCAACTTTTGGCGAGGAGGCAATTTCAAGGGCCATTGCACCGCTTTTGGCAGTCGGGCGGTATTTCCCCGAGAGCATGTGAGTTCACCTAAAGCTACCACATAAATGAAAGGGACCCGAGCAAAACCACGAATCTCGCGTGCTCTCGAGCAGGTAAAGGTCGGAAAGGGAGTCTGCGCGATATGGATGCACGCCATCAGATCTGGGGGTGCAAGATCTAACGGCTTTCGCACAGTGGAAATGCACGGAGGGAATAAGGGTGGAGATTTGTGGGGCCTGGGGGGATTAGTTACATTTAACTGTAATTAATTAATGAATAAGGCGGGGTTAAATATAATGAACGGGTTTATGGAGTGGGACCAGGGTTAAATGCGGCGGGGTTTGTTAACCACACCAGGGTGGTGGGTTAAACGGGTTTATGTCAGGGAAAATGTGAATGGCGGAGTTAATTTAACAATACTGGGGGGGGAGACAAAAATACTAGGGGGGGGGGAGGAACAAAACTTAGAATAAAGGGGTTTTATGGGTTTTTTATGCGAAATATGGTAATTAATAAGGGGAAATGATTTTTTCAAAGGGGAATGGGTTTTACACTAGGGAAGAGGGGTTTTGGGTTGGGAAATGACCTTTGGAGGGTAATTTTCTAGGAAAATGTGTGAAACCAAGGGGTGAGGGTCAAAATGAAGGGAAAAGGGTATATTCTTAAGAAATGATGGGATGATGGGGAAATTAGAAAGTATGTAATGGGGGTGAAATGAAATGAGGGAAAGTTAATTAAATCATCTCGTAAACATCCTTTCACTTTCACAACTGCTCTTGCACACTGAAACATAGGATTAAGCATGATAAATATGCTTTTTCTTTAACAACCTTGTACTTTTGCAACCTTTCTTGTACCTACCCTTTACTTACACTAACATTTTTTCTTCACTTTATTGGGTGCATTTAAACTAACAGACCCTTTCTTTCCTTTTTCTTTTGAAAAGAAAACTATGTAATTCTAACCTTATATCTTCCAATGGCTCAGATTAAGCTGTTGAGCACATTTTATTTCTCTACCTAACTATTGATCTGCCAAGATTAAACAGTTTGGATAGATCTTTATTCTCTATCTATAAACATGAAATTTAAAGCATGAACTAGTCAAGATTAAACAATTTGACTATCATGGGTTGTGACATTTATGACAAGCTGCACACAACCATTATTTTGCACAATAAAGTAAAAAGTAGTGGCACTTAGACTTGCACACTTTCATGATCTGTTTTTGTTTGGGGTTCATATTTTTTCACTTTTTTGTTCTTTTCTTATTCTTTTTGTCCTTTGATATTTCTTTTAGGACATACCCTCTTTACATTTTTTAATTTTTAATATGGAAAACATTTTGCAGAAAGAAAAAGTATGTACAATATTACAAGATCAACCACAACCAATTCAAAATTATGAATTGTATTATTATAGGATCCTAACAGACAAGAATGGGAAACTTTCTTTAATAGTGATTTTGTTGATCTCCCTATAATCTGAACACATATGCCATGATCCATCCTTATTGTGCACCAATACTACTGGAGCAGAGAAAGAACTTTGACTAAGTTGAAATATACCAGCCTCTAGCATTATTGCAACCTTATGTTCAATTTCACTCTTTTGGGCATAAGGATATCTGTAAGGCCTAATGTTTGGAGGAACACTTCCAAGAATTAAATGAATAGCATGATCATGATCATGAATAGGTGGGAGCCCTTTGGGAGTCTCAAACACCTTGGAATGATTGTCCAAGACTTTTTGGAGATCAGGAGAAATAGATGATTTCTATGTTTGAACCTGTAGTGAGCTTAATTGTGCAATTACGCCTCATTGTTCTTTCTTCAGAAACTTTGTCATGCTATTAGAGTTAATTATTTTTCCTGGTTTCCCTGCAATACCCTTTAATTCAACTTCCTTTGCTTCCCAAAAAAAAATCAAGAAAAGTTCTTGAAAATTGAAAGTTAGTGTCCCCAAATATTGTAACCATTGGACTCCTAGTACAACATTAGCACCAACCATTAGAATGGAAAGCATTGGACTATTCAATACATATTCCCCCATGGTTAGCTTGATATTATGGTACTTTCTAGAACAATTTATAGTTCCTCCATTTGAAACCATCACTTGACACTCTGGTGTTGGATATAAGAAGCAATTCAATTCTTTGGCTATCTTCTAATGAATTAAATTATGGGTACTACTCGAGTCAATAAACATTATTACCTTTTTATTCTTGATATATCCTTATATCTTGAGAGTTTTAGGAGTGTTAATTCTTTTAAATGCATTACAAGATATGGTCGGATCCATTTATTCTTTCTCTAGGGTTGGTTCCTAGTGTATATCCTCCTCTTTTGATGTTTCTTGTTCCTTTTCTTCCTCCTCCTCACAACCTAGGTAGAATAATTTCTTCTCAACACACTTATGACCTTTAATGTATTTTCTATCACAATAGTAACAAAGCCCTTTTGTTATTTTTTCCTCCAATTGTTGTGGTGTCAACCTTGTAGGTTGTGGAAGACTAGGAGCAGCAACACTTTCATCTTTATAGTTGTGAGTGGTAGACTTCCTTGTTTCCATATTTTTGCTTTCAATTTTTCTTGCCACCCTAAATGCATTCTCCAATGAATCATGTTCCCAAATTTGAACCTCATATTGGATGTTATCTTTTAAATTCCATACGAAGACATCAATCCTATGCTCCTCTGGAATATCGGTTACCCTAATATTCAATTTTTGGAAGTTTTCAATGTGCTCTGTCATTGAACCCTTTTGTTTGAGATTTATCAATTGGCTAAATAAGGTGTTGCTCTTTGTATATTCATAACGTGTTATCATTTCCTCCGTAAAAATTGACCAGGTCAAAAGTGGTTTACAAGAACAAATGCATATATACCATAAAAAATGTTTGGGTTCTAAATATAGAGATGCATGTGTACCTTTTTGTGAGGGTTGCACATCATGTAGATCAAAATATTACTTCATCTATAGTATCCATGTTACCGGATCCTTGCCATCAAACTTCTTCATATATATCTTTGGACTGCGGTGGCTCTTAAACCTCAAATTAAAGTATCTAAAATCATAATTCATATTTCTTTTGTCCTCGTTATGATTTTTATGGATTACCTTGTCACCACCTGGAAGCCTTTCTTGCAACAACTTTGTCAATCCTTCCATACTAAATTCGTCATTACTTCCATGTCTGGTTTTAAACCATTCATGTCACCTCTTATTACTATTTTTAAACCATCCACGTCTCCTTTTAAGTCATCCATGTCATCTTTGGTTGCTCTTTGTAAGAGCGAAATTTGTTGCACTTGGTCTCATAATTTGGATATATCATGTTGCAATTCTTCCTCTTCATGCGTCATAGTACAGATCTTTGAGGGCTTAATTGATGTAGAATTATTATTTTTTGGAGCAAAATTTAAAAAATACACACACTTTTTTCTTGCCTTTTAGGAGCTCAATATTGAAATTGTTGTATCTTTGTAATTTCGTATTTCCAAGTTCTGAAATTCGACCTTGTGGTAGCCCTATGAATTTTATCTTCAATTCCAAAATTCAGACTAATATTGGATTATTCAATATATATTTATTTCAAATTTCCCATGATGGCCTGATTATGGACTGGTTCAGTAGAGCGAAGTTGTACAAGATGCCACATGTCACTATTTCAACCTTCGTCCCTGTAATTACTACACAAAAAACTGCTGGTTGTTCACTTTCCGCTATTGTTTACAAAATTCAAATCCAATGCCTAAAACGAAAGTTATGACAATTTTCCCTAGGTCACTTGTTTGAGAATGAATTATGGATCCTAAAAAAACCCTAACGTCTTCGGACCATATCTCATAAAATATAGAGAACCAATATATGAAATTTCGGCACAAAGTTCACCAAGATTTCAGATCCACACGGTCGTAATTTCAGCTTATGAATCTTCATAGAAAAAAAGTTATAGAGAAAATTCCATGATGGCCTGTTTGAAGTAGTGAAACCCTAGAATTCAAAGCTCTGATACCAAATGTTATGCAACCAGCTGACAAAAAGATAGATCAACAACTTAAAAAGTATCATCTTCGATGGAGAAACCTCCTTTATATTACATAAATGAACAATTCTTGGATGATACAAATGACAAGACCTCATTTGTATATATAGGTGTCTAAGGGGTCACAATATAATCAGATCCTACATAACAATAATAATATAAGGGCACAACAATAACAATAGTGGGATTCTATGGGGCTCCACAATAACAATGTGGGGGTTACATGGGCACAACAATAACAATATGGGCTACTAGTATTATAGAGACCTAACATAGAGAAACATTTGTGAAGCTTAAGAATTAATGCAAGTGAAGCATCACTATATCATTGAGCCTTTAAAACCAAACAAAACTATAAAATACAATCACAGTCGAGGATATTCTAGGCGTGTGAAAGCGTTTTTTAAGGAATACCTACGAAGTCGACAATCCTCTGTTTTTTTTTGCGTCAAGTTGTGCAATGGTCACAGAATAGTCCTCTACAATCCTCTGTTTATTTGCGTCAAGTTGTGTAATGCCCACAGAATATTCCTCTATGGTCCATGTTTTGTTTCGATTTTGGACCGATATTCTAGAAAGGATTTGAGCGGGGGGTGCACGTGACTAACCATTTTGGAGCGACGGGGTGGTGAGTAAAGTCACCCACCTACCTGCCACCTTAACTGGTCGTCGCCTTCCAGGTCTGACAGTGTGGTGATACGATGTATGTGGTGATCCCCAGGCACTCAGTGAAGTGAAAAGGATGTTGATATTCTCCATTAACGAGAAACATAGGTTTTCTGATGAGCACGGTTTCTGAGCTAAATTGTGGCATTCGTAGACTACTCTTTTAAAAATATTGCAAGAAACCGCATCTTTGTGCAATTGTTGGGATTCCAAATTCAACAAGGGACCATGTACACACTTATGATTCATATAATGATTTTATTATAACATATATGAATTGTTGATGCGGGAGAACTATTTGCAGTATATGATAAGGGTTTTAATATAAAATATATGAATTGTTGATGCGGGAGAACTATTTGCAATAAATGATAAGGGTTGAATTCGATGCAGTCAATGTTAGCCTATGTGTATGTGCCTGTAGTATACCTAGGGGGGATATTATGGGGTACAAAGGGAGGTACCCAAGGTAATAATGAGATGTAAGGATAATAAATAAGTGGGTCATAGTTAATAAATAAAGTGGTTAACACGCATCATGTAAGGGACCACAAGTAGTTAGGAATAATGTAATAAGCCCATTGCATTAGATATATGGTATTGAGAGACCCATGGTATTATATGTATGAAGCCTATATATAGGATACGAACTCCCCATTGAGAGATGTGAAGGATTATTGTATTGGCAATCATATGACTTGTGGAGTGTTCTCCTTCCTTAAGGAGTGATTGTATGGTGGTACCCTACCTCCAGGGTTTGATATTAATAAAGATATGAAGTTTATCTATTTCTCTCTTGTTATTTATGGGTGTAGTTGCATAATTTTAATATGTTTGCAGATCAGATATACTACAAGTGGTATCAGAGCACTTTCTTGGGCAAAGCTAGGAGATTTTTTTTATTTTTTGTAGGAATTTTTGGGGCGGCGAGTTTGCAAATCAGATATGAAATTTTTGGTGCAAAATTTAAAGAAAAAAATTACATATCTAGATTCTTTGCAAAAAAATACCCAAATTCAAAAAAAAAATCGGCCAAATCAGAGTCCGGATGAGGGAGATATCGTTGATTTAAAAATCAACTGTGTTGCAGAATTTTTTCTAACAACAATTCGTGGACGGTAGATCTCCAGTCAATTTTTGCAGTTTTTGTGGGGAATTTTGAGAAAATAATTGCATATCTGAGATCCTATTGAAAATTAACCAATTTGAAAAATAAAAAATAAAAAAATAATCAGTCGAATAGGAGTTCGGATGAGGGAGATATCGCTAATTTAAAATAAACTATTTTTTCGAAAAAAAATTATAGCGGGACAGTTGCAAAGCAAATCTGAATTTCCAAAGTGACTAAATAGAGATTTCTATCACATGGGAAGATGCAGAATGTTCATTCCATTTCATAAAACAGGTTGTAAAAAGAATTCTGAGCCATATTGATCAAATTGTGTCCATTTTAAATTTTCGCCAAAGTAAGTGATTTTTTGAAAACCCTCTTCATGACTTCTAGCAAGGATTTATTTTTTTACAAGGAAATATAATGGTCCTACTATTGAAGAATTCATAAACACTTTAAGAAAGCCTCTCAAAAATATTGTAAAGGTTTAGTATGGCTTTGAGTGAAAGATGAGGCTGCCATATGGTGGAGCTCACTTGACAATAAGAAGTTGTCCAAACTTTCGAATGAGGAATTTGAAAAACTCCTTTTGGACAAATGGTCTCATACTGCATAAGAGGAGAATAAAACACAAAAAGGGTTATTTTCTGATGATATCTCCTTATTACATGTTCATGGATGTATTCAGAAAGAGAAAATAATTGTGTTTATCAATCCTAATAGCTAGCATAATTTTATTAATGTTCATTTGACTAAAAGATTGCAAGTCCTAGCCAAACAAATGGAACACACATAGGTTAATAATGAATAGGTGCAAGTTTATAAAGATTTGAAGGTTTCTATGGATAAGTATATATTGCATTCCGATATTTATGCTTCAGATATAGCTAGTGTGGATGTTGTTTTAGGATACCTCTGGATAGAATTTGTTAGTACTATCAATATTAATGTGCAGAAGAAATTCTTGAAGCTCTAGTATAAAAGGAAGAAAATTACATTACAAGATATTTTCATCAATAAACAGGTAGAGTCGAAGGAGGCTGAAGCAGAAAATGTTGTCAATACTGATACATCATATGAGGAGTTTGTGGTTGAAGTAATACTGGAAGATAAGCAACAATTGCAGGTGCCACAACATGTACCAAATACCCAATCAAATTCCATTAGGTGGTGAATTAAAGAAAGATACACCATTGATTAAAATTTCAGCATATCACCACCCACATCACCCAGCAAGAAAACAACCAACATGATGGCAACGAATTAGCAACAATGACAACAACCCCCACACGACAGATAGATAGGTGCGAAGATTTAACTACGGCACATCAACACAGAGGAACCATCAATATCAACTCCCATCTCAAGCGAGTGAGGCACTGGCTAGATCGAGTAATCACCTGTCTTTGGGATGGCTAGATGCACGTGCATGGTACCAGTGGACTACTCTTTTGTGCAAATCTTATTATATGTGTTATTCTTATGTTTTGGGGGCGAAACATGTTTAAGGGGGATAGAATGTAGTATACCTAGGAGGGATATTATGGGATACAAAGGGAGGTACCCAAGGTAATAATGAGATGTAAGGATAATAAATAAGTGGACCATAGTAAATAACTAAAGTGGTTAACCCGCATCATGTAAGGGACCACAAGTAGTTAGAAATAATGTGATAAGCCCATTATATTAGATATATGGTATGAAGAGATCCATGGTATTGTATGTATGAAGCCTATATAGAAGCTAGATACTCCTCATTAGGAGATATGAAGGATTATTGTATTGGCAAGCATATGGTTTGCGGAGTGTTCTTCTTTCTTAAGGAGTGATTGTATGGTGTTACCCTACCTCAAGGGTTTGATATTAATAAAGCTCTAAAGTTTATATATTTCTCTCTTGTTAGTTCTGGGCATATTTGCATTATTTTAATATATTTGCAGATCATATATACTACAGTGCCTCTCAACATTGAATGCCAACCTCTATTTCACTACCACATCCTCAAAATCTCTGGCTACCAACTATGACAGTGGCATGTAGATGGACACCGATGATATAGAAGTAGGTGCAAGAGTTTGTCAGGTTCACAACAAAGAGACGTAAAGCGAAAAAAATCTCGACACATTAAACCATATTATGAATCCCATCAAGGTTGTCACTACTATTGGAAATAACACTGAGAGGGGGGTGAATCAATATTATCAAATCAATTATTTTATTTCCCAAACAGATTTATATACGCTACTCCAGTGAAGTGAACTAGCGTGTACATGTGACTGTGCTTAAAGAAACCAGCGTATATGCAGAGAACTTGTGATTTATACAGTTTACCATGTGTTGAGCTTAAACCAGTATATCATAGATTTATTAGAAAATGCAGTAAAAGCAGAATAAAGCATCACACATAAGCAACACACATGAACACCAAGATTTAATGTGGAAACCCAATGTGGGTGAAAACCACCTGTTGTTGTCGTCTCTGTCTTCTTTCAATAATAAGCAAATTTGTTTACAACATTGTACTGGTGCAGACTCATACCAGTACGCAGGCTTCTACCTGCAAAAGGTTACAACCTTCTCTCGTTTTCCATCTTGTACTAGAAGGGAGCTACAACCCCTTAGCTCTTGTACTAACCGATATGTTTACTAGTACGTAGGCGTCGACCTACAGAAGGCTACGACCTTCTTTCTTCCCCCAGGGACCGCATTTCATAAATTTTCAAACTAGATGCTCCTGGTACACAATAATACACATGAAGGCCTTGTTTCATCCAATTTTCATATTGGGCCCATCAACAACATTGAAGCTTAGAATCAATCATCATTGCAATACAACCATCAACTACATCTGCATCAACCAATCACTTAAACTCAATCATCACCCTCTGAATCAACCAAACTCAATCAATCACTAACAACCTCTAAACCTTTGACATAACTGAATCAACCATCAACTTCAACAAATCCACTGGAACATATAGATCACAGTGACCAGTAAACAACTTTGAACCCAGAATACTGCATCATCATTCAGAACCAGCTGTAACCTCAAAAACATGTATCAAAGTGTATACGCAACTTAGAACAGATGAACCAGCGTGTATACGCAACTTCATCAAAGCGAACCAGCATATAGATCTGAAAATACTTACTTATAACTTCGTTGCACTTCCCGACTTTAGACATACTCGGATCATCAAATATAAAGGATAAAACATGTGTTAGCAATCAGATCTAGCCCATCAGATCACATAATGATTAGTCATTATGATCCTAATCCATCATTAGATCTCATCCATCATCATTGAAGCAAATCACAATCAATCAATCTGAACATTGTCACCAGAATGCAGTCACTAGAACATAAAGCAAAACCCAGAACTCTGCATCAACAACCAGAACCAATTGTAACTTCAAACATCATATTTCATAAGGTATACGCTACTTCGATGTGTCGAACCAGCGTGTATACGCGCTTTTACCAAAGCGAAACAGCATACATATCTGCAAATGCTAACTTAAAACTTCATAGACATTCCAAACTTCAGTGATACTCATGTCATATCATTTACAGAATCAAACATGAGTCAGTATTCAGATCTAGACTGTCCATGATCAAACCACATAATGATAATACATTTAAGGCTTTATGATCCCGATCCATCAACCATCATCAACCACAAGGGTGCATCCTTAGATCAGATCAAGCAACGCATCAGAAGCTCATAACCTGCATATATGATCTAACACTTCAAAAGATATTCAATACTTGCACACCTGACCTAATGATCTTCTCCTCCTTATATACTTTTAGGCCTTTCTCAATACCTTGGACCAAAACTACTTAGGATCAATACCTTAGACCAAATAGCTTGGATCAAATACCTTAGACCAATACCTTGGATCAAAATACCTTGGACCAAATACCTCGGACCAAAAACTTGGTTTTCCAACATGTACGCGCTTTTCCTCCTGTGAAAGTGCGTGTATATGTTATACACTACTTTTGTTATGTTAAACCGCGTGTATATGTGTCTTGGACAAAGTGAACCAATGTATACCTCTCTTTCTTCATTCTTTAGAGTCTGATCTGTAATCCTTTGTTGTTGACCTGCTGTACTGCAAACTTTCATCTGAGTGAGTTCCCGTCAAGGACAACACCTATATCATAACACCAACAACTACTTAGTCATGTTCCAGAACAAGAGTTCAAATTCGTCATACCAATGGTATAATAGAGGACTCAATTTCAAAATGTCAGTAAAATAAAGAGATAGATAAATTGCATGTCAATGGTCGCCTCAACCAACTCCAGACTTCTCGCCTGTGGATATGCATTACAGAAAATCGGTCCCGGATCCACTCGAATACAAAGTCTTTAAGACTGTTCAGCCACATGTGCAATGTTATTAAACCTATTGCAATGTTAAATTGGCGACATCCAGGGTTGGAATTTTAAAAGAGACTCAACCATCAAATTTGTCGGTTTTCACACATCCTCACCCGTCTTCACAATTTCAACAAAATATGTAGACGATTTTGTAATTTTTCTAATGGTATTTGACAAGCAAATTATCTCGTAATAAGCAATTTACTCGTCAAATTCCATTCCTAACGACAACATTTTCTGTAACTTATACATAGATTTGACATAATGCACAGATTTGAAATCACCATCATTACACAAATAAAATGAAACCAAATAAAACTAATTAAAATTAAAATATTTTAAAAATAAACTAATTTCTACTTTATACATTGCTATTCAAATTTTAGTGAAATAGGAAAGTAATAGAGATAACGAATGGGTATAATAAATAATAAATAACATGCCAAGCAAAGAGTCGCCTACGTATATAACCCACACCGCTTATGAACAAGGCCCGGAATTTGACTTATGTGGAACGCTTTTTCCTCATATTCGACAGGGAACCAGAGACTTAGCGTGGAACAATTTCTCTTTTCAAACATATTCGATAGGGGATGCAGATTTTAACATGCCTAAAGTAACAGGGATGAAAATACTAAACCCATGAATTTAATATTCCACTCTAAATCTGGATTATGTATTATAATTATGGCCGGTTCTCAACCAATTACAAGCAATCAATAAGTGCTTCTTTAATTACAAACATTCAATTATATGTAAATGAGGTATTATACGTTAATTAATTAATTGGATTTAAATACTGTTAAATTTCTAATACTTTTTTAAAAAAGGAGGGGCTAGTTCTCAGAAGAAGTGATATGGACCATCTTTTTTATACATTATACATATCAGTCTAGCTGACATCCATCACATCTAAGTCGTACACATCCGGAATACATTCATAATGGAACAGTAAAGGCTGTTGCGCAGCGACACCATGGAAAATCTAACGCGAGCAGGGTGCGAAGGAACCGACTGCCTCGACCGCTATACCATACACTTGCATGCGGAAAAAAAAAATTATAAAATTGTCATTTTACCAAAAAAAAAAAGAAAGAAAAAAACACAACAGAAAGCCCCAAATTTTTGTTCTACCAATTTAGCACTATTAGAAATTTTCCCGTCACATTAAATTGGTTTCTATATTTTCATTTTATGATTTTACATTACGAAATTTAAAAGGTTTCACTAACCCCCGAGTTGAACTCATTTTTTCTCCCACCTGTACGATTATAAATGTTAATGTGCATTTTGTGACATTATCACCGGGGAAGAATATTATTTAAAAGTAAGTTTAAATTTTGATTATTAAAAAAAATTAATAATAATAATAAGTGGTGGTATGTAGTAGTTAATTTTTGTGGCTTGATTTAAATATAATTAAATTAGAGTGAAAATAATGAATTTAAGTTAGTGATAAGGTTTAGAACTCGGTCAATTTAAGTTTTATTAATTGATAAATTCAGATATTTGATTAATTGTAATTATACATTGTTTTGCAAGTAAGAACAACTTTGTTGATAATTTTATTTCAAGTTAGTGATAAAGTTTAAAATCAGGTCAATTTAGGTCTTACCAATTTGTAAATTGAGATATTTGATTAATTGTAATTATGCATTTTTTTTTGCTAATTTCATTTGTTGAAATATGAATTCAAATTTCATTTGTTGAAATATGAATTCATGCACCATAACATTTTCTCATGATTAAATTAAAAGGTGATTTCATTAAAATGTTTAACCTTGAGTCTCATGCTAAATTTATACTCTCTTTAATCCATATAATTTATTATAATGTTCTAAAATACCTTGTAAATGATTTGTTAGTGACTAAATATATGGTTATATTTAGATAAAAATATTGCAAGGATTATATAGAAATAAGATATATATATAAAGTAAATGTGGATAATGATCCATTTTTATTTTATTTTTAGTATATTGATGATATTGTCAATATATTAAGTTTAAATTATCAATTTAAATTTGGGTTGTTTCCTGGAATGAGTATAAAAGAAAACACATATTGTATACAATAAAAATGTTATATATAGAAAAGTGTTTGGTTATTTATCATATGTGTATATAAATTTTAAAGTCTTTTTTCATTTAAAAAAAAAATGGTGTAATATTTTAGTACATAAAGAACAACCATGGAATCTTATCAATTTAATATCATTGCGTGTAAATGACATAATACAGAGAACAAAATGTGAGTCTGATCTAAATAGTAGAAAATTGAATTGAATCAAAAGCTACATAATCATAATGGTAGTTTAATTTCATTGTTCTGTGTAAACAGACCAATGAATAAACTCCATAATGATAAATTGATTCATTGAAGCAGAAACCATACATTTCTACATATGTAAAGTAGGTACGAGAGAGTTTTGTCTTGGTAACTTATTAATGGAAAAGTAAAACTATCAACTAACTAATATGGTACAAAGTAATCCTAAAGGAATAGTTAACATTCATCTTTTAATCCGAAGAGACATGCCAAGTAACATTCTAAATTTTTCAAACTTTTCACATTCACATGCCAAGTAACATTCTAAATTTTTCAAATTTTTCACATTCCAGTGCTTTGGTAAAGATATTTGTGATATGCTCTGAAGTACAAAAATGTGTCATCTGAGTGACTTTGGCCTCTACATAATGTTTGATATGTTTGTTTTTATCATGAAATTTAGGATTCTTGACCAATTGAACTGTAGAATAGTTGTTAATTAATAGAGGAGTTAAAGACTTTTGTTTCTCTTGTGATTCTTCAAGTATTTTGTGAAGCCAAATTATTTATTTTGTAACTTGAGTTGCTGCAACATATTCGGCTTCAGTGGTAGAATCAGAAGGAACATGTTGTTTTTGTGATCTCCAACTAATAGTTGTTGATCCAATACTTAACAAATAACCAAAAGTAGAGACCCCGTGCTCCTTATCTCCATCAAAATCAGAATCAGAAAAACTAGTGAGATGGAAGTATGAAACTTTGGAATATTTGATAGCATATGATTAAGTGTTTTTCAAATATTTGAGCACTCATTTCGTTACAATCCAATGACCTTTACAAGGTTGATGCATAAACCTGAAAAGTATTCCTACCGCAAAAGCTATGTTAGGATGAGTAGTAGAAAGAAAAATTGAACTTCCAACAAGTTGCATGTACTTTGTTGGATCTTCAAATGCACTTCCTTCATTTGAAGTGAGCTTTAAGTTCTGCTCTATTGGAGTAGACACACGATTACAATCTTGCATTCCAAATTTATTCAACAATAATCGAATATACTTTTTATGAGAAATAGAAATATGATTTGGTTTTAGGTCAAATTCAATTCATAAATAGTAATGAAGCAAACACAAATTTGTCATATCAAAAATCTTTTGTGGTTCCCTTTTAGAAGATGTTATATAATCATCATTATTCCCCGCGATCATCAACATACACAACTAGATATACAAATGATCTTTCGACTTTCTTGACAAAAAGAGTTGCATCATCTAGGTCAAAAAACTTATAATTCAATTTGCGAGATTTTCAATTAACTTTTCATACCATTCATAGGATGCTTGTTTCAAACCATACAATTTTTTCACCAATTTACATATATGTTGTTCTTTTCCTTTGGCAGAAAAACCCTTTAGCTGAAACATATAGACATCCTCCAATTCTCCATTTAAGAAGGTTGTTTTTACATCCATATGATGTATTTTCCATCCCTTTTGAGTTGCAAGAGAAAACAGGATTCTAATCGTGCCCCATTTAGTTGTAGGAGCAAATGTCTATGTATAATCAACACCTTCTTTGTGTGCATATCCTTTTGCTACAAGTCTTGCCTTGTACCAATCAAGTGAACCATCTACCTTATACTTAATTTTATAAACTCATTTGCAACCAATAGGTTTGATGCCAACAAGAGGATCCACAAACCTCCAAGTGTCATTTTTTATGAGAGCATCTAGTAGCTTCTTCAAAGGTGGAAGCTTCATTAACAGTAGAAAAATTGAATTCACAATCATGAGAATTGTTACCTAAACTTGAAGTAACATCTCCTCATTTCCTTTATTTTGTTTAGAAGACAAGAGGTCCTCGCTCTACAGCCCAGTATAGTGTAGATGTGTAGATATAATGTAAGTATGTAAACAAACTTAAATGTTGGCTCAATTAACAAATTAAAAAAAAATAGTATAAAGTTAAAATTAATATGAGTGGACTTACTGTAAACATTTAAATGTTGGCCCAATTAAAAATAAAAATTTAAAAGTAATATAAACCGTCGGAATGAGTGCAAACATTTAAATGTTGGCTCAATAAATAATAAAAAGTTAAAAATAATGAAAGCCATTTTGTTATATTTTAATTTCATTTTTATTAATAAAATTAAGCAATTTTTAGATAAAAGAAAATCATAATATATATATATAGCATGTTAAAAAATATAACATGTAAGTAGTAGCTATAAATTAAGATCCATTTTACCTTATAAATTAACATAATGATTACATAACCATATTTAGTATTTAATTCATAAGCACATAGAAACATAATACTTATAATATGCTTACAATATGACAATATTTTTAACCATATTCACCCTCACTTTACCATGGATAGTATTAACTTGTGAATAGACTTTGTTACAATACCATGGTTTATCAATACCATATGCCAAAAAACCATAACTTATTTTGCAATCAAAATAATATGTTACAATAATATGACAAGATTCTTAACCATGGATACTCACCCCCATTTTACCGTGCATATAATTAACTTGTAAATAAGCTTTGTTACAATACCATGACTTATCAATACCATATCCCAAAAAACCATAACTTATTTCATAAACAAAATATTTTAATTTAATTTAATTTTATAACATTTTTTTAATTAAATTTAAAAGCAAAAAATATATAATTGATTTTGGGATATATCTAAACCCTTTATCCTCACTACTACTAAAAATATTTCCGTAAAAAATAAATCAAGTTTTTAATAAAATTAAAAATGAAAAATTTTATATATAAGGATGTGAAATTTATATAATTTAAATAATATTATTAAGAACTAGCATAGATCCACACTTTGTCCTCATGATGAACCACACTTTGTGGTTCGAAACTCAACAGAAATATTTGCAATGTGATTTACCAGAAGGATTTCTCGATGAACATTATGAATCACAAAAGTTTGCATTCTGAAAGCATAGATCCATCTTAACTAATGATCTAAACGAGAGGATTTTCTAGATGAACATTATGAATCGCAGAAGTTTGAATTATAAAAGCATAGATCCATCTTAACTAATGATGTAAGCAATGAGAGCAAGCAAAGACTAACGATAATTGAGGAAAGATAGGGAAATAGTTTTTCCTTATTGTATTTACTTTGACATGTTTGATCCAAAATATAGGTTTCATATTTTACAACTAATTGAGTTCTTTTTTGTATACTTTCTTAAACACAATACAATGGGATCAAATTTAAGAGGGAGGGAAGAAGGATGGGGAGAGGGTAGGAGATAGTGACAGTGTTAGAGAGGGGAGGGGAGGGGGTGGGGATGAGGCAGGGGCAGGAGGGAGATATGGAGCTGAAGGGGAAGAGAGAGGTAGGAAAGAACAAAGGCATAAAGAGATAGAGGTGGAGAGAGAGATTGAGTGAGTGAAAAGGGAGAGATGGAGAGAGGAGAGGAGAGAAGAGGAGAGGAAAGAGATAGGGCGGGAAGGGGAAGAGAGAGAGAGAGAGAGACAAAGATGGAGGGGAGAGAGAAGGAGAGAGGGAGGGAGATAGTGACAAATTTGTGTTGAATTTCCATGACCTTGGGTCTAGGTTAGAGTCTTAAAATCATTGACGCTACCAAACCAAGAATCTCAACCATAAACTACTTTACACAACGGAAATATAAACAGTGAATCATATCTGCACAATATACACAGTTTTAAACAAAATTGTACAATAATGTACAATCACCAATCCTCTTATGCATGTATCTTGTAAAAGCACTAATTCAGCAGCTTGATACCATTTATCCATTGAAGTGGCAAGATCATGCCAAACTGCATTCTCAAAATATGTTCCATGGTTAGATACCAATTGTTTCGAGACACCAAATCGAGCAATGGCAGGATGAAAAAAGAAGCAAGTATTGCAAAAATCTATGGTTACAAGATACAATGAAAAACTTCGTTGCACAACTTTTATGTCATATCTAGCCTTGTCGGCCCTTCGCTCCTATACTGATCACTGGTGGTGCCTTAGTCCATCAAGGCCACTACACATAATGAAAAAA
Organism: Pinus tabuliformis; assembly: GCA_031772625.1. Classification (NCBI taxonomy): domain Eukaryota; kingdom Viridiplantae; phylum Streptophyta; class Pinopsida; order Pinales; family Pinaceae; genus Pinus; species Pinus tabuliformis. The sequence goes on along the minus strand of CM062807.1, from coordinate 180,408,574 downwards.
GAAGCAAGTAGTGCAATAATCTATGGTTACAATATACAATGACAAACTTTGTTGCACAACTTCTATGTCGTATCTAGCCTTGTCAGCCCTTCACTCTTGTATTGATCACTGGTGGTGCCTTAGTCCATCAAGGCCACTACACATAGAGACTTCAGGAGGGTTGCCTCCTATCACTGCTGCAAGTCACATCTGCTACAATGAACACAGGCTCATCAACTGCTCCCTGGGTTGGCCAATTCCCGAGCTCTAGTCTACCATGCTGGCAACAACTTTAGTCCATCAAAGTGTTGCACTTTTCCACAGCCATTCACCCAACCTTGAACTGCTCTTCATTCTTCAAGATAGCTTGTATAGGGCTATTTTTGGTAGCCAACACACTGCCCTCCAACCAACTCTTTGACACCCAATCTCAACACTACCGGATCTGCACCTAGGAAGATATTACACCACCTGAGAATGTCATCCAATTGGCATCAATAGGCTACACTATTATCTGATCCAAACTAGTCACTTCTTTACCCAATACACCTTCAAACTTTGCTCCAATTCTGCTTGCATATTGTTGTTTTGTTGTCTCTAGTTAGGGCAAGTGCATGTTGCAACAACCCTTCAAAATTCACCCTAACAGCGTCCTTTTGGTTGCGGCCTAGGAAAGGTGAAATGGCCTCCTTGTGGGTTGTTGTTCTGGTCAAATGGCAACCCTTAACACCCCAACGCTAGCATATTTTGGAGAGGCTAGGCCTGCGGCCTACCTCAATTTCTGCAGCACCCTAATAGCGCTCCAAAACAGTCACTTCTCACCTCTATTCTCCCCCCAAACATATCCGCAAACACCCCCACAAATCTCAGCCTTTCTGCCCTACAAGAACAGCACCAAAATTCACACCCAATTAGCCCTAAAACTTCCACATTGTACCTATAGACACCTGAAATCTTCCACGCTACTCCTAGGGAATCTCCATGTTGTCTTTTTCTTCTCTTGCTTCACCAAAAAGTTCAGAGGTTACTTAGAGATGTATTGCACACACATGGATGCTCTAAATGACCTCAATATGCCTTGTGTTTATACACATACAATGGCTCAGTGTCTCACTTGAAGTGACACTTATCAAGTCAGCCTACTTGACAACTAAATTAATTATGTCAACTTCCATAATTCATCTCTCTAATGACAACTCGGATTCGGACGATTTTCGATGCGTTGGAATCTTATTTCTGAGCACTATCATCCTCATCCATCACATGTCGTGAATCCATCATGGTTCTACCCCAAAAACCTTATGGGTGCCAAAACCCCACACTTGGGTTCGAAGCCCACAAGCTACCCTTGTGGCACTTTGTCTTCCAAACCCTAAACCCTAGGGCTCGGATTACCTCTCAAGCTACACAATTCAACGAGTTGAAGGGTAGAGAGAGAAAGAGAGAGTGATGGGAGGGGGTGATACAAAGGGAGGTAGGAGAGAAAGGGAGAGATATATGGAGTTGTAGGAGGGGAGAGCGAGAGGGAAGAAGAAATAAATAGAGGGAGAAAGTTGGAGAGAGAGAGGGAGGGAGTGACAAGGGAGAGATGGAGAGAGAGTGAGGCAAAGAGGAGTGGCAGGGAAGAGATAGAGAATGAGAGAGCGAGAGAGGGAGGGAGATAAGGGGAAGAGAGAGAGAAAGAGGGAGAGGGAGGGAGAGAAGAGGAAGAGAGGGAGAGCAAGAGAAAGAGATAGATAAATATGGAGAGAGTATGTGTATGTTTTGGGGGTGATCTAAAAAGACAAAGAAGGAGAGATAGAGATATATAGATATATAGTTGGAGGGGGGGTGGGAAGAAGAGAGAGAGAGTGTGTGTGTTTGGCGAGGTGAGATAAAGAGATAAAGAAGAAATAGTGATGGATCTAAATATAGATGGTGGGGGGAGAGGGAAAACCAAAGATATAAATAGGAGGGATAGGTGAAGAAAGAGAGAGGGGGGAGAGGGAGTGGGGAAGAGAGAGAGATTGGGGAGATAGAGAAGGAGAGAGGGAGGGAGATAGACACAGAGATGAAGGGGGAGAGGGGGAATAAAAAGAGACACAGATATAAATATAGATATTATATAGTATTATATAACCAGCGTAGAGGAGCGAGGATGAGTACTGCAGGCGTCCGTAAGGGTTTTGGTTAACCCTAGGTTTTTACTGCAGTCTGTTACCATTACTGCTCCGCGTGCCCGTAGCCGACAGTTAGCAGCCACCTTTCCCGTTCCCGGCCCATCCGTCGTTATCAGGATGTCTTCTTCAGCTGGTATATTGGGAGATTCAATGGAAATGGAGGAGGTGGATTATACCGAGGACCCGCATCCTGATCGTGTCATTTTTGGGTGTCCTGTTTTCTCATCTTCGGAAGCCGGCCCTAGCCTCCCGTCGGATCCTTTTCCGCCAAATACATCACCGGTGGTTGCCTTGCCGGAGCACTGTTCAGCTCCTCTTTCCGCTGGGAATACCTCCCTGGGTTCCCCTGCTCTGGACATTCCCCCTCTGTCACCTGGGACCCTTCATATACTATCTGCAATCTCGCCTCCGTCGCCTACTTTCGACCCGAATCTGCCCATTACATCCTTCTTCGCCGTGACATCTGCAGGTCCTCTTCCTTCGGTGGCCCCAAACCCTTCTGTTCCTCTCCATTCACCTTCAGGTTGTTTTGAGACTCCGACAGTCAAGGTTAGGTCTGCTAAATCCATCCCTCTGGACGGCTCCCCGGACCCATTGGCGGACCACCCATCTGCACCTCGTTCGGGGAAGAGAAAAACTAAGTGCGTGAAATCGACCTCAAAGGATATCTCGATCCGTTTTGGTGAGACCTCTGCAATCGGGGAAGCAGCTATCATGGCAAGCACTATACTTGTCGGACATGTTCGTGGAAGGGCGTATTCGGCTACTCGTCTCACTCAATGGGTCAAGGAAATCTGGGGGGGCGTTCTTAAAGAATTACCTGAGGTTCAAGTTTTACCTAGGGGTTGGTTTGCTCTTCATTTTGCAAAAGAGAACTACACAGACTTGGTGCTCGCCAGATACTGGCACATTGAGATGGCGCCGGTCCTATTAAAGAGATGGAGTCCTCTCTTTGACCCTGAGAGAGAACAAATTGGGGCCGGTCCATTATGGGTACACTTGCCAGGGCTCCCTCTACAGTACTGGTGTGAGGAGGTATTCATTCGCATAGGGAATGCCCTGGGGACTTATCTTGACCATGATCGCACTTTCGTGGAATCAAGGAACAGAACCCTTGCTCGTATTCTGGTACACTTGGACACCCGCGAGGGTTTGGAGGAGAAGATTACCTTGCATTGGGGGAAATACACCAGGATACAGATTCTGGATTACGAAGGAGTTCCATTTCGATGTCGACGATGCCACAAGGTGGGGCATATATTCAAGGACTGCCCCCTCAACAAGAAATCAGAGGATACTCCTATATCATCCACTGCTCCCTCCAGGGTTGTCTTGCCGACTACCCAGCGTGCTCCTGCGCCGAGACCTACTCACTCGGCCAACATTTCTCAAAAGGCAGCGGACGAGGCTCGCAGGAATCTCTCGCCGCTGGTCACCAGATCTCGGGCAGCTGCTGAAGCCGCCATAGCTTCGGGGAACATAACAACAGTGTTGACAAACTATCCAAGGCGGCCACGTCACTTCCCTGAGGAGAGTGGTTGATCCAGGAGCAACGTGGGTCAAATGCATACCAATACTACCATCGACCTTACATAGACCCACATTACTACAGGGCGGATAGCCCTTGAACTGAATATTCTGACATTTTTTGAAATTTTGTACAGCTTTATGTATATATTGGACAAAAAATATTTACATGGCCCTGCGTGGCAAATATGTACATAAAATAGAAGGACTGAATGAACATCCTGCGTGATGTTTCTGGTATTTAGGCTGTTATTTTTTGATCTTCTACCGAGCCCTCAGAGGCTGACAGACACATAGTATATGCATCGTGCATCTACAATATGTAATTTTTCAAGTTTAATGAAAAATTACGATTTTTCTAGTGGAAAAAAATATAACCAGCGTAGATCCATCTTAACCCCGGATCTATCAAGCACCGAGAGGGATCAAATCTCTCAAGGTGCAAATCTTTCTTCGAGTTTTGAACACAAAAAAGAGGCTTGCACCTCAAGAGTTTTGATCATTTTCGACGCTTCATAGATATGGGGTTAAGATGAATCATCATTTTTCCCTACGATTATCAAATCATCAACATACAGAACTAGATATACAAATGATCTTTTTACTTTCTTAACAAAAATAGTTGCATCATCTAGGTCAAAAAGCTTATAATTCAATTTGTGAAGATTTTCAATTAACTTTTCATACCATGCACAGGATGCTTGTTTCAAACCATACAAAGATTTCACCAATTTACATACATTTTGTTCTTTTCCATTGGCAGAAAAACCCTTTGGCTTAAACATAGAGGCATCCTCCTTCAAATCTCCATTTAAAAAAATTGTTTTTACATCCATATGATGTATTTTCCATCCCTTTTGAGTCACAAGAGAAAACGAGATTCTAATCATGCCCCATTTAGTTGTAGGAGCAAATGTTCATGTATAATCAATACATTTTTGTGCATACCCCTTTGCTACAAGTCTTTCCTTGTACCCATCAAGTGAATCATTTGTCTTATACTTAATTTTATAAACCCATTTACAACCAATAGGTTTGATACCAACAAGAGGATCCACCAAACTCCAAGTGTCATTTTTTATGAGAGCATCTAGCAACTTCTTCAATGGCAAAAGGTTCATTAACAGCAGAAAAAGTGAATTCACAATCATGAGAATTATTACCTGAACTTGAAGTAACATCTCCCCATTTCCTTTATTTTGTTTAGAAGAATTCCATGTATCAAAATCATCATACTTCCTTGGAAATGTCATGATGTGAATTGATCTTCATAGTGATTCTTGTGGTGGTTGCTCATCTTAAAGAACAAGCTCTTCAAGAGCAATTTATGATCTTGCAAAAATATTACTATCATCCAATTTTTCTTTAGCAGAAACATTATTATCACCCAATGTTAAAGAACAAAAGGCAAATCTACAAACTAATCTAGAATAGGAATCCACCCTTCAAGAAGTGGAACATCATTATTGAATTCATAATAAATAAAAATTGAATTAAATCTATCCAAATGACTGAGTTGTCTATCAATAGTGAAAGCATCTTTAGCAAAATCAAGAAAAATTACATCTTGTGAAAGAATAAATTTCATGTTCTCCTCATCATATAACCTATAAGCTTTGGAAGTAGTAGAATATCCCAAGAAAATACATATTTGTGACTCATGGCACCCAATTTGTTGCATTGATGTTTAGGAATCAATGCATAGCTTATAGAACCAAAAACTCTAAAATGTTGAATAACAAAAAGATGATTATACCACATTTCATAAAGAGACTTCTTATTGATGACAGAAAGAGAATGATTGCAAATATAAGCTGCACAAAGGACTACTCCCAAAAATATCAACTTAACATTCTTACAAAACATCATTGATCTCACCATATTTAGCAAAGTTTTGTTCATACTACTTCTCCCTAGAACATCAACTTAACATTCTTACAAAACATCATTGATCTCACCATATTTAGCAAAGTTTTGTTCATATGTTCTACAACACCATTTTGTTGCGAGTTATAAGAAATTGTAGTTTGATGTTTGATGCCATTGTCATGCAAATACTTTTCAAAATCATAAGATGTGTATTCACCATCACTATAAGATCATAGAGTGCCAATGTTAAGTTGAATTTCATTTTTAATCGATAAATAAAATAACAATTATATATATATATAGTAAAAGTTTCAAAAACTTTTGATTTCTCTTTCAAGAAATAAACCCAACACATCCTTGGGTAGTCATCAATAAAAGCCAACATATATTTTTAACTATTGGCAAATAGAACAAATATAGGCCCACATAGATCATAGTGTATGAAACCTAACTTCGTGGAAGCTCTAGAAGTAATGTTATCACATCCTCAAGTAGTCATCAATAAAATTATTGCTATTGGCAGATAAAACAAGGATAGGCCCACATAAATCATAGTGTATGAAACCTAACTTCCTGAAGGCTCTAAAAGTATAGTTATGAAAGGGTTGTTTATCGTGCTTTTCTAAAATACAAGAATCACATGGAGTGACTTTTCTTCAAACAATAGGAAGCCCTTTAATGCCTTCTTGTTTCATAATTCTAATGTTATAGTAATTTACATGACCAAAACAAGCATGCCACAACAAACTAGAAGACAAAATATCACTTTGTTGAATTAAATGAACAAAATTGAATATAGAACATGAAGTGCCTTGGAGTTTCAAGAGTTTGTCTTGTTTTACACCAACCATAACAATTATATTATTAAAGGCTCTATGGATTTCAACTTTACCATCAAATATATGTATAGAATGTCTTTGCTACGAGCATGCCACAATACACTAAAAAACAAAATATCACTTCATTAAATTAAATTAACAGAATTGAATGTACAACATGAAGTGCCTTGGAGTTTCAAGAGTTTGTATATTATCAAAGGCTCTATGGTTTTCAACTATACTATTAAATATGTGTATAGAATGCCTTTGTTGCCGGATATGTATGAAAAACATTAAAAAAAATTGAAATACATGTATGTAAAAAACAATTTGTAAAATTTAATCAGCAAATCTTGATATTTTCAACCAAATAGATCTAATTTATGAAAGCTTTAAGTGATTTATCAGTGAAATAAACTACTCCACCAATATTATCACTAAAAATTAAAAATAAATAAATAAATAAAAATCTTCTTAAAATTGCATGACAAGTGGCCTCAATATCTAATATCAAGTATCTCGCAAATCAAATAAAATAGTGCTAAAGACATCATTTACATTGAAGTTACAATGTGCACACTATATAAAATAGTGTTAAAGACACTATAAAAATATTGTTAAAAACATCATTTACACTGAAATTACAATGTGCAACAATATAGTGTGCAAACACAATGTTTTTCCTTTGTCAAGAGGTGGTTGTTTCTCATTGTCTTGTTTTTCTTCTCACTGATCTTTTCCTAATGAGTGAGACAATTAATGCCAATATGACCAAGTTTACCCCATCCATAACATTTAACAATTTGTTTTATGATTTCAACATCTATAACATTTAACAATTTGTTTTATGATTTCCAACTCAATGTCTTGTTTTTTCTTTTCACTGATCTTAATTTTTTCCCATGAGTGAGACAATTAATAATCTTTTCCCAATAAAAGAGACAATTAAAACCAATATGACCAAGTTTACCACATCTATAACATTTAACAATTTGTTTTATAATTTCCAACTTTGAATAAAAGTCATAAAATTGGTTATTGTTTCTCATAACCATGTTTTTTCTTCTCACTAATCTTTTCCCAAGGAATAAGACAATTAGGGCCAATATGACCACAAGTTTACAACATCTATAACATTAAATAATTTGTTTATAATTTGTTTTTTCCCAAGGAATGAGACAATTAGTGCCAATACAACTAAGTTTACACCATCTATAACATTTAATAGTTTGTTTTATGATTTCCAGCTCTGAATGGAGTCAAAAAGTTCACCATCTATAACCTTTAATAGTTTGTTTTATGATTTCCAGCTCTGAATGGAGTCAAAAAGTTCTTTTAACTTTTTTAATGCTTCAAATGTCATGGTGTTAGAAAGTATATTGCAACTTACGTCTTCTATTATTGAAGCAGAAATCAATACATGTGTTTTTATCTTTACTCCAAACTGCATCTTCAAACTATTTTGGTAATTCTCCTTTCCACTAAGAACAACTCCTACTATGGAGATCAATGAATTCATATTGGCAGAAATAAACTTAGCAGAAAATAATCATTTTCACCGCTTCTTAGAAAGTCCTGTATTTTATTTTCTGTAACCATTCTTGGTAATTATCATAACCATTCTTGGTAATTATCCTTTTCACCGAAAACAACACCAACACCTACTATGGAGATCAATGAATTCATATTGGCAGAAATAAATTTAGCAGCAAATAATAATTTTCACCACTTCTTACAAAGTCCGGTTGATGGGACCGGCCCTTTAACTTGCGGATTAACCTAGTTTAACCAATGATTAATTCAAGGTTTGGGTCAAACACACATAATTAGCCCTAAGCAGTTGATTAACATAGATATTTATTCGTTGGCATTGATTGTGTAGTTATTACTCATACGCTGACATCTGTACTCGCCTCGATTTTCTCCTTCCCGCTCTTTGGTTATGCTATAACCCTCGTTTGCACTTCACTTGGGCATTTTGGCTTCTCTCTATCGCGGTGAGGGTTTGTGTTCTTTTGTTGGCCTGCTTGCGACTATGTCGAACTCTGCAGTAGTGCTCTGTCTGCACCTGGCTATGGGTTCCTCTACCTGGTGGCGAGGTAACTCCGCCCACACTTGTTGTTTCGTTACCTGGTTGCCTGGGCACTGTGTTGGAGGCTTCGTCGACTTCGTGAGAGGGTTTACTTCGTTCCTCTGTTGGCTCTTTAACCTTCTTCGTGGTTACTGCTCTTTCCACCATTCCCTTATCTCACTCTATTTCAGTTCTCTGGTTAAGCTCCCGGTTATTGGTTCTCTGGTTGATGTATGAATGTTTTGCTATCCTGGCAGGTCTCAGTCACAGTGGACTTCCTCGGCTTCGCTTGGTCCTAGCAAGGTAAGCTTACTTCTGGTCTTCTCTGCTTTTCTTCGACACTAAGGTAATCACTCCTTTGTGTGCATGGTTTTCACTTGTGACTATGACTCAGTTGGGGTTTCATTCCTCCAGCATTGTGACTCCTCAGGTAAGCTAGCTTTTCCTTCTCTGCTCGTCAATTTTCACATTCAGTTTTCTTGGCATACAAATGACTGATATGGTTCCGTTGGTTTTCTGTGGCAGGTTGGGGTTTGCTCCAGACTCGGTCTCTGAAACGGTTGCAACCCAATGATTCTGGTAGGGTCGTTCTCTGCTACTGTTACTTAGTTTGTAGCCTTCTTTTCTCTGTTGTGACACTGGGAAAGTCCCAGTGCTCCTCCATTTATTAGTCTTCTGCGGGCTCTGGTTATATGTAATTTATTCTGCTTACACTCTTGTAACCGACTAGGCTTCAACCCTAGCTTCGGGGTTTGATTTTCTTCCGCAGACGAGGGTCGTCTTGCCTTACTCTGTTATTGTCTAGCACTTTACACTGTTCTTTATGTATGCCAGCATTATGTTTATAAGGAAGGAAGAAACAAGAAGATTTCGTGTAAATGGGTTACCTCTGTTATAATTGCATTCTACAGTAGTTGTATCCGCGGTTTGTTGAGAACTATCTCGTAGCTGTTGCTTGCTCTCGTGTGTATGGAAATTTTGTTGTTGTCGGAACTCCGTGTTAGGAATCTTCTGTTATTGCTTCATTGTTCGAACTCAGGAACTGTATCTCTGTTTGTTAGGAAGGATCTATAGAAACACACAGTGTTGTTTAATTGACACAGATAGTAATTAGAGGGGAAAAGAAATAAATATAATAGAAAGATTGTTTGCAGATGGATTCAGATACTCAGGTGTTTGAAAATTATTTTCTTCTTTTTGTATTCCTGTTCTCGTGCATTGAACCCTTTCAAAATGTGTTACATTCACTTTTGTATTGTTTTCGAGACAGTTCTCCCAACTGCTCGCAGTTACATCTGCAGTTACACGGTTGATAACTATTTCGGGTTTTCTTGCCCTGTGGAATATATATTATCTTCTTTTTGTTTTTTTTCTAAATGAAAGACAGTTGTAAAATAAATAAAAGAAAACAAACAGTGTGGCTGTAACCACCTTCATCTAACTGTGTTGTTCCTAATTACAACTTAACTAATAACTAAATAATAAAAAAAACAAGTTTCTAAATACTGTGTTGATCAGTAAATGGAACCAAATGATAATGAACCTGTTCTCCTTGACTGAGACCAAACACCCGGTCATGGTACCCTCAGCTAGATGCTCCTGCATCAGGCTCCCGGGGTAAGAAAAATTCATGACTCCGGTCCATGAGCTTCTCGACTGAATAGCCTGCCTGTTGTATTTGTCTGGCGTCAAGCCATGAACTGTCCTCAATGGGACGGTTCTTCCACTTGACCAGATACTGTAGGTATTCCTTCTACCGAGTTCGCCTGGCCACCTGAGTGTCAAGGATCCTCTCAATCTCAAGGGGTTGAGCTGAAGGCATTTGTCTCATCCAAGTCTCACTCCCTTCCTGTGTGTCCTGTGTAGGCCATGTTGTACTGTCTTCCTCAGGACTGGCAGTATATGGAAACAAGTCTGCCACATTGAAGATGGGCGATATGCCTATCCCTGGAGGTAGTTGTAATTCATAAGCATTCGCTGAAAATTTACGCAGAATTTTACAAGGGCCAATCTTCTTATATTTCAATTTGTTGTATTCACCCCTAGGAAAACGTTCTCTGCGCAAATGTGCGAGGACTTCATCCCCCACATTAAACTGTACCTCTCGCCGTTTCAGATCTGCCCACTGCTTTTATTTTTTATTGTTGTCCTGCAACTTCATCTTTACCTGCTTGTGTAGGTCATTCATTGCTTTGGTGAAATCTTCCCCATCAGCACTCTGTCTTTCATGTTGTCCTAGATCTCATAACTCATGCACTCCGCGAGGAGGCATGCCATATAAGATTTGAAAAGGACTGTGCCTCGTGTTGTGATTAGGTGAGTCGTTGTAAGCGAACTCCGCTTGGGCATGTACATGATCCCACATCCGTGAATTTTCCCTGATCAAACTTCGTAGCAGGTTCCCCAAGCTCATGTTTACCACTTTTGTTTCACCGTGTCGGTCTACGGGTGATAAGTAGAGCTGAAACTTAATTGTGTGTACATCTTTTTCCACAAGGTGCACTAGAAGTGCCCTGTAAATTTCACGTCCCTATCGCAGATAATGGACTTAGGCAAGCTGTGTAGCCTGACGATCTCTGTGAAAAATAAGTGGGCCACGTGAGTGGCATCGCTGGTTTTTTTACAAGGGATGAAATGTGCCATTTTTGAGAACCGGTCTACTACTACCATCACAGAATCATAACCCCGCTGTGTCCTTGGTAGACCCAAGACAAAGTCCAAACTGACTGAGTCCCACGGTCTACTCGGAATAGGCAATGGTGTGTAGAGTCCCATATTCTGACTGTGTCCTTTCGCCAACTGACACACTTTACATCTAGTTACAAATCTTTGCACATCCCTTCGCATTCTTGGCCAATAATAAAAATGGTTGAGCTAATCTAAGGTCTTATCAATGCCGAAATGTCCAGCTAGACCTCCGTTGTGCTTCTCCTTGATGATGTTCTCCCTCATCGAACAGTCGGGAATGCATAGTTGTCCCCCTTTAAACAACAGCTTCTCCTGTAAATTATAGTCCAGCCACAGACTATTGTTCCTTAACAAAGGATTTTGGCAAGCTTCATAAGCCTCCTTGAAATCCGCATCTATCTGATACAAGTCTGTCAAATGTTCGAACCCCAACACTTGTATCGTGCTCTCCTGTAAGAGCAAAGCTCTTCTGCTCAATGCATCTGCTACCTTGTTGGCCTGTCCACTGATGTGCTTCAAGACAAACGTGAAACTTTGCAAATACTCAACCCACTTTGCATGCTTGTGGTTCAGTTTATGCTGCTGCATCACATATTGTAATGCAGAATTATCAGAAAACAAAACAAATTCATTCCCCAGTAAATAGTGTCTCCAATGCTTCAATGCTTGGACGACAGCATAGAATTCCTTATCATAAGATGACTACTTCTGCCTTCTTTCGTTAAGTTTTTCGTTGAAGTAAGCAACAGGTTTGTCTTCATGGGTCAGTATGACCCCAACAGCTGTACCACTAGCATCACAGCGAACCTGGAAAATCTTGTTAAAATCTAGCAATCTCAGAATTAGCCTTTCTGTAATCTTCTTCTTCAGTCGCTGAAAGCTTTTCTCTGCTACCTCGGTCCAACGGAAAGGCTGACTTGCCTTTTTTTATAGTATCCAACATAGGTGCACAGATCTCACTGAAATTCCTTATAAATTTGCGATAAAAACTTGCCAACACATGAAAACTACGTACCTCAAACAGAGTTTTTGGGGATGGCCAGTTAATGGTTGCTGCAATTTTCTCTGGGTCCATCTTCAGCTCATTCTCTGCAATCACAAAACCGAAATACATTAATTTTTTCTGAAGAAAAGAACATTTTTTCAGATTTATCAGCAACTTGTTTTACTGCAATTTCTCTAGCACACTTCGAACATGTCGAAAATGTTCTTCTCTAGTTTTACTAAAAATCAGTATATCATCAAAATATACATTACGAACTTCTCGATGAATTCTTTCAACATCTCATTCATCAAACGCATAAAAGTACTAAGGGCATTACTCAACCCAAATGGCATTACCAGCCATTCATACAGTCCTTCATTGGTCTTGAAGGCTGTCTTCCACTCATCCCCTTCCTTGATTCGAATCTGATGATAACCACTCTTTAGATCAATTTTCGAGAAATATGTTGCCCCGCTCAAACAGTACATCATGTCGTCCATCCGTGGTAACAGAAACCTGAACCTGATGGTGATCTTGTTGATAGCTCTTGAATCTGTGCACATACGCCATTCTCCTCCTTTCTTAGGAGCTAAAACTGTTGAAACTGCACAGGGACTTAAACTTTCCTTTATCAACCCCTTATCCAGCAGTTCATGTACCTGTTTTCTAATCTCCTCATTGTCTTTAGGACTCATTCAGTACGCTGCCTTATTCGACAAACTAGCTCCAGGTATAAAGTCAATGTGATGATTGATACTTCTCTTCTGAGGCAATTTATCTGGTAAATCGTCCACTACAATATCATTGAATTCATGCATAATTTTCTAAATTTCTGCAGGTAAATCAGAGATTTCTGTGTGCAACAGCACTATTTTTTCCCTTCTCACAACAGCATGGTTCACTTCACTATCTTCAATCTGCTTCAAAAAATGTTTTTCACCCATTAGTAACACTTTCGTCCCTCTTGTTTCTGCTACTTCCTCCTCCTTGATGGGCACAAATGTGTGCTTAATCCCATCTTTGACAAACTTGTAACAGTTTGTCTTCCCATCATGCACTACCTTCCAGTGATACTACCATGGCCTTCATAGCAGTATATGACATACATCCATTGGCATAATATCACAAATAACCTTATCTTATACCTGTCAATATGGAACTCAACTTCACACTGTTCGTCAAACAACAACTGATGGCCTTTCTGCAACCACAATACCTTGTAGGGAGTGGGATGCTTCAGCGACTTCAAACCCAACTTCTCTACCATTTTTGTGACAACCCGATTATCCGTGCTCCCACTGTCGATAATCAACTTGCAACATTTTCCATGCGACTTACAAACTGTCCGGAAAATGCCTTCCTTTGAGTTTGTTCAATTGTCTCATTTGCTGATTTCAACAGTACTTTATTCAGAACTAAGGCTTCCCCTGTTTCCGGCACATTTTCTGCTCCCTGGGGTGGTGCCTCTGCTTCCTCTAGTTGTGCAACATATGCTCCTCTTTGACCAGCTTGTTCTGCTTCAGGACACTCAAAAGACCTGTGCCCCCACTTGTAGCACCTATAGCACTAATAGGCAGCTCCTCTGCCTCGGCCATTTCCCCTGCCTCTCTAATATGGCCTTTCTCCTCTAGTGTTGTCTCCTTTTTCTGTTGTCCCTGAAGTCTTGGAACTGCTGCCCTCTTCACTATTGTTGGCAGTTCGTCCTCTGCCATAGGATTTTCCTCTTCCTTTGTCGGTTCCCCGTCCTCTCCTAGCATTCTTTTTTCTGGTGATCTTCTCCTCTGCCTTCATGGCACTCTGGTAGGCTTCCTCTATATTTTTTGGGGAAAGAATGCTTATCTCATCCAATATTTCCAATCTCAGACCATTTACATACCTTGCTATTTTTTCCGAGGTATCCTCCGTGTAACCAACTCTTAAATTTACCTAGTAGAATTCTTCAGTATATTCTCACTGTCATCCCTAAGTCTTGGAACTGCTGCCCTCTTCACTATTGTTGGCAGTTCGTCCTCTGCCATAGGATTTTCCTCTTCCTTTGTCGATTCCCCGTCCTCTCCTAGCATTCTTTTTTCTGGTGATCTTCTCCTCTGCCTTCATGGCACTCTGGTAGGCTTCCTCTATATTTTTTGGGGAAAGAATGCTTATCTCATCCAATATTTCTAATCTCAGACCATTTACATACCTTGCTATTTTTTCCGAGGTATCCTCCGTGTAATCAACTCTTAAATTTCCCTAGTAGAATTCTTCAGTATATTCTCACTGTCATCCCTTTTTGCCTCAATTTCTGCACTTGCCGATGCAGAGCAATCTGGTAATCTTTGGGCAAAAATCTGCCTTTCATCTTGGCCATTTCTTTATTGGCAACTTGTTCATCCTTCTTTCCGCTTGGACACTGTCCCACCACAAGGCTGCGTGTCCTTTCAGCTTTGTTGCAACGAACTTAACTCTCCAATCTTCGCTAACCTCTTCACATTCGAAATATTTGTCCAATTCGTTGATCCAGTTCAACAGAACTTTTGTGGACAAGCTGCCATCGTAATTTGGAATTTCTAGCTTAGGCCTGCTGTTAGCCAATAGGACCGACCTCAACAATCTAATTTCAAGCCCTCCCTCATCCGATCCATCTGTCGCAACTATAGCTTCTTCTTCGCTATCATCTCCTACCTCCGGATCCCTTCTTCTTGCTTCAACTGCCTCCAAACGGGCAATGAGGATCCTAATCTCCTCCCGCAATCCTTCCTCTGCTACTCTCCGAACACCTGTTCCACGACCTCGTCTTCTAACTTCCATTTTTCAAGAAATCTCCAAATCCTGCTCTAATACCACAATATGATGGAACCAGCCCTTTAACTTGCGGATTAACCTAGTTTAACCAATGATTAATTCAAGGTTCGGCTCAAACACACATAATTAGCCCTAAACAATTGATTAACATAGATATTTATTCGTTGGCATTGATTGTGTAGTTATTACTAGTACGCTGACATCTGTACTTGCCTCGATTTTCTCCTTCCGCTCTTTGGTTATGCTATAACCCTCATTTGCACTTCACTTGTGCATTTTGGCTTCTCTGTCGCGGTGAGGGTTTATGTTATTTTGTTGGCCTGCTTGCGACTATGTCGAACTCTGCAGTAGTGCTATGTTTGCACCTGTCTATGGGTTCTTCTACGTGGTGGCGAGGTAACTCCGCCCACACTTGCTGTTTCGTTACCCCGTTGCCTAGGCACTATGTTGGAGGCTTCATCAACTTCATGAGAGGGTTTACTTCGATCCTCTCTGGGCTCTTTAACCTTCTTCGTGGTTACTGCTCTTTCCACCGTTCCCTTATCCCGCTCTGTTTCAATTCTCTGGTTGTTCTCTTGTTGATGTATGAATGTTTTGCTGTCCTGGCAGGTCTCAGTCACAATAGACTTCCTCGGCTTGGCTTGGTCCTGGCAAAGTAAACTTACTTTTCCATGCTATAGTTGGTCTTCTCTACTTTTCTTCGACACTAAGGTAATCACTCTTTTGTGTGCATGGTTTTCACTTGTGACTGTGACTCAGTTGGGGTTTCATTCCTCCAGTGCTGTGACTCCTCAAGTAAGCTGGCTTTTCCTTCTCTGCTCATCAATTTTCACATTCAGTGTTCTTGGCATACAAATGACTGAAATGGTTCTGTTGGTTTTCTATGGCAAGTTGGGGTTTGCTCCAGACTCTGTCTCTAAAACAATTGCAACCCAATGATTCCGATAGGGTCGTTCTCTACTACTGTTACTTAGTTTGTAGCCTTCTTTTCTCTATTGTGACACTAGGAAAGTTCCAATGCTCCTTCGTTTATTTGTCTTCTGCTATCGAGTGACCTTCGGCTCTGATTGTATGTAACTCAATCTACTTTCGAGCTCTGGTTATATGTAATTTATTTTGCTTACACTCTTGTAACCGACTAGGCTTCAACCCTAGCTTCGGGGTTTTATTTTCTTTTATTTTCTTCCGCAGACGAGGGTCATCTTGCCTTACTCTGTTATTGTCTAGCACTTTACACTGTTCTTTATATATGCCAGCGTTATGTTTATAAGGAAGAAACAAGAAGATTTCTTGTAAATGGGTACCTTTGTTATAATTGTATTCTACAATAGTTGTATTCGTGGTTTGTTGAGAACTATCTCATAGCTGTCGCTTGCTCTCATGTGTATGGAAATTTTGTTGTTGCCAGAACTCCGCGTTAAGAATCTTCTGTTATTGCTTCATTGTTCAAACTCAAGAACTGTATCTCTGTTTGTTAGGAAGGATCTATAGAAACACAATTGCCACAAATAGTAATTAGAGGAGAAAAGAAATAAATATAATAAAAGGATTGTTTGCAAATAGATTCAAATACTCAGGTTTTTGAAAATTATTTTCTTCTTTTTGTATTTGTGTTCTTATACATTGAACCCTTTCAAAATGTGTTACATTCGCTTTTGTATTGTTTTCGAGACAGTTCTCCCAACTACTGGCAGTTACATCTGCAATTACACGGTTGATAACTATTTCAGGTTTTCTTGCCCCATGGAATATATATTATCTTCTTTTTGTTTTTTTTTTTCTAAATGAAAAATAGCTGTGAAATAAATAAAAGAACAAACAGTGTGGCTGTAACCACCTTCATCTACCTGTGCTGTTCCTAATTACAACTTAACTAATAATTAAATAATAAAAACAAAAAACAAAAAAACAAGTTTCTAAATACTGTGTTGATCAGTAAATAAAACCAAATATGATAATGAACCTGTTCTCCTTGACTGAGACCAAACACCCGGTCATCGTACCCTCAACCGATACTCCTGCATCACCAGTTTTTGTGCTTCTATGAGATTTCAATCAGTGCAACCACAGAAAGACAAAAGTTGATCCACAAATGCTGACAAATTTGGACTACTTCACACAATAATTCCAGAATCTATATTATGGCCCCAATAAAAAAATTGAAGAGCCAATATACTGAATCGAATTTTAAACAGTCACTATACCATATATGGAACCCATTACAGAAAAACCAATAAAACATACGCCAATAGAGAGCCTATAGTTTTCTCTAATCTATGCCTTGCAATTCACCATAAGCATCAACACAGAAACTTAGTGTGTCAGGAGAGTTTCTGATTTAAAACCCTTGGCAAGTGTGACAGCACGCCTCCTTTATTGATGATTCAATGACTGTAGAACAGGGGACCATTCACAAATCAACGCTAGTCCGAAGGGCAAAGGCGTCGGTTCGAACCCTGTTGTCTACGTATTTTATAAAATATTATTTGAGAAAATCTTTACAGGTTTCCATGTATGCGCATGTTCTCCAGGTTTCTGATTGCAGCAATCTCGTGGCAATCTCATTGAAATTGCCATTCACAAATATTTGAGAAAATCACAGCAAATTTGTTGAGGGTTCGAAATTAAACTCGAGAAACGTATTTAAACAGGGTCACGATTAATAACTGCAGCAACAGATGGGACCTCGTCAACCTTACAAGATAGCATCACCGCAAGTTGAGTGGATCGTTGGTGATCACATGGATGCTTTTGGTGGTGCAGAAGAGATAAATACTTTGTTGTTTGTTCATAGTTTCCAGACTCGCAAATCAGCAAAACAGCCATTGCTTAAACGCCTCCTCACACCCAGCCAATCTTTAAAGAGTTTAAATGCTCCACTATACTCCACAATGATTCATTTGATTTATTGAAACTGAAAACATACATTTATACATATATACAGAGTAGGTACAAGACATATTGAAACTGAAAACATACATTTATAGTAGGTACAAGACATATATAAAGTAGGTACAAGAAATACCTAGGTAAACAGATAAAATTAATGTATGTTTTCAGTTTTCACTTTTCAGTTTCTGCAATATAGATTTAGTAGATACAAGAAATATTTGAAGGAACCCAGCTACTAAATATATATTGCAGAAACTGAAAACTAAATCTATATTTCAGGAACTGAAACTGAAATTTTTGAAGGCACCCTTAACAGAATTATTTGAAGGCACCCTCAAATCAAGAAGCAATTACTTATCACCGAACTCTTTGACCAAGGTTTGGATTAATGAAGCAAGGAAATTTATTGTGCCAGATAAGGCTCGATATTATTATCGCTTGCTTTTTGGAAATATTGAAAAATAAGAAAAGCCTTCAGGGCTAAAAAGAAGAAACCAAACATCATATTTTTCTAAAACACAAAATTAATAAATCTGCAGTCCTAAAATTTAAATATAAACTATTGGAACACATTCAGCCCACTTATAGATCTTTCCAGTTTTGCCCCAGTAAATTCAATGATCACAACTCAGGTATATATAGTATACTATCAAATTCTACGCTATAAAATATTTATGTGACTGACATGACTATGAGAGATTTATGTCACTGACATAACTATTAGAAACGAATGAAATGATGTCTTTTTAAGCTAAAAATGTCGGAGCAATCATCGTCAAACCAATAGTCGCCCTTGAAAACCAAACTCCAACGCCATGCTCACACTAAAATCAGAAAGTGGGACTATGTCAGTGACCAGAACTATCAGCAAGGACAATCATACTATCAACTTGGGTTTTTAGCATTTTTATCAATAACAGGGCAAGAAAAATATTTGGGTTTTTTTTAATCTGTGCCTCTAAAATTAAACATTTTTATTAAAAATGGCTCAAGAAGCAAATTGGTTTACTCCTCTGCACCTCTGCAAGCAGAAGATCAAAAATCGTAGATAGAATTTCCAAGAACCAGAGAAGCAAAGAAAAGAGGAAAACAAATTTTAAGAAACTGAAGATGGTGGTGTGAAAACACACCATTGGTACTGATAGCAACAGCGAAATGTAAATTATAAATGATTATGCCCTCTCTCCACGGATACGGCGAGCAAGCTGAATATCTTTGGGCATGATGGTGACCCTCTTCGCGTGGATGGCGCACAAATTGGTGTCTTCGAACAGACCCACAAGATATGCTTCCGCCGCTTCTTGCAATGCCGCCACAGCTGAGGACTGGAATCTGAGGTCTGTCTTGAAATCTTGGGCAATCTCTCTTACAAGCCTCTGGAAGGGTAGCTTTCTGATCAACAGCTCGGTGCTCTTCTGGTACTTTCGGATTTCCCGCAGAGCAACAGTGCCGGGCCTGAATCTGTGAGGCTTCTTCACTCCTCCCGTCGCTGGTGCAGACTTCCTCGCTGCCTTCGTCGCGAGCTGCTTTCGAGGTGCTTTGCCACCAGTTGATTTACGGGCAGTCTGCTTTGTTCGGGCCATCTCTGCAAATATCTCTACCACTTCAACAACAACAACGAAAGTGAATGCCTCTCCTCAACCACGGGTCATCCTTTTATCCAACCCACAACGCCACTCCTTGCATTTTTCAAATTTCGATGTTTCGTGCATATCTCATCTCTACCGTCCGTTTTCTCCCATCATCGACGGCTCGATCCTCCCCACGACACGGATCGTCGCGTTTCCTATTCTAGGGATCACGAGGTCGTAGCCAAACCTTATAGCTATTGATACTTGGATCCTTGAGTGATGGTTGGGACAAATTCGGTGTTATTTTTTTAAGAAGGGTCCATTATACATTTTCTTAAAGCGTAAATCTTGTTGGGATTTCATTGGTGGGATCAGGTTATGTATTTTAAAGTCCGGCAAAATGTATATAAATACATGAAGTTTATTTTAGGGGGTTAGTTCTATTAGTTATCATAAGTTTTGCGAATTTTATGTTACTAAATGTTTAATTTGAATTTTATTATGGTGTTTGTGGTTATTGGTTTATTAGAGATTACATTCATAAATACGTGGAAAAAATATTCATTTGATTTTTTCTCCCATACCTCTTTTGGGAAAAAAAATATTGGATTCCCAATTTCAATTCAAAAGTTGAGACCTCTAAGTTTATTCACCTTCTATTAATTTTCAAATGGTGGTGTTTTTGAAACAATAAAAAAGTTAGGTAAATATAATGACAATGTTTTGGAGGTCAGTTGGAAAAATATGTATGTGTCTATATCTATGTAAAGGTTAATCTAAAAAAAATTATGAAGGTGTAAAGTTAAAGATAAGATTAGGGATAGAAAGTTAAAGATAAGTTTAAAGATAGAAGAACAAGTTTATACGTAATCTTTAGACTACACATAATGTTTTCCAAATCAACATAGTGAATATTACTATTTCATAAAAGATTATAAAAAATTCGAATCTCAACTTAAGGGATAAAAAGAAGGCAACAAAGCTAAGAGCTATATTGCAAATTAACTATACGAAAAGAGGTAGAATTAATAGCAAGGACCTCTCCAAAGTAGGTTAAGCTAAAAATGTAATCAAAGTTAGACACTCTTAATTAGATCTATGGCAATTCCACGAACACATGTAGGGATCAAGGGAGACTTAGAAGAAAATAAGCCCCTTCCAAAAAGGAAAACAAAGAACCACAAAGTTAAGATGCAAGTGACCCTTGGGAAGACAAACAACAAAGCACTAGTCACTAAAGTATGTGGCTTAGCTACCCTACATCCCCTATAAAAAATAATATCTTCAACAAAATTTATGATAATGGAGTGGCCAAAAGTTAACCAGAGATAGAAATACAATCTTCACCTCAACTTCAAAAGTACAGGATCTTAGCCACAACCCCACCGCTCCCTCCCTCCAAAAAAATTGTCTAAAGAGAAAGACCAACAGAAAGCACATGATAAAAATAAGGCATTCCATTCATAGTCAACATTGTTTGAAGCATATGAACATTGAATTTGAAAAAGTGAGTAATGAAATCCATATCCATGGACTAGGAATAAGGAAAAAAAAAGATGGTTTAATGTTTTTTATTAAAAAAGAAAAACCAAAAGCTTCTATTTTCATACTTATTGATAAATTATAACACATAGCACATAGAGATTTCCCTTGGAAAAATTATAACTTTATTTTAAATATTATTTTCGATTATAAAACCAATTAATATAGAAGTTAAACATATATACATTGAAAAGCAAAGTCAATTGGGGTTATGTAGAGTGGTTGGGTGGAATTGTTGTTATTTTTCAAATCCCTACTAATAATACCACGTGCCTAAAAACAATAAATTTAATTAAAAGGGCACAAAAGGCATAACTATTTTTTAGATAATCATTGATCTATGACTATTACTAAGAATATTCTAGAATATTTCATGAAGGTTAAATCTCTACCATCCACCTAAGAATTATTAATAGTTAAATTGAATATTTGGGTAAACCTGGTAAATCGTGAGCCCTGGTTACAGACCTTGCCCCAAGGGAATCAAAGAGAGTTGAACCAATGATCAACAACAACTAGCAACAATATCAAAGAACTTCAAGTCTAGCTCTAAACCACTTGAGCTAACCTTGGCATTCTTTATAACCTTTGATCTATAACTATTACTAAGAATATTTTAGAATATTTTATGTAAGTTAAATCTTCACCATCGACCTAAGAATTATGAATAATGAAATTTAATTTTTGAAAATATTTTTTTAAAATAAACACTTTTATTAGTTTAATTATAAACATTGATTTGTAAGTATTATTAAAAATATTCTAAAATATTTCATAAAAATTATCATCCACCTAAAAATTATTGATAATTAAATTAATTTTTTGAAATTTATATTCCAAAATAAATACTTATATCCCAAAATAAATATTTATATCAACTTAATTACACTTACGACAATATTTTTTTCCTAAAAACCTAAAATAATCATTATAAGTACACCTTTAAAAAAAACTAAAATCTGATGAAAAAAATTCTTAAAACTCTTTGATATCATCGACAAACTTGCTTCAACGTAAAATCACACTAAAACATTAAACTTCAACCAAAGAAAAGATAGAAGGCACCCACGTCACAGATCCATTCACAGAATTAGTAAGAGATTAGAATTTATAACTAGTATTTTTTTATATTAGGCTAAAAATGGGAAGATTCGTCTATAATAATGAGAAAGTGGTTGTAATGTTAATAAATCAGATTTGAGATGTGAAAATTTGACAATCTTCAAAGATAAGAGATTTGACAAAATCTTTATGAAAAAGTAAGTCTTGGGTTTTAATTTTGTGATGGTTTTAAGTATTATTTTTAAGAATAAGTTTATTTAAATACAATTCAGTGTGGTTTTTATCTTTATGGTTGAATATTTAAGATAAAATTTTAATCTGTTTTAAATTTGTGCACTGCATAGAGAAGGGGTTAAAAGTGAAGTTTAAAGAATTAATTAGGGGTATAAAGAAAACCTTTTGCAAATAAGAATGAATTAGTACGTTACACTTCAAAATAATAAAATACCAAATAAAATAGAAGGGTTTTTTAAAATTAATCTTTAGTATTAACTTTATTAAAGTTTACTCTAATGGGGTGGATAATCAGGGTACAAGAGGGTGGCGTGGAGCGGAAGAAAAATATTTTGATGACGCGTGCAGGCGTTAGGTGAAGACGATAAGATAACTGGCAGCGGGGGAATAGAATCATTGAGAAGGAGACTGGTCGTTTTAAACCTTGGAAGGTTGTATGTTTTTGTTGTTGGTGGTTCTTTGGCATGGGCGAGAGTGTTTTTGGCATTACTGATGATGAGTATGCACAAGCTCCCAATTTGTGCATGCTTGCTTGTTCAGTGAATTTTGCCTTTGTCATTGTTGTGAGGTGGGGAGACTCTTACAAAGTGTGCAAGCTTGGTAGCCCTCTCGCTAAGTGTGGGATCTTAGGGACTGGGTCTGGAGGTACTCACATCTTGCTTGTTTGGTGTTGGTCAAGGATGTCGCAATGTTGTTTCCGGTTGCAGAGACTTGTGGAAGGCAGCTTTTAGTCAGCTTGACAATGCTTTGGTAGGTTTATTTTTGTGGCCTACACATGGAAGAATATTACTTATTTTCTTGTGTTGGTAGGTCATCCCTTGTGTAATTTTGTGCCCCTCCATTGACAGTCAAGGGGTTGGGTTGTGGAAAACTGGTATTTGTCTAACTGTGGTGGCTCTCCTAGCATAATTTTTTGTCTAGGGATTTTGTACTTTAGTGCTCTTGTGGTGTGCGAGTTAGGTGAGGATTTAAAGTCCATATCATGATTTTATGTGTGGGGTGGACTGTTAAAAATTTTGGCTGGGTGTGGTGACCCCAAGGTCTGTTGGAGTGGGTCATGTGTCAACCCTACAGTTGATTCTCTTTTTGGTCATTGGGAAACAACCTCTGTGATGTTTCGCCAACGAGGTTGAGCCCAAAGGGGAGAGGGACCTCATGGCCAGTGTGCGGGCAGGGGTGTGCAAGTGGAAGTCATTGAGGAAGAAGGGGTGGCGAGTGATGTGGTGGAGGAGGAATTGGCCTAGGGGCAAGTGTCATCGCGAGGGCATGTGGACCAACCACCATCTATGGCTTCCCTTGACATGTGAATGAGAAGTATCATGGAAACTATGGAGGAAATGCATCAACAGAGGCATGATGATCGAAATGAATTCATTGCTTTTATGAATGACCTGCAACAAAACCAATGGGATATGCTAGATTGTTTGGCTTCTTTGTGTAGCAGTCAGAGGCATACCAATGACCATCTTGACACGATGGAGACATGCTTTGCTCACATTGAATTCCATATTCATAGGGATCCAGGACCTCCTGCAGCTCTAGGTGTTAGTCATGCACATGATGTTCCCCCTTAATTTGTGATGATTGTTGGTTATCTACTTATCCTTTTTGTCTTTTGGGTTATCTGGTCTTTTTATTTATGGAGATTATGTAAAGCGTTGCTAATCAGTTTTTGCATATCTCTTATGGCCAACAAATCCAGTCAGAATGAGGTTGGGAGAGCAGTAGTATATTGGAATACTCATTGTAATATTTTTAAGACTTAATAGAAAAAAAATTATCGACAAAAAACTAAAACGTTATCAGGGTTTAAAAATATTAAAAAGGGTGTTGAAATTTACTATTAAGAAATCGCTATTTATAAGTAGGGAACATGAACACCAATTATTTTCAGTCACCCAGCTCTAGGAGAGTGAGAAATAATACCCCTAAAATCATCCATTTGAATGCATCAAATGTAATTTTTATATTTGTGCGTTTTCTCACTTCAAGGACCTCTTAATTTAAAGGTAAATGCTCTACTTGAAACAATCTCTACAGAGTAAAATGACAAAAGCAACATGGAGCATGGAATTATACAAAGCTCCAAAATAGATGGATTCTCAACTCACTTATATAGGTAAGCATGTCATATAATCATTAAGGACCTACTCAAGCATGTTGAAGAAATAAAGGAAACAAAGTAGAGTCTGGAGTGAATTAAATATATCCATCCTCACACTCATCCCAGCGGAGAGCAATATAAGAACATCCAAGGTTATACTAAAAAGAAATGCACAATATGCAAGTGAAAAATGAATAGCACAAAAAGGGAAGATGGAGTATTGATGTAATTATATAGTTAGTACACCTATTGCACAAAAAGAAATGGGTGTGGATGGAAGGTGAAAATTCATTAAGATCAAAGAACAAGTAAGTCAAGATCGGGATGAAGAGGACCATTATAGATTGGTAGTTAAGGTAGTTTGGAATGGATAAGGAATGCCAAGAGTCAAAGGGTGAAGATGGATTGTTGCCACTAAAGGACGTAAAGTGAAGGAAATCAAAGAAATGAGGGCAGTGCTTGAGAGGTGACACTTGTAAGATGAGTCCCATAATCCAAAATATAAATCAAGGACTAGTAGACTGTTGGATCAAGAGAGATAAAAAGTGGGGATAGAGAAAGAGATGGTTAGCACGTTGACACTTGTTGGAAAAGTGTGGAGCAAGTTGATGAGTTAGACAAACCTTATGGATGAGAGGTTGAGATCGAGTCTTATATTACAGAGTCGGAGGTGAGTTAACACTGCCTAAAATAATGTTATAATATTTTGAATGTTGTATAATAATGATAATGAGTTGACCTTGTTTTATGTGAATCTCTTGTACTCTTTGATTATGTCTAATATAATGTACATTGTATTCAATGTTAGTTCCTACATTTCTTTATTTCATGTGTGTTTGTTGCAAGAGAAACCTTGAAGTGAGATTTAGGCTTGTTATGTGGTTGACTACACAAGGGTGAAATTTGATTAGTTTACCTCATCCAACCAAACTCCTTTTATAATATATAATATGATATTGCATCAAAGATCATTTTCTCTAGATTTAAACAATTGATGTAGAGTTTAATATCTCAAGAATAAGTGGATTAGACTCATTAGAGAAAGCAACATAATGGTCCAAGAAATAGAAAACGACAATGTGACTAGAACAACTATGCAGAATTACAAACTCTAAAAATCTTTTTATGTTGGCTAAGACAATTGGGGATTGATTTAGTACATATTTTTGGTGACTCTCTGAATGTGATAAATTGGACAAACAATGTGCAGCTCTATCAAAATATTACATTGATTCCTATATTAGAAGACATTTCTTTTATTAAATCAACCTTTGTTGATTTCTCTGTATGTCACATTTACAGGGAAAGGAACGTGGAAGCGGATTACTTTTCTAAAAAAGGTATACATCAGGCTCTAGACTCCTGGCATATAATTAATTCTGACAATGGGTGGGTCACCGAGTCGGATCAGCCTCCATACTTTTAATGATTTTGTTTTTTGTATATGGTTTTATATCTCTAAATCTTTTTGTTGTGGGGCAGTACAATTTCCATTGGTGTTTTTTCTCTCCTTTCAGTTGACATGTCTCTGTTTGTATATGATTGTGGGGCACTTGGTTAATCTCAAAACTGCTACTTTATATTTTTGTTGATGAGTTGTTTTCCAAATGTTTAGAGAGACTCAGGTTTATGTTTACAGTTTATAGTACTTTATATGGTTATTGGTATTGAGCAAGTGCACTTTCCACTTTCCTCTATATGTTGTGGTTTCACTTTCTGCATATGGTGGATTCACAGTTTGGTTTTGAATGCTTTGTTGCATCTACTTTGTAACTTTATATTTCCTTAATAAAAAGTTTGATTTTCCTGTGAAAAAAAAAATATATATATATATATATATGTGTGACTAGAAAAAGGTTTGATATGACAGATACCTTAAATTGGACGAGATTTTGAGTTGTAACTTGAAGTCGTGGGTAGATTTGGGTTTGCATAAAAGTTCATATAGTGGGTTAAGGCCTACATTCTAAGGTCTTAAACAATGTCCTACTAGATGGGAGATAAAGAATTTTATTCAAGTGCATAAGGGGAATGAGACAAGGATGAACTATCTAACTATTTTTGTACATCATAACTGTTGAAACTCTTAGAGGATGTGTAGAAGTTTCCAAGCATGAGGAACTCTCGGGAATTTCTATAATATATGGATAAATACCCATGAATCATACAAAATTTACAAACAATATCCTCATTTCAAGGGGGAGCCTCCTTGATGCTTACTAAGAGATTTAAAGCAAACTCCTTACAGGTGATAACAACCCCAACAAAAGAAAATGTAAGCCCCTTTGATGGAAAGGATCAAGGAACATACTTAGAAGAATTGGGAAAATATTGGAATTACTAGCACTAGACCATAGTTAGAGCAACTTTGTGTATCAAGGAATTATGATCATACCAAAGACTTATAGGAATTTCCATTTGATTCCTACAATTTCCATAAAAAAATTCGATCATCCACATGAAAATTTTGGAATTGGTTGGACTCTTTAGTTTCCATAACATTTTTGGCCACGATATTTGTTGTTACTCTACTCCTTCTTCGACAAAAACTTCATATACTAATTCTGGAACATAATCCTTGATAGGTTTAAGGACCATAAAAATTGATCTTCCTCCTCTCTAATTCTTCTATTGCTATATTTCAAAATGCATGTGCATCTTTGTCATTGAACAACATACTCCTCCTCAATTCCAAACTCCCTCTAAGTCAACTATTATTGGGTCCAAAGGTTTGTCTTGTGATAGTTTACAACATGTCTTAACATATAGTATCCTCTACTTCTTAACTCTAAGATCTTAGCTATAAATTAAAGGAATTTTATTTATGCACAGATAACGATAATTGCAGACGTTACACAAAATACATTTTCAGACTTTGGCCATCACTCCAATCTCTTAGAGTAGACTTTCAACTGTAACCTTATAGATCTATTGAATTTACGAGGCTTCTTCATTCCTATAGATCTCTAAGATTGAGCTGAAGGCATGCTACCACTGCGTTCAAATTAAAGCAAACAAATATATGTAAAACAAACTTCAAATCTAAAGAATGCCTTTCTAAGTGGTTGGCCATGCCCTTTGGCTTCTTCACTCCTATCGTTGATGAAGTTTTTTTGGGCTACCTTCAATATCCTCTTTGCTAATTGCACCGAGAGGCACTCTACAACCCCGTATAGGTTAGATGTTTAGATGTAATATAAGTATGTAAACAATTTTAAATGTCGGCCCAACTAAGAAAAAAAAGGTGATATCGGGGATGAGTGTAAACATTTAAATGTTGGCTCAAATAATAATAAAAAGTTAAAAGTAATTACGTCGTAAGGCATTCCCCTCTGAAATCAACTCCCCCAATTGCCACTGTTTACTTGTTTGAACCATTCGATCAGATGTTAGATGATTGAAAAGTTCCAAACCATTGGATGAATAGTTAAGATAAGAAAAAACCTAATAGTTAGTTTCGGCTAGTTTCTTATGTTATTTTCCACACCGTTTTTCTTGTTGCACAGAATTGCCTCAAATGTTGTTGTTAAATGTTGCTGTGCAAGCCACATCTCTGAGCATCCCACTCTAGGAGCTTGATGATCACCCCAACATTGATCTCGCCGTCGATGGCGCTGACGAAGTCGACCCGAAGCTCAATCTCGCCCAGGGCCGCAGTGGTGACCTCTCTTTCTTCTGGTTTGACAGAGGCCTCTACATATAAGTATAATATTTACTGAACTAATTAGTTGTTGAACAGTAGTGTTGAACAATTTATGTAGAACTTAATTTAATAGAAGTTTTGTTTATGAAAAATATAATGAGAGGTTTGTTCATGCTAAAGGAATGTGTTAAAACCTCTTATATTAGTATCAGAAAAATTTGCAGATAAGTATCGATATATATTACTGGATTAAATTACTTAGCAGATAGTTACCTCTGGGTAATTACAGTGCATGTAAATAATTTTGTTTATGAAAAGTAATGTGCAATTCCTTGATGATTATAGCTTACACAATTATAAGATTGTACAAATGTGTCTTAAATGTAAACTGAAACAGAAATCATAGAGGGAATTTACATTAAACCTATTGTAGCAGCAGTGCAACTGGAAGGGGTTCTGGCTGGACAACTACCGTTCCAGGCCTGTCTAAATAGTTGATTAAGAACTCATATAATAAGTCATTGTAAAAACAATGCTACCCTTATCGAGGGTAAGGGTCCATGGCAAACCACAGGTTGTTCAATTAACTGTTCATTCTGGAAACGTTAAACATGTAAGAGGGTACTGTTAATAGGTAGAGAAACACTTCTGAACCCTGGGAAATCTGCAGACCAAAGAGCCAAGGTCTGTTGTTGGGTTGCAAATTAAGGTACAGCCGAAGTGAAGGAAAACATTTTTCGAAACAGGCGAGTTAAAAACTAAAATTGTTCTGAACTTTACTGGACATAATTCCTTTAACATAAGGGATTAAAATTTCAAAAAAAAAAAGAGAAGACTGAGGAATGAAGCCTCTGTTACCTAGCCACCGACTTGAAAATGAAAATATTATGTAGTGAAACCACTAATCATATAATTCGACTTCAGGTTGAAGTATGTACTACGAATACACTATAGAAATGAAAACATAGAATAATATGATGAAAACGAGTTAATTAACGTGTTGGTAAAGAGGGGCGAAGTCCGCCTTTGCAGTGGAGATTAAATGAGATCTAAATGTTCAGAACAAAAAAACACATTCATGCATAGTTCATAATTAAATTACACTGGATCTAAATTAAAATTTAGAAATACAATTAAATGGCAACGCCAAGAAGTTGTGGCGTCGAAGACTAAATCATAACAAGTAGTCTATTACATATTCGGTCGTGAAAACCGAACTCAAACAGAACCCCTGCAAGGGTTTCACAATAATACCCAGAACTGTAAGTTTTTCCTAACCAACAGACAGAGGTTATATCTAGCCTTAGAATTCCAACCTGTGGTTGAAGATGGAAAAGGCACCATATTCCTTTCGAACCACCCATTTTGAGAGTCGCTGGAGTCTTGCAGGAAAGAGAAAACTGAATTAGGCTTTCCAAACTCTCTAAGAGGAAAAGCTAAACATGGGTACATACCTTTGTAGGCAGAGGAATGCAGAGTTGCCCTGGTGAATCTGAACCCTTGTGAATGAGGTCTCAACCCAGTCGAGCGGGGTGGCGGAACCTGTCACCCCCAGACTGCGAACGTCGTGCGTCATGGATAAACCCGCATTTCTGATGGTGAAGACAAAAGGAAGAAGCAAACCTCCCCGATGTTGCAACATAAAAAGTATGGAAGGGTTACTGCTTGAAAGATGAAGGAAACGAAAGAAGGTAAGACTCAGAATCATGAGCGAAGGTATTACTAGACCTGGCGACCATAGAAAACCATCTGGGAACCTGCATTTGTAACCCCAATGGTGAACTGGTTGCAAATTTATTCTCTTAGTCGAATCACGGAGCAAATGGCGGTGTTTTCCTGGCTTCCCCTGGGGTTATTACCCTGACCACGCCTCAACAATCTTGATTCATCAAATAAGCTTGGCGTGGATCAACCGCGGGGGTAAACCCATGTGGCAAGCTGCCCGTAGGTATATCTGGAGGGTGGGGCAGGAAGGTTTGAGAACCATCAGAGGCACTGCATTCCTTTTGAACCACCCATTTTGAGAGTTGTCGGAGTCCTCCAGGAAAGAGAAAACTGAATCAGGGTTTCCAAACTCTTTGAGAGGAAAAGCTAAACCTGAGTACATACCTCTGTCGGCAGAGGAATGCAAAGGTGCTCTGGTGAATCTGAACCCTCATGAACGAGGTCTCAACCCAGTCGAGTGAGGTGGCAGAATCTATCACCTCCAGACTGTGAACATCGTGCGTCATGGATAGACCCACATTTCTGATGGTGAAGACAAAAGGAAGAAGCAAACCTCCCCATTGATGCAACAGAAAAAGTATGACAAGGTTACTGCTTGAAAGACGGAGGAAAGGAAAGAAGTTAAGACTCAGAATCATGAGAGGAGGTATTATCGAGCCTGGCGATCGTAGAAAACCATCCGGGAACCTGCATCTGTAACCCCAATGGTGAACTAGTTGCAGAGTTATTCTCTTAGCCAAATCACAGAGAAAATGGCAGGGTTTTCCTGGCTTCCCCTGGGGTCGTTACCCTAACCACGCCTCAACAATCTTGAGTTGTCAGATAAGGTTGGCGTAGATCAACCGCGGAGGTAAACCCATGTGGAAAGTTGCCCGCAGGTACATCTGGAGGGTGGGGCAGGAAGGTTCGAGAACCAACCCTCATGGGTTAAAAGTGGTCTACCTTTAGGATTATTAACCTTATAAACAAGCAATGGAAAGTATCATTGATCTGAAATGACCAATGCCTAAATCCTAAAAATACAGACATAAATTGTAAAATAATACTTATGAAGAATTCATAAAATTATAATCCCTAAATAAACACCACATAAACAATTTCCCCCAAATGTAACTGGTTTTGGATTTAAAACATTTACTTATAAAGGTTCCAAAATCTTAATGAAGAGAATTTTCATAAATCCTTTGGAGTGAAGTGTTGTGCATCACCTTCACTTTGAACATATCCTCGTTGGAATCTCCCTAAAACATAACATATGATAATAAAAAAACACCAATAAAGAAACAAAATTGCTAATATTTCTTATGTTATTGCCTTGCAGCGTTTCCTTTGCAACATGTGGTGCAAATGTTAGTATAAACCTAGTATGAAGATGAATGTAAACATTTAAATGTTGGCTCAATTAATAATAAAAATTTAAAGTAATAAAAATAATAAAATTCAATTTTTTATATTTTGATTTTATTATTAACTTTTGAATAATCTTTGTTACAATACCATGGTTTATCAATACCACATGTCCAAGAACCATGACCTATTTCACAACCAACATATTTTATAAAAATAATGGATTCTTAACCATGGATATTCCTCCCCACTTTACTGTGGATATTATTAACTTGTAAAAAATAGACTTTGTTGCAATACCATGGGCCAATACCATGGCTTATCAATACCACATGTTCATTATGAAAATATTCTTAATCATAGATATTCACTTCCACTTTACCAGGTATATTATTAACTTGCAAATATGCTTTGTTACAATACCATGGACCAATATCGTGGCTTGTCAAAATATTTTATAACAATACGAAAATATTCTTAACCATGGATATTCACCCCTACCTTACCATAGATATTATTAACTTATTAATCATATCAGTGTTATTTGGTTATCATTGAGATTGAGAAACATGCTAACAATCTCAATCAGGATGATGGGTGGAAATTGGGTAAGAGCAATAGAAATTTGAATAAGAGCTCAACTCTTTTATCTAGATTATTCCTTTATCTATATATATATATATATATATATATATGAGTAATTTTATTGGTAAATATTATATTATATTTTTATATTTATTATTATATTTATTGATTTATTTAATTTTGAAATGGAAATAAGGTTAGTTGGTATTTTTAGTTTGCTTTTTATTTGGTCATTTTATAAATAAAAATAGTTATTATAATCAATAATTCATATATAATAAGTTAATAATATTAATAAATAATTATATTTTTATTATTCTATTTATTGATTTATTTATTTATGACTTTGGTAATGTTATAAATAAAAACTAGTTATTATAATCAATAATACATATATAATAATTAAATATTTACAATTAATGGCTAATTTTATTACAGCTAGTCTTTTGATTGGAATTTAAAAATTAAATATATATATATATATATATATATATATATATATATATATATTAATTTATTAATTAAATAACTAATTTCCTAATGGCTAGTTTCTAACAACTAATTATGGACTATGCATCCTTGTTATTTATTCATTAGGATCTATGGATTTTTGGACTCGGATACATACTTGCTATTTATTCATTAGGATCTATGAACTTTTTTCACCTTTGTCCTGAGGATGAACTACATTAGCTGGTTCGAAAGGTCAACCAAATAATACTGATGTGATTAATCTGAAAAACATGCTTACTACATTATGGATCACAAAAGCCTAAGATCTAATATTATTTACTTGTAAATAGGCTTTGTTATAATACATTGGCTTATCAATACCACATGCCAAAAAAACATAATTTATTTCACAATCAAAATATTTTATAACAATATGACAAGATTCTTATCCATAGATATTGACCTCCACTTTTTCCATTGATACTTGTGAATAGGCTTTGTTACAATACCCAGCTAATACCATGGGTTATCAATACCCTATGCCCAAAACTCAAAACTTCTTTCACAAATCAAAATATTTTATAACAATATGACAAGATTCTTAACCATGGATATTATTAACTTGTAAATAGGTTTTGTTACAGTACTATGGGGCAATACCATGGCTTATCAATACCACATGCCCAACAACCATAGCTTATTTCACAATAAAAATATTTTATTTTAATTTAATTTTATAACTTATTTTTAATTGAATGTAAAAGGAATGAGTTATAATTACTTTTGAGATATATCCTCACGACTACTAAAAATATTCCCATATAAATTAAATTAAGGTTTTAATAAAGTTAAAAATGAGAATACTTTTATATATAAAGACATGAAATTTATATAATATAAATAATATTATTAAAAACCAGTATAGATCCATCCTAAGTGACTAATGATAATAGAGGAAAGAGAGTGCATGATTTTTTTAAGTATTTCATTATTGTATTTTAGTTGACATGATTGATCCAAAATATAGGTTCAATATTTTACAACCAATTAAGTTTTTTTTTTTTTTTTTCCAGATACTTTCCTAAACACAATACAATGGGATCAAATTTAAGAGAGAGGGGGAAGGGGTAGGAGGTGAGAGAGAGAGGGGGGAGGAAAGGACAAATATATATATATATATATATATATATAGAGAGAGAGAGAGAGAGAGAGAGAGAGAGAGAGTGACAAGGGAGAGATGGAGAGAGAGTGAGGAAGAGGGAGAGGGGGAAAGACAAATATTAGGAGAGGAGAGAGATAGGGAGAGAAGGGGAAGAGAGAGAAGGAGGCACAAAGATGGAGGGGAGAGAGAGATGGAGAGAAGGACGAAGATAGTGAAAAAGTTGGAGAGAGAGAGAGAAGGAGAAGAGAGAGAGAGGGAGACACAAAGATGGAGGGGGCAGAGAGAAGGAGACGGAGAGGGAGATAGTGACAGAGTTGAAGGGAAGAGAGAGAGAGAGAGGGAGATGGGGGGATGATGGGTGAGAGAGACAGAGCGAGGTGGGAGAGAAATGAAGAGAGTACTCAAGAGAGAGAAGGAGAGGGAGTTGGAGTTGGAGGGGGGGATATAGGGAGGGAAGAAGAAATACATAGAGGGAGAAAGGTGGAGAGAGAGAGGGAGTGACAAGGGAGCAATGGAGAGAGAGTGAGAGAGGAGAGCGGGAGGGAAGAGAGAGAGAAAGAAAAGGGAGAGAGAGAGATAGACAAAGGGGTGGGGCGGGTGGTGGGAGAGATAGATAGATATAAAGAGAGAATGTGTATGTTTGGGGGGTGAGATAGAGAGAGGGAATAAGAAAGACACACATAGATACAAATATAGATATTATATAACCAACCTAGATCCATCTCAACCCCAGATCTATCAAGCGTCAAGAGGGATCAAATATCTCGATGTGTAGGCCTTTCATCAAGTTCTGCATTCAAAAAATAGTTTTTCACCTCGAGAGATTGGATACCTCTCGGCGCTTGATAGATCCAGGGTTAAGATGGATCTAGGCTGGTGCTACTACAATAATATTTTTATTTTATTTTTTTCGATAGAGTTTAGGTAATTGAGGTTTTTTTTTTAACCATTTATGTAGAGTCTCGATTTTAGATACATTAAATGTGAGATTTGGTGAGATTAGATTGGAATCAAATCTCGTTAAATTTAAAATTGGATGGAAATTAAACCTCATATACATTAATTGATCTATAGTTTATGCGTATAATTTATTTTAATTATCCATAAGTGATTCACTTTCTTATTCAATAAACCACACCTTTCACCTTTTTAAATTTCAATGTTCCACACAAATTTCATCTCTACCATCCTCTCTTTGCTCCTCATTTACCCTCCACTCTTCACAAGGGTTCAAAATTGAAGTTGTCATTGCCCTTCAAGAGCTCTCTAGCCCATCATAGAAGGGCATAAAATTATTTCATATGCAAGTGAAACTTCAAACAAAAAATTACTTGTCAAGTTTGAAATGAAAATTGTTTTGGATTTTTTCAATTAAAGAGAAAAATGAATGTCATAACAATTTAAAAACAAAATTAAGGATAAAAAAAAACATTAACAATTTTCCCCATATCATAGTAGTTAAAAAATTTTTCTCAATTTGTACAGTGGGATCATATTGTTATGCATTTCATGCATCACTCATTCATTGAAATTACATCTCAGTAGTGAACATCAAAGATCAAAAACTTTGGTTGTAGTGAATCCTTTTGGTATTCACAAAGGAGAAGCAATTCTAATTTGAAACACCATCTTGGATTTACAAATAGTACTTACCAATCTTCCATGACTCCACTTGCAAATATTCTTACTTCCTATCCCACTTGTATTTACTCTCTAACATGCTTGCTTGCATTTACTATTTGCTCTACCTACATATTTGTTTATTCCTACTTAATATGAAGACATGACAACAGACACTAGGGATCAAATTTGATTCAATATAGGTTTTATTCCTTATTTTGAGTGATTAAATGTTGAATAAGTAGTATTAGATTTACACATTCATTTTTTTAGCAAAAAAATGCTATTTATGTATTCTTTTGCAAATGGTGTTCTGCATCATAATGCACATGTGCACCAACCATTAGGTCTATAATTCTTATGGCAAAATATTGTTGTAACTTATATTTATTTTTACTTATTTTCCTTTATTGGATATTTTAGTTATATCCTTAGAATAATACTTTATTTTGATTTTCTTTAAAAAAAAATTCTTGCAATTGTTAGAATGATTGGACCAATTAGCTTGTTTGAAAAAAGGAACAAGAACAATTTCATTGTATCCAAGGAATGATTATATAGAATTCCCTCCATATGATTCTTATATAGATTCTAATGTTGGTGAACTAGTCCTATGTATGTGTACTTGTCATTTCTAATTTGTAGCTTGAGTTACTGTGCGTAGATAAAATTCTTAGATTCTTCATCTGGGGTAAGTAGAGGTGCGATTTGTGAAGCTTGCATGAAATTTTAAATTATTATTCATTTTCATATGAAAAGATTACTTTTTCTTTTTTAACTCAAATGGGTAGATTTTTATTTAGAAAAGTGCAACCAATTACATGATGAGTTGAGCATATACTGTGAGAGAACCAAACAACCAATTACATGATGAGCTGAGCATATTCTGTGAGAGAACCAAACAACCAATTACATGATGAGCTGAGCATATTCTGTGAGAGAACCAAACTTCATACAACGTGGTGAGGCCAATGAATGCAGATCTGCCTGTTGTAGCTTGGTTAAGGCAGAGGATGAAACGAGTAGGGTCCTCCATTGAGACTAAAATTTCCTTGAGGCAGCAAACAACCTTTGTTTGCCAAGGAGTCAACTTGCTTGTTTAAATCCCGCAGTATGTGGTAGGAGTCAACTTTGTCAAAATATTTCAAATTGTTTCGGATTCACTGCAGAGTTTTGTTTAATGAAGGATTACAAAAATGGTCTTCAGAGTTTAAAAGTTTAATCAGAAGCTCTAAGTCTTCAAAAATTTGTATTATTTTATATCCGAGCTCCTTCGCAATCTGGCAAGCTTTTAAAAGATTGTAACTCTCTGCTTGGTTGTTCGAGCTAGTGCCTAGGCCCCAACTGAAACCAGTTTCACTCGATCTGTCTGGGGAAAGAATCAAGCCCCCTGCACCTGCAATTCCTGGATTCCCCTTGGATGCTCCATCGAAGAAAATCGTGGCTTTTGAGGTCCCCTGCCACCACGTGTGAAAGTCACCTTCTGTGAGTCGCAAGCGCCAAGTAGGAGCATTCAACAGTTTGCTGACTGATTCTTTCCTCTCACTAGTCGAGCAGGATCCCAGCCATGCAGAAGCTTCTGGAGGTAAAGAGGAGGTGGAAGCAGATTTACTTGCAGATTCCAGCAAGAGGGCTTTCACTTTGGCCACCACTACCACTAGATTCAGAAGCCTGTTGTTGAAGACGCAGTCATTTCTAGCCAACCACACTTTCCACCAAAGGCATTTTGGAATAGCTTGCCAGATGTTGTTCCAGGCTATGTTTTTGGCTTTTTCTCAGGATTTCGGTATGTCCAAGAGATGTACAGAGAAATAACAAATGTCTGAGAGGGGGAAGGAGCACGGAGGCCATGAAGGACCAAATTCCATACTGCTTGAGTGAAATTGCAGTCAACCAATAAGTGATCGGAAGTTTCAGCAGCAGAGTCGCATAAGTAGCATCTAAAGGGGTCGTGGAACCCTCTTTTATTCAGATGTTCACCTGTTAATGCTTTTTTATGCATGAGTAACCAAGTGAAGAAATTCACCTTTGGTAGGCTAAAGGGGGACCAAACTAATTTCCAGAGTGTCGGTGTCAGAGAAGGGGCATGAGGAGATTGTAAAGAGGAGGATCCTTGAGCTTTTGTGTAATTTCCTGTTCTTCCCCACCCCTGAAAATAATTATTTATTTTAACTTGTCAATATTGACAAGTTAAAATGAAATTAACCTTTTAAATTGAAATATATCTCTTCCCTTGAAATTTAATCATTACTCTTTACTTCTCATCAACGACTCTCCTCTCTCCCCTCCTCTTTGGATGCAAATCATTGCCTTTGCTAATTGTAGGGTTCACTAGGTTGTATCCAAATCCAATACCTATGGACAATTGGCTCCTACATCTATGGATTTCCCATTATAATGGGTAAACTTGGTATAATTTTTGTGGAGCATCTATTATGCATTTTTTAAAGAATTTTATTGGGATTTCAACTATAAGAATAGATTTTGAATTTAGGTTTTTGTGATTTATATAAATAGTTGGATTGGTTATGTTAATGGTTGCAAATGTTAATAAGGATTTGGTTTGTTTTGTTTTGAAAATTATTTGGTTCAAATCTTATTAGACTAGCACAACTATATAAATTAAAAAGGCATTGATTCATCATAGTCACCAAAATACTTACTTTATAATACATTTCACATTGCTAAGATTTAATAATAAAAAATAATAATAAAACAAAAAAATCCATAAAATTTGAAAAATTATAACTTTGTTTTAAATTATTATTATTATTATTAGTTTTAAAAGAAATTAATGTATGAGTTAAATTAAAAATAAATAAATAAGCATGTAACAAGATTTTTAACCATGAAGATTTAGGCCTACTTTACCATGGATATTTTTAACTTATAAATAGATTTTGGTACAATATCGTTACTTATCAAGAGCACATGTCCAAAAAACTATAACTTATTCAAAATATTTTATTTTAATTTTTTAATTAAATTGAAAAGTAAA
This sequence comes from Pinus tabuliformis, assembly GCA_031772625.1. Classification (NCBI taxonomy): domain Eukaryota; kingdom Viridiplantae; phylum Streptophyta; class Pinopsida; order Pinales; family Pinaceae; genus Pinus; species Pinus tabuliformis. The sequence continues at coordinate 180,370,756 of CM062807.1, read as the reverse complement.
AAAAGTGTAACTACCTTTGAATAAATCTCAACCCTCTATCCTAACTACAACTAAAAATATTCCTTGGATATTACGTAGAGGATAAATCCCTACCATCCACCTTTTAATTATTGATAATTAAATTAAAACTCTAGAAGCCTTATTTCAAAATAACATGGCTATAGTGTTGAGGGTTACCTCAAGAGGTCGAAGTCTTGTTGCTAAAAGCACCTTGCTATTGGGAGGTCACATGGTCAATTCTCCTCGACGCTCTCAAGGTTACTAAGGCAATGTAATAAGTCAACGGAAATTGATCCCTTTGGGTGGATCTACCCGAATATTTCCTCGAAAAAAAAAAACACACACACATATCCATGTAATTATGCATACTAATTTATGGTGGAGAGTTTGTTAGAAATGTAATCGACAAATATTAGAAAACATATGTTCGGTTTCATGAGAGACTTTCCTATAAACAAAGAATTAATTGCTCAAATTTAATCCATGAGATGAAATACTTAAATTGTGCCACCTTTCTCTAATTTCTAAAACAATGATACCTTTAAAACAACATGAATTAGTTAAGCAAACACACTAACAAAATTGAACCTAAGTTGGGACACTGTGCATATCTATATTTTAGTTGACTTTAAAAAGACATCCATGAGATTATAACACTAAAATCAAAATTTGGGTTTCTATACAATTTGATTAAAAATTAGGTTTACAAACAATTTTTGGACTATAAATTTGACCACTTTACTAAGAATTATGACAAGTTTCCATCTTAATCCATAAGAAAAGAATGAAACTAAAAGCCATGGCACAAATCAACTATAAAAAAATAGCCAACAACAAAGACTTCTTTAAATCAAATCAAAACCAAAAATATAATTAAAGTTTAACATTATACATCTAGATCAACAACAAAGACTTTTTAAAAGTCAAAACCAATAATATAATTAAATTTTAACATTCTACATCTAGATTTATTGGAATCCCAAGAACCCTGGTAAAGACTTAGGGATATTCAAAAATAAAATATACCTTCCCAAAAGAGAAAAAAACACAAACCAAAAAAAGAACAAACAAGTGACCTTTCGATATCACAAGAGTATCTAACTTAGTTACCCTTTATCCTCTCGAATAAGTCATTGCTTCAACAAAATCTATGACAATAAAGTGACCAAGCATTATAACCAAAGATAAAAACACAATCTTCACCTCAACTATTATAAAGGATTCTAAACCTAAAAAAAAAAGTCAACGAAGAGCACTCATGGTCGTGTAACTTACATAGGACCAGCCTAGATCTATCTTAACCTAGATTTATCAAGCGTCGAGAGGGATCCAATCTCTCGATGTGAAAACCTCTTTGTTGAGTGCAAAACTTGAGGAAAAGTTTGCACCTCGAGAGATTTGATCCCTCTCGGTGCTTGATAGATCCAAGTTAAGATGGATCTACGATGGTTATATAGTACTATATAATATCTATGTTTGTATCTATATGTCTCTTTATTATTCCCTCTCTCTATCTCACCCCCCAAACATACACACGCTCTCTCCATATTTGTCTCTCCCTCTCCCCCTCCCTCTTCCTCTTTGCCTCTCTCTCTCTTCCCCTATCTCTCCTCTCTCCCTTGATCTCTCTCTGTCACTCCCTCTCTCTCTCTACCTTTCTCCCTCTATGTCTTTCTTCTTCCTTCCCTCTCTCCCCCCTCCAACTTCATCTCTCTCTCTCTCCTCTCTCTTGAGTCCTCTCTCTCCCTTTCTCTCTCACCTCCCTTTGTTTCCCCGCCCCCTTCACTCATTCTCTCTCTCCCCCCTCCATCTTTGTGCCTCCCTCTCTCTCTCTTTCCCTTCTCTCCTTATCTTTCTCCCCACTTATTTTATCTCTTCCCTCCTCTCTTCTCTCCCTCTCTCTCTCCACCTCTATCTCCTTGTGTCTTTGTTCTTTCCTCCCTTTCTCTCCCACTCCAACTCCATCTCTCTCTCCCCCCTTTCTTCTTCTCTCTCCCCTCTTTCTCTTCCTACCTCTCTCTCCCACCTCCCTCTCTCCGTCTACCCCCATCACTCTCTCACTCTCTCTCTCCACCCTCCAGCTTTGTCACTATCTCCCTCCCTCTTTCTCTCTCCCCTTCTCTTCCCTTCACTTTGCTTGTTGTCATCACTTGGATCCTTAGTTAAGATAGATCTATGTTGGTTCTTACTAATATTTGTATTATATAAATTTCACATCTTTAAATATAAAAGTATTCTCATTTTTAATTTTATTAAAACCTTAATTTAATTTATATGAGAATATTTTTAGTAGTCGTGAGGATAGAGGGTTTATATATATCTCAAAACTAATTATAACATCCATAATTAAGAATATTGGTCCATGGTATTGTAACAAAGTCTATTTACAAGTTAATAATATCCATGGTAAAGTGGGGATGAATATCATGGTTAAGAATATTTTCATATTGTTATAAATATTTTGATTGTAAAATAAGTTATGTTTTTTGGGCATGTGGTATTGATAAACCATAGTATTGGCCCATGGTATTATAATAAAGCCAAATTTTTACAAGTTAATAATATCCACTATAAAGTGGAAGTGAATATCCATGGTTAAACATCTTGTCATATTGTTATAAAATATTTTGGTTGAAATAAGTTATGGTTTTTGGATAACAAAATCAAAACATAACAAATTGAGTTTTATTATTTTTACTATTTTAACTTTCTATTATTAATTAAGTCAACATCACTCATCTTGATAATGATTCAAGTTACTTCACTAAAACCCCAAGTTTTCTATGAATGGATCTTCGCAATAAAAACCAGGCTTAAATGCATCATGGCCATTGAAAAGCAACTAGTACCACCAACTACGCTCAAAATCAAATCCAAGGAACAAAATTATCCAAACAACTTCAAACCAAAATTGAATACTTGTTTGCTTGCTCAACCTATCCCCAACTCCGGCATGGGATTAGGCATTGAATCTACTTAGATGCGACAAATATAACTCTCGAAACCTTCTCTTTTTTATATATTATTTTGTGACTCGTATCTGCAATTTTATTTTTATGATAGTTATAACTAATGTAAGAGGAAACTTATTACGATTAAAATACTACAAAGGAAAATAGAGTTGTGAAATAAATAAGTCTAGCAGAGGTTTTGCCTCTTGGACTCAAGTCATTAGGATTCAAGTCATTTTACTTGACCTTGAGATTCCTGTAACGGGAACTCTGCAACGAAAAGCAAGAATTCAATGCATTTTTTATCCAAAGGCCTTGAAGAGTAACGAATCCTACTTAATTGTGATCCCAAACCCAAACCATTGGTTTTCTCAATGCTTCTGAGGTTGCCAATAAATATATAAATAATATATATAACCAAAACAATCGACTTTCTCAATACTTCCGCAGTTACAAAATAAATGGATTTTATAATTATATGCATACTTTTACCCTGTCATGCAATTCTCTTTTGTCATCCACAAATTGTCAAGATGGGGTGTATTGAACCAGATGTGATGAGGAGTAATTTCCAGTTTAAGTTGATGAAAACTTGATCATTTCCATTCTTATTAAAAAATAAACCAATGATAAAAGAGAAATAAATATATCAAAACAGATAATAATATAAGAGAAATAAATATATCAAAACAGATAATATAACAAAGGCAAATTTACAAGGGAGTCTTTATACTTTTAGATAGGTTATACTAAGAACTTATACCATGGATAAAACTATGAGTTGTTAAAATCTGGAGCCCAAAAACCACCAACCATAAATTAATTATGACCAAGTCAAGTTTACTAGAACTACCCTAACAATTTCTCTCTTAAACTTGCCTTAAGGAGATTAATATAGCCCCAATCACTTTGTTGAAGTCCATATTAAAAAGTTACCATCCACCGAAATACATGGATAGCCAACAATTGTATTTGTCAATTTGCTAGAACATTTTTTCTATTACATGGTTCTCGACCATCTTACATCATGGAGTTTCACATCCCCCTCAAGCTAGCATACCAATACGCCTGCCACCCTCGTACTTACTTAAGTGGTCTATTTCACATTCCACAACTTGACTATACATAACTCCATACACCACAGCGCTCCAACAACTAACCTCAAACTAGCATAAGAGTACACTTTTTTTTTTTAACAGAAACGGTTATGGGATTGTCATTAACTATCTGGCAAAAATACCATGAATTCGGTTACAAATGCTGAGACTGGTTTTTTGGCATCTCTCCAACCAGCTAAGCATGCCACAAACGCTTGTGAAACGCGTCTTTTTACAGTTTTTCACATGAAATTTTTCTGCTGATTTCCCAAGCTTATGAATACAAACGAACTGATTTAGCAAAAGACGGAAAAACATAGAGAATTTTAGGGAATTGGTTCCCAAGAGGTTTCATTGTCCCTGAGGATAGATCCAGCTCCTAGCTGGGCTGCCTTATTTGCTTCTATATCTGCTTCCTTGTTATTAATTCTCAGGATATGGAAGAATTCCAGTCTTAGGAGCTTTGTCATGCCTTTAATTCTTGAAATTGTCCTTGCAAGTCGAAGATCTGCCAGATTTGCATTGGTCACCATTGCATTGATGATGACTTGGGAATCTCCGAAAACAATTGCTTCTGTGTGCCCCAGGTCTATAAGCGTTTTGATCCCTTGAAACAGGGCCATGACTTCAGCTTGGATGCTTGTGGTGTGGCCCAGCCCCCATGCAAATCTGTGGGTGGAAGATTCTTTTGGATTTATAATTAGACCTCCTGCTCCAGCCATTCCTGGATTTCCCTTGGCTGCCCCGTCGAAGAACAGAGAGGGGAGTGTTTGAATGAGCAGCCAAGATTGAAATTCTTCCTCATTTTTCCTGATTTGCCAATCTTTGAGACATATGGGCAATATTTTCGATTTTTGGAAGTTTAGATTGAGTGCTGCTCCAAACTCAATGTCATGCTGGCTTAGATTTGTGTCATCATTTTTATCTCTCAGCCACTCATTTAATTGACCTTTAACTGTATTTGCTACCAGCTTATAGTTCTGTTCCTTATCCCTGAAGATCCTTCTATTCCTCTCCAACCAGATTTGCCAGCTGATGAATTTGGGCAGAGCGGTCCATGTTGATTTGACAATCTTGTTTTTTGGGCCTGGGCCAGGATATCTGGCCAACCACCCAGCAAACAAATCCGGGACTGAGTGGGGGAAGATGGGCATAGAATTCGATGCTCCAAGGAGCTCCTGCCAGACTAGTCCTGTAAATTTGCAATCCAGTGAAAGATGAACAACAGTTTCTGGATTTTCTTTGCATAGAGTACATCTTGAAGGTCCTAGAAATCCCCTTTTCTGAAGCCTATCCTCTGTTAGGATTTTTTGGTGGCATAGCAGCCAGCAGAAAAAATCAATCTTTGGAATGGTGGGAAATTCCAGATTCCAATCCAGGGCACCGGGTTAGGAGGAACGTGGGGCCTCTCCATGATTTTGGCATAGCCCTGAGCCACCGAGTACCCAATCTGCTTCGTTCCCCAGCCTCTCGAGTCTTTCCTTCTTGCGTGAAGAGGAGCAGCTCCATGTAACATCTGTAGCAGCGTATCATAGTCTGGCTGCCACGCAGATGGCACGCTGATCGTTTTCCAGCCAGCCCAGCTGTCTCCACTCCAAGTCGATATGTCCCAGAGCGTTTTAAAGTTTGCTTCTTCCATCCACACCTTCAGCTCGTTCCTAAGGCTCGAGTTGACTAGAGGAGGCCTGTTCATAATGCTGTCTTCCCAAATCCTGATGTGTTTGCCATTTCCTGGTATCCAATAGGCATTTTCTCTTATAAGCGACCCAATTTTAAAAATTAGATTGCTGAGGGGAGATCTAATTTGGTCTTTGGGCTGCTCCAGGCACCGGAGCCTCTGACCTCTGAAATATTTCTTCCACAGTACCAACTGAACCCATCCTGGCTTTGGAGCTATGATCTTCCAGATCAGTTTGGCTCCCATTGCTAAATTCTGAGTGTTTAGATTTTTAAGATTTAATCCTCCCTCCTGTAGCGGCCTGGAGATTGTTTCCCAGTTTACTAAAGAAATTCTCTTCTCATTTTGCTTGCCTCCTTTCCAAAGAAATTTTCTGATGAGCTCCTCCATATTTTTGATGATTCCCATTGGTGCCAAAAGAACAGAGAAGTTAAAAAGCGGCAGGCTGCTTAAAACGGATTTGATAAGCACTGATTTCCCGGCAATGTTGAGCCAAGAAGACCCCCAGGCCTGCATTTTTGTTTTGAATTTTTCTATCTGTGGGTGCCAGTCCTTGCTTGTAGCCCTCTTATGGAAGATGGGCAGCCCAAGGTACTTAAATGAGGTCCAGGATGCTGAAGCTGCAAAGCCTAGGCATCTGGCTATGGAACTTGCAGCAACTTCAGAGATATTCCAGCAATAAACATGGCACTTACCCCTATTAAGATCACTGCCCGATGCTTGACAGTAGACTTCCAGCACTTCTTTGAATTTGCTTGCCGACAGTTGAGATGCAGCCCCAAGAAGCAGAGTATCATCTGCAAAGAGGGCGTGATTGATGCTTTTGATCCCTCTTGCTATGCACAGGCCAAAAATCTCTTGTTCTTGTTGTTTCTTGTTTAAATGAAAACTGAGGGCAGAGGCTTGCAGCACAAAGAGGAGAGGAGACAGGGGGCACCCCTGCCTCAGCCCTCTAGATGCTTTGAAGAACTCGGCAGCCCTGCCATTCACTAAAGGCGCAATCCAGGGTTCGGAAATACATGCACTGATCCACTTGATAAATTTTTGACCAAAACCAAGTTTGTGCATTACATCAAACAAAAATCTATGTCTTACACGATCAAATGCATTAGCTAGATCGAGTTTAATAACCATACCTTTTTCTTTTCGACGAAGACTGGAGTGGATCGCCTCTTGAACCAGGATGAAATTATCTACCAACTGCCTGCCCTGTATAAAGCCACCTTGATTCTCCGGGATGACTGTAGGGAGGATTTTCTTCAATCTGTTTGCTATAACCTTGGTGATCACTTTGTATCCGATATTACATAATGATATGGGGCGAAATCTATTAAAAGAGTTAGCACCCTTTTCTTTAGGAATGAGAGCGAGGAATGCTGAGTTAGTGCAGCCTCCAATTTTTTGGCACTCTTGGGATTTCTGGATCATTTTCATAAATTCCTTCTCAACTATCTGCCAGCACGTTTGAAGAAATCTGGGCGTGAATCCATCTGGACCCGGGGCTTTATCGGGTTCCATTGCAAAGAGAGCTTCTTTAACTTCATTTTTATTGATTTTATCTTCGAGAACCTGGTTCATTTTGGCAGTGATGAGTTTGGGGACAACGTCTATCAGATTGGCGTTTTGGTTGATCTCCACGTCTTCAGTATACATCTCCTCAAAGTGGTTTGACGCTGCCCTCTTGATGCTAGCGAAGTCTTTTAGAGTGCAGTTATCGTTTTTAATTTCTGATATAGAATTTCTGCATTTCCTAGCTTGAGCCTGCTTGTGGAAGAAGGAGGAATTTCGATCTCCAGCCTTGAGCCATAAACTCCTTGACTTGAGCCTCCAGAATTCTTCTTCTGCCAGGCAAGCCCTATGGAATTTTTGTTGCAGCTGATAATCCTTATCTAGCTCTTCTTTGGTGATTTCGGCAACTTCCAGGTGGAGGTGATGGTTTTCCAGATCGTTTTGAATTTTTTTTTCTGTCCACAGCAGGATTGGGCAAGGTCTTTGCCCAGCCTTTCAGCATCCTTTTAACTCTGCGCAGTTTTTCCTCCCAAACAAAGAAAGGAGAGCCCTTGACTGGCTCTTTCCAGCAATCTCTGATCTTTTGCAAGAAATCTGTCTCTTTGGTCCATAGAGAGCTAAATCTGAATGGAATAGGTCCTAGATCCTTAGTAGATATCAGTTCCAGACTGATAGGCTTGTGATCAGAGACACTACTATGCAGAATATGCATTCTAGCCTCTAGACCCAGGAGCAGGAAGGAGCTTTGGACAAGAAAATGATCAAGTCTTGCCGCTATATGACCTGGTCCCACTCTCTTGTTTGACCAGGTGAACGTGCCCGTGACTGGTTTTATATCTAGCAAATCCTAGTCTTGCATGAGGTCTTCCGCCCATTCTCTTGCCGGATCCCTGACTATGCTTCCTCCTCTTTTTTCTGATGCGAGGAGGGTGAGATTTAGATCTCCGACTATAATTATATTTTCCAAATTTTCTAGATCTGCCAGACTTTTGATGGAGTCCCAGCAGTATTTTTTCTCACCTGCATTGTTAGGAGCATACACATTGAACAGACAAATAATCTCCTTTGATTCTAAATGTTGCATTTTTAAAAAAATCCAATGGGTATTCAGGGACTCAGCGATTAATGAAAACTTATTTGTGTTCCAGAGCGACCCAAGTCCTCCCGATGCTCCACGGGCAGAAGTTGCATGCGCTCCATTTTTGTTCCAAAATTTTTTGCTTGCTTGGAGGAAAGTTGTGTCCTCCAATTTGGTCTCCTAGATGAGGAGAATATCTGGGGATTCCAATCTTATTAGGCTATGCATTGCTTCTTCCTTAGTTGTGGTACCCATTCCCCTACAATCCCAGGAGACTATCTTCATCATTTATGTTTTCCTTGGGGGTCTCCCTTAGAGCCCTGGGATTGAAACATAGTCATCTTCGGGGTTTTTGCTAGAAGCTTTTCTAGCGTTCGTTCGTTGCCCTGGAGCTTGTCCTTATAGGTTTCTTGTTCTCTCTTTTCCTTTACAGATTTGCATCCTCTTGTAGATCTTCTAGGAGAGGACTGGGATTCCCCGATTTCCCCTTCTTCCTCTGATTCCTCGGACTCTTGGGTTTCCTCCTCTTCTTCTGAAGCCTTCTCTTTGGATCTCTCTGGAATACTTTTGATGGAGGGGGAGGCTTTAGAGGGAGAGGCCTCCTTTGGAACTTCTGTCTCCTGTGTGTTCATGATTTCAGATCCGAGGATTTCGAATTTATTCCCTTGGCTTTCCCTGGCTGGTTTCTGAGCAGGACCCTCTTGAGGGGTTTTGGCACTTCCGTTTGCGTTCTTCCTGTGAGAGACTTTGGATCGCTTTGCCTGATTCCATCCATCTTCCTTCCCTTTGTCTTCCACCCCTTTAGACGGGCAGTCTCTGGCAAAATGCCCGTAGACGTGGCACTTCCGGCATTTGAATGGCAGCTGCTCATAATCCAGTTTCTGTATATGAGTCCAGGGACCAACAACTATTTTGATGGCTTCCGGTAGTCCGACCTCCAGATCTACCTCCACACAGATTCTGGCACAATCGTACTGGTCCTTACTGTTGGCCTTGTCTATAAATTTTCCAAGGGTATTTCCGATGTGCTTCAAAGAATCCCAGTTCCAGCAATGAACTGGGAGATTGGGGAGTCTCACCCACACCGGGACCGTTGTAGGCACATCCACCGCCGGATCAAAGTCTGGCATCCATTTATTTAAATACAGCCCTTGGGGGCCCATGAAGTAAGGGCCATTCTTGAAAATGAGATCTTTGTCTTCTTTTGCAGAGAATTCAAACAAAAAATATCCTCTCCCGAGGAAGTAAGAGGTTACCTTATTTTGTATCAGAGGTGCCCAATTCCTGGCTACCCAGTTCTCTGTCCACTTCGGGGAAGGCCAAAGTCCTGTAAACTGACCAACCAGAGCTCGATCTACTAAAGAAAGTGCTACTTGGATTGGTCCTTCTGGCGGAAGGGCGATCTCAGGTATATCTTCAAGCTTTTTCACAAACTTTGCTGCTTCCATGCATTTCTTCTTAGGCAAGGAGGCCAGCAAGGATTTGAAGGCCTCTGCTGCGGAAGAAGAAGGAGGAGAGGGAGTAGGCTCCTCCATGACAAGCCAACTGACCTAGCCAGGGCGGCCGCGGCCGGTAGCAGATCCCTCGGCGGTCCTTCGCAGGTACAATACAGATCTCTCCGCGGACTCCCTCGCAGGTTCCAAGAAGAACCCTCCGCGGAGTCCCTCGCAGGCTCAGAACGCGCAAAGTGCGGGCGCGCTCGCAGGCTCTGATCACACAAAAAGCGGATCTCACAAGTTGCAGCATAAGAGTACACTTACCATCCTCATACATATTCAAATGGTTCATTTTACAACTCAAAACATCATATGCTACCATGCTAAATATATACCTAAATATATCTTACAACAACTTTGGAAAATATAACTTGCCTAAGACTGAAATTTACAACATAAATTAAAAACCTTTAAGATATTCACAGGTGACTCTCCATCACATGTTTACTCCTTCACCAAACCTAAAAACCATTAACTCCTTCACCAAATCTAAAACCATTGACTTCATTTTCTCGCTCATGCAAAGACTTGGCCTCTCTCTCACAATATTTGTAGCTTGTGCTGATCCATACATTGAGTAGGCCTTCCAACATTACTTGCACTAGCCAAATCCACTTTATCTCTCATCTCATCAGCACAGTTCATGCCTACGACTCAAACACCATACAGCTCGATCCTCTTCTATTTGCCATTCACAGCACTCCTCTAATTCACAGCCTCCTCCTCACTAACTTCATCAGACGCCACAATTTTATCGTTAGTTTCACCCACAGACAAACCACTAGCTGCAAACAACTCTCTGCTCTAGCAATTTCACCATATGCCCGAACATCTTCATTTCACCATCACTGTAACCAAAGGTAGCCATTTGAACTCTGTAACGCTAAGCTGCATTTGAATTCTATAACGCTAAGCTGCATATTGATGCTGCAAGCTCTCCAGCGGTCGCTTCTCTCAAGTTCTATCCTGACTCTAGGCTGATCTAAAGGACGCAGATTACGGTTATTACTTTTTCTTTCCTCATATAAACCTTTCATTCTGCTCAACAGGTCTGTTGTTGATCCCGCGCTTCATTTCAAGGAATCTCTCTGGCATCATCTCAAAACTTTATCAATGCCAATACTCTAAAACGCATGAGTAACATACAAGATGTTTTTGGCTGTATGCATCTAACCAGTCCACAAGGATCTGTTAGTGACCATTCCAGAAATCTTGAAACATGAACCATTAGACACATACCGTTATCAACAAGGGAACAGCATAGCATGAGTTTATATCCACCCAATAATCTTTTTTCTTATTCACTTCTTGGCTCAAAACAGCTGTAAATTAAATCAATTATGGACAATAAATCCTCCTAGAGCCTCTGTGTCGAATTTCTTCAACAATCTAACTCGACTGCAACCTTATCCTCATTGCCCAATTGTCATCATTGATCAGCTTTCCACCGTCTTCTCCATATTGGTCGCGTGCTGGGCTTTTTCTCCTTCTGAGCTGATAAATTCAACGATGCCACCTAATCGCAATCTTCCTAGGGTTCAACTATTGTACAATTCTCCAGTCTATAATACCTTCAACTATTGCACGATTCTAACGTCTACGAGACCGTTCACTCAACCTTCTGCACACATATTCTGTCAAGTCATACATTCTCAACTTCAGCTTTGACAGAGTTGTTTAAAAATAAAACAATAACCAGATAAAAATAAATACATCACATATCCATATCACATGGAAAACATAATTTTTTTACTCTATCAACATCACATAGACACGATAATTTTTAGTCTAGAAATTACATTACACAAATACCATAAATTTTACACTGGTAAACCGAGCCACAATGGTCATTGGGCTGCGTCACATAATCAACATTCGCATCATCCAGGTATGCCACTGGACATGAATTCCAATCATCCACATGCTTTTGGTTCCATCGTTTCATCACCCATCACAATTCCATCTTCCCTTAACGCCTCTCCAAAATCAGTCTTCCCACTATCTGACAGTCCTCCCCCTTTCATATGTCATCCGCCACCCGAACCTACCCCCAGTTAGGACATTCCTACCCCTTTCTCCGCTCCACATCCATATCATGACATATCCTCCACCTCGCATGTCACATATGTAGCTCCCTCAGTACCACCATGTCGTCAGTCTAAGCACAAAGGTCCTTGCCTCAACATTACACCCCCAAATTCGCCTACAAATTTTGTCGGGAGTGACCTGGACTTCCTATTACAAAGGAAGACTTTAGACCTTCATACCCTCACTATACATAAGCCAGGGGGTCAATCATCTCCCCACATCAGCCCTACCTCAGCGGGCAACATTATTGTGCGAAGGAAACATAACTAAGGTAGTCATCATTTTTGGGGACACCCCAAGACAAACCCATTTTCCTCCCCAATGGATCGTTTTCTGGTTGACATTCCCATTGCTGACATTTCCCCCTCACGGGCCCTTAGAGCACAACGACCCGAGAAAGATCTCCCATGACGTGCATTATTTCCCTAAATATCTGGGGTCTGGGGGCTGCCCCTAAATACTTGGCCCTCAAACATCTTTTAATGTCTTTACATCCCTTCATTATCCTCATTCAAGAAACTATGCATAATGTTCCTCGCACTGTCCAATACTTTCGGAAAATGTTTCCGAACTGGTATATATCTGCTACTACTACTACGGGTCTCTCGGGTGGATTGGTGGCATTATGGGACCCTAACTGGATCAATATAAAGGCTTATAAGTGTTTTGCTGGTATATTGCTGGAAGGCAACATTCGTGGCCTGCCTGGCCGTGTGCACATCCTCAACATATATGCACCATACAGAGATAGAGGCAACTTCTGGGACCGTTTCTTATCTTTTGGCATGATGGACCTGGAGTCACTCATCATCGCGGGGGATCTAAATTGCACTATCAGTCTGGATGAAGTTTGGGGATGCTTCAGGAAAGTAGACCCACTAGCTAGGAAGATACAAGATGCTATTCTCATGCACAACTTTGTGGATATTTGCCCCACTAGGGATAATTTTAGTCAGTATATGAATTGCCAGTGTATAAATGGCACAGCATATGTTACAAAGAGACTGAATCACTTTATGATCCATGAACAGTTGCTTGGACGTCTAGGGGATGTTTGGGCAAACATCATCAACAATGATATATCGAATCATAGACCTATCACTCTACAATGGAGGAAAATGGATTTTCACACGGGTATCCCCTTCAAATTCAACAAATCTGTATTGCAAGACCCTGATTTTAACAAACTTGTGTTGGATACTTGGGATCTACTTTGTTTAACGGGCAACTCCCCATTGTCAACATTCTTGATAAACTTGACTCCCTCCGGGGGAACATCAAACACTGGCAGAAACAAAAAGATCAAGAATAATAGAAAGGAGCTCATTGATATACAAAATAAACTGGATTCCATTGTGCCCACTATGTCTATTCATTGTCTTTCTGCTGACATTCGGTCCCGTATTCATTCACTAGAACTCAAGAAGAAGCAACTCCTTTCCACTGAGGAATCCACATGGAGGTTAAAGAGCAAGGCGATATGGTTGAAGGAAGGTGATCGCAACACCAAATTTTTTCACCAATATGCTAACCATGGTCGCAATATAAACACCATATGGGAGATTATGGACGTTGACGGACACATTCACCAGTCTCAAGAAGGGATCAGCAATGCTGCTGTACAATACTTCCAAATGGCATATGGCAATAATGATAATATTTCTGCTGAAGACCTTGTATGGGGCACTGATCCTTATCCGATTATGTATGATGCTGAGAAAAATGAAGATTTCTTTATGAAAGTCTCTGAAGAATAACTTTTGGGCATTATCAAGTCATTTAAGGGAGACAAAAGCCTTGGTCCTGATGGGTGGATGATTGAAATTTTCACACATTTTTTGATACCCTCAAAGGAGATCTTTTGGACATGATTGAGGAATCCAGGACCTTGGGTTTCATCCATCACCATATCACTTCCACATATATCGCCCTCATTCCTAAAAACAACTCTACAAAGGGCTTCTCTGACTACAGGCCTATTTCTTTGTGCAACGTCATCTACAAAATCATATCAAAGACTATTGTTGGCCGCATGCGCAGAACATTCTCTCACTACATCACCCCTGAACAACATGGATTTCTCCTGAATAGACTCATCCATGATGTTGTGGAAAATGCACAGGAAGGAATGCACTCGATTCACACCAGGCATCTTGATGCTGCTATTCTACAGATTGATCTTCAAAAGGCATATGATTGCCTGGATTGGGGTTTTCTCCGACTTGTCCTTATCAAGATTGGATTGCAACCCAAATGTGTTAATTGGATTATGGCTTGTGTGGATAATGTCAACTATGTTGTCATCATTAATGGGTATCCATCAAAGTTCTTCCAGGCTGGCAGGGGTCTCCGACAGGGATGTTCACTATCCCCTCTTTTATTCATCCTTGTTATGGATTGTCTAAGCTTGCATATTAAAAAAGTGGTCCTGGAGGACCAATTTCAGCCACTGAAGATGGGAAATAACATCAACATTTCACATAACCTCTTTGTTGATGACATTCTCATCATGGGTATGCTCTGTCGTTTTTCTTGGTTATGTCTCTTTCACATTTTCAGTAGATTTTCTAATGCATCTGGTTTACACATGAATGTTAATAAATCTGTTCTATATCATGGACAATCTGACTTGGAGATTGTTTCATATATCAAAGGTTTATTTGGTATTGAGGCAATGCCAATTCAAAATGGTTTGAAATATCTTGGTTATCGTATCAAACCCTCTTGCTACAAAATTGTTGATTGGCAATGGCTTGTTGATCGTTTCTTCAAAAAGATCTTTGGGTGGGAGTTTAGATGCCTGTCTTTGGGGGGGCAGGTTATTCTCACCCAAGCTGTTTTGTCACAAATGGTGGTCTATTGGGCTCATCTATTCCATATCCCTGCATCCATCATAAACAATCTTAATCGTCTAATGGAAAACTTCATTTGGGGGGAAGTCACAATGGGAAAAAAATACCACTTGACCAAATTATCCAACATCACTTTCCCTAAGGGTATGGGGGGAATCACAGACCTTCGTCATTTTGGCGGATCACTGCTGATAAAATCCCTTTGGAGGGGCTTATTTGGAGCTGGCACATGGAGCAAGATCATTCAACACAAGTATCTTAAGGATAAAGATTTCAGTTTTTGGTATAGGAATGGCACCATTGGCATCAAACAGGGATCGGCTATCTGGCTAAGCTTCCTGAAAATTGAAAAAATATTTATCCACCATCTTGCATGGAAGTTTCAATTGGGCAACCGTATTCTCATCGGCATTGACCCAATCTTGGGTGCTGGAATGGAATTCACCATCTCTGAGAGGATTATCCACCATCTTAATGGACGCGGCATATTCTTCTGGGGTCAAGTCATAAATGGTTGGCAAGGACCGCTCCCTATATGGAAAAAAGCCCAGGAATTGGGGTTCTTTGGTCAAATGGAACGGGAGTGGAATCAAACAATATCTGCAATGAAGCACCTCAGCATTTTCCACATAGGATCACAAGACAGAATCATATGGTCGAGAAAGATGGGAACTGATAACATCATAGTTGCTGACACATACTCTACTCTTTCTAACATGGTCGCCAGACAGGGGGAGCACCAAATTTTATATGCCTTTTGGGAAACTAAAGATCCAATTAAAGTTATACTCTTCACATGGCTTGTCTATCATAATAGAAATCTTGTATGGGAGAATCTGCAGAAAAGGAATTGGCATGGTCCTAGGATATGCACTATTTGAAAAAATGATGCCGAGAACAACGACCACATCTTTCTTCATTGCCAATATACTATTCAGGTATGGAAAAAGATAGCTTCCCTCATTGGCTTCCCGTACATTCACCATAACTGCATCAGGGACTCATATTAAAATGGTGGTGTGCACAAAAATCTTCCTAGAGAGCCATTCCCCTTTTCCTCTTCTTGGCCATCTGGAATTGGAGAAACAGGTACATCTTCCAGAACTCTCTGGAAGATTTCTTTTTGGTTGTTGAAAGAATCACCACTAATCTTTCAATATATTCTACTCAATCCCCATGCACTAATATCAGTCCACAAAAGCATATAAATATACAATTCATGTACCCGATGGGGTTTTTTGATGGCGCAGCTCAAAGGAAGTCATGTGGATGTGGCTTTTGAATAGCTATGGCTGCTGATTTGTCATACAAGGTCTACTCGAATAGTGGTTGCGGTACCAATACCAAAGCAGAAGCATTAGCTCTCTAGGGACTCCTATGGTTCAACAAATTCCTTGGAAACCCCATTTTGCATATTTATGGAGATTCGAAGATTATTATTGATCAGGTCATGGGGAAGGCCTCCATCAATAACCCCGTGCTACAAGGATGGCTGGAAAGGATTGAAATTCTATGGCAACTCCACGATTGCTCCACAATTCAGCGTATTGGAAGGGATCTGAACAAAAAAGCGGATCCAAAAAAGGCTTACTGGGGTCGATTGGTAAATGGTACTTGGTGATCACTTGGCACCAATACATTTTTTATATGGGCGACTTCCCATTTCCAGGTTAAATCACTTGCTTTCCTGTTCTCACTCATTTTTGTAAATTTTGTGTACATGTCTATTATCTAGTTTTTCTGCTGCCCATTGAGGGAATGTGGCATATAGACAACACTGTTATGCTTTGATAATATGGTTTCTTACAAGGGTTTCAGAAATTTTGAATATAATGTCTCTTAGCAGAATTGATCATCTTTCCTGGGCTTTTGGTGGAGATTTAGATCACACCTCATCCTCATAATCTTGTGATTGGAAGATCATATACATTCTGTTGAATGTCGACTGTATGTAATTGTCATATAGCTTATCTGATAATATATTATCCTGCCTTTTTCTTACTGATAAAAAACAAACTTTTACCCTTAAAATTTTTAAATTCTTACTCTTAACTTTTTAAAAGGAAAAAACAATATACTTTTATTAATTAAAAATCAATTACATTTCATAACTTTTACCCTGAAATTTGTAAATTTTTACTCTTAACTTTTTTAAAGAAAAAAAAATATTTTTATTGATAAAAAGCAATTACATATATTTCATATTTTTTATGATCATCCCACTGGTATCCCCAATTACAAATACAAGTCTCTCATAAAGTATATGTTAAACATAAAGTTTACTTAATTGTCTTTCTTTCTCTCAAACCTATCTTTCTAATACACATTGCTATTTTCATCATTACATCCTTTCTATTGCAACTTGTTTATCAACTTTTTCTTACAAAAAATACAAAAAGAGATCTATATATCAGCAGAAAAAACAAGACAATTGGCCATCAAAAATCAGTGGGATCTATCTCTTTCTGTCTATAATATTTTGATACTCCTTGAATTTTGTAGAATTCCATTGTCAAAAGCAGAGAATAAGATCTCCCCCGACAATCTAGAGCATCCTTGCTTTGACAAATAATTTGCCCCCTGGCTCTGCTCCTTGTATATGTGGTATGTGGGTGAAAATAAACCTTTGAATAGTCTTCTCCAATGTTCTAATATGTTGCATACAATTTGAAAGAAGGAAAATCGAAATGTGAAAGCCCCAAAACCTAGTCAATGATCCCTTTTGAATCACCATACACATCTATCTCATCAATACCAAGCCATTTGGTGCAAATGAGGACTCCCCAAAGAGTTATAAGCTCAACACAATTGTTAGTATTGCCACCACTATAGATCTCTTAGCCAAGGTCTTCTTTCTAGGTCCTACCTCCTCTAAAAAAGAAACAATCTTCAAGCATGTTCCTCTTACATCTGTCTCAATCTGTTTAAAAATATTTGATAGGTAAATTTACCATTCTAGGCCCAAAGGCAAATTTAGCCCAAAAACAGTGAATTGATTAGGCAACTTTTGCCAAAGACAACAAACTAACCCAACCCCGTAAATTACCCAACATATAACCTTAATCTATGAGAATAAAACAAATGCTTGTTTAGTAGACACACATATGTATATTAAGGTCTATTTGAAAAAAGTTGAGACAAAGACCATCAACATGGTGAGTTTATATCTATGTTGCATTCACTGCGGGGATGAGGGATGAGTTTCCTGTATGGTTAGGGTGCACTCCCAAATTTTCCAGCGGATAGCAAATTGGCTAGGGTGCACTCCCAAATTTTCCAGGGGACAACAAATCGGGGAATATATATATAATAAAAAATACATCATTGCAATAAAATTATAAAGATTGAACTAGCTAAGAATTCACAAATTCATATTAAGAATTATAAAACAAAATACATAATTTCAAATCTCAAATCAAAGTTGAAGTTTTTAGTTGATGGATGAATCATTCTCCTATTGTGACAGATGGTGGTTACTTTGATGGTATCCATCTCTATGACAATCCAAATGGCCTAGCCCTAAAACACTAACTCTTGCTAGTTTGACATTTCAAAGACCTAATTTGTCTTGCCATAAATGTCAAATCAAAACGTGGGTTGAATTACTAAAGCTAGTAGTCTTGCTTGCTATTTTTGGTCAAGTCCAAATGCAAATTCAATGTTACTATTCTTAGTTGACATTCTCGCATGTAAACTAATTTGCAATTACATTTTGTCGAACTCAAACCTTGCCTCAAATTCGTACTATTGCCAATCTCAAGACCTAAATCGACCCTCTCTATTGTTAGGTTTGTCAAATAAAAGCCAAGTTTGATTGGTCAACCACATTAAATATTTTTATAATATTGTGGAAGCAAAAAGGGTCTTTTTTGTAATCACTACTAATAATATGTCCAAGTTAAACAAATTCAACTTCTTTGGCATAGTTAGCAAAGTTGCAAAGTATGTTAAAGCCTTAAACATAGTATGGTTTCTCTACATCAATCTAACATGTAAATCACGTAGTCTAAACAATTGACAATGTAGTCTCGATAATGTTGGTTTTTCAAACATATTTTTGGTTAAATCTAGTTGGAATTAAAAAAAAAAAAAAAAACATATCAAGATTGTTAAGTTGTGGAATTTGAGGTGCCCCGAATGTTTTTTATGATGTTGAATCCATTTTCAATTTTAAAATCATGATTGAAACAATAAAAATTTAAAATTATGCAATCCAAAAATTATTAAATTTATGATTAAAAAAACAAATAGAGCCAAATTGTTACATCAATAGACAATGTTGTTAAAATCATGATTGAAACATTAAAAATTTAAGATTTTGTAATCCCAAAATTGTTGGATTTCTAATAGAAAAAACAGGGGCAAAATTTCCGCATCAATAAACAGCACCTATGTAAATCGATTTTGAATCCTGGTTCATTCTTCTTGAACAAAGTATACACCAAGAATAGTTTTGAAAACATCAATGTTAAGAAGAAATATTTTAAAATTAATCATAGTTAACAGCCTTTACTTCACACGAGAAATTGTGTTCACAAATAAGCATCCATACAACCTTCCCAAGTGATTTTGTTTTTGAACAACAGTAATTACAAGCTAAAATCTAGTACTAAGAGTTATTGCTTTAGATAATTGACAAATATAGAAGAAAGAAATGCCAACACTAAACAAGAGAGTTTTTAGCTGTGATCTTTGGACGTCAGAATAAGGAGCAAATTAAACCCTGTCAAAATCGAGTCTTTGTTTGAAAAAAAGTCTCAACCGCTTAAGGACTTTAAAACATATTCGATATGTCAAAATCGAGTCTTTGTTTGAAAAAAACTCACAACTGCTCAAGGACTTTAAAACATGTTCGATATGGGATGGGTGACTTTAGGTAGGGGATCAAGATTTTAGCATGTCTAAAATAACAGGGATGAAAATACTCAATCCATCAGCCTGACATTCAAATCTGCAAGTATTCTATCACGATTTAATAATATTCGAATCTACCTGCAGTTTTTTAAATCTTTGATAAGCATTATGCATCATTTGAAAATCAGGATTTTATACTGTGATTATGGTGTCTCTCAAAAAAATACAGCCTATCAATAACTGTATGTATATCAATTTGCTATCTCGCTGAAAAGATTCAGCTGGTCTGTCCATATACACAAATCTCAGCATGTACCGGAATTTTTTTTGACTCATATAATACAATATATACAACTTTTTCTCGTAAAAAAATCAATTTTAATGCATGTATGTGTTATATATTATAATGCAGCCTACAAATAGTATATGTATATTTAAATTTAGGCATTTTAATCTAATTATATATAATAAAAAATAACTTAATATTATAATAAAGTAACATATGTTAACTAATTAACAATTTGTTCTTTTAATTTATTCTTTGTGACATTTTAACGTGAAAATGATAAGTTTTTTCGATCATACACACTGGATTTTACATTCTAAATAACTTACCCATAACCAAAAGAAATAACATTTTTGTAAAGTTAAATAAAGCACTAATTGAAGGAAATTCCAACAATTAGCCAGCACCAAACTTTCATGCGGCAAACAGTGATAAGTTTGCTTGCCTATAGCATTAACATCATGCCCAATCACAGTTAAATCGTTCTAAAAAACTTAAGTTGTATTTGCTGCAACGTGATGTTGATCTAATAAAGTTCATCCTTAACCATAGTCAACTGTAAACACGATCTTAATGAAGGATCAAAGCTTTAAATACAGTCACTGTAAGCATTATCCTAATCAAGGCCAAAGGCTTTATATCATGCATCCAGGTAAGGTGAAGTAGAGTATGACAATGCATATAGCATGAAAATATGTGTTTTTGTCAACCAAATAAATATGCCAATAGCATTTTCAATTCTGCTAGTTCGGCTTCTTGAAGAGAGTCTGGATGTAATTTTTTCGATATTTACAAATTCAAATCATTCAATCACAGATCACCCAAGTAATTTGTCCATCCCACAAAAGCAGAAGATGAACTGCTTTGTAGCCGCTACCCCTGTTTGTTACTCTAAACGCAACCAAATAGGCGATGATGAAAATCAATTTGGCTATTTAATGTTGTTATTTGTTAACTCTATGAACCCTAAATCCACCCTGGAAGAATAAGTGTTATTTATTAGGCCAAAGTTAAGACTCACACATCAATGCTATATATAGACCAAAGGTAAGTCTCAAAAATCAGATCAGAGTGGCGCAGCGGAAGCGTGGTGGGCCCATAACCCACAGGTCCCAGGATCGGAACCTGGCTCTGATACTTTCAGATGTGGCTTCTGAAGAAAACAACGATTTTGACAACCTGGTTTTGGTTTTTCAGAGATAGTAGATATTTTTGCCAACTTGATTTTGGGTTTTTCAAAGATTGTAGATAGAATTACCAAGAACCAGAGAAGCAATGGAAAGGGGGAACAAATTTCAAGGTTTTTCAGAGATAGTAGATATTTTTGCCAACTTGATTTTGGGTTTTTCAAAGATTGTAGATAGAATTACCAAGAACCAGAGAAGCAATGGAAAGGGGGAACAAATTTCAAGGTTTTTCAGAGATAGTAGATATTTTTGCCAACTTGATTTTGGGTTTTTCAAAGATTGTAGATAGAATTACCAAGAACCAGAGAAGCAATGGAAAGGGGGAACAAATTTCAAGGTTTTTCAGAGATAGTAGATATTTTTGCCAACTTGATTTTGGGTTTTTCAAAGATTGTAGATAGAATTACCAAGAACCAGAGAAGCAATGGAAAGGGGGAACAAATTTCAAAAAAACAGAAAATGGTGGTGTGAAAACACACCATTGCGATTTAGGTTAACAGGCAAATGCATATTATACATTATTATGCCCTCTCTCCACGAATACGCCGAGCGAGCTGGATATCTTTGGGCATAATGGTGACTCTCTTCGCATGGATGGCACACAAATTGGTGTCCTCAAACAGACCCACCAGATATGCTTCAGCCGCTTCTTGCAATGCCGCCACTGCCGAGGACTGGAATCTGAGGTCCGTCTTGAAATCCTGGGCAATCTCTCTAACAAGCCTCTGGAAGGGTAGCTTTCTGATCAGCAGCTCGGTGCTCTTCTGGTACTTTCGGATTTCCCGAAGAGCGACAGTGCCGGGCCTGAATCTGTGAGGCTTCTTAACTCCTCCCGTCGCTGGTGCAGACTTCCTCGCTGCCTTCGTCGCGAGCTGCTTTCGAGGTGCTTTGCCACCAGTTGATTTACGGGCAGTCTGCTTTGTTCGGGCCATCTCTGCAAATATCTCTTACTACTTCTCCAACAACAACGAAACTGAATGCCTTTACTCAACAACGGGTCATGCTTTTATCCAACCCACAACACCACTCCATACCTTTTTCAAATTTCGATGTTTCGTACACATCTCATCAATACCGTCCGTTCTTCTCCCATCATCGACGGCTCTCTCCTCCCCACGACGCGGATCGTCGCCTTCCCTAATTGGAGGGTTCGCGAGGTCGTAGCCAAACCTTATAACCATTGACAATTCTATCGTCGAGTAATGATTGCCCAATCTAAGGGACAAATTGAGTGTTATTATCCATGGCCAAGACTAAATATATACCTCAGCATATTAATTTCTTTTGAATTATTCTGGCGAGAGTTTTCTAGTTCGGTGGGTAGAGACAGTGTAACATAATGTAATATAAAGATTTTAAGTTAAATAATAATAATAATAATAATAATAATTCATGGTATTGAAGTGTAATATAGTTTATTTAAAGGAGTTGTCTATAATGCAACTTTTTGAAGATTCCGGTGACGGAATCCGGCGAAGAAATTGAGGTCAAATCTTGATTTCTTGCAGTTAAAATGGTTTTTTAACTGCATATTTGGATTCAGCACCCTGAAAAACCCCTGGGACGCTTTCATTGTGCAGAAACTAGCTATCAAACTTGCGATTCCAATAATTCTTGCCGGATTTCGACCGGAAAAATCCGCCGGAAAAGCTTTCAAAAAGTCGCGTTATAGACAACTCCTTATTTAAAGGGGGAATTGAACCAGCTTAGATTTATTTTAATTTTGGATTTACCAAGCATTGAGGGGATCAAATTCCTTTACATGTAAACTTTTTTTAGAGTGAAAATAGATTTGATCCCTCTCGACGCTTGGTAGATCCGGAGTTAAAATTTATCTACACTGGTTTCCATAACACTCTCAACGCTCTCTAGTCCACTATGGAAGAGATGTTGTAATGTTTGTCATGTTATGTAAACATTTTGACTTATTCAAGTTACACAACAATACAAATAAAATTAAAATTGAAATTGTAAAATAAAAAAACAATAAAATTAATACTTGTAATTATTAATTATTAATAATTAAACCAACCTATATAAAAGAGGTTTGCAGCTTGAGAGACTTCATCCCTCTCTGTGCTTGATAGGTCTCGAGTTAAAATTGATCTAGACTAGTTTAAATTATTATTTTTAATATTATTTGATTTATTTATTTTAATACTATTTGATTGGACATAAAAATGAATGTCTTATTTCAAAAGTAATTGGGAACGATGTATATCCCTCTTAGAAACTTTATATTAAAATAAATCTGACATACATGAGAGCGACGTAGGTGATCAATGTTAACCTTGAAGCTAGCATTAATTCACAATATATGTATGTTTTAAAGGAAATACTTAGTTATATTGCTTTATTCTACATGCATTGCCTTCACCGCCTTTGTACCGCTTTGCATTCCGATACTAACAGTCACTATACTTGGTACCTCAAGTAGATGCATTTACCAGTTGTGGCAATCTGCATGCATAAAGTGTTTGATAGCTTTGCACCACATTCCCTCGTATGTTATTTAGCCTACCTTGAACCTCCATAATTTCTCATCTTTGTAATTTCACCATGTATAATCAACATCTAAGTATAAATATTACGCACCACATAATTGATGTGTGAATCAAGGTGAAGAGGATTGAAGGAAAGAGGACGACGAGTTGGTTAAGAGAGCGGCATACCCTTCAAATCCCTGCAACATCCTCCAACCCCTAGCATTGTGATATTCAACAATGATATTCATTTCTTGTAAGTCATTCCATCAATGCAATCTTATAAATTAATCAGAAATAATGGCCCTTTGCACAAGCTAATTCATGAATAATAACTTTCATTAGCTTTTTCTAGATATCTAAAATAGTCATATATACTTATTTACGCAACTCTTCATCTACATCACAGGACCCTCAATCAACATCATTTGCATCACAAGTACATAATGATTATATGATTCTTATTATTCAATATAGTTTAATTATGAAGTCATCATGTTCTCCAATACATAATTTATCCATGACATAAATTTAGTTCGTGGTCCAACACCTAAATAAATATAATTGTGACTAGTAAACATTGGGTTGGAGTCTTCTAGAGCAGGATCCCCTACACCTTTGCACCCTTGTCTTGTCATATATCTTAACTACCCTATCTTCTTGTAACTTGACTTAATTAACAGACTTAAATTTGAGTGGCAAACGCTTCACTCGGAGCGTACTTCATTTCATTAGCAACTTGAATTACTTAACTGACTTAAATTTGGGTTAACATCCTTAAAATAACAACCCACAAACCGTTGAACCATAAGATTATATGTAGAGTGAAGCAACAATCAGAAAGTGTTGTAGTTGTCCTATTATATGTGAATATTACCTTGTAACGTCCTTGACCCCTAGTCAGGGAACGATATGAACCAACACAACTCGGGTACTACAAATTTTTCCAACATAAGCATATCAACCCTGGTACATTTCCAAGTCCTGGCTCATTTTCCAAGCCTGTGTGACCTCACCATACCACAACTAGTCTTCTGAACCCAAATATTGCCCTGTGTGCTTGTTAATTAACTGTCCCAGAGTTGTCATAGGTTATACTTGCACCTGGCCTTAACTTGTAAATTTATGCAATGCATTTCTACATGTAGACCCATGCAATACTTGTCAATCATAAATCGCAACTAATTAGCTATCATTCACAATAATTCATTTATGCACAACATAAATATCAATTAACATTCACATAACATAATCCAAACTAGGGTTTATAAAATAGCATAGCACATAAACATAGTTCATTCGGAAAAGACACTCATTTGAATAAAACACTAACTAGTTATAAGCCTTCTAGGTTCCACCTAACCATAGACCTCGCAATTCATAAACTCTCAACTACATGTCACCCCCGAGTTGGGGCCTCAACTCCACGGGAAACAATTTGTACACCAAGTATCAGACCATATACTCCAACCAAGATACCAACCATAGCAACCTAAATCTCCAACCACAGGCTCATGCTCCCTCTAGCCAACACCCAAGTGGAGTGACCCTTCTCTGCACCCAGCAGTCCCTCGACAATGCCCACCTTCTAGGGTGCCTTACAGCTAGCCAAGGACGGTCTCAACTTATTGCTCCGGGAGCTCTGCTTCTCTCCAAGGATTCCGAGCAACCTTCCAGGCCAAACCAAAACAACTCCCAGTGAATTACAAAGCCCAAGCACAAGGCTCACCGACTGGTCCCCAAAACCGAGTGCACCAAAACTCCATGGTTTTCATAGCCATAAATTAAAGCCACCAAGGCTCTCACCTAGATGCATCCTCTTCAACATGATTAACTAATTAATCATGCTTCAATCAATTACAGAGTCCAAGCCCAAGATTCATTGACTAACCAAAAATGAATAAATCCCCAAATTGAACAACTTGCATGAATGAATGCCTTCATAGGTAAACATACTATTTTTTATATGCATGGATCTTTCTTGCCATGTGGAACTCTCTAAATCCATGTGGGCCTTAGTGCCTTTTTCACTAAAACCTTACATCAAAATTGTTGTTCTTTCTAACTTGGAGTTGAGCGCCCCCTATACTCTTTTTTGTGGAGTTGGTTTTTTGCTAATCATTTATTTATTATTATTTGTATAAATTTTACACCATGTTTGAAATTTCAAGCTCTTCGACCTTGCAACCAATAAGGCATATATCCTTAGGCACACTGGCCCCAAAAAATATATAAACATATATACATGGCCATGCAGACCCCCAAAATAAACCTCGACTCACTGGCCTATCATTCACACATTTCTAGCTCACCAACCTAAATATCATTTGTACATATATTACATCAATAAAGTTAGGTAGGGGTATTACATTCGCCCCCCTCCCCCTTATTTATGCATTGTCCTCAGTGCATCATATATACACATATATATACGATATGTTCAGACAAAAAGGTGAGGGTATTCCTCTCTCATCACGTCTTCCTACTCCTAGGGATAATCCACATGACTGAGCATGGTCCACTGCACCTTTACCGTACAAATGGCTCAATTCTAGAGCACTTTAACCTTCCTATCCAAAAATTTGCACCAACTAGACTTGGAAGTCTCCCTCAGGCTCCACCTAAATCATATTCCAATCAATTACATGATTAATACCAAGAACATACTTTTTAAGCAAAGAAACATGAAACACATCATGAACATGCATATATGCAAGCCTATATGCAACGTGATTGATCCTCTCTAAGATCTCGAATGACCCGCAGTATCTCGTTGCCAACTAGCACAATTGCCTAATCACACTGAGCTTTTCTTTGCTTTTACTTATAAGAATACATGTTTCCCAATTTTGAAAACCCTATTAATTTTGTTTCTGTCCATATAACTTTTCTACCTGTCTTGGGTAGCTTTCAAATTCTACTTAATTTTCACCACCTACTCTTCCATATCCCTAAACAATTATGGCCCAACCATTATCCCGTCTAGTGGATTACTCCAACTCATGGGAGTATTACACCTCCTACTATACAAGGCTTCAAACAGGCTCATCTTCAACGATGCTTGATACACATTGTTATACACAAACTCTACCAAATGTAGGTAGTCTTCCCATCTTGATGGCTTATCCATCACATACATCCACAACATATCCTCAATTACCCGATTAACTCGCTTTGTATGCCCATGTGAACTTGGGATCTCTGTCTGAAATAATTACCTTAGGCACACCATGTAGCCTGGCAATTTCTTGCATATAAATTTCAGTTATGTTAGTTGCCTTATGCATTGACTTTACCATAATAAAATGGGCAGCTTTTGCGATTTTATCAACCACCACTATTATATAATCATGCCCCTTTGTTGTCTTGGGAAAACTGGTAATGAAATCAATTAATACTACATCCCATCTCCACTCAGGAATGGGTACTGGTTGTAGCAAGCCAGTTGGGTGCTTATGCTTAGCCTTAACCTTCTAACATTCTAAGCTTATGACTATATAATTAGCCACTTCCTTCTTTAAACTTGGCCAAAAATAATGCTTTTTAATTGTTGCAAGAGTTTTTTGGTAAATTGCGTGCCCAATATAAGGCACTTGTGCATTTATTTTAAAATTAATTCTTTCATTGTCAATACATCTAGCACATAAACTCATCCTTTATAAAGAAGACACCCATCTTCTTTGATCTCATAATCCGACTATCTTGGCTGTACATTCTCATGTTGTAGGTTATATTTTATTTCAATATACAGTTGCTTTGAATTCCCAACTTCCACAATTATGTTCATTAAATCAACCCTACAAATGCTTATTGTTGTAGCATGCATGATGTGCACTCTCCAGTTGAGTGCATCAACTACCTTATTTTTTTTCCCTTAATATACTTGATTTCAAAGTCATCCTCAACTAGCAATTCTAGCCATCTAATTTACTTGGCATTTAAATTTGGTTGTTCAAATAAACGTTGTAACCCATAATGACCAGTATGCATCTCAAACCTCCTTCCCATGAGGTAATGTCTCCACATTTTGAGGGCATTAATTATAGTTGCTAAATCCAAATCATTGGGATTTTTGTATCCTTCCTTGTAGATGGTTTTTGGCTGGGAAACTATGCCAAGGAAAAAAGTTGAGTGGTTTGATAAGATGGTGTTCCCACTAGGTTAAACTCATTGGTTTAAGGCAAATACCTATCCCTCCAAAGGTTTAACCAAAGAGCCTACTTTCAACCATGACCGACACAAATAACTGAAGATGATGGAGGAAGATTGCAGGAATTATAATAGGCAACCTTACACCCAACCTGAGTATATTAGCTATATGTTATAGAAATAAAGCGCATGGAAAGACATTCAATGGCTCAACAAATAACATATCTAAATCATATGAAATCAATCCGATATTATATGACTATATAGGGATAACACAAACATCATGTTCATATAAACATCTCAATTTTAAACATAACATCATCAGGGGAAGTTAGGGAAGTTGATTCTCAGCTTAGGCTTTCCTATGTCCCATATAATATAAATATGCATGGATGAACTGATTATGGAATTAACCAAAGATAACACTCACAAAGATGGCAATCTACCACAACCTTACAAAAAAAAATTGAAAATCAATTCTTGAAATACAAATTACAAGTCTAACTCTCCAATAGCCCACCCTTATTACATTGAAAATGCTAGTATTAATAGATATTACAATCCCTCAACTATTACTAACTTTTTGGAACAAATAATATAATAAACTAAAAATAAGAAGAATCACAAAACAATTGCAACAAATCTGGGGCTTCTCCCTTGATTGTTGATCCTTTGCCTTTAAATCTAAAATTGTTAAAGTTGTTCCCTTAAAACATGTCAACTACCCTTTAAACCAGGCAAGTTGTGCTGCCTATCTTAACTAGTTGTTTTTTTTATTCTATCTTCAAAAACTATATCGTTTTCAAATTGTTGAAGCGTAATTTATAAGACTTTTACCATCTGACTACATACAATTTCTCTTACAACAACTTGGGAAATGTAAAAGGTAATGCTTTCAGTGACTCCTTGCTCAAAAACCACAACTTTCATAAATTCATTAAATGTTGTAAGTGATGGCTCTACCTAAAGCTACACATCTGTGAAAACAAATTTTGGGCCAAATCATAGTTCATAGTTAAGATAACAAATTGTATGACATCTTTGAAAGACCATCTCAAAACTATCAAAGATGGAATGTAATTGATCTGCTTCACACTTAGCACATTTCTCTTTGACTTTTCAGTTTTCCAACCTCTGTTATTCTTAGCACATTTCTCTTTGACTTCAGTTTTCCAACCTCTGTTCTTCTGGCAACTTATAAATAATTGTCTCCTAAGAAAAATGTTGCTCTATGCACATCAAACCAACACCAACTACATCCAGGCTTCTTCTTTACCTTTCTTTCAACATCTTCCCACCTTTGGGATTTCATCTCACCACCAACATCAACATAGATGTTTGGATAGTAACACATATGGTGTATCAATTTTAGGGTCCAAATCATAAAAGTGTTTTGTTGTCCCAAGCTAACACAGCAAAATCGTAGCATTATATTTTAATGGCTTTTGGTCGATGAAGTTATGGGCTTCATAAAGGATTCCATATCCACCAGTTTAATTATGCAATCATAATGATCAAGTGTAGATGTGATGTGAAAATAATTTCTCATGCTATCAAAATATTGTCAACTCTCTTCCACTAGGCCCACATGGCAACATGTAGGCAAAACACTAACAAAGGTGATTCTTCATTCTAGACTGTTTCATTTGCTCGAAGGCTACCCTGTCAAAACCATGCATAGAAGAGCCTAGGATCATAGGCTATATCATTCCAAGAGACCGCATATTTGTGATGAGGCACTTTAAGAAAAACATAGCAGCCATTCTTCGTTGTCCCAAATTTTGTGCACGTCTATAAGGGAAACCCTCCTAGAAACATCCAATCCATAGCCACCTCTAACTAGCATTTCATGGACCTCCTTACTCTATTCCAAGGCTGCCAAGTTGGCACATGCACTAAGCACACTGGGAAAAATTTGTGAATTTGGCTTCGCACTTACGGGGAACATTTGCCAAATAAGCCCCCATACCTCATTACAACACCAATTCTATATATCCTACCATCATTGATTTCAAGGAGATCAAGTCCTGCTCAAGCTTCCTCAAAAAGGTGGAAGGCCTCTTCATAATGCCCACTTTTGAGTAACATGGATAAGCAATGCAATGCCATAAAGGTGGAACCTGAAGTCCCTTGAGACAATCTACTGTCCCTTTAGACAATCTACCTTTTCAGTCAATGCCAGCCCCCAAAACAAAGTTGGTAATCTCATCAACGCCTGACCTTTGTTTTCTACTAAATTGAGACATAAAATAATCTTCCCTGCGCTCCTCGAATGCCACCGTCCTAAAAGGGGTCTTTGATTCAGAGGCACTAGAGCTTTTGAAATCCATCTCCTTGTTTTGCAAAGATCAACAAGAATGATGATCCTCTCTAATTCCCCCAGAAAAGAGATCTTCTTTATGATCAACTGTATTTGTCGATGTCTCAGAAATCTACAGCCAACTTTGTATAGATAATCATTGTGCAACTTCCAATATTCATATATACATCATTGATGCATCTAGACTACTTACACAATAATGGTTTTTCTCTTTTTGTAACAAAAAGTTTCCAAAATGTTTTTTTTTTCCAACCTCATAACTCTTCCAAATCCCAAAATTACAACACTATGAACTGTAACCTGTATTAAAGAAAACAGAAAAATGACTAGTGCAGTTTTCAGAACATTAACAATGCTCCCATTTATCTCAACAACTTGAAAACCCAGAACATTTGCTAAAGACATGTCTGCACTGAAAATAATAGAAGATAATGCTAGAGTAGTTTCACATTCTAGTACAGTCAGTCCCTTGCCAATTTGTTTTGATTTCATATTTCCATTCCAAATTATATAATATCGGTTGTAAAGTTTTGAGGACATCTGAATGCATCCTCTCAAAAACCCTGTTTTGCAATCTTCCTTGGCCACGATGTCGACCACCACTTTGTCGTGCAACATATGGTAGTATGTCCAGGACACAACGACGACGCCACTTTGTCTCACAAAGCTCATGTTTGCGGAAAATTGTGGTATAAGAAAACCGTAAGTTGAATGCGGGGGGTGGTTTTGGAAACCACTGGGGGCTCTTCTATTCACCTACGCCTGCCACGTTATGAAACACTATTTTGATAAAAACGACATATAGCGGAACCAACCCCACCTCCCCCGCTTTTTATATTTCGGATGAGCAGGGGGGTTGGCATCTGAATATGAGACGTTGATTTGCTTCACTGTTAACAACCATAACTCCCAATTCCATAAAATTTCCATAAGCTTTAAAAGCATGTCCTCTCATCAATTGTCACTATTGAGCACTTACGATCTGTGGCATTTCCTGTAGGAAACCTGATGTCTATAAAGTTTTTATTTCGCGACAAATATGGCCGGTGAGATATAAATTTTTTGCCCCCAAGTTTATAATTATTGACCTGAATATAATACAATGGATGATCAAAACTAGGGTGAAACCATTTGCGATATTTTCATGGACCTTTTCGATGAAGCAAATCAACATACCTCCACTCGTATTCTTGAAATGAGAATCTATGATGAAGACATTCAAGCAAACTTGCACATCGAACTTAACCAAACGAGTGGCACTTACTTAGAATACAATGAAGTATTACTTATATGTGGTTACCTGAGATAGAGATTCATGTAGCAAGAAGCCTCAACATCGCTTGTCTTCGTGTTGTAATTTCATTTTCCATCGTTGCATTTTTTTGTAGGCAAAACTATTGCTTGCAAACTTGGTTTTCAACTCTTACTTTTTTGGTATGGATTTAAAACCATTTACCCTAAGACTAGTATTTGATGTAATCAAACTTAAAATGGGAGTCTCTAGGAATATAATGCTTACTTGTTAGGGTTCAAGATAAATAGATATAACAAACAAACAGTAACAAATATTAAAATCATGTACAACATGATTTACTTGGAAAAACCAACCAACAATAGATCTATTATTATTTTTGGCTAAAACACAACCAAGCCGGCCAACAAGTCAGCCAACAACCTAAGCTTTCATCGCTCAACCATGGCTCAATACAATGTAGAATACACAAGCTTTTTAACGACTTCAACTACATGTAATACCAACTACATATAATACCATGAGCTCAATACCATGAGTCACCAATACTAGGTGCCTCAAAACCACAACTACTAACCATAACTTTTGACGCAACCTCAACTCCGCCATAGGGTCAAGTTTATCTAACAATCCCCCTTTTAAACTTGACTTTGGGTTTTCCTTGGCCAAATCTAGCCAAATCGGCCAAGTGAACCAGCTACCACCACTCACCTTTAGGCCCTATCCAATCAACTTAAGGGTATTTGAAAATATCACATGTTGTCCTAGTTCAACATGTTTTATCATACCATCACATGTGTCCCCTTATCACCTAAGTGGAAATTCATAATTTACCAGTGATTTACGAAGGTATGCATGTCTTATCAGGTCTTACAGTCGTATGCCCATTTACATGAAAATTTTTGAACTCCACCATTTACATGAAAATTTTTGAACTCCATTAATAATTAGTTTTTCTTTTGTTGCTATCCTAGCCTTAAGCCTTCATTCTCTCATTTCCACAAGAAACTTGCTTGCTCTCCTTCCTGCTTCCAAAACATTGTGCATCTCACCTCGTGAGACTGCTATCCCACTATCTAACCCTTCTCTTGTAACTGAATGCCCTTACCAAGCCTCTTCATAACCCAAGCAATTATTGGCATCCAGTCATTCATTCATATGGTCGCACTGATTGGTCCCAGTAACGTGAATCTCGAACACCAACACCAACTCCCATAGTTGTTGTACCTATCACTGGAGACTTGAACCTCGACTGTGCTAGTCTTCTTTCATGGCAACGATTTTGTTTGCACCTCCATCATCAATTTCATTTCAACTTATTTTCAAAGTTCAGTTTATTCAACGACTTCATCAAATTTAGGGATCGTGAGCTACTAGAACACGACTCGACATGTGCTTTCTTTCATTATCATGCTGCACTGGTAGAGGACCCGTCCCCTAGAATTTTCTGGCATTCCAATTTTATAAGAGTGAAGTCCTCTCCTTTCTTGCTTTGGCCATCCTGGCCATGTCAAATAGTGGGCTTCTTGATCTTCTCGTTTTTTAGCTCGCACTTCAAAATCTCAGCCAAGGTTAGACCTTTTCTCTCATAGACGACCCCGTTTCCATTCCCATTCACCTGAGTCGTCTTCACCGACATCATCTTATCTCTCTCCTCACTAAATTTCAAGCATCATAGGGCTTCCACGCCTACCGACTCAAAAAGAATGCCGAGAAAAAAATAATAATAAGCTCACCAATTGCAAATTCTTTCCAGTTTTGTTGCGAAACTGACTAAGACACATCAATATTTACATTTAAAACTGAGAAAAACCTGCCTTTAACCAACCAAACCTGCAAATCGGCTCAAGATTTTGTCTCGGGTATACAATTAAACAGATATTTCACCTGCTCTTCCCCAACCGCAACGACGTCATGATCTGTAAGCAAGTGGAGTAGGAAAGAGGATTGATCCGTATTTTACATTGCAGGGTTTCCCACAACATGGATGAGCAACGCCGTGAAAACAACATGCAATCAAACTGTGGTCCTTGCGCTCTTATCCACCTTTGCTCTGAAACAACACCGTGGCTATGGGGATTTGGTCACAAACCTCTTATTGTTTCCTGCACCATAAAACAATGAATGGGATCACACCAATCCCATGTACTCACATCATGCTCCTCATCGAACCATTGCTCAACTAGCCCTGTTGGTTTGTGCAATGAGCCATTGCTTCAACCAGCGTTGCTAGTTTGTGCAACGAAGTCCATTTTTGGGGACAATTCATCTATAGGAACAATTCCATGAGAAGGAATCACCAGTGCTTTCAAGGCTTTGTTCATCACACTCTGATACAACTTGTTAGGGTTCAAGATAAATAAATATAACAAAAAAGCAACAAATATTCAAACCATGTACACCATGATTTACCTGGAAAAACCCCAATTGGGGAAAAACCAACCAACAATAGATCTACTATATTCGTTGGCTAAAACACGACCAAGCCGCCCAACAACTTGAGTTTTCACCACTCAACCATGGCTCAATACAATGGATAATACACAAGTCTTTTAACAACTTCAACTACATGTAATACCATGAGCTCAATACCATGAGTCACTAATACTAGGTGCCCAAAAACCACAACTATTAACCATAATTGTTGACACAACTTCAACTCCACCATAGGGTCAAGTTTATCTAGCATTACCATCGATGAGATTTTTAAACAAAGATTATGGCAATTGGAGGCAATCTATCATTGCAACGGAAATGGTCTTGAAATCTTCACCCCATCTCAAATTATAGCCACAACAAATGATGTTGCTTGAAGGATCATTACTCTGTCTCACAATATGGACATGTTTGGTTTTAAAGCTTGTGGGTACTACCTCAATATGCAGGAGCTTTATATAGGGAAACTCACAACCCTTCTTTGCAAAAGGCTAATTCCATTGCTCTGGAGACACAATATAGAGTTATGTAGTTTCTTCATTTTGTAAAAGAATATATTTCCCACTAGGGAAATACCCAACTGAACCTTTGATACCAATTGTAGTAGGAAGTTGAATGAAACGCCTCAAAATAAATAAACTTTATCAAGTATAGGGAGAAATAAATACTGAAGAACTTTCAAACAAGTATCATTTGGAAGGGAGTTGAATATGCATCTCTATTGTAATCCTTTAGTTCTGCGTTTTAGAGGCAAATAATTTGTGATTTGATTTTTCAATGTGTATGAAAACAGGTTTATGGTGGAAAATCTTGAAGCTGTTGTTGCCGCGTTTCTAAATCTTCTGGTCTAGCTTGACTCTTTGGCAAGGAGATCCTTATGTCCTTCTCAAGCTTAGCATAGAGAGCACTAAATTTTTGCAGTCCCCATAACCTGAAGATGTGAAGTAAACTAAAAATTAATCATGAACCAAATTAACCTATTGATTTTCTACCCAAAATGGTAGAACACAACCAAGTAAGATGTTTAGGATGACCCTAGTTGTCCACACATCTACCTCTGGATGATAGAACTGCATAACACTTCCAGGGGAACATAGTATGGGTTTCCAACCACATTAGTGAACACCTGACCTTCTCTCAATTTCCTTGTATCAAGAAGCGTGTTCATACTGGAACTTTAAATGGCATCCTGAATAAAGTTTGTGAGGAGAAAGAAGCTAGCATATTTTGAGTAAATATTGTGAAGAAGTCAAAGATTTTGGATTGGGTCATTTTGAGCTACAGCATGGGCTCCAACTGGGGATTGTATCTCCCTGTGAGATACAAAGAAAAAAGACTCCACGCCTTCATCCATTTATATCCCTGAAACTTGTAACTTGTTCTACTTTGAAACCATGCTTATTATTAAATTGAAACAATACAGACACTGCAAACCAAAATTGCTTTCTATATTGATGCAAATTAAGAACCAAATGATTATTTGAAAAGAAAAATATATGAATCTACACTAGTGCTTTCCTCCATTGGGTTATGGAGTCATTATTCTTGTAATCGACTACACATCAAATGCTCAAAATGTGAGCTTATTCAATCACACCTCTTATTCTCACCGGTTAAAGCTTTTTCTCTATCAAGTGTATTCAAATTTCCATTGTAACAAGGTAACAAATGAATTTTCTGACAAAACATTTGTCATGCAGTTGAAAACATAAAAATAATATACAAGATGGAGCCGAAATTCGTTGAGCGACTTATACTTACATCTACAAATTAGTATATTGTTGAAACATACATTGTTTAAGAAATTTGAAGACTCCATCCTCTGTATATATCTATAACTTTTTTATCATTTTCAAAAGGAAGAAAAATAACATCTTCTTAGCAGCGAATGTACTTGTCATCTCGAAAATAATGGAATCTTCAACCCATGGAATCTCCAAGTGAAAAATATTAACGTGCTCATTTCCTTTTCACCATCAAGAAAGAGGTTTTGTCATTGTGCTAGGGAAATATAGTTCCTCTTCTTCGATCCCCAACAACGATGCCAAATGTTGTATCTTTTATTCTAGACAATTTATAGCTAGGAAACTATGCCAAGTCAATAAGTTGAGGGGTTTGTTGAGAGGTGGTTGCTACCATGTTAAACTCATTGGTTTAAGGGAAAGACCTACCCCTCCAAAGGTTTAACCAAAGGATCTGCTTTCAACCATGATAAACACAAATAATTGAAGATGATGGAGGAATACTGAAGGAATTATAATAAACAACCTTACACCCAACCTGAGTATATTAGCTATATGTTATAGAAAGAAAGCACATGGAATGACATTCAATGGCTCAACAAATAACATATCTAAATCATATGAAATTAGGGTGATAATTTATGAGTGTAGAGTGATAATACAAACATTTTGTTCATATTAACATCTTGGGTTTAAACATAACATTTCCAAGGGAAGTAAGGGAATTTGATTCTCATCTTAGCCTTTCCTATGTCCCATATAATCTAAATATGCTCGGATGAACTAGTTATGAAATTACCCAAATATAACACTCACAAAGATGACAATTTGCAACAAGCTGAAATTAAAATGTCTTGATTAAAACTTTTGAAAATCAAGTCTCAGAATACAAATTACAAGTTTATCTCCCTAAAAGACAACCCCTATTACATTGAAAATGATAGTATTTATAGGTATTACAATCCCTCAACTATTACTATATTTTTGGAATGAATAATATCAATAAAGTAAAAATAAGAGCAATCTCAAAACAATTGCAAGAAATCTAGAGTTGCTCCCGTGATTGTTGGTCCTCTACCTTTAAATATGAAACTGTTAAAGTTATTTCCTTCAAATTTGTCAACTGCCATTTAAACAAGGCAAGCTCTACCACCTATCTTAAACAACTTTTTTTAAAATTCTATCTTTGAGAAATATACCTTTTTCCAATTGTTGAAGTGTAAATTATAAAACTTTTACCATCTAACTATGTACAACTTCTCTTACAATGCCTCGGGGAATGCAAAAGGTAATGCTTTCAATTACTCTTGCCATGCTTTCAAGAATTCATTAAATGTTGTAAGTGATGGTTCCACCCAAGGATATGCATCTGCGAAAACAAATTTTGGGCCAAAATCAAAACATGTTTATAAATCAAAACATGTGAAGCATATCTTGCTAAAACCCAAAAATTAGTAATTAACTTGGAAATGTAAAAAACAAATTGCTAAACCAAGGCATCAATATGAAATTAGACTTGAAGCAGGAAAATAAAGCACTTGTTTGAAAGGATTACAATACTTGCTTTTGGAATAGACTTTGCATATAAAAACTCAAACCATCAAGAGACAAGTAAATTAAATGTAATGGAAAGTTCTCTTGGTTAATTTTATTAATTATCTCTACAACAAGATTACAATTTAACTTTTCAATCTTCAGACCTCACCCTCGCCCAAAGATATGGATCTCACAGTGAGGAGTCAATAGAGGAGTAGAGGATCCCTAAGATGTCTACTTCAACCAACTTATGTTGGAGGTAAAATTTTAATGAGGCTTGGGGCCTTCCTATACTAAAATGCCTAGATGAAATGCATGTAAGTTTTTTTCCCTAAAATAAAATAATGCTACATGCAAATGCTTCAAAGAAATTGATTTGCAATGTTTGAAAATGAAATAGTGTTCAACATAAGTTGCAATTATAACTTCAATTGGAGGAATAAAATTAGCTTACAAGTGTTGCATGTGTCTCATCAATGAATTAAAATGATACAAGTAATTTGCTTGAAAGTAAAATTTGTTTCAAATAGACAATGACAATAAATTGCTCCAATATTCAAGATAACAATGTAGCATAAAAATGAAGCATGTATTCAAGTGCTCATGAAACAATTTACCAAGGTAAATGAAAACGAATCAAAGTTTGTTAAGAATATAAAATGCTTGCATGTAAAGGATGAATTGCCCAAAGTAAAGTGTAAGCTTGTAGCTTCAAGCAACAATGAGATAGAGGATGAAAAACTCAAATGAAATTGTAACAAACTTTAACTTAATGAAATGTGATAGTGAGGTTGTGTTAATTCCCAATTAAAACATGCATATAAGTGAATGGAATATGAAAGCTTAAACCATGCAAATGTCAATACATCCAAGAGAAGACTCCCTCTAAATGGGGAGATAGGCTACCATGGGAGAAATCCCAAACTCCCACAAGAAAATTAGATATTTTATTAATATTACAATGAGAAGAGGGCCCTTCAAAGTCCTCAACTGAACTTCAAGGAGAGTCCTCACCATAATTTCTTGAAACTTGAACACTAGACCTCATTTCTTGAGAAAGTAGTGACAAGATCTCACAAAACTTATGCAGGGGAAACAAGGTGTGAGTTTCCTCCAAATGCCCATGCCTTAGAGAGGAAAATGCGCAGTCCTCTTGTGAACTCGACTTGGCCAAAATAAGCCTCAAAAGGGCTCACGACATTCTTGGAAATTGAACCCCCAACATTTGCCAAAGGTCCTGCAAACACTTGTTAGATGTTGCGGAGGTTGCTCTTCAAAATATGCCACACAAGAGTTAGTAAGCAATCCAAACAATGGTTGCAAAATAAGTTAAGTATTAGTGGAAAAATCAGCAAGATAGAATGACTATGTACAATTATAATTCACAAAAGGCTAAGCTAAAGAGTGAGAGTAAACTCTTGTTCTTTGCTTAGCCATCTTCAAGCTCTTAGATAGTAAATGAAATACAATGTTTTTTTTAAAAGAGATTTAAATTTAGATGTGCTCGGCTTGTGTACAAGTTATGTGCCAAAACCCCTACAAAACCATTTTGTAAGATAAGACTATGAAGGCTCAAAGAACATATGAAAGCTACTTTAAGAATGTATCAATAGTGAGTTGGTCTCTCCAAATGATTCCCCTCACGCTTGATTCTGTGATCGCAACAAGATGTTCCCTCCACAAAAATTCAATCAAGAATTAGTTCCATATAGATTTAGCAATAAACAATGATAAGAAACTCTAGAGATTTATTTAAAACCAACTAGAGCATTCTATACCTAGAGCATACTCTAAATCAAATGTCAATGCAAGATAGCTCTACATTAACAAATCTACAAGAGCATATGGAAACAAATTAGATCAAAGCATGAGTAAAATTAATTATACCAATGATAAACAATTCATCGCACTCCCAAAGGAGGAACACCTCATGAATGAAACCCCAAAGTCTTTATTGATATTTTTGAAAGTGTACAAGGCACCAATGCTTCCGTAAGCACAATAGCTAGTAACAATATGACACAAATGAAAGCTCAATGCTCTATTATATAGAAATATGGGAGTCAATTCCAATGTAGCAGTTATTAAACAAGTGGCATGAGGTGACAATCCCAAAGAGAAATTCAAATTTGTTGAATGGAGCTCCAATGCCAAGTGTAAAAATCAAATTCTGGCAAGTGGATACCATTTTTTTCTTCCCTTATGTGCCAAATTCGAATTTTATGATGGAATGACAAGTGTATATGGGTGGTAACCCATGTGGGGACAATTTCCCACAAAAATCTCCACCATATTCTCCCAAATCCTCCCAAATGTGTATTAACTTCACAAATTTGAATTTCCAAGTAAACAACTTTCTCATTTAATGCCGAAAATTCAATTTTATTTGAGCACGTGTCATTTCCTTGATTTTATGAGTCCACATCACCTTGAGACTTCACTTTATCTCCTCCATAATTTTCCACCTCATTTCCACAACATTTAGCATGTGTGGATATTTACTTTTCTCCATTTATTTAATTTCTGACTTAATTAATTGCGAGATTTCTCACTAAATTTATGAAAAGTGGGTTTTGAGGGTTAAACACAATTTTAACCACTCAAAGTGTGTCATAGTAGAAAATTGAGGGTGAGAGGTGTAAATTTAATTACTCATACTCCATACAACTTCTCTAGACATCACTTATTACATTACAAATACAATTTTTATTGAAAAATTAAAATGACTACCAAGACCTAACCAAATTTCATGAATTTTTTGTGTGTGATATAGTATAGTAATATACATCAACTCTAGACACTAATGTGTGTTAGGGGCTCAACCTTCAAACCATCACCCCGACTTTGGGGTAAAAATGAGTGAAAAAACCTAGAAAATTATCCGCTTTTGAAAAAGAAGGGATAATTAACCAGATAAAAAAACACTCCAAAGTGTACTCATTTTTTGATTGAGTCCCAACATCCTAGGCCTGTTACATACTCAAAACTCATCATTAATAGTATCATTTATTACAATTCCCCACAGGGTCTGGAATCTGGGTACAAGAAAGATGATGAGAAA
This sequence comes from Pinus tabuliformis, assembly GCA_031772625.1. NCBI lineage: Eukaryota > Viridiplantae > Streptophyta > Pinopsida > Pinales > Pinaceae > Pinus > Pinus tabuliformis. The sequence goes on along the minus strand of CM062807.1, from coordinate 180,330,701 downwards.
ATAGAAGTAGAGTTAAAAAAAATATGTTGACTGATGATACTTGATGGTACAAATGTTCTCTAGAACATCCTTGGGCATAGGGTCTTCATATAATCATCAGGTTCCACTCCATTGGTCAACACTAGTCAAGACAACAAATTATGTGACATCTTTGAAAGACCATCTCAAAACTATCAAAGATGGAATGAAACTGATCTGCTTCACACTTAGCACATTTCTCTTTGACATTTTTTTTCCAACCTCTCTTCTACTGGAAACTGATAAATTATTTTCTCTTAAGAGAGAAGTTTCATCCTTGTGCACATCAAGCCAACTACATCCAGGCTTCTTCTTTACCTTTCTTTCAACAACTTCCCACCTTTGGGAATTTATCTCACGGTCATTAGCAACATAAATGTTTGGACAGTAACACTATGGTGTAGCAATTTAAGGTCCAAATATTAAAAGTGTTTCGTTGTCCCAAGCTTACACAACAAAATAGTAGCATTAGATTTTATTGGCATTTGGTTGACAAAGTTATGCGCTTCATACAAGATTGCATCTCCACCAAGAAATTTAACTATGCAACCATAATGATCCATTGTAGACGTGATATGAAAATACTTTCTCATGCTATCAAAATATTGTCAATTCTTATCCACTAGGCCTACATGGTAAGATGTAGACAAAACACCAACAAAGGTGATTCTTCATTCTAAATTGTTGCTTTTGCTCGAAGGCTTCAAGGCTACCTTATTAAAAGCATGCATAGAATAAACTAGGATCATAGGTTATATCATTCCAAGATACCACATATTTGTGATGAGGCATTTTAAGAAAAACATAGTAGGCATTTTCCATCATCTCACATTTTGCACGTCTGTAAGGGTGACCCTCATGGAAACATCCAATCCACAACCACCTCTAACTATCATTTCATGAACCTCCTTTCCCTATTCCAAGGTTACCAAGTTGGCACATGCAGTAAGCACAATGGAAAAAGTTTGTGAATTTGGCTTCACACTTATAGGGAACATTTTCCAAATAAGCCTTTATGCTTCATCACAACACCAGTTCTATATATAATACAATCATTGATTTCAAGGAGACCAAGTCTCGGTCGAGCTTCCTCAAAAAGCTACAAGGCCTCCTTATAATGCCCACTCTTGAATAACATGGATAGGCAATGTAACACCATAAAGGTACCTTTTCATTCAATTCCAACCCCCAAAACAAAGATGGTAATATCATCAACACCTTACCTCTATTTTCTGCTAAATTGAGACATAAAATAAGCTTGCATTTTGTTGTAACTTTTTCTGACACCTTTAAAAGTTACAATTTTTTTTTGAAAATTTCCAAAATTAGCCACGCCTTCCTTCAATCTTGTTCTTACCTTGGAAAATGTCTTCTTTTAAATATCATTCCATTTAACCCTTTCCATTTCTAAATGATGAATTGTCTCTCAGGTTTTATAAATGTATTTGAGTTATTTTTAATAGTTTTGATTTTAAATAATTTTATTTTTTTTATAAATATATATATATATAGTTATATTTTTTATAAAATTATTTATTTAAAATATTGAACTCACATTAAAAATACGAGTTGTCTTTAGTGAGACTTTTTGGAAGCTTTTCCGGTGGGTTTTTTCTGGTCTAATTTCTCTAAAATCCGGTAGGAATTTATTGAAATCACCAGCTTGATGGGTAACACCTACACAATCGAAGTGTCCTAGGGCTTTTTCAGGGTGTTGAATCTATATATATTGTAACAAAAACCAGTGTAAATAACACAAATCAAGATTTCACCTCAATTTTTTTTGGATGCCGGCACCGAAAAGTCCAAAAAGTCGCTCTAAAGACAACTCCTTAAAAATATCGAGTCATCCCAATCTCTAAGTATCAAAAGAACATTTGTTACCATGTATTACGGGTGATCAAAAGTCAAATTCAATGAGTCAAATAAAACCTATGACCCCACCTCACATTTCAAACATTAAAAAACCATTATATAAATTGCCTCGAGATGTGTGAAATGTTAAATCAATGGTTTGCGGGGGGGGGCTGCCTATTCGACTTTTAACCTACCCCCCTTCGCAAAGTTATTTCATTTTTACTGTCTTTTACACGTGTTATCATTTCATATATTGCAAACCCCTACCTAAACCATTTACCATCTACTACCCCTCGCAAGACCATTGTAAAAACTACTTTTTACATTGATTTGAATTTATACATATCAGGCGAGAATGTCTATGAGGTATGCAAGCAAATTTATATATGACCAAGGTGGATTTTTATAACAAATCCATTAAATGCTTGGATGACAATGGAGAGAAATGAATCTTACAGGGTAAGAAGAAGGAAACATTAGTTAGGATGGTAACAACTATGCAGGCAAAGTGTAGTTGCAAAAAAGGGTGTGTATTATTTGCAGTACATATATCTAGTGACAAAGGTAAGGAGGATAAGGATGCAGAGGTATTGAACAGGTACTCAGTTTTATAGTAGTTTCATGATGTGTTTCCAGTAGATATTTCAGAGCTTCCACCTTACAGGGAAGTGGATTTTTCTACTAAATTTGTACCAGAGGCAACACCAACATCAAAGGAACCTTATAGGATGAGCACTCCAGAGTTAGTAGAGTTGAAGTTGCAATTGAAAGAAATGCTTGACAAGGGATACATTAGACCAAGTGTATCGCCTTGGGGTGCATCGATATTGTTTGTGAAGAAGAAGCATGGTACTCTCAGGTTATGCATTGGTTATAGGTTGTTGAATAAGGTAACCATCAAGAAAAATTATCCTTTGTCGAGGATTGATGACTTGTTCGATTAGTTGAAGGGAAAAATAGTGTTCTATAAGATTGATTTGAGATTAGGATATCATCAGGTACACATTAAAGAAGGTGACATTTACAAGACAACTTTCCGGACTAGGTATGGACATTATGAGTTTGTTGTGGTTCCATTTTGTTTGAATAATTCTCCAGCTACCTTTATGTGCTTGATGAATAGTGTGTTTTTATTTTATTTATTGATGACATCTTGATATATTCTAAGAATGAGGAAGAGCATGCCAAGCATTTAGAAGAAACAATGAGATTTTTTAGAGAGCATCAGTTGTACGCTAAGCTCAGTAAATGCAGTTTCTTTCAAACAAAGGTGCATTACTTGGGACATGTTGTTTCCAAGGAAGGCATAGTAGTGGATCCAGGGAATATAATGGCTATCATGGAGTGGCCAACTCCTAGAAATGTGGAAGAGGTAAGATCATTTATGGGGTTAGCAGGTTATTATAGTAGGTTCATTAAGAACTTCTCCCACATTGCATATCCTATTACGTCACTACAGAGGCAAGGTAAGAAATTTGAATGGACAGAGGAATGTGAAACAAGTTTTGAGCAGTTAAAGAAGTTATTGACAAATTCTCTAGTGCTAAAGATTGCATATCCGAACAAAGAGTTTGTGGTATGCACAAATTCTTGTAATAAAGGACTTGGTGGAGTCCTTATGCGGAAGGGATAGGTAGTATGTTATGAGTCACGGAAACTGAATGAGCATGAGAAGAACTATGTGACTCATGATTTTGAGTTAGCAACAATCATTCATGTGTTGAATATGTGGAGGCATTGTCTTCTTGGTAGGAGGTTTGTATTGATGAGTGATCATAGTGGGTTAAGGTACCTATTTGACCAACCAAATCTAAATGCCAGGAAAGCTAGATGGTTGGCCATGATTAATGATTTTTACTTTGAGATGAGGTACATCAAGGGTAAAGAGAACAAGGTTGTAGATGTTCTTAGTAGGTGGATACAGGTAAACCACATAGCAGCTATGAGTTCTTATGGGATAGATTTACAGGATCAGATCTTATAGGCAGGTCAACATGTACATGGATCTCAAGCAAAGGTTAGAGTAGAGTATAGGTACAGGTAGTGGTACAAGTGCATAGGATGTGGACTATCATCTCTCATTAGATGACTTGATCATATTTAGGGACAAGGTATATGTGCCAGATAGTAGTGAGCTCAAGAATATTATCTTGATGGAGTTTCATACCAAATTGTATTCAGGACACCTGGGATATCAAAATACATTGACAACAGTGAAGAAGTTTTATTATTGGCCGAATCTGAAGAAGGATGTGGCAGAGTTTGTGGCTAGGTGTTTGGATTGTCAGCAGATAAAGTCAGAGTGTAGGCATCCAGGTGGATTACTACAGTCGATACAGATTCCATAGTGGAAATGGGAGGTCATTTCCATGGATTTCATTATAGGTTTTCCAAGGACATCTAAACTACATGATTCCATCATGGTTGTGGTGGACATGTTGACAAAGGTAGCGCACTTAATTCCAGTGAAGTCCACTTATTAAACCATTGATGTAGCACATGTATTCATCAGATATGTGGTCATATTGCACGGTGTTCCAAAGAAGATTGTGTCAGACAAGGATTCCAAGTTCACTTCCAAGTTTTGGAAGGAGTTGTTTGCAGGTTTAGAGACAGAGTTGGCCTTCATTATAGCTTATCATCCACAGACATATGGACGAGTAGAGAGGGTCAACAAGATATTGGAGGATATGTTGAGGATTTATGTGACGCACCAGCAGAGGAGATGGGAGGAGTATCTTCTGTTGGTCAAGTTCGCTTATAATAATGGTTACCATGAGTCTTTGAGGATGAGTCTGTTTGAGGAACTCTATGGGTGGAGTTGCAATACTCCCATCAGTTGGAGTGATCTAATGAATAGGGTGTTGATTGGAACGAATATGTTAGTAAAGATGGAACATGAAATGTAGGTAATCAAGAATAATTTGAAGACAACATAAGACAGACAAAAAAGCTATGCAGATCAAAACAAGTTGTTTAAGGATTTTCTGGTTGGGGAACATGTGTACTTGTGCATCAAGCCAAAGAAGAGATCCTTGCAGATTTTGTGGACCTTTCAAGATTCTTGAGAGGGTCAGACTAGTAGCCCATCAACTTGCATTGCCTCCGAAAGTGAAATTCCATGATGTTTTCCATGTGTCATTTCTTAAGAAGTATGTTAAAGATGTTGATCATGTGATTGACTGGTCTCTATTTCAGGTGGAGCTAGAAGGATAATTCCAGTTGAAACTGCAATATATATTGCAGAGAAAGACGCTCATGCTTCAGAACCAAGCAATCGAGCAATTTAAAGTGCAGTGGAAGCACTTTGGACCTGATGAACCTACATGGGAAATGGATGATCATATGCGGGCTATGTATCCTTCTCTATTTGTTGGTTGAGCGGATATTTTTTGTATATGTTTGATGTGATGTTTTACTATATGTATATGGATGTAAATACTGCCATGAGTTGTGTTATAAATATCCAATAAGTGGTATGGGTGTCAAGTCATTATGGTTATCATGTAGTTATATTGTCATGTTGGTTTTCTTCTTAGCAGGTTGATTACTGTAAATACTGCATCGAGCTAAGTTATAAAGCTCCATAGGCAATATGTTTTTCTTTCAGCAGTCTTGTTGATTGTAGGTGTCATTGAACACCGAGGATAGTGTTCCCCCAAGGGGGAGTGTTCTATAACAACCCTAGTGAAAATTCAATGTAATAAAAGTTAATAAAGGCAAAATAATAACCACGGTTATGGGACACTTATTCCAAGATGAATGTTTCACAAAACATCCTAGTGGGTGTTCATTTCGGTTATTATGGTTAAATAAAAATGGTAAAGTATTTGGAAAGGTAAAATGGCATTAATTGGCATTTTATTTATGAAAATAATGGAAATTAGGAGAAAAGGAATGTGAAAGGTCACAGGTTGCATGTGAGGAGGAAAATGAAGGAACATAATGGAAAATAAAGAAAATAAAGTCCTCATTGATAAAAAGGCTTCTGAAGAACAATTGGTACCTTTTGTCAGTTTAACCTTTTTGTCAGTTTAGTTTTGGAGCTCTCTCTCTCTCCCCCACTCTTAGACACTTAGAGTTTTCTTGGAGCACTTCAACATTGGATCAAGAAAGGCAAAGAAGGCAAAAGGAAGAAAAGATCAAGCAAGGAAGAGCAAGAGATAGTAGCTACAACGAAATTATTTGCAGGTATCTATTTGCATGTGTGATTTCCTTGATAGATTTAGCATGCATGGTTATGCATGTGTGTTCTTGGTTCTCTTCCTATCACGGGCATTAGTTTTGCCAGGTGTCATAATGTTTTTTAGCCTAGCCTTGCCATTTCCGGATAGCCATGGTGTGGTGGGTTCTTATGTATGTGGTTGAACCAGATTACTGGATGGAATCAAAGTTGAGTGGGGTGGTCCCAGGATTATTCACAAAGCCTAGGAATCCCAATATGGGATACACGATAAAGCCTAAATGTGAACACATCGATTTAGCCTAGGAATCTCTTGACTGGTGAATGGCGGGATACACGGTAAAGATCAATGGTGAGTACCCTTGATTGGGCCTAAGAATCTTAGGATGGGATACTTGGTAAAGCCTAGAGGATGGAGACCTCATAGGCATAGGAATCCCTTGACCGGTAATGGTGAGATACGTGGTAAATACAAGAGGTTAGGACAAACAAATCCCTCGCGGTGTAGGTGGAGAGATCCGATGGTATCCATGCTTATTTTTGGCCTAGTGATTCAGTGATGATTGTGGTAAAGCCTGATATCATATGTTTATTGTTTATGGCCTAGTGACGTAGTGGAGATTGCGGTAAAGCCTAGATCTATTGTTGAGGGTGAGGTGATGTAGCCTCAAGAAGCCTTGGTTGATTTTGGTAATAAGTACCACATTCATGCTTGGAATATGACACAAGGGTGATTAGATGAAAGAAAGATTTGGTTCGGCCAATCTATGATTGGGTGGAATGTGGAAGTCCTGAACCTGGTTGGCCTAATAATTCATTAATAAGAACTATTTCTCCTTGGTATTTTATGAGAAAATGTACTAGTTTGTATGAGGCATTTATGGCTGATGTATCCTTGTTATTTTTGTTGGTTATATGCTGGTTATGAGCGTGTTTTATGACGGTGATGATGTATGGCTCTCATCATGTTTTGGTTTGTAAATTAGTGTACAATGAATATATGACATAATATATGATAATATAACTAATGTGATCAGGCATCAATGCTTCTTAGTGATTCTCAGATAAGTATGAGACCCCTATGCTCAAATATGTTGTTATGACCTGTAGAATGCCTATTTGTGACATGTTTGAAAAAATTCCTATAATGACTAGTAGGTGTTCAACCAAGTATTTGCATTTGAATCATTGTTGTGATGTTACCTTTCATTCCTGAAAGTTTCATGGAGTTATGGGCAGTGACTTGAGTCATGGCCCTGAAAAAGTGGCACAAAATCGGGGTCACAGGCTCATAACTAGCTGAAAAAGAACCCATTCGCTTGCATGCCCATGTTTTGAGAGTGACTAGAGGGCCCTAGTCACATGCATGCCCATTTCATGGGAGAGATCAAGTCTCTAGGGCAATGAAATGTCATTTTCTCTCAACTAGTCACCTAGATGGGATGGATGGCTCCTGGGGGTTCTATTGCAGGTGTAGAAGGCCAAGTTGTTTGTGTTCCATTGGTTCCACTTCCTTAACTATACATGGGGAGTTGAATCAAATTGTAGTAGCCTCTTGTCACATGTTTAGCCCAACAAACAAGTTAACTTGGGTAAATGTGGCAGGAGGGTGTTACATCATTGATTAATTATTAAATAAGTTCCATGAAGCAATTTTCTTTACTAATTTGGACCTCCATTTTGGATGTCCTCAAATCATAATGAGGCAAGAGGGCATTCCCAAAACAACCTTTAGAACACGTAAAGACCATGATGGGTTTTTTGTTGTGACATTTTCACTTACTAATAAACCTTGAACATTTCAAATCTTGATTTCAAACTCTTCCTCAGAAAATTTGTGTTAGTAATTTTTTATGACATACTAATCTACAACAAATCTTGGGAAGAACATGTACAACATGTTTACAGGCTCTTAAAAATAATGGAAGAGAAGCAACTATACACAAAGCCTTTCAAGTGTACCTTTGGGGTTCAAGAAGAGGAATATTTGTATCATATTATATCCCATTAAGGTGTCATTGGTGGATCCTAACAAAATAAAAGCTATGAGGGAATGGAAAATCCCTAAGAATTTGAAGCAACTTAGAGGATTCTTAGGTTTGACAAGATATTGCCACAAGATTGCCAAGAATTATGGTCAAATGTCAACACCTCTAAAAAAATTGTTGAAGAAGGAAGCATTTTCTTGGACTAAAGAAGCGATCAAATATTTTAAAAAAATTAAAGAGGCTATATGTACAACTCTCATACTTGCCACACCTTATTTTAGAGAAAACTTCATTGTGGAGTGTGATGCCTCGAGCCATGGCATTGGTGAAATTTTGTTACTAGAAGGAAGGATCCTTTCTTTTGAAAGTAGGAAAATTAAAGGAATAACTTACTCGAACCCATCTATGAAAAATAAATGTTGGCCATACTACATGCAATTAAGAAATGGCATCCATACCTAATAGGAAGACACTTCAAAGTAAAAACAAATCATGATAGTTTGAAGTACTTCTTGGAATAAAGACTATCTTTAGAAGAGAAACAAAAATGGGTTACAAAGATACTAGGTTATGCCTTTGAAACTATCCACAAAAAGGGAAAACAATATTGTGGTAGATCCACTCTCAAGGAAAGAGGACACATAGGGGTTACTATGTGCTATTTCCATTCCATAATTTGACTAGGTGGAAGAAGAAAGGATGAAGTGGAAGCAAGGAGAGAAGGTATGTAAGATCATTAAACAATTACAGGAGAATCCTAATGCAATAGAAAAAATTATGTGGAAAGATGAGTAGTTGTGGTATCAAGATTTCTTGTAGTTATGTAAGAACTCTAAACTAAAATAGAAGTCCTTTTCGAATTATCACACTTCTTTTATAGGAGGAATTTAGGGTTCTTGAAAACATACCATAGGACCAAGATTTTTATTTTGGGGAAGGTCTTAAAGCAAACGTGTAAAAGTCATGATTGAATGTATGGTATGACAATAGAATAAGAGAGAGATAATAAATACCCCATGGATCCTAGAGCCATTATCCATACCAAGCCAATGTTCAAAATAAGTTTCAATGGATTTTATTACAGGTTTACCTAAGTTTGAAGGAAAGAATGTCAATATGGTAGTTGTAGATTGAATGAAAAAGTATGCCCATTTTTTCACTCTTTCTCATCCTTTTAAAGCAAGTATGGTGGCATAAGGATTCATGGGAGTAGTCCAAAAGGTACATGGAATACAAAAATAATTATATGTGACAAAGATCCAATTTTCACTAGAAACTTTTGGACAAAATTATTTTCTTGTTTAGGTAGTCAATTGGCTCACAACTCATCCATCCTCAATCTGATGGGAAAAATGAGAATGTGAATAATCATTTAGAAGTATATCTATGTTTTTTTACATCTGATAAATAGACACAATGGATCAAGTGGTTTCCCCTTGCAGAATGGTGGTACAAAACATCCTTCCATACTTCATCAAATATGTCCCCATTTATTGATATCATCCTCCATCCATCACATCACCCTTTAAAGGAACTACAAAGTATCCAAAAGTGGAGGACCACATAGGTCACTGACAAGAGGTTCTCAAAATATTAAAGTGAAACTTGGCTGTGGCACAAAATAAGATGAAACAACAAACATATCAACATGATAGTGAAAGGGAATTTGAGGTGGGGGTAAGGTATTTGTGAGACTACAACCATATAAACAAATGTCACTCAATAAAAAAAAAGGACAATAAATTATCACCAAGGTATTATGGCCCCTATAAGGTGTTGTAGAGGATTGAAAGTATGGCTTGCAAACTGGAGTTGCCTCCATCTTCACATATACATTTAGTATTCTATGTTCCTTTCTTAAAGAAAGTAATTAGTGACAAGACCTCAGTCCAAACTATAATGAAGAAGGGAAAATCATATTAGATCCAAAAAAAATCCCAAAAATACAGATTAATCAGCTGATAAATCGATCAATTAATAAGTACCTCAACAAATAAAAAAATTTACCAATGGAAGAGGTGGCATGGGAAGATGAGTTGTTCATGCATAAACACCTGCAATTAGTCAAGCTTTGAAGACAACAATTTTTTGAGGGGGTGTTGGGATAGGGTCCCCTGGGGCCAATTCAATCACTAGGAAAGAAGAAAGGGGCCAGATACATCATTACAACAACTGAATATTTAACTAGGTGGGCTTAGGCACAACCTATAAAGGATTGTAACACAACAACAACTGAAAAGTTCATTTTTAATACATCTTGTCTCGGTTTGGCTACCCTAAGATATTGATGAGCGATAGGGGTTCACACTTCTTGAACGAAACAATTGTGGCTCTTCTTGAAGAGTTCCAGACATATCACCAGAAGATTACGCTGTATCATCCTCAAGCGAACGACACAGTGGAAGCCTTTAACAAAATCCTGGAGAATGCCTTAACAAAGATTTGCAATGCAAAGCAAAATGATTGGGATGTGTGCATACCAACTGTTCTATGGGCATATAGAACTACCTACAAGAAGTTGACGGGACAAACATCGTTCTAACTGCTTTATGGACAAGAAGTTGTAATGTCAATGGAGTACATCGTGCCAAGTGTGTGGATTGTTGTAGTTACCGACATGGCCGATCGCGATACCATGGAAGAATGCCTTGCGCAGCTAGTTGAGTTGGAGGAAGATCATTTCTTGGTGGGTTTTCATCAGTAGGTGCAGAAGGATCGCGAAAAGGCATGGCATGATCGTCATATTAAATAGCACACCTTTAAGAAAAAATATTTGGTATTGTTGTATGATAGTAAATTCATGAAGTTTTCGGGGAAGTTCCAAATGCATTGGCCAGGGCCATATATTATTAAGGAGATTACGGATGGAGATGTAGTTCAGCTTGCAAAGCTGAATGGGGAGTTGTTTTCAGGAAAGGTCAATGGGAGTCGATTAAAGTTGTACAGGGGTGATCCCGCCCTTGCGCAATGACTATATGGAGGTGGGATAGTCTTAGTACTCTAGGCAGTTGCAAGGGGGTGCAAGACTATAAAATACATTGCCAGAAGGATGGTTGGGCGAAGCAAATGGGCTACGCGATGAATCAAGGGAAGGCGCAAAGGAGAGCTACGATGAAGGAGCTATGCTAGAATGGTGGGCCCCATGCAACCTGGCCAAAAAGTGACTGTTGGAAGCATTGTAGTTGATTGAATGGTGATTTTTCCATTAAAGGGAGGGGGGGAGAATTTAAGATGCATATCTTTAGAAATTTTCCGCCAAAAACGCACTGATGATAGGGATTTGGAGGGAAAGGATGAATTTGAATTCAAATTGAGCTATAAATAGGGCATGCCGCTCCACATTTGAACACTTTTCTTTCTGAGAATTTTCCTTGAGTTGTTGCACTTTCGTTTGCGTCAAGAGAAGTGTTGTATGTCTACCAAGGATTGGGAAAGAATTAAAGAGATTTTTTCACAGCCGAGATTCACAAATTTAACTGACTAGCAACGCGAAATATTCATTGAGAGAATGACTACAACTCGACCTGAGATAGATCCGGCCCAACCTGTACCTACAAGGTTGCCTACTACAATGCCTAGGTCGCCAAGGCCTAAGCCATCTGCTTCCACTATAGGAGATAAAAAGCAGAAGAAGCCTCAACAAGCACCGGTGTGGCAATCGCTGCGCAAAAACCTGATAGAGATTCGAAAGAAGGGAAAGATGGACCAATCCAGACATCTGATAGAGCCCCTAGACTTATATGAGGAAGAAATAGTCGGGGGTGTTGAGGAGATTGATGTAGAGGAGGTTGAGCCGATAACTCGGCTACCGCCGTATATACCGCCAAGAAAATCCACGGCTAAAGTGCCTAAAGACCCAGATTCAACGAAGTTCATGGTCTCCACACCTTTACTGCTAGAGAATGTGCCATTTGAGGGAAATTTTCTCACTCGAATACCATATTTAAAAATGGAGGATTGGGACCTGGGGGACCATGCAAAGTTCCCGCAGTTGGAGCCGAGAAAGTACTTGAAGAAGGTATATTATGAAGAATCAGATTTCACACGGCTTGAGTCGATGAAATGGGTGGCTAGAGTTGGTTGCGCGGGGCTATTAAATATGTTGTGGGTGTCGCATTTCAGCTGCACCACTATTAACATAGTTTGTGTATGTTAATTGTTGACACTAGTGCACGATGGGTGCCTCTAGTTGGGATGGCCCATCCCATTACTGACATGTTAATTCACAGAATCACATTCCTTCCTTACCAAGGAGTGGACCCTACGGAGGTGTTCGTGGGAAAATCGTAGGAGAATAAATTGGTAGATCAAATTAAGAGTGACTTCAAGTTGTTGAAGAAGCTACGTGGCTATGTTATAAGTTCCATATCAGATGGTGTGGTGCAGTTCGCTACACAAATCTTGGCTGGAAAAATCATGAGGAAGTGTCGCGCTAATGAAGTGCCAATGCCAGTAGTCTCTTTGGCTGTGTAGTGTGCCAAAGGAGTCCAATACAACTAGGCTCAATACTTATGTCATGAATTTTTGGAGGACTGCAGAGAAGCCCAGGATGAGGGAAAGGCATTCCACTACCTGTGGCTGTTTTTGTTGATCACGTTGGAGGCTTGGAGGATGCCCAAAGAAAGTTAGTTCCCCCAGAAGGACTCAGATCTACCTAAGGCCGCGAAGTTTGCTTTGATGTGGGCAACAAAAGATCCTAAACACATTATGGAGATGAAGATATTTTGGGTCTTATTTGAGTCAGAGCTGAGGATGGTGATTAACCAGCGGCCAAGGTTATCACCAAGTTTGCACGCGCAGTACAACAATGTTGCAAATTTCAAGGAATATTTTCATAATCTGCACATCCGCATGAAGAAATATGCCAAGGGCACATGGCACAAGTTTCCATACTTAGTCGTCGAGGACGATATTCTAGGGGTTGTCAGTAAATGGCCAAGTGACTAGTTGACCCCCTTTGATGTCGGTGCAGGAACTAGTAAGGTTGCTAAAGGAAAAGAAATGCATACCACAACAACGATAGCAGTAAAAAAAGAGAAGGCCACACAAAAAGAAAAGGTCGTGCAACATAAATAAGTTGTTGCAAGGGAGAAAGAAGCAACCAAAGAACGGGTCTCTGCGAATGAGATCGACACAGCTAAGGAGAAGACTGCCACTATGTCGCAGGCCACCATTGACCTCGGTGAGTCAGACATGGAGCACACAAATGTGGAGGAAGAGATAGAGGGAGAAGAGGAAGGGGCATAGGCTTGGAGTCCCCTTCATCATCAAGAAGAGGAAAAAGAGGAGTTCTACAAGGCCACACAAGAAGCAAAAGTTAGACAAATCGATGAGTGCAACACCTTTGGTCCTCACAGAAGGGGACCTAGACGAGATTGGTGATGTGGTATGCGATGCCATGGAGAATATTTGGGGCCACATCGAAGAACAATACCACCAAACGCTGGATAAAGTGTAGCAGGGCCTGAGGGAATTGCAGGTCCAAATAGGTATCATTCAAGTGAGTGTGGGATAGGCGAGCCTGAAGCAAGCAAGCCTGAAACAAGTGAGTGGGTCAGCCTTAGCAGTAGAAATCACTGTGTACCTCCGCGCAATGCAGTTACTAGAGGGGTCCCTATGCGTCGAAGCATCGAGAGACAGGGCACACCTCTTACACATGAAGGATTTGAGTCTGACTCTAGCGATGCTTCTTACTCAAACACTGCATGAGCTCCATCAAGGGGTTTCAGGTGAGCTCTGAGTTCGGGAACAATGTGCACTGCTGATCATCAATGAATTCAAACCAATAATCAACAGATGTTTAAGGAAAAGGCGCAGAACCTCAAGGAAAGGGAGGAAGTGATGGTGCATAATCATCAATTAGAAGCAGCAATAGTACAGGCCTGTAGTGAGCTCCCCGAGCTCTGGATTTCAGCAGATGCGACCTCTGTAGAGAAGATTCAGAAGCTAGATGCTGCAGTAAAGGAGTTGAAGGAGGAAATTAGCAAAGTTATATTTGAGCTACAACTGTAGATATTTGAACTCCAACTTAAGCTATAGCCAACCACTCCTCCAAAAGTCAAAGAGCAGCTTGAGGCTATTATTAAAGAAGAGACGACTACCTTAGAAGCTGTAGTCAAGGGATGCACTCAGTTGTTTGAACTATACACGGAACTGTGGACCTCGCTACAGGGGGATCCAACTCTGTAGAAGATTGAAGCAGATATCAGAGAAAAGTAGAGGCAGCTCGACGAGATCAGGTTGATAACGTGAACCTTAACACTAGTGCAAAGGTTCACAAGAGTACAGGAGGACAAGTTCATCCAGAGTGAGATCGATGAGTTGCGTCGAAAGGAAGCCATCATATCTTCAAGGACGCAACCCTGGGTGGGCGAATAAATTCAGTTTACCTTGTCAGTACAAAGCAAGCTCAATGCGCTGTAGCAGACACAGAGAACCATGGGCCTTGCAGTGGAAGGCTTGACTACAGAAAAACTAGTTGAGGAAGTCCATCAGACCACCACATAGGGAACAACAGACCCGCAAGTGTTGAAGATCGAATTCAGTGATCTACAGGTGAAGATTGAGGTGCCATCATTAGAGTGACTCGAGGATGAGTCATGGCTTTGTGTTGGGATCCTGTTGGGACAGGGTCCCTTGAGGTCAATTTTGCAAATAGTTTTGTTATTTTTGTAAAGTCTTCGCATTTTGAGGAGTGGAGTGAGAAGGTTGTTAGGAGTCAAAGGGGAAGGATCCTACAGCTATGTGCTTAGAGACCTTAGTAAGTCCGCAACTGAGTGCGCGGGCCCCTGCAACTGTGTGCTTAGGGAAGAAAGAGTTTGTAATAGAAGATTTTAATATAATAAACACTATTTTGGAGCAATATATGTGCATCTATGCATTTATGTTTACTTCTAAAATTATTGTGCATTCGCTCTGTTTATTGCATTTATCTTAAGAAACACTTAATGGATGTGTGAAAGTGGTAGATCTAGTCAATTACATGATGCTATGAATGTTTAGAACACTTAAGAGTTAGATCTGTTTTTTGTAAGTTACTGTAATTTCCATGTTTCAAGGGTTAGGGTTCGCGAAGGTTGGAATAAATCCCTAGAAGTAACAGAAACCCATCACACAAACCTCTGGATGCAGAAACCTGGTTTTGTCATCCCCCAATACTGCCTTGGGTGAGACTGCAGCCTACGCTACATAGGTTGTTTCTGAAAGGGCCAACAACGTAGGGTTTTGTTGGTTGGCACAGCTAACTCTAAACCTGGGTCCAGAACCCCTTAAGCCAACAAGGGGAGAGACACGTTAAGCCCTATATAAGTCCCATGTTAACCCTAAAACCAATTATTAAGCCCAAGATAACAAGTTATTACATTTCTATCTTTCAATTGTTATGTTATCTAGAAACTTTATTTGTACCATTTCATTATAATTGAACCATTTATTTCTTATATATACTAAGGAGACTATCCCTAAGGGTTAGCTCAATTGGTTGACTCCCCATGGTTAAATCGTTTTTGCTATTGAGAGGTCATAGGTTCAATTATTTGAACACTCTCAGGTTCAAGCTCCGTGGTTGAGATGGCAAGAAGTGATCCCTTTGGGTAGATCTTCCTGGTACAAATATTTCATGGATGTAGTAGTCATCCATCTTTGGGGTCCATGAACCACATAGAAAATACACACACACACACACACTAAGGAGACCTAGTATTATGATCATTAAATCTTGTCATATACATTGTATTAATTGTAAAATGAGGTTCTTCCCTAGAAGTGGACTGTAATTATTGGGTTTTTATCATTTTTAAGGCATATAGTAATAACATTGATATACTTATTACTTTTTCTCAACTGCTACACATGCAAGATTTTGGTAAGGATGATCCACTCGACAACTACATGAAACTATCACTTAGTTTGTCATCTCCTTAAGGATTTAGCCTTCTATGCCAACCCTCTCTACCCTTCAATGCCAATTCTCACTATAATTACTACTCTTTCATCCTGTAGAGGTAGGAACAAGTATAAGGGGAAATGATAAGCATAGTTAGTGGTAAGAACAATTAAATATCCAAAGAAAAAAAGAAAAAAATCATAGAACTCAACAAAAGGGTTTTAAGGGTTGCATACCTAGGAGTAAGAGAAGCATAGGTGTGTGGAAGGCTTATAAGTGGGACATGAGAGAGTGGATGTTATTCCCTCTTAGATAATTGAACTAGTTTATAATTCTGCGGAGAAGCTCACAAAACCCTTTGAACAATGACTCCACCAATGATTCTAATAAGAATAAGAAGAAATTGATCATTTGTATCGATGGCTAAATTGTGATAGAAAACAAGATATAAATTAACATGAATAGTTCCACATGCAACAAGGTTTTAGGGGTGGCATACCTAGAAGAGAGAGAAGCATAGGCATGTGTAATATCTATTGGATGGATGTGAAAGCACAAATGCTCTTCCCTTAGAGTTGATCAACCTACTTCTCAATTTCATCGAGAAGTTTACAAATACCTTTGAATGTTAGCTTCACCATCAACTCCAATGATAACATGAAGAAACTAGTGATTCCATGTTTTTTTGTATCATCGGGGATATCGTGATTCTATAGACTTTGTAGAATGGAAAAGAGTGTGGTGTCCCATGAGTTATGTTCAATACATGCGGGGAATTCACCATTGCACTTCTCTACTCTATTTCAGCTTTGATAATTCACATCACATTATAGAAAGAGGGGGGAAATAGTGTTGTCAGCGTGAATTTGGTGAGCCCACTTAGATTCAGTATGAATGAGATAACAACTAGCTTCTTTGAGCTCCACATGTTGAATGACTTGCAAAATTTCATCATCCAAAGCTTACAATCATTGATCCATGGTCGAGGAATGATCATTAATACATTCAATGACTTTGATCCCAACATCTAAGGCACTTGAGAAGCTTGACTAGCAAGCCTATTTGGTATATAGGCTTAGTGATTCCACCAACCTTTGCAAAGAAGGTTGGCATAGGGAAAATGGTGGACATTAACAAGGATGAGTTGGTTCAGTGGCTATATTCCTAGGGACTACATTTGGTTGTGTATATTTCATTTGGAAACTAAGCCTTCTTATTGGAATGACAAACCAATGCATCGTTGAGGGGTTTGGAAGCCAATGAACAATCATTCGTTTTGGCCATCAAATTTACACCTAAAATGAAATCATCTTCCTCTATGGCTAAAGCTTCTTGAACATTTATGTGTGCTTTCTATAAATAAAATTAAAATGTTTGAATGCATATTTTCACAACGATTCATTGCGCTGAGAGGCACTCTCTAGCCCAATATGGAATAAATGTTGTGATGTCCTATCTTGTCCTATTATGTAAACATTTTGACTTGGTCAAATGACATAAAAAAACAAATAAAATAAAATAAAAAATTGAGGTAAAACAGTCAATTTACTCTTCACAGTTTCTGGGCTCCAGGTTTTTACAACCCATGATCTTTCCAATAGTATTCTTATCTAAGAATATATATATATATATATATATATATATATATATATATATATATATATATATATATATATATATATATATATATATATATATATATATATCCGTAAGGGATAGCTCAAGTGGTCTAGAGCAAGACTTGAAGTTCTTTGATATTGTTTGCTAATCACTGGTTCACCTCTCTACAATTCCCTTGTGGCGAGGCCCCATAATCAAGGCTGATATTTTACCTAGTTTACTATCCACAAAATGTGGGGAAGTACTTCGAGGTTTCTCGTGCTTTCATTCCAAGTGAAATATGTGTGTGTGTGTGTGTCTTTAGATATATGTGTGTGTATGTATAAAACCATACTAGATCCATCTTAACTCTGGATCTACCAAGCGCCAAGAGGGATCAAATATCTTGATATGCAAACCTCTTTTAGAGTGAAAAGAGATTTGATCCATCTCGATGCTTGGTAGATCTGAAGTTAAAATGGATCCAGGCTGGTATTGTAGATAAACTTCTAGAGCTAAACTATGTAAGGAGGTTGAGGCTGAAGCGTTCGACATTTGGGGCAGATACTCTACCCATCCTCAGAAACAAATGAATCTTTTTGAATAATGATGTGAGAGTGTTAAGGAAAAAATATAAAGAAAGGTCAAGATTGAGGAGAGAAAGAAATCTTCTTGAATTAAGGTCAAAATTAGCCATAGGTGATAATAATAATAATACAAAAATGGTCAAAATTAGTCATTAGTATTATTAAAAAAAAAAAAAAAAATTGAAAAGTAAAAGGTGGGGGAGGGGTAAACTAAAATAAAATCAAAAAAAGAAAAGAAAAGAAAAATAATAAAAAATGGTCAAAATTAGTCATTAATATTATTAGAGGATCTTAGCTTGAGTAGTTTGGTGAACAATTTGTTTCCTCAGTTGATTGGGTTCAAGTCTCCTAAGACAAGTTGTAAATGGATCATTAGTGACATTTATGAAATAGTTGTATCTGGTGTAATAATGGAAATCGATCTTTCGAAGTTACCAATTCTCTAGAAATTCTCATAACTGAAAGTATTAGTCGTTAATATTATTAAAAAAAATGTTTTTGATAATGTAATATAAAGAAGGTGAAAGGAGGGAGGAGTAAGTAATACAAAATAAATTAATAAATTGGTTTAAATGAAAAAAAATAAATTAAAACAGACTAGACGAAGGACCGTCTAATAATAATAATACTATATATAATAGTATTATATATTTTCCAAAGAAAAAAAACTATAATTTATTTTTTTTAAATACATTTTGTATGTGCTTAATGAACTCATAAAAGCATAACTACTTGCACTCATAATGTGCAAAAGTTGCCCAAACCAGAATTAAAATTACCCAGATAAATTGAGCTTCTCTTTTTTACTTTTCCTCTTTTGAACTTTTTGCCAACCCCTAGAATTTGAGTTGGCAATTACTATTTCCATTTCTTCTCCTTCAAACTTTAATGACACTTATTTGTCTGAGTTGAAACTCTCAAGTGCATGTGTTTGTTTTGTTTCGTCTCCTTGACTACTGCATATTTCCCCATGCTGCTTTTCTAGAACTTAGATCATTGCTAAATCAATGCCTTTCTCATCGTGACTTTCAGGATCATTCTGCTTCTTCCCCCCCACCCACTTGGGAACCTTGTTGATTATGGTGTTCCAATTTTTGATGATTCTCGTCCATTTTTTCATCTTTGTCTTCGTCTTCATCTTCTGAATTATATGGAAATATGGAAATTGTTGCCCCTTTGACTTTTGCGGCCTTTTCTTTGTCCTTTTTCTTCACTTGTGGGCATGTATTCTGAAAAGGCCTTGTCTTAAGACAAATCCAACACTTGAATTTCATATTTTCATAATCTAATAATTGAGTCCACTTAAAATATTTATGAACCAGATGGATACAATATGATATACCTTTACTAAGGTCTATCTCGATGCAAATCTTGGAAAAAGTAAAAATACATTTTTCCATTCTTTCTTGATCAATCTTCAGAAACATCCTCAATGTGTTTCCAATACCTTCTAAAACTCGGCAGTTCCAGAAAGGGAGAGCAAGGTTGTGTAGTCTCACCCATACCAACATCTTCGTAACCACCATTGTTGTAGCATCAAAAGCTGGAAACCATGGAGTTACGAAGAGGCTCACCCTTCCCCAAAACCATGGTTTTTTTGTTTAAAACAAAATCCAGATCTTCTTGATTATCGAATTATCCCACAAAAACCCCTTCGAACATAGGTAAATATCACATTTATTGGTCTAATTGGTGAAGACCCATTGATGTAGATCTTTAAACTTGGGCCAAAAACCATTAAATCTGCAGATAAGATCTCTAGCTTGGAGGAGTGTGAAACTTACCACTTACCTCTTGCAACTTTACTGACATATCTGGTGCTTTTTCCATCTGTTGAACAATGTAAGGACATGGGATTGACACATTTGGGGTTTGTCTGTTTGGTGTAGCACCTTTCCCTTTCATGGCATATATAATAATACTATCGGTTAATTTTGACCAAAATATTATTATTATTTTATTGTCATTTAAACCAATTTATTAATTTCATTTTTATTATTTATTCCCCAACCCCTTTTACCTTCTTTATATTGTTATCAATTTTTTTTTTTTTAATAATATTAACAACTAATTTTGACAACAATTTTTTAATTATTTTTCTTTTCATTTAAACCATTTTATTTTTTAATTTACTCCTCCTGCCCTTTACCTTCCTGGTATTACATTTTCAAAAATTATAATATTTTAATAATAAAAACAACTTATTTTTTACCAATTTTATTATTATTATTATTATCACCAACAACTAATTTTAACCTTAATTGATGGATTTTTCTTTCTTCCCTTAATTTTGTCCCTTTATATATCTTCCTTAGCACTCTCACGCCATTATTCGAAAAAATATTCTTTTATCCCCGAGGAGGGGTAGAGTACTGTCTACACGAAACGTCATGCATTTTGGCCTACTTACACAGTTCAACAAGCCTATCTATAATAAGAATTAAAATGGTTAAGGAAATATTCAAAGGACGAGCTCTTGACAAAATTCAAAAGACATGGTTGTTCCATATATCTTCCTTACATTCCAATAACCATTGATTTAATATTTGTTATTGGTAATAATCCATTTGCCATCAGATGCAAACAATGTGTTATATTTAGCTCCCGGTGGACATGTGTATATTTGTAAATAAATACACCATGCAATTGTTTATACGTGGATTGACTTGAGGATGAGCATAGATATTGCTATATGTCTTCCTATAAGCATTTGACTTTATTGTGTCATAAGGGCCAATTGTTACAAGCAAGATTCTAATAAAATGAATAACTTATTTTTTTTAGCATGCAATGGCATTTATGTAACATAAATAAACCCCTTTATACCATATTGAGTGTATAGGGTATCAAATTTCCATCTTTAAATAGTTTAAAAATTACTCCGACGCCACTCTGTAATATACCCAATCCCCTTTGTATCATATGGAGTGCATGGGTATCAATTTTTCACCTTTTTTATTCAATTTGAAAAAATCTATTATGAGATCATCTCACCTCATTTTTGTTAAGAACTTTCGACGATATACATTTTATTAAAATTCAATTCTCAATCATCGAGATATGGTCATTTGAATATTTTTTAACTTTTGAGCCATTTTAACACTACTAAAAAACCGCCCTGTGGTAAATGACATGGAACCTTAGTCCATGTGTCAAACCAAGTGATATATTGAGTTAATACCAAGGTCATCCAACCCACCATGTCATCTATTGGTTCCAATTAATTTACTTTAAATGCATTTACATAAGTGGGATTTAAATACAATTTTAATCCATTAATTCCATGTAAATATTAATATTTCACCTTATTAAAATAATAACTAAACACCATCCACAATTTAAACTCATGTCCGAGCATAGTCCAAATGCAAATTTTCAAGGTGTCATCCATTGGGAGATTTTCCACAAGTTGTTGATAGTGTAACCCAAAATTTTTCCCCAATCATCTATGGGGTAAAATTCCAAATTTTCATAAATTATTGATGAGGTAGTACCTCAAACTTTTTACCAACCACCAATGAGGTCAACTCCAAAATTTTTTATGACAATTGATGAGGTAGACCCCAAAATTTTTACTGATCGCATATGACATAGCATCCCAAACTTTTTCCTAACCACCAATGAGGTTTCACCCTAAACTTTTTATCAATCATCAATGAGGTCAGCCCCACACTTTTTCTAACCACCAATAATATAGCACCATAAACCTGTTACCAGACACTAATGAGGTCAATCCCACAATTTTTATTGACAACCAGTGGCGTAAAACCCTAAACATTTTACCAATTTTCGATGGACTCATCAGCCATAAGTGAAATTTAATGTTACCCTTTGGAAAAATTTGTCCATTATTGTCAATCATTGATGACATTAGTGAATTCCAAACACGTTGATAATTGATAACAATCAAGGAGTTTACCTTTGGAAATGTTGAGCATCTTATCGATAGTGAAGGTTTTGCACTTCTTGCTTCAAATCATAGGTTATTTCCCACCAAAATTTAAGCAAGTCTTTGCACTTGAATATGACATCAATTTATTTCCAAAAAATCTTTTAAAATTGGAGTAATATACGTTCATGTTGAATTATATCAAACTCAAACATAACTTTAAATATTTGCATGAATATGTATATCTTTGCCCTAATCATATACCCAAATTTTCATTATAAAAAAATTAATCACACAAACTTGTACCAAATTTATTTAAGAGAAAAATGACAATAAATAAATGGATAAAGGAAGAACATAGCTAAAATTTCAAGCTAGAAATGGATCTAGGAAGGATCATTTTCCACCCAACCATAGGCATAGTTGCCATTATCTTTCTACAGTTAGCCACCCCCTAGCTAGGCCATGATACTACAAGGGAAAAATTGATAATTTATTTAAATGGGTTAGGTGAAGGAAACTCTCCATCACACATATGATAAAGTCATGGATCACCATTCCCAATTGAGTTTGGGCCTCTATGATCTCGACATGTCTTTTAGCTTGGTTAGCAAAATTAGTAAGGGAATCCATTCACTTCTCTATAGTCCCTTGGTGATTCCGCTACCTCTTGCTTGGATTGCTCAACCTACTCATATCAAATCATATCCCACTTTGCCTAGCTAGAGTCCAAAGTTATTTTACAAGTGCTTGATAGGCATAATTCATATTCGAATTCAAGATTTTGTGATCCATAACTTATTAACAAGAAGATTTTCGGAAAAAATCACATTGAAAATATTTGGTCAACGCGTTTCGAACTAACCAGTGTGGTTCATCTTCAAGACAAGATGAAGAGACAGATCTCAGAAGAAGGCTAAATAAGAAGATAGGCCATCCTAATGGCTAGAAGAAAACGACTATATTTGACTAGGGGAGAGAAATATTTGAATTGTTTAAATAATTAATAATTATTTAATTAATTAATTTATTCACTTATATATATATATATATATATAATTATTATTATTATACTAAACAACTATATTTGACTAGGGAGGGAAATATTTAAAATGTTTAAATAATTAATAATTAATAATAATTTATTTATTTAATTGATTTATTTATTCACTTATTATTCTAATTATTCGTTTACCCGACTTAAAAAAAAATAATTATAAACAAACAAATAAATATATAAACAAAGACATTGAAATATATATAGATATATATATATATATAGATATATATATATAATTTAAAAATAAATAAATATTAAAATGAATAAATAATACTATCAATAAAAAATTTTAAAAAGAGAGGGGTTCTTCTCTTTAAAAAAATATATAATAATAATAGTCCTAAATAAATAAATACAGATAATGAATAAATAAATAATACTCATAAAAAATAATAAATAAATAAAAAGAGAGGGTAATCCTCTCTAATGAAAAATAAATGAAAGGAAGAGTAAAGAGGGAATAAAACAAATAAGAAATGGGATAAAAAACACAGATAAAGATGGAGAAAAACTAAGAAGAGAGGGCGGGAATCCAACAACTACTAATTTTCCAGCCATCATCCCTATTAATATTATTAGAAGACCTCTCAATTTCAATGGCTTCCCTAAACTTGCGGTGATGAAAATGAGAAATTTTTGCGACAACCTTAGCCTCCTCAATGCATATATGATGCTTGGTCCTCATTGCATGTTACGCCAGAGCTGAAGATTTGGTCCTCCCATGCTTGATATCAACAGTGTGTTCCTTAATCCTTTGGTTAATAGACCGACCCGTTTCGCCAATGTATGAGGTCCCACACGAACACAGGATGATATAAACACCTTTCAAATCCATAGGGTTCACTTGGTCTTTAACAGACTTTAGGGAGCTTCTAATGGTATTGAGGGGTCTAAAGGTTGAGGGAACATTATGTTTCTTCAGAATCCTCGCAATCTTGTCTATCATCCCTTGGATGAAAGGGAGGTGAACTCCTGAACAATGATCAATTGTGTTAGTCTTAACCTTAGGACCCTTACTAGCTTTGAGGAAAGCTTTAACACCTTGCTGCTTACTATAACCATTCTGGATAAAGACATTAAGGAGATGGGACTTTTCCTTAGAAAGGTGGTCTTCATTTAAAATCCTTAGAGCACGAGTGGCTAACGCACTGAGAACACCTATCTTCTGGGTAGGAAAATGATGGAAACTCGCATGAAGATACTTCTCAGTATGAGTATTTTTCCGATACACCTGATGGGAGAAAGATCCATCAGCTTTCCTTGAAATGATGACATCAAGGAAAGGAAGGCAACCCTCAACCTCTCGCTCCATGGTGAACTTTATGGAGTTGGACTGATTATTAAGATGCTCTAAGAAGCGATCTAACTTATCGGGTTTGTGTTGCCAGATGGAGCAGGTGCCATCAACAAATATTTTCCAAAGTTTAGGTTTAAAAGCAACTGAGGATAAGGCTTTGGATTCAAATTCTTCCATGAACAGGTTAGCAACAATAGGGGATAGGGGGGAACCCATGGCCACCCCACAGGTTTGTTCATAGAACTCACCTTCACAAAAAAAAAAAAAAAAAAAAATAGAAATCCAATACACACCATAATCATTCCAGACTACAATTGGAACCTTTTTGGGCATATTTGGGCACCCAAAATGCAATTTAATCACCCAAAAATTTTCAGCCATCATTCCACTCAAGATCGACAATGTTTTACTAACAAATTTCACTTTACTGCCCCAAATTTACCTTAGTCTCCTTGTTAATCCATGGGTCAACTTCAAAATCCAATGAATGCACTCATCCCATTCCTTTCATTAAATTGTGAAGCACTATTCTTAATACCACCTCAACATCGACATTTATGAGGTTTATTGTTCCAACTACCAAGTCATTCATAATCAATTGGCTCTTGGGTAAGAGGAGAAAACACTCAATTTTAAATTCATATTTCAAGGAAAAGATTTGGAAAGACAACTCTTGCAATGCCCTCGTCATTTTCTCACTCATGGAATCATAACCCATATTAGTGCTCCTATGTTCCTTATTAACGAATCATATTGAATATTCAAACATGTGTATTACATATACACTATTCCTAGATTCATCTAGTTCATTTTTTTCAATGGAAACACATCGATGCTAACATAGGAAATACAATGTTATCAACATAATTAATTAAATTTAGTTTAGAAATTAAGTTGGGTGTCAAGGTAGGGATGTCACAATCCCATCCCACTTAAAATAACACCATCCTTTGTGTTTGCACTGACTCTCAGTGTTCTTTGATTGCAACAACACCATCTTAGGTGCTTTCTTTTACTGCAACAACATTCCTCAATGCTTCCTCAATTGCACTAGCAACATGGTCGTCTTCATCTATCATTCCCTGTCATTATACTAGAATTTTCTAACAACATCCACAACTTTGGCATTCCATCAAATGCCTACAACATTTATTGATGAATAGGCATATTAAAACCAATTTCCATGCATAAGCATTTTCCTGAATTTGAAAAATCAAGATAAGACATTTATTAAAATATAATAATTATATGTATGTTTATGGATCCACATCCATGTGGCTACCATGGAGAAACTCATCTCATTATTTTTCTTGGATATACCCAATGTTCTCATGACCCCAAATAACTTCTTATTCACTCAATTTTCCCCTTCATTGAAGCCACTCACCCTCTAGGGCTCAAGCATCCCCTTCTCTACTAAACAATCCCTCAAGCGATTTGTCAGTTTCCAAGGCTTTCTTGCATAGGATTATTATGGAGACTTGTCGCATATTATAGCCAAGGCATCCTATAGTTGCATCGTACTGCATAGTTTTCATTATAGATGGTCATGGCATACCATAGGGTTCTTGCGTCCTAATGTCATAATAGTAGTCTATTTTCTATGCTTTCTAGTTCAACAACCATCATTTGTACTTTTTTGATAACTTCATCATCTCATCTATATCAAGTACATACAATTACCTGAGATGTTATCAAAAAATTTCAATAAGAAATAATTTCAACTTTCTCCTTTCTCAACACATTTTCTCTAGATGAAATAGGTTCAATCTTCTTTATGATCTTACCTACCTACCATATCCAACACCAATTCACTTGAAAAAAAAAATATGATTATATAATCAACCAAACAACCATTATTATTCAAACATTAAAATTCTTTACTACAACATAATCAACAACTTACACAAAACTTCAAACTTTTCAGCACACATATTCCATCACTTTCTACTATCATTTATAATGAAAGAATGGAGGTCATCATTTAGCCACATGTGCATTATCATCACTCATCAACATGTAATAAAATCATAAGTTTTAAATTTGAAACCAATGTGGCATTTCTCATGGCCATAGACATAGAGTGCATCCCTGCATTGGTTTTCATAATGCCTTATCCCATGTGATGCATTCTACCATGATAGTTTTGGAAGGTCAAACAAATTCCTTGAGACATAATCCAACCACCTCCATCACACTTGATCAAATATTTGTACACCTTACTCCTAACCCAACATAACACCAAGCACATGCTCCTTCTTTTCCACATGGTCCCTTAGGCATAACATCCTTACAAGTGCTCTTTAATGTTGGCGAAAAGGTTATAATCTAGAGTGTAGTCATGCAAGGAGACCATGGAGACATGTGTGACACTATAACCTTTATTTATTGATCATCAATATGGCCTCACACATGGATTAGTTCTCTTAACATCCTTGTTAACTATATGCTAGACTTAATGCAAATCACATAACCATGAAATTCTCAATGCATCCTAATAATTATGCATTTCAAAATATGAAATTTCAATTTAGTACCTATCTATAGGGTTTTGTTTACTTTAGAAAGGTTCCATAGGTTTAGCTCATTGTTTTTCACCTAATACCTTTAGATCCCAATGAGAATTTGATAAGAATTATTCCACAAATTATTTATTTAAGTATCTTATTCTTTGCAGTCGCTTTTCCTCCAAGAATAGGCAATTATCGTCTCTGCTATACAATCCCTTGGGTGATATTACATGACCAAGGATTTCTTGCACATGGAGGATCCAAGAGTCTTATAACTAAGACATCCCTTTATCTTGCTCCAACACTACACAACACATTTCACCTATATGACTCATGGCGATCAAGGCGTCTCATAGGATTTCAGTGACACCATCATGGCCTTGTTTTAAGGCTTTCCATATCAACAACCATCATTTATCCTTATTGGATAGATATTTCATCTCACCTATATCACTTGCATACAATTTCTATGATATATCATCATAATGATTTCAATCATAGATATTTTGTCTTAAATGAGATTTCATAAGCATGAGATCTTCCTCATTATGTTTGGCTCCTATATGTGGTGGTACCCAACCTTCACTATAAACTTACACTTGTTGCCATATCCAAGTCCATTCCACCTACAATCTGTGTTTTTACTTAGCCAATAATGTTAGTTTCTTATGCATAAAATCCTTTCAATATATCTTAGTAGCCACTGTGTTGGTTTCAAAACTATCACACAATCATCAATCATTCCAACTTCTTTCCATACAATTGAAAGGAATCCATCATTGCATTACATATTAATTCAATATCATCACACTCATTCCAAACAATTCATATGTAAATCAAACTTTTCATGTTAGAAAATCAAATTAGCCTAAGGCATTAAAAGCTTCTCATAAGCATTAACAATCACTATTATCCATGACACTTAGTCATTCTAAAGTTTTTCCTACACTAGCATGCACGCAATTTGTGCATCAAATAGATAGATTACTAAGTTTTTAGAAATCATGATCATATCAAATGTAACCATATACCTATCATATTCCACTAAGTATTTTATGACAGGCATGCATTACGTCTAAAAATATTCACAATTCATATCCATATACCTTATCAACACTCTTAACATCATTCATATCCATGCATTATCCCTCATAAATTCTATTTGACTTGTGAATGTATTACTGATTGAACTATCTGCTACCCATCATGACAACTTGCATAGATTTCTAAGATTTTACCAAATCTTGTATGTTAGCATATTTCTTCCTTAAACATACCCCCTTGGGAATTCATGCAATACATTCATTTAGGTGGAAGAATATCAATATACAAACCTAGCCTAAAGGAATTATTACCTAATTCCTTTACCTTTTCGCTTTGGCATAGTTGAATTTCCATACTTACATTGCTGCCACGACTATCTTGATAACATAAGTGTCCTCATACACACAAATTGTATTACACAAAGGAAAATAAATCTACATAATAGATGTGAGATATAATAATCACTCAATACTCTTGCATGAGGAGAACAATAAGCTTTAAATAAGCATATTTTCTAAACTAAATTGGCTATGGACAACTTATCACAAATGATAAGTGTCTATTTACATTAAATGCAATACCAACAAATTTCCTAATTTTAATACTAAGTAATGAATGTTTTTCTGGATCTACACTAATAATATAGATGTAACACCCCACCCCACATTTACTTATTTTAACATACTTACTAGGGTAAACATGAACTGAGAATTACTATGCATGACCCAACTTCCAAGGTGCAATTACAGAAATGGGGTCTAACTTGCCAACACATGTTATTCATTTTTACAAACACTTTGCGTACATAGTACCTGTAAGTCATGGATGCATAGTTTGGTCACTGTTTACATTAGTTTCATCAGATGTTCATCAAGAAGGCTTGCTTCCCTCTCATACTTGCTACAACAAACACATATTATCTCATGCATCCATATAAAATAACCAAGATCCTATCAAACCATGAATTAGATCTAGATCAAGAGCACATCATATAATAATAAATACACCATGCATGTAGCATATACTTAACCAACAATAAAGCCATGAAAAACCAGTTATGTAAACAATAATAAATAAAAAATTATGCTCATTGATCATCAATAAAGAATAGCACATATTAACATATGCAAAGTACCAACCAAGTCAGGGACTTCCACGAACAACTTGACCGTAGATTGGGCTGAACCAATTCTTTCTTTTAGCAAATCACCCCCGCACCATATTCCAAGCATGAATGTGGGATCCCATGGAATAAACAAAAAATAACCAAACAAAGGCTTCTAGAGGCCAAACCACCTCAACCCTCAATCAGTGATTCCACCTCATAGTTGGACATCACTAACCATCACCATATCGGTCTCTATCTAAGTTGTCCAAGGATCCAAAGCGTTTGTTCCAACCCGTCTCTAGGACTAGTAACTCAACCCACAACTGCCATAGGGCTCCAAAGCGTTTGTCCAACCAAGGCTTCCGGGACTAGTAACTAAACCCAAGTTGTTCCAAGGATTCCAGTGTGTTTGTCCAATCAAGGCTCCAGGAACTAATAACTCAACCCACAACCATAAGTACATGAGCACCAATAAGGAAACAAAAGGGAAAACCCACAACACCATGACTATCCAAGAATGGCAAGGCTAGGCAAAACCACTGTCAATCCAGGCAATCCTCCATGCCAATAACAACTCATAATCAACAAACCACATGCATGTAACATGCATGCCAAAGCTATCAAGGAAACCATACATGTAACTCGATACCTGCAAAGCAATCTAGTTGTAGCCGTCGATCCAACTGTTCCCTTTCTTTCCTTTGCCTTCTTTTGCAATCCAAGTGAATTCTAGAGTGCTCCAAGCATGCTCCAAGAATACTCTAAGTGTGCAAGAGTATGAGAGAGAGAGAATAGAATGAGAGCTCCAAAATTGAACTGACAAAAGCTAACATTGACAAAAGATATGAACTCATCCCCAAAAGCCTTTTTATCATTGAGGCCTCTAATTTCTTCATTTTCCTTCAATTTACTTCTCATGCAAATCTATGACCTTTCACCTTCCTTTTCTCCTATTTTCCTTTATTTTCATAAATAAAATGCCAATTAAAACCTTTTTTCCTTTGCCAATTTCCTTAGCCATAAATAAACTGAAGTGACACCCACTAGGATGTTTTTCCAGCCATTTAGCCTAGAATATGTGTCCCATGACCTTGGTATTATATTTTTTACATGGAAATTCGACCAGGATTGTTACAAAACCCTCCCCGTTAGGGGAACACTATCCTCGGTGTTCAATGACACCTATAAACTAGAAAACCGTTGAAAATAGAACATGCTACCCATGGAGTTTTATAACATAGCTTGCTATAGTATTTACAATGACATCCTGCCGAAAACATGAGAATCATACAATTTACTAGAGCTTTAGAACACAACTCATTACGATATTTACAATAACAACCGCATATACACTCATGCACATTTGCTTCAACCAACAAATAGTCATATTTTCCATGGAGCTTTATAACAAAGGTCGATACAATATTTACAATAATATATAAATATGCACATTTTCTATAACTAGCAAATAAAATGATACAGTGCCTATATCAACAACAAGGGAATCCAAAGGCTCACACCTCCACCCTCAAAAGTAGTACCAAGATTCACCTGCTTCCCAGGATGTCCAAAATCCACTACCAAAGTCAAAATTACATCCAATGTCTACTGCTACAATCCTTGTGCTACTTGTTCTCTCTGTAAACAGTTACCAGCTCGTTGTTCTAGGGCACACTCCCAATGTAATTTTGATTCCATTTGGCAATGTTAATGACAAAAATCAATGTATTACCTAGCCTTACCTTCTCTACTACACAGTCCCTCGGGCAATCTAGTCAACCCCTTCCACGCAGTCACACGCCTTCCAAATTCCGCAGGCATCCCATTCTTTGCTACACAGTCCCTTGAGTGACCCCTCCCTTAGCAAGGTTTCTTCGCATCGGAAGGTCCAAAAACCAAGGCATATCCCTGCCTCAAAACCATCATAACAGTCATAGCATGCTCATGGCGATAAATGGACACTATTGTGTACCGATATCCCACAATGGCCCTGCTCCTGAAGTGCTTTACCAACATACTGCTTCATGTTCCAATTCCTTTCACTATTGTTGTTAACATCCTTGGAGTCAGTTCCAACCACCCAACTGAGCATTTTCATGCTTTATTGTACCAAGCACATAATTTCCATCATATTCAAAATAATTGAAATAATTTTGAATCATAACTCATTGGTAGCTCATTAATAAGGTACACCTACAATTCTGCTTACCTCCTGTCACAACAAGTCAAACTAGCTCTTGACTAAATCATCATATAGAAGCATATCACATTCGGTTAGCTCAAAACAAAACCATCATAATAAAAATCATATATCACATGTAACTATTATAAATTAGAGTCATAGATCACATGCATAATTAAATCTGAAATAAAATATTGATACTTATCCTTTAAATGGTTCTTTTCTTCTTCTTTTGTTCATTCGCCTTTCAATACGTGCACTAGATCATTTTCCATACCCGACAAGCACCTAGTACTTCTCTTCTCTTCAATCACATACACATACACACAATGTACATCCAATGCATACACCCACACATGGTGTACACCACCACACAATACATGCACCTAAACGTGGCATACAACACAACACATACACCTACACCCGGTGTAAAACATCATCAAAACGTCTATACTTGATGTACAACACAATACATATACGTACACACCATGCAATACAATGAATACACATGTCACGATACAACGACTACACAATACACATAACACAACACAACACCACATGTACAATCATGCACACAACACCACATGTACATAACACCACATGTACAACATGCACACAACACCATATGTACACAACATTGCATATACAACATGTACATAGCACCATATGTGCACAACATTGCATATGCAACATGTACATAACACCATATGTACACAACATCGCATATACAATATGCGTGCAACACCATTTATACACAACATTGCATACACAACATGCACACAACACTAAAGGTAGAACATGTACAATAACTACAAAAGAGTAGTACTGCACATCCAAATACCACACACTGACTCTACCAAGAAACCTTTCCTCTAGTGTCTTTCCACTATCCATGCTTGTCCCAGCATGTCATAGATCACATTGCTTCCATTCCGTTGATATATCCATTAACATAGCATGCCCATAACATAAACATAGTCATAGTATAAACACATTATATCAATTCGTATCCGCGTGATACTGACCTCATAGATTTATTAGGGCTACTCTGTCCACTTGCTTCCTCATGAAACTAGGAACCTCTTCATGTCATTCACCTCCATAAGAAATCATTCCTCCACAAGAATGATCCATGACAAACTTGTCAGGGAACGACATATATACATACACACATACATATATAGACATCAACATAATCATGATCACAACATAATTACCAGATGTCATAAGGTCTAGGTTAAGAGAACTCCCTTTATCCGTGCACAACATGAACAACATTGAGAACAATAGTTCCCAACTTAGCCAAGGCATATATTACCTTAAGCCCATTTACTTTACCTTTCCTATTACCTTTCTTATGACTATCCTACCATTTTCCATTTACGCCAATGGACCCAACCAACCCAACTAGCTATCACATTCTTTCCTTTAGTTGCCATGTATTCATACACCAACTTCATCTAGGTCTTACATTACTTGTTGGGTATGACACAAATCTCCCTAAGCTCCATTAAATTTCCTCCTTCCCAACCAATTCCCAAGGCCCTCAAAACACGGGGCAAGAATAAAAGGAAAAAAAGAAGAAAACCATGGATTCAAACCGACAATGATACAACGCCACAAACAAAGTGGCATGGCCATGCACCAGATAGAATCAAAAATACAAATCAAGCACAAACAAACCAAAAAGCACCAAAAGCACAAAACTTCCAATGCACACCATGAATCAACCCCCATTTTTTCCCAGTGCTTCCAAGGTTTCATAAATAAAAGCTCAACACAAGCCTTCTTCAAGATTTTATGGTAGTCTCTTTTGCCCTGTGATTCCCTGCATCACACAACATTAGCTCATGCTTTTATTCATGCCTTTACAAGATTAGAACTCAACCTCTTATCTCAAATATCAGCTTTAAGATAACAACCTGTCAAATACATCTTCATGACTATAACACATATCCACACAATACGAGACAAAATCTAGGTTAAGAAAACCCCTTCTATTCATGCATGCACTCCTTCATTTGGAATTGTGGTTTCCAAACGTAGATAAAGGATTTCTCCCCAAATTCCTTTCTTTCACCTTTTTACCTAGCTGCAGTTGAGTAATAAGTCCTATCACATTCACCCATATGTTAGTTATATAAACAAATCAACTTTTACCTTGTCATGCTAATACCAAGCATGTTGCCCTACAACTACTCACACATGTCACTCACATGTTCCAAAAATAAAGACATCGTGTCTATTAATTTGAAATCAGCCTTTACCAATACTAACATCCATGTCATAGTCTACAATAAACTCATAGTCATTAGTCATAGTGCTACAACTAGCAGCCACTTGCACTCAAGTGCATATCAACTTTCTCAGCACACATTGTGTTAGTACAACCATCTTAAAACAAGATCATTCCTTCATGCAATCTTATAGGAGTATACTCATATCATGCACTTAATCAAACATTCAAACAACCTGTAAGCATACCCCCTTACTATCCATGGTCCACACTAAGGTAGAAGGAGGCAACTACTATAATGGCCCAATCTCCAATTCTAATTATGGAAATGGGATCTCCAAAGATATACTAAATTTAACCACATTTGCAAAAAATTGATTTTCATTTCTCATACGTTTTGTATGAGATCAAATCAGAAACATTACATTTATTCCACTTGTAACATACTAACTAAAAGCATGCCACATAATTATGCCACTTTTCCATTTCTTACATGCAACTTTTCAAATTCCTTACATGTAACCTTTCAAATTCCTTGCATGCAACTCTTCAAATTATTTGCATGAAAATAGGCATAGATCTGCTATAGCCATATTATCATACTACAATACTATCTCATCCAAAAAATAACATTTTCTTCAAACAATTACCCTACTATTACATTTCTTCAAACAACTACTATATTATTACATTTGCATGTAAGATTTTCTTCAAACACTTTACATGCAACTAATATAGAAAACTCTTTGCATACAAGTAAGCATATATCAACTAAATAAATACTATTACACATCAATACTATCCCCAACCACAAAGAACATACTCATTGGGGCATTTTATCAAACAATTTGTATGCAATGAATCATTGAACCATTTAACAATTTTATCAAACACTTTGCATGCACCTAATATAGTGAATGATTCAATGCATATCTCCTAAAATGTTGTAGTAAAAGTTATGGAATTTGAACAATATGATCAGTTGGAGTCTCCCTCACTATGGTTAAAGTTTCAACTTCTAAAATTTCATAGATGAAAAGTTATAACAAAAATACCAGCACAATCCTATTTGGTGCACAATTCGAGGAGCATTCAAGAAGCTCGACTTCCATTGGTCATATCTCCTAAAATATAGTGAACCAATGTCTGAAATTTTTATCACAATATAAGTTGGATTTTTCCTAATTGTAGAAAAAAAATCATCTCCTAATACTTCCCAAAAGAAACATTATAACATAAATTCCAATGTGACTTGTTTGAGGCCTGATTTTAGGAGCATTCAGAAGGCTCGACTTCCTCTACTCATATCTCCAAAAAAAATTGTGACCCAATATTTAAAATTTCTACCACATAATCAACGGGATTTACCCTCAATGTGGACCCTTTCTTTTTCCTTTTTTTTCCTTTTTTTTTTTTAACCTAACAGAAGATAAGTTATTGCAAAAATGTCAACATGGCCTGTTTAAATGTGCATTTTGGAAGTTCATCTTCCTCAGGTCACAATTCCCAAAATATTGTGAACAAATATTTGAAATTTTAACCACATTATCAGTGGTATTTAACCTCAATGTGGAAAAGTTTTCAGCTTCTTAAGCTCCACAGAAAAATTCTATAACAAAAATGAAATTGACTATACTCATTGATCCCTTTGCTCTTCATTTCACCTATGATAGAGCCCATCCAGTCCAAGTGTTTGAACCTGGAAGCTTTGATACCACTCTATAACACCCCACCCCACATTTACCTACTTTAACATACTTACCAGGGTAAACATGAGATGAGAATTACTATGCATGACCCAACTTCCAAGGTGCAGTTACGAAAATGGGGTCTAACTTGCCAACACATGTTATTCATTTTTACAAACACTTTGCATACATAGTAATTGTAAGTCATGGATGCATAGTTTGGTGACTATTTACATTAGTTTCATCATATTTTCATTAAGAAGGCTTTCTTCCCTCTCATACTTGTTGCAACAAACACATATTAGCTCATGCATCCATATAAAATAACCAAGATCCTATCAAACCATGAATTAGATCTAGATCAAGAGCACATCATATAATGATAAATACACTATGCATGTAGCATATACTTAACCAGCAATAAAGCCATGATAAACCAGTCATGTAAACAATATTAAATAAAAAATCATGCTCATGGATCATCAATAAAGAATAACACATATTAACATATACAAAGTAGCAACCAAGTGAGGGACTTCCATGTACCACCTGACCATAGATTGGGCTAAACCAAATCTTTCTTTTAGCCAATCACCCCCGTGCCATATTCCAAGCATGAATGTGGGATCTCATGGAATAAACCAAAAAAAACCAAACCAGGGCTTCCAGAGGCCAAACCACCTCAATTGTAACGCCCTCCTCCCACATCTACCCAAGGAACCGACCAGCCGGGGTAAACATGCAACGAGAGGCTACTATGATATGATTAAATCTCCTAGGTAACCTTAAGGAAATGGAATCGATGGAAACACAACACACGGACCTCCCTCAGGTGCTTCAAGACCCCCAGAAGCTAATCCACAACTCCAGGTGCCCAACCCCTGAGTTAACCTAGCATTTAGATGAATTAAACCCAAATTCGCTTCCATGACAAGGCATGCATGCGACTATAACCCTATAGTCACTCTCACATGCTTTCCTGCCAGCAACTAGAGACTCAATTTGCCAGTGTTATGCCAGGGACTCTGGGATTTGAGTCCCTTTTTAGGCCTAGAGCTCGGGTCACTGCCCAGAATTGAACCATCTCTTCAAATGAGTAAAACAACATGGAAATGATAGTACTAAAGCAATTTCTTATTCAAGACATTGATTGGACCCCTACTAGCCATGACAAGAATTTTGTCAAACACTTAGTAAATATGCAAACTACAGGTTTAAATCACAGATCTGAGCATAGGGGTATCATACTTATATGAGATTCACCGCTAAGCATTGCTTCCTTACCACTTTAAATATATTGATCATTCAATTACAAGTAAAAACATGATGAAAGCCATACATGGTTGCTGCCATAAAACATATAAATAACCAACATAATAGGGACAAAAATATCAATGAAATCATAGCCTTATAAACCACATATAATCCATCATAATACTCATATAAATAAAATGAGAAATAACCTTTCATTAATGGTGCAAAAACCAAACCTGGGATGGGACTTCCACGTTTCACCCGACCATAGAATGGTTGAGCCAAATCTCTCTTTAGCCATTCACCCTCGTGCCATATTCCAAGCATGAAAGTGGGATCTCATAGAACACATCAATAAAAAACCATCCAAGGCTTCCAGAGGTCATCCACCTCAAACCATCAAACATTGATTCCATCTCACGGTCGAACATCACCAAAACCATCATTTGATCAGTCTCTATCCCAGCCTTCCAGGACTTCAGAGCATTTGTTCCAACCCCGACTCCCAAGACTATTAACTCAACCCACAACTATCGTCGGGCTCCAAAGCATTTGTCCAACCAAGGCTCCAAGGCTAGTAACTCAACCCACAACTGTTGCCAAGCTTCCGGAGCATTTATCCAACCAAGGCTTCCAAGACTAGTAACTCAACCCGCCAAGGGCTTCCAAAGCATTTTTCCAACCAAGGCTTCTAGGACTAATAACTCAACCCAAGTTGTTACAGGGCTTCCAGAGCATTTGTCTAACCAAGGCTATAGGAATAGTTACTCAACCTAAGCCGTTATAGGGCTTTCAGAGCGTTTGTCCAACCAAGGCTTCCAGGAACTAATAAGTCAACCCAAGCTAAGGAAACATGAGAACCAACCAAATCAAAATAAGGAAATAAACCCAAAATCTCCATGGTTATCCAGGAAATGGCAAGGCTAGGCAATCCACTGTCAATCCAGGCAATCCTCCATGCCAATGACAGATCATGAGAAAGACTCCACATGCATATGTCGTGCATGCCAGAACTAGTGAAGAAAAAATACATGAAACTCGATATCTACAAGAAAAACCTGATGTAGCGGTTGATATCATTGCCCTCTTGCGCTTTCCTGCTCTTCCTTTTCCTTCTTGCTCCAAAACTCCAAGTATGCTACACCATCCAAGAGTGCCCCAAGAAAAATCTAAGTATCCAAGAGTATGAAAGAGAGAGAGAATAATGAGAGAGATCCAACACTAAAATGATCAAGTCTTTCCCATTGATCCTCAAAATCCTTTTTATTAATGAGGCCTCTATTTTCTTCATTTTCCATTATTTTCCTTCATTTTCCTCCTCACATGAAACCTGTGATATTTCACCTTCCTTTTCACCTAATTTCCATTATTTTCACAACTAAAATGCCAATAAATGCCTCATGCCTTTCCAAAACCTTAGACATTGCCTTTGCCAATTCCCTTAGCCATAATAAACCAAATCAACACCCACTAGGATGTTTCTCCTACCATTCAGCTTGGAATACATGTCCCATCACTGTGGCCTTATATTTTATATTTACATGAAATTTTCACCAGGGTTGTTACAAAACCCTCCCCCTTGGGGGAACACCGTCCTCAGTGTTCAATGACACCTATAACCAACAAGACTACTGAAAACAAAACATACTGCTCATGGAGCTTTATAACATAGCTTGTTGCAATATTTACAATGACCACTGTTGAAACATGACAAACATACCATTTACTGGAGCTTTATAACACAAATCATTACGATATTTATAATAACCACATATAAACATACACATTTGCTTGAACCAGAAAATAACCATACTGTCTATAGAGATTTATAAATCCATCTCGATACAATATTTACAATAATATACACATATACACATTTTCTCAACTAGAAAATAAAAAGATACAATGCATGCATCCATAACAATGGAATCCAGAGGCTCACACCTCCACCCTCAAATAATACTAGGATTCACCTCCTTCTCAGGATGTCTAGAATCCACTTCCACAGTCAAAATGCATTCAATGTTCAGCGCTATAATCATGTGCCACTTTTCCTCTCAGTGAACAATTACCGACTCATTTTTCCAGGGCACACTCCTAATGTGCATCTGATTCCATCTGGCAATGCTAATGACCAAAACAAATCCATCCATATTCTTCCCTTCTCTACTACACAATCCCTCAGGAAATCCGTTCAATCCCTTTCGTGCAGTCACTCACCTTCCAAGTTCCACTAGCACCCCCATCGCGGGTAGTCCATCCCTTGGCAAGGCTTCCTCACATCAGAAGATACAAAAACAAAGGCATATCCTTGCCTCAAACCATCATACTAGTCATAAAATGCTCATGGAAATCAATGGACACTATTGGGTACCAGTGTCCCACAATGGCCCTACTCCTGAAGTTCTTTACTAGCATACTGTTGCATTTTCCAATTCCTTTTGCTGACGTTGTTAATTCTTGCAGTCAATTTCAACCACCCAAGCGAGCATGTTCATGCATTCCTGTACCAAGCACATAATTTCCATTAGATTCAAGTAAATTTAACTAACTTCACATCATACCTCATTGGTAGCTCGTCAATAAGGTACATTTGCAATCATGTTCGCTTCTTGTCACAACAAGTCAAACTAGCTTTGACCAATCAACATGTATAAAAATATCACATCAGGTTAGCTAAAAACATAACCATCAAAATCATAAATCACATGTAATAATCATAGACCAGAATCATAAATAACATACATAATTAAACTTAAATAAAATATTGATACTTATCCTTTAGTCGATCCTTAGCTTCTACCTTGTCTTCATTTCGTATGCACTCTGGATCAGTTGACAGACCTGAAAAATACCAAGTTCCTTCTCCTCAACCATATGCGCACAAACATTGTGTACATCCCACACATACAACCACATATGACATACCACACCATGCAATACATGCATATGCACTTGTCCTACAACGCATACACCTACACCCAGTGTACAACATGACACGATACATACTCCTATGTCCGTTGTATGACACAACACAACACGTATACATACACAAAGTACATAAAAAGGCATACATCTGCACACAACGTATGACACCACCAAATGTATAGACATACACCTGTTATACAACACAACTTATACCCTTATACTTGATGTACAACACCAACAATACATGTACCTTCACCTAGCATACAACACAACAAATACGTGTACTATATAAGGTACAACACAAGGAATACACATGTCATGATATCATGACTACACAATGCACATACATAGTGCCACATGACCACAACACATCATGTACGATATGCACATACTACTACACATACACCAGTACCACATATACAACATGTACATAGTACCATATGTACACCGCACCACCTGCACAACATCACATGTACACGGCGCCACCTACAAAATGTGTACAAAACACCACATGTACACTACACCACTTGTACAATATGTACACAATACCACATGTACATAGTACCACATGCACGACATGTACGTGACACCACATGTACACAGCGCCACATGCACGACATGTACACAACACCACCTGCACACAACGCCACTTGTACAACATGTACACAACACCACATGCACATAACACCACTTGTACAATCATGCACACCACACCATATGTACATAGCACCACATGTACATAGAACTGCATATCCAACATGTGCATAGCATCATCTCTACACAGCACCACATATCCAACACGCGCAAAGCACCATATGCATATGACACCGCATATCCATCATGCACACATTACAATATGTACACAACACTGTATATCCAACATGTACATAACACCATATATACCCAGTAATGAATATGCAACATTCATACAACACTATATGTACTAACACCCTCTACATAATATTGCCTTAAAAACATGTACACACACTGCATAGGCACAATATTGCATGCACACAATCATCTCAGATGCAACATGTCCAACATATACAACATATGCACAATAGTAATACCACACATCTAAAACCACACTGTCCTTACCTAGAAACCTTGCTTCCAATGTCTTATTCATGCTTATCCTAGCATGTTGCAAACCACACTGCTTTCATTTCGCTGATGTATCCCTTGGTATAACATGTCCATAACATAGACATACTATAATCACATAATATCAACTCATAACCACATGATATTGACCTCATATATTTGTCATGACTACATACACATACATACATATAAACATCAACATAAAATAATAATGATATAGTCAGTGAACGACATACATATATACATGTATACGCATTTAAACATCGACATAATCATGATCCCAACATAATTACATAAGGTCAAGTTTAAGAGAACTTCCTTTATTCATGCACAACATTGAGAACCATTGTTCCCAACTTAGTAAAGCCATCTTAC
The DNA here is from genome assembly GCA_031772625.1 of Pinus tabuliformis. Taxonomy (NCBI): domain Eukaryota; kingdom Viridiplantae; phylum Streptophyta; class Pinopsida; order Pinales; family Pinaceae; genus Pinus; species Pinus tabuliformis. The sequence continues at coordinate 180,289,909 of CM062807.1, read as the reverse complement.
ATCTTAGGTCCATTTACTTTACCTTTTCCAATTACCTATCTCCTGTGTATCCTGCCATCTTCCATTTACACCAATGGACCCAACCAATCCAACTGAATATCATAGTATTACCCTCTTTTTCTCTTACTCATGCACAGAGATTCATCTGAATCTTACATTACCTTTCAGGTACCACACAGCTCTCCCAAGTTCCAATAACTTTCCTCTTTCCTAAACAATTCCCAAGAATCAAAACATAAAAGGCAAGTTAAGAAAAAACCAAAACCATGAAACCAATAATGACACCACAACCCAAGTGGCATGGCCATGCACAAGTCACGAACAAAACCGAAATCAAGCACAAAAAAGCACCAAAATACCAAAAGCACAAGACTAGCAACAAACACCATGACTCAATCCCCATGGTTCCCAAGAAAAGCTCAACCTGAGCCTTCTTAAATATTTCGTGGCAATCTCTTTGCCATGCAATCCCATGCATCATACTTCCATCAACACATAACTATCAGTGCATAAATAAACATAACAATACACTGGTTTCCTTACCTTTTGTGCCAAGCACATTGCTCGCAACTGAACACATCCACGCCATCTCTTAAGGGACTCCAATTCCCTTGATAGATCCTCCTACAACTAGACTGGCTAATATACATATCAAGTACATGTTCATGACTATAACACATATCCACATCAGGTTAGACAAATTCAAGATTAAGAAGACTCCATGTATGCAAGGCACTCATTCATTTGGAATTAGGGTTTACAAGCATAGCCAAAGGAATTCTTGTCCAATTCCTTTCTTTTTCCTTTTCTCACCTTGTTGCAATCAAGGCTTACTATGTATTGTCACATCACCCAACTGCTAGTTATATAAACACACCAAGTGTTACCTTGTCACACTAATACCTAACATGTTACCTTTCAATTGCTCACACATGTCAACCGCATGTTCTAAATATCAAGACAATCATATCAATCAATTTGAAATCAACCTTTACCAAGACTAACAATCATGTCATAATTCATAGTCAACTCATAGTCCTTAGACACAATGCTACAACAATCACCTACTATACTCAAGTACATATCAATTGTCTCAACACCTATTTGTTAGTAAAATCCTTTTAAAAAAAGATCATTTCGGTAAGAAACCTTACAAACACATACTCATATTATGCAATTTATCATACATTCAACCAACTTACAAGCATATCATGTTAAATAAATCAACTAGACGACATAATAGATACCAAACTCTCAAACACCAAATAGACGACATAATCAAACATTTAAAAACTAAATAGACAACATAAGAAAGCTCGTACCTTAATGTATCTCAGGGGAGGCTATCTTGTCTGCACAATCAATCTAGTGAGAAAGATATAACTTTACAACATGTCAACTCAAACATAAATAAGATCATGATATCCATAACATTGTCTAACTAACGTGTTCACGTCATAACTCATAAGCATTTATCATTTATGCATAGCAATCACATATGTACAATCGGTCTAGATTAGGAACAAACAATGCAACACAATAAGTCGACTCATACCTGAATGTCATAACCCTAACCATCTGCGTACGCCAATCCAATTTAGCATGATACATATGACATCAAGATCTTAATGAAATAACCCTAATCATCAAGTTACTAGCATATAACAACAATAAGCTACATATCATGCTCATCAACAACATATAACCTAATCATCAAGCTAACTGTCATATAACAACAACAAGTTAACCTATAACATACTCATCAACAACATATAACATAATCATCAGGTTATCTAATATTAAACAACAATATAAATGCATAAAACTACAAGTTACTATCATTCTTGACTATCCGAGACATGTGCATATAACTACACTAATCAACTAATATCTATCATGAATGTAACCATAACAAAAAAAACATGTACATAAACCTAATGCATATGACAACCCTTAACTTACATACCTGTATTCAAACATACGATACATGTATGACGATCTGCTCTTGCCTCGAGGTCCAATGCTGCAAATTCACTTTAATGATCTGCATCTCATGTTCTATCTCAGCCAACACATTAGCATCATAACAACCAATAACACCATGATGACCTAAATTTGTATACAATGACTTCACAAGGCATTTTTGACCTACTATTCATGCATAACTATAACTAATACTATACATGCATAACAACTACATATAAACATATAACACATGAGTGCAAAACCATATCCACACCATTTTAGCTCGAGTCTAGTCATCAATGCATGACCATATCAACTACACAAACCATAGCCTCATGCATGACAACAACAACCACCTCACATGCATTTGATAACATGTGAACAATGATGTGCATAAAAATGCATAATCAACCATATACACATAAAGAAATACTCCACGACAACACCTTCAACCTTCACACGGTGACATCACTACAACCATGATCAACACCATGCAAATGCAACAAGCACATGGACTACATGCATAAGGAACACATATGCAACCAACATGAAAGCATGATCAACACACAACCCAAGGAGAGTGCAATCACGCTCTGATACCACTATGTAACACCCTCCTCCCACATCTAACCAAGCAACCGACCAATCGGGGTAAAGATGTGATGAGAGGCTACTATGATATGATTCAATCTCCTAGGTAACCTTAAGGAAATGGAATCGACGAAAACACAACACACAAACCTCCCTCGGGTGCTTCAGGACCCCCAGGAGCTAATCCACCACTCCAAGTGCCCAACCCATGAGTTAACCTAGCATTTAGATGAATTAAACCCAATTTTGATCCCATGACAAGGCATGCATGCGACTGTAACCCTATAGTCGCTCTCACAGGCTTGCCTGCTAGCGACCAAAGACCCAATTTATCAGTGTTATGTTAGAGAATCTGGGATTTGAGCCACCTTTCAGGCCCAGAGCCCAGGTCACTACTAACAATTGAACTATCTCTTCAAATCAGTAAAATAACATGGAAATGACAGTACTAAAGTAAAGGCTTGTTCAAGACCTTGACTAGACCCCTACTATGTAGGTTTTAACCCCGTACAGAAATTACCTGCATATGAATTCTAAGAACAGAAAATAAACAATGCAAGAGAATAACACTTAAAACACATATACACAGAGATTTTCCCCTGGATCCCAAAACCGGGACTACCAGCTTGATTTTTCATTATGTTCCTTTCAATGTAACAATACATATTTATACATGCCGAAGCATCCAATACCATGGACCGAAAAACACCGCGTCCAAAACCATGGACTAAAAACCATCGCGTCCAAAACCATGTGTGAAAACCATGCAAAAAACCATAGGTAGGTCCGCCCAACTTAATATAGGGTCCAAAAAAAATTTCCCGGGGCACTACCTCGGACCTCGTAGAGGGGGGCTACCGCCCCCCTCTAACACCCTATGACACCCCCACTGCACAATCGCCACAACGAAGGGGGGGCTCCGCCCCCCTCTAACCTCTCAGTTAACTACGTGGGCTAGTGGTGGAAAGAATATAACACAACCCAACATTCTCCCACTTATTGTTTTATTTCCACAGGGGGCCACAAGAGAGCTTAGTCATTTATCTAGGCCTGCAATGCCCATTGTTTCTCTACACCAAGAGAACTTCTTAGAGCTCACAAATTTTGTCAATGCATCTGCAGTATTCTTCAAAGTGTCCACCTTTACCAGCAACACCTTTTTGTCTTCTATCATATCCCTCACAAAGTGATACTGAACATCAATGTGCTTTTTCTTTGAATGGTAAGCAAGGTTCTTTGCCAAGAAGATTGCACTTTGGCTGTCATAGCCTATCCTTATAGCTCCTTGTACTAACCCATACTTGAACACAATCTCAGCAACCAAACTGCTTCCTTGCTTGCATGAGTGGATGCCATCTATTCTGCCTCTATAGTTGATAGTGCCACTACAAATTGTTTCTTACTCATCCAACTGACTGCACCTCCAAATAGGTTAAACACATACCCACTTGTAGATCTTCTCTGATCCAGATCTCCAGCCTAGTATGCATCAACAAAGCCATGAATATCTAACACTCTGTCCAATCCTAGTCTTCCTTGGTAGCACAAGCCATAATCACTAGTGCCACGCAAATACCTGAAAACCTGCTTCACTGTTGTCAGTGCTCCTTCCTTGGTTCTGACATAAACCTGCTCAATACTCCCATTTCATGTGCAATGTCTGGTATAGTACAGATCATCGCATACATCAAGCTACAGACTGAACTTGCATATGGAACACGGGACATGTCCTCTTCCTCTTCTTGTGTCTTGGGACATTATTCAGCAGATACTTTACACCTACAAGAATAGGAACCTTCACCGGTTTACTATCCTGCATAGTAAACCTCTGCAATATTTTCTCGACATACTTCCTTTGCTTTAACCAGAGATTCCTCTTGCCCAATCTCTTTGCAGTACCAAGATCTTTCATTTCGAATTTGGAGGACAATTGGGTCTTCAAATCCTGGATAATTTCTTTGTCATTTCCAACCAACGACATATCATCCACATACAAGACCAGATAAATAACACGGTCACCACTTAATTTAAAATACACATAGTGATCTGCTTTTCTTCTGGTGAAGCCAAGTCCCTGTATAAATGTATCAAATTTCTGATACCACATCCTTGGTGACCGTTTTAACCCATACAAAGACTTATTTAACTTGCATACCAATTCTTTCTTACCCTTCACCGCAAAGCCTTTAGGTTGCTTCATGTAGATCTCCTCTTCCAGATCCCTATGAAGAAATGTTGTTTTCACATCCATCTGTTCTACCACAAAATCAAAAGCAGCAACAACAGATAAAAGTAATCTAATAGAAGTTACCTTGGCAATAGGAGAAAAAATATCACCAAAATCAATTCCTGGTACCTAGGAATAACCTTTTTCTACCAACCAAGATTTGTATTTCTCCACCTTTCCTTCTGCATTTGTCTTCTTCTTGAACATCCAATTGTGCAAAGATGCCATTTCATCAACCATGGCCTCTTTCCAAAGTTTTCCATCCTCTAAATCTACTGCTTCCTTCACAGTTTTGGGATCATCATCAATAATAGATAAAGCAAAATTTGAATAGAAAGCAGATGGAATATACCTTTTTGGCTGCCTTCTTTCTCGAACTGATCTTCTTACACCCAGAGTTTGTGGCTCTTCATCTTCCGATTCCTCCTCTATTGTAGAGTCTAATTCTTCCTCCTCAAGCTCAAACTCTATCTTCTCAGGTTCCTTTGGTTGGACTTCATGTTTAATAACATCTTTCACCTCTTTGAACACCACATCTGGGCTATACACAACCTTTTCCTTGTTACTCGGTTCCAAAGCTTATAACCCTTTAAACCATCCTTATACCCAATAAAGATGCACTTTTCATATTTACTATCCAACTTGGTTATTTTCTCCTTTGGAACATGTACATATGCATCACATCCAAATACCCTCAGATGTGAAAGAGAAATCCCTCAGATGTGAAAGAGAAGTTTTCTTAGCAGTCCATACCTCTTGTGGAGTCTTATCCTCCAACGCTGATGAAGGTGATCTGTTGACCAGGTGACATGCTGTCTCCACCGCCTCTGCCCAGAATTCTTGTCCTAACCCAACAACATTGAGCATGCTTCTTGCCCTTTCCATCAACGTCTTGTTCATTCTTTCTGCAACTCCATTTTTCTCAAGTGTGTATGGAGTAGTCTCCTACCGTGCTATACCACACTTCTTACAAAATTCTTCAAATTCCTTGCTGCAAAACTCCCCACTGTTATCTAACCTCAACACCTTTATCTTATTCTCTGTCTAGTTTTCCACCAGAGCTTTAAATTCTTAACCTGTCAAAGACTTCAGATTTCTTCTTAAGGAAATATATCCATGTATTCCTTGAGAAGTCATCTATAAATGATACATAGTACACAAACTTACCCAGTGATGGAACCTTCATAGGTCCAAACACATCACTGTGCACAAGCTCTAATATCTGTTTCGCCCTCTTACCAACAGAGGGGAAACTCACTTGATTCTACTTCCCATATACACAATTTTCACAGAAATCAAAATCCAGAGAGATATTACTCATACCTTCTACCATACCTTTACCATGAAGTATTCGAAGGCCCTTATCTCCAATATGTACAAGCCTTTGATGCCACAGCATGGTTTTCTCTCTAGAGACCACTAGATTTTCTGCTCCACTTTCAGGAACCACAGAACTGTTGCACCCATCAACATCAGTGCTACCTTGCAACTTGTACAGAGTTCCAATCCAAACTACCTGCATCAATACCAATGCTCCCCGAACCATCTTGCAGGTATCCTTCTCGAACACTGTTTTTACACTTGCATCATCTAGCTTGCTTACGGAAATTAGATTTCTAGCCAATGCAGGAATATGCAAAACACCCGGAAGTGTTCTAACCCTTCCACCTTGCAAATTCAACTTTAATTTTCCATGACCAACGATTCTAGCCTTCCTGTCATCCCCCAAGAAGACATCACCACCATCATATTTCTCATACTCGCAAAACCACTCTCTATGGGGAGTGAAGTGAAAGGATGCACCTGAGTCAATCAACCATGCCTCATGATCTACATGTGTACTTGAAGAAGCCAAGTACACATCCCCACCTTCATTTGAGGTGGCTTTTACCTCTGCAGAAGGAGCATCATCATATGCCTTTCCTTTGTCAGGAGCTTTAGATTTACAGTCCCTTTCGTAGTGCCCTTCCTTTTCGCATTTCCAGCACACCACCTTTACATTTTTTCCTGGAGATTTAGATCTCCCACTTGATGATTTTTTTTTATTTTTTTTTTTTATTTTTTATTTTTTGGAACCGTCCTCATACAAACAAGGCATCACCATTTTGGCTCTCCATATTTTTCCATCTCATCTCCTCCGTGAGTAAGGATGAGACTATTTCATCAAATTGCAAGGCAATTGCATTGCTACCTATTGCAATAACCAGACTATCCCATGAATCTGGTAGAGAACATAACAAACTGATTATCTTCATCTAAAATTTTAATATCAACAGATAATAACTAACTTACCATAGTATTAAATGCGTTCATATGCTCTGTCACCAAGTCTCCATCTTTCATCCTCAGGTTATGCAGTTTTTTCCGTAGGAACAGTTTATTCACTAGAGACTTAGATTGGTACAAAGTCCCTAACTTGTCCCACAAAGCCTTAGCCGTAGCTTCCACTGATACATTCCTCAATACTGAATCTGAGACACACATTCATATTGCGCTCTTTTCCTTCTAATCCAACTTCTTCCATTCTTCATTGGACACTCCCGTTGGTTTAGTACCTGAATCTACCGTGATCCGCTGATCTTGATCCACCAACAGATCCTCCATCTTGAGTTTCCACAACTCAAAAATTTGACCATTAAATTTCCCGATCTCTATCTTTCCACTTCTCGCCATCTTCTTTCACCACCAGAATCGATCCCGCAGATCTCCCACTGAACAGGATCCACTATAGGCCCGATCGAAATCCCTCAGCAACAAAGGCGTCCCCTTGAAGCCAAAATAGCTCTGATACCAAATGTAGGTTTTAACCCCATACAGAAATTACCTACATATGAATTCTAAGAACAGAAAATAAACAATGTGAAATCATAAGACTTAAAACACATATACACAGATATTTTCCCCTGGATCCCAAAATCGGGACTACCAACTTGATTTTTCATTATGTTCCTTTCAATGTTACAATACATATTTATACATGTCGAAGCATCCAATACCATGGACCGAAAACCATCACATCTAAAACCATGTGTGAAAACCATGCACAAAACGATAGGTAGGTCCGCCCAACCTAATATAGGGTCCAAACAAAATTTTCCCAGGGCGCTGCCCTGGACCCCATAGAGGGGGGCTACCTACTGTGACCCCCCTGTTGCGCAATTGGTGCAACGAAGGGGGGGCTCCGCCCCCCCTCTAACCCCCCGGTGAACTACGTGGGCTAGTCGTGGAAAGAATATAACACAACCCAACATACTAGCCATGACAGGAATTTTGTCAAACACTTAGTAAATATTCAACCTACAGGTATAAATAACATATCTGAGCATAGGGGTCTCATACTTATTTGAGATTCGCCATGAAGAATTGCTTCCTTATCACTTTAATTTCCATTCCATCCATTAGGTCATAGATACGTTGATCATTCAATTACAAGTAAAAACATGATGAAAACCATACATGGTTGCTGCCATAAAACATATAAATAACCAGCATAATAGGGGCAAAAATATCAATGAAATCACGGCCATATAAACCACATATAATCCATCGTAATACTCATAGAAATAAAGTAAAAACAACCTTTCATTAATGATTCAAAATCCGAAGTCAGATGAGACTTCCATGTTCCACCCAACCATAGAATGGTTGAGACAAATCTCTATTTAGCCATTCACCCCCGTGCCACATTCCAAGCATGAATATGGGATCTCATATAATACATCAATAAAAAATCATCCAGAGCTTCCAGAGGCCATCCACGTCAACCCATCAAATAGTGATTCCACCTCACAATTTGACATCACCAAAACCATCATCCGATCGGTCTCTATCCCAGCCTTCTAGGGCTCTAGAGCGTTTGTTCCAACCCGACTCCCAAGACTAGTAACTCAACCCAAAATTATTGTTGGGCTCCAGAGCATTTTTCCAACCAAGGCTCCAGGACTAATAACTCAACCCACAATTGTTGATGGGCTTCCAGAGCGTTTTTCCAACCAAGGCTTCCAGGACTAGTAACACAACCCACCAAGGGCTTCCAGAGCATTTGTCCAACCAAGGCTTCCAGGACTAATAACTCAACCCAAGTTGTTACAGATCTTACAAAGCATTTGTCCAACCAAGGCTACAGGACTAGTAACTCAACCCAAGCCGTTATAGGGCTTCTAGAGCGTTTGTCCAACCAAGGCTTCTAGGAACTAATAACTCAACCCAAGCTAAGAAAACATGAGAACCAACCAAAACAAAACAAGGAAATAAACCCACAATATCCATGGCTATCTAGGAAATGGGAAGGCTAGGAAATCCATTATCAATCCAAGCAATCCTCCTTGCCAATGATAGATCATGACCAAGAATCCACATGCATATGTCGTGCATGCCAGAGCTAGTGAAGAAAACATACATGCAACTCGATATATGCAAGCAAAACGCGTTGTAGCTGCTGATACCAATGCCCTCTTGCGCTTTCCTTCTTTTTCTTTTCCTTCTTTCTCCAAAACTCCAAGTATGCCACACCCTCCAAGAGTGCTCCAAGAAAACTCTAAGTATCCAAGAGTATGAGAGAGAGAGAATAATGAGAGAACTCCAAAACTGAACTAATTAAGTCTTGCCCACTGATCTCAAAAGCCTTTTTATTAACGAGGCCTCTATTTTATTCATTTTCCATTATTTTCCTTCATTTTCCTCCTCACATGCAACATGTGACCTTTCACCTTCCTTTTCTCCTAATCTCCAATATTTTCATAAATAAAATGCCATTAAATGCCTCATTCCTTTCCAAAGCCTTAGCCATTACCTTTGCCAATTCCCTTAGCCATAATAAATTGAATCAACACCCACTAGGATGTTTTTCCCACCATTCAACTTAGAATAAGTGTCCCATCACCATGGCCTTATATTTTATATTTACATGAAATTTTCACCAGGGTTGTTACATCAACCCTCAACTAGTGACTCCACCTCACAGCCGGGCATCACTAACACCAACCAGATCGATCTCCACCTGATTTGTCCAGGGATCTAGAGCGTTTTTTCCAACCATAGCTCCAAGAACTAATAACTCAACCCACAACCTTCCAGGGCTCCCAAGTGTTTTTCCAACTCGACTCTAGGGACTAGTAACTCAACCCACCAAGGGCTCCAAATTGTTTGTCCCAAACAAGGCTCCAGGACTAGTAACTCAACCCAAGTTGTACCAGGGCTTCCAAAGCATTTGTCCCAACCAACGGCTCCAGGAACTAGTAACTCAACCCACATCCATAAGGAACCTAAGCACCAATCAGAATGTTGAAAATAGCAACAAGAAATTTTTAAAATAGAATCTAGAAATTCCAGTTTAATTTGTCCTTGAATTAAACTGAGAATTAAAATCAAATTCTATTCTCATAGTAACTTGTAAATAGTTAATTATGTTTAATTAACTTATTTAAATTAGGAATTTCAAGTTGGAAGTCTTTTTGAAGTCATGTATATGTTCTCCCTATATTATAGGGGTCCAAGATGAGTTAAGTATGAGTTGTAATTAGATAACTCAGTTTACTAAGTTAAGTTAAGTTAAATTAGTTCCAAATTGTTTGAGGAACTAATAGTGAGTTAACAGTCAGTTGGTGCACTAATGCATTCACTAGTGCTACTCCAATTAAATAAAGATTCCCTCATTAGAAAATCATGCATATCGATTCTTAGAAAGACCCAGTTGAGACTAGAGTGCAGGGACAATATACTGCTAGTTGTATAATTTTCCGAGTTGTATAGATGGTGCATGCAATTAGGAACTGAACCTTGAAGGGATTGTGCAGTTTTGGATGCACTGGTTTCCCTTTAAGATGGGATAATCAGCCATATGAATTGTGCAAGGAAATAGGGGCTTCAAGAGCTAGAGAATTGGCTAAGTGTTGGCCAAGAGTTTTCTTGTGAACTGGAGATTGATTTTACTGAGTGTTGGGATTGTTCTTGTGAGAGCAAGCATTGTATTATCATCTTGGATTTCTGATTAATGCAATATAGATAGTAGGGGTTTTTAGTTGTGGCTTTCCCCGGGAAAAATTATTGTGTTATGTGCCATTGATGTTCTTCCTCTTGTCGATTATTGTTTTTCTTGATCTTTATGTGCTTCCGTTGTAAAGAGTAGAAGTAGATTCTTGTATCTTGCTTTAGTACATTGCATGAGCTTGTGAATCTACACAGAAAACAAGTGGAAAAACCCACAACACCATAACTATCCAGGAAATGGTAAGGCAAGCCTAAAACCATTGTCAATCCAGGAAAATATCCATGTCACTGACAACACATAACCAAGAAACCACATGCATATACAATGTCAAAACTAGCAAGGAAACCATACATGCAACTCAATACCTGCAAAGTAATCCCACTGTAGCCACCGATCCAATTGTTCCCTTGCACTTTCCTGCTTTCCTTTGCCTTCTTTTCAAATCCATGTGAATGCTAGAGTGCTATGAACATTCTCCAAGAATACTCTGTGTGTGCAAGAGCATGAGAGATAGAGAATAGAATGAGAGCTCCAAAAATGAACTAAAAAAATCCGTGAACTGATCCTCAAAAACATTTTTATCATTGAGGCCTCTAATTTCTTCATTTTCCTTCATTTTTTCCTTCAATTTCCTTCTCATGAATCTATGACCTTTCACCTTCCTTTTATCCTATTTTCCTTTATTTTCATAAATAAAATGCCAATTAAATCCTCTTTTCCTTTTCCAATGCCTTTTCCAATTTCCTTAGCCATAAATAAACCAAAGTGACAACCACTAGGATGTTTTTCCTGCCATTCAGCTTGGAATACGTCCCGTGGCCTTGGTATTATATTTTTTACATGAAAATTCAACCAGGAATGTTACAATAGAAAAGCTTAACTATAAGAAAATATAGTTTTTAAATCGAAGTATTTTTGGGTCATAATATCTAACATTTCCTCTTATCCAAAAATTCATTAGAACAAATCCCAAGTTCTTCTCTAAACTTAGTAATTTTTCTCTTGCCAAATGGTTTTGTGAAGATGTTTGTGATCTGATCTTCTGAAGGACAATACTTTGGTTTGATGACACCCTTAGCAATGAGATTCTTGATGTAATAATATTTGGTTTCGACATGATTTGTTTTGGAATGGAAAACTGAATTTCTGGCAAGCTTAATGGTTTCTTAATTGGTTAACTAATTATCAATCAACAATGAAGTGCCTTCTGCTTGATGAATTCTCAAATCCCATAAAACTATGAGTAACTAGACAATCTCACATGTTGCTTCCCATGCTGAAATATACTTTGCCTCTGCTGAATAATTTGCCATTGTATTTTACTTCTCACAACTCCAAGAAATCATTGTTGATCCCATATTCATCAAATATCCCAATGTTGATATCCTATCATCAACATTTCCAACAAAATCTACATATGAATATCCAACAAGTACAAAAAAATTATTCTTTATGTATATCAATCCATAATATTCCGCACGTTTGATATATCTAAGAACCCTTTTTATTGCATTCCAATGCTTTCCCCTAAGTTCTTGCGTAAATATTGAGAGAACACTTACTACATATGATAAATATGGATGAGTGGTTTTAAAATAGATCAAGATCCTAATCAATTACCTATAACAATTGTTGTTTAACAATTCCCCCCTTCAAATTTTGAAAGTTTTAAATTTTTCTCCATTAGGGTGAGAACGAATTTGCAATCTCTCATGCCAAATATTTTCAATAGTTCAGAGGAATGTTTGCATTGAATGATGAAAATTCTATTTGATTGTTAGAATACTTTTACTCCAATATAGTAATGAAGTAATCCCAAATTTGTCATCTTGAATCCATTTTGTAATTCTTGTTTCACCTATAAAATATGATGATCATTATTCCCTATAAGGATCAAGTCATCCACATACATTAATAATATCACCATATTATCACCTCATTGACACACATAAAAAATATCATCTAATTCACTTCATTGAAATCCCACTTTGAAAAGGTAATCATCCATTCTAGCATACCAAGGGTCTTGTTTCAATCCATATAAAGCCTCGATTAATTTACAAACTTTATGTTCCTTTCCTTCAAGATCAAAACCAAGAGTTTGAGTCATATAGACTTCTTCCTACAAATTTTCATTGAGGAAGGTACTTTTAACATCCATATGATGTAATTTACATCCTTTTTGAGTTGCCAAATAAATTATCATTCTGATTATGTTCCATTTTGTTGTAGGTGAAAATGTTTCTTTGTAGTCAATTCCTTTTTGTCATGCAAAACCCTTGGCTACAAGTCTTTCTTTATATTTATCAATCATTCCATCTAGTTTATACTTGATTTTGTAAGCCCATTTGTATCTAATGGGTTTGACATTTGGAGGGCAATAAATAAGTTTCTAAGTACCATTTTCAATCACTGAATTATATTCATCAATCATTGCTCTTATCCATTCTTTATGTTGTATTGCCTCTTTGAAAGTCGAGGGTTCAATAAAGTCATTTGTTACTAAGCAAAAAACTTCTTCTACCCTAGCACCACTTCATGTGGATGTTTTGTTCATTTCATCTATATGAACATCTTTCATAAGTTGTTGGGCCCACTTTGACAATTTATGTTGACTAGATCAAGGATTTGAACCATTACCATTATTGTGAAAAAAAGGATTGATATGAATAGAAACTGTTGGGTTATGTCATATTCTTTCCACGACTAGCCCACGTAGCTAACCGAGGGTTCGCCCCCCCCCCCCCCTTCATCACACCAATTGCGTAGTGGGCGGGTCACAGGGGGTTTTGAGGGGTGCAGGTAACCCCACTCTATGAGGTCCAAGGCAGCACCCCAGAAAATTTTGGTTTTGGACCCTATGTTAGGTTGGGCGGACATACCTATGGTTTTTTGCATGATTTTCGGTCCATGGTATTGGATGCTTCGGCATGTATAAATATGTATTGTAACAATGAAAGGAACATAATGAAAAATCAAGTTGGTAGTCCCGGTTTTTGGATCTAGGGGAAAATCTCTGTGTATATGTGTTTTATGTGTTATGCTCCACATTGTTTATTTTCTGTGTTTTATAATTTGTATGCAGGTAATTTATGTACAGGGTTAAAACCTACATTTGATATCAAAGCTATTTTTGGCTTCAAGGGGACGCCTTTCTTGCTGAGGGGTTTCGATTGGGCTTGTGGTACACCCTATTCAGTGGGAGATCTGTGGGATCGATTCTAGTGGTGAATGAAGACGGCGAGCAGTGGAAAGATAGAGAATGAGAAATTTAATGGTCAAAGTTTTGAGGTATGGAAACTCAAGATGGAGGATCTGTTAGTGGATAAAGATCAGTGGATTGCGGTAGATCCAGGTACTAAACCAACGGGAGTGTCCGATGAAGAATGGAAGAAGTTGGATCAGAAGGCAAAGAGCACAATACGATTGTGTGTCTCGGATTCAGTATTGTTGAATGTATTAGGAGAAGCTACGGCAAAGGCTTTGTGGGAAACGTTAGGGACTTTATACCAATCTAAGTCTCTGGTGAATAAACTGTTCCTATGAAAAAGGCTGTATAACTTGAGGATGAAAGATGGAGACTCGGTGACAGAGAATCTGAACGCATTTAATACTGTGGTAAGTCAGTTATCATCTATTGACATTAAAATTTCAGATGAAGATAAGTGCATTAGTTTGTTGTGTTCTCTACCAGATTCATGGGATAGTCTGGTTATTGCAATAGGTAGCAGTGCAACTGCCTTGCAGTTTGATGAAATAGTCTCATCCTTGCTAACGGAGAAAATGAGACAGAAAAATATGGAGAGCCATAATGGTGATGCGTTGTTTGTACGAGGACGGTCCCAAAACAGAAACAAAAATAAGTCATCAAGTCGGAGGTCTAAATCTAGAGGGAGATCTAAATATCCAGGAAAACCTATAAAGGTGGTGTGCTGTAAAAAGGAAGGGCACTACAAAAGGGACTATAAATGTAAAGCTCCTGACAAAGGAAATGGATTTGATGATGCTCCTTATGCAGAGGCGGAAACCACCTCAGTTGAAGGTGGGGATGTGTACTTGGCTTCTTTAAGTACACATGTAGATCATGAGGCATGGTTGATTGACTTAGGTGCATCCTTTCACTTCACTCCCCATAGAGAGTGGTTTTGCGAGTATGAGAAATATGATGGTGGTGATGTCTTCTTGGGGGATGACAGGAAGGCTAGAATCGTTGGTCGTGGAAAAGTAAAGTTGAAGTTGCAAGGTGGAAGGGTTATTACACTTCCGGATGTTCTGCATATTCCTGCATTAGCCAGAAATTTGATTTCAGTAAGCAAGTTGGATGATGCAGTTGTAAAAACAATGTTTGAGAAGGATACCTGCAAGATGGTTTGGGGGGCACTGGTATTGGTGCAGGGAGTTCAAATTGGAACTCTATACAAGCTGCAAGGTAGCACTATTGTTGATGGGTGCAATAGTTCTGTGGTTCCTGAAAGTGGAGCAGAAAGTCTAGTGGTCTCTAGAGAGAAGACCATGTTGTGTTATCAAAGGCTTGGACATATTGGAGATCAAGGCCTTCAAATACTTCATGGTAAAGGTATGGTAGAAGGTATGAGTAATAGCTCTCAGGATTTTGATTTCTATGAAAGTTGTGTATATTGGAAGCAGAATTGGGTGAGTTTCCCCTCTGGTGGTAAGAGTTCGAAACATATATTAAAGCTTGTCCACAGTGATTTGTTTGGACCTGTGAAGGTTCTATCACTGGGTAAGTCTGTGTACTATGTATCATTTATAGATGACTTCTCAAGGAATACATGGATATATTTCCTTAAGAATAAATCTGAAGTCTTTGATAGGTTTAAAGAATTTAAGGCTCTGGTGGAAAACCAGATAGAGAAGAAGATAAAGGTGATGAGGACAGATAACGGTGGAGAGTTTTGCAGTAAGGAATTTGAAGAATTCTGTAAGAAGTGTGGTATAGCACAATAGAAGACTACTCCATATACACATCAGCAAAATGGAGTTGCAGAAAGAATGAACAAGGCGTTGATGGAAAGGGCAAGAAGCATGCTCAATGGTGTCGGGTTAAGACAGGAATTCTGGGCAGAGGCGATGGAGACAGCATGTTACCTAGTCAACAGATCACCTTCATGAACGTTGGAGAATAAGACTCCACAAGAGGAATGGGCTGCTAAGGAACCCTCTCTTTCACATCTGAGGGTATATGGATGTGATGCATATGTACGTGTTCCAAAGGAGAAACGAACCAAGTTGGATAGTAAATATGAAAAGTGCATCTTTATTGGGTATAAGGATGGTTTAAAGGGTTATAAGCTTTGGAACCCAGTAACAAGGAAGGTTGTGTATAGCTGAGATGTGGTGTTCAAAGAGGTGAAAAATGTTATTAAACATGAAGTCCAACCAAAGGAACTTGAGAAGATAGAGTTTGAGCTAAAGGAGGAAGAATCAGACTCTACAACAGAGGAGGAATCAGAAGATTAAGAGCCACAAACTCTGGGTGTGAGAAGATCAGTTCAAGAAAGAAGGAAGCCAGAAACGTATAGTCCATCTGCTTTCTTTTCAAATTTTTCTTTATCTATGACTGATGATGGTCCCAGAACTATGAAGGAAGCAGTAGACTCAGAGAATGGAAAACTCTGGAAAGAGGCCATGGTTGATGAAATGGCATCTTTGCACAAAAATGAGGCTTGGGATCTGGTGGATTTGCTGGCTAGAAGGAAACCCATTGGCAGCAAATGGGTGTTCAAGAAGAAGACAAGTGCCAAAGGAAAGGTGGAGAAATACAAATTTCGGTTGGTAGCAAAAGGTTATTCCCAGGTGCCAGGAATTGATTTTGGTGATATTTTTTATCCTGTTGCCAAGGTAACTTCTATTAGATTACTTTTATCTGTTGCTGCTGCTTTTGATTTTGAGGTAGAACAGATGGATCTGAAGACAACATTTCTTCACAGGGATCTGGAAGAGGAGATCTACATGAAGCAACCTGAAGGCTTTGCGGTGAAGGGTAAGAAAGAATTGGTATGCAAGTTAAAGAAGTCTCTGTATGGGTTAAAACAATCACCAAGGATGTGGTATCAGAAATTTGATACATTTATACGGGGACTTGGTTTCACCAGAAATAAAGCAGATCACTGTGTGTATTTTAAATTAATTGGTGACCGTGTTATTTATCTGGTCTTGTATGTGGATGATATGTTCCTGGTTGGAAATGACAAAGAAATTATCCAGGATTTGAAGACCCATTTGTCCTCCAAATTTGACATGAAAGATCTTGGTGCTGCAAACTATATTTTGGGCATGGAAATTAAAAGAGATTGGACAAAGAGGAAGTTCTGGTTAAACCAGAGGAAGTATGTCGATACAATATTGCAGAGGTTTAATATGAGGATAGTAAACCAGTGAAGGTTCCTATTCTTGTAGGTGTAAAGTTGTCTGTTGAACAGTGTCCCAAGACACAAGAAGAGGAAGAGGACATGTCTCATGTTCCATATGTAAGTGCAGTCAAAAGCCTGATGTATGCGATGGTCTGTACTAGACCAGACATTGCACATGCAGTGGGAGTATTCAGCAAGTTTATGTCAAAACCAGGGAAGGAGGACTGGACAGCAATGAAGTGGGTTTTCAGGTATTTGTGTGGCACTAGTGATTATGGTTTGCGCTACCAAGGAAGACTGGGATTGGACAGAGTGTTGGATATTCGTGGCTTTGTTGATGCAGACTGGGTTGGAGATCTGGATCAGAGAAGATCTACAAGTGGGTATGTGTTTAACCTATTTGGAGGTGCAGTCAGTTGGATGAGTAAGAAACAATTTGTAGTGGCACTATCAACTACAGAAGCAGAATACATGGCAGCCACTCATGCAAGCAAGGAAGCAGTTTGGTTGTAGAGATTGTGTTCCAGTATGGGGTTAGTACAGGGAGCTATAAGCATAGACTATGACAGCCAAAGTGCTATCTTCTTGGCAAAGAACCCTGCATATCATTCAAAGACAAAGCACATTGATGTTCAGTATCACTTTGTGAGGGATATGATAGAAGAAAAAAAGGTGTTGCTGGTAAAGGTGGACACTTTGAAGAATACTACAGACATTGACAAAATCTGTGAGCTCTGAGAAGTTCTCTTGGTGTAAAGAAACAATGGGTGTTGTAGGGTTGGATAAATGACTAAGCTCTCTTGTGGCCCCCTGTGGAAAGAAAACAACAAGTGGGAGAATGTTGGGTTGTGTTATATTCTTTCCATGACTAGCCCACGTAGTTAACCGAGGGGTTAGAGAGGCGGCGAAGGCCCCCCCCCTCCTTTCGTCCCGCCGATTGCGTACCGAGGGGGTCACAGGGGGTTTTGAGGGGTGTAGATAACCCCACTCTATGGGGTCCAGCGCAGCACCCTAGAAAATTTTGGTTTTGGACCTTACGTTAGGTTGGGCAGACCTACCTATGGTTTTGTGCATGATTTTCACACATGGTTTTGGACGCGATGGTTTTCGGTCCATGGTTTTGGACACGATGGTTTTCGGTCCATGGTTTTGGACACAATGGTTTTTGGTCCATGGTATTGGATGCTTCGACATGTATAAATATGTATTGTAACATTGAAAGGAACATGTTTTATTGCCTCTTTGAAAGTCGAGGGTTCAATAAAGTCATTTGTTACTAAGAAAAAAATTTCTTTTACCCTAGCACCACTTCATGTGGATGTTTTGTTCACTTCATCTATATGAACATCTTTCATAAGTTTTTGGGCCCACTTTGGCAATTGATGTTGACTAGATCAGGGTATTCGAATTCAAGCTTTTGTGATCGATATCATAATGTATAAGGAATTTTTCGAAAGAAATCACATTGCAGATTTTGGTCACGCATTTCGAACCATTGAGTGTGGTTTATTTTCAGGACATGATGAAGAAACAGATCTAGGAAGAAGGTTAAATAGGGATAGAGGTCAACCTAACAGCTAGAAGAAAACAACTATAATTGACCAGGGTGAGGGAAAGGGGAATGTCACATAATATTTATATAAATTTGATTAATTTATTAATTGTTTATTATATATATATATATATATATATATATATATATATATATATATATATATATAATTCTCAACTTAATAACGATTATATTTGATGATATTTGACTCATTTAAATTATTTTATTGATATAACCGAATAACATAAACAAATAACTAAACCTATTTTTATTGTATTATATTGAATTATAATATATTAATAAATTATATATATTTAAATATATCAATATTATATAGTAATTAATATTGAAATATATAATATGGTTATTTATAGGGATATATGTAATATTTAATCATCTGTTAATATGAATAATCAAAATAAATTGTTTATAACTACATATAATATGGTTATTTATATTGATATAAGCAATATTTAATAATATGTTAATATAAAATCAATTTTATTAATTTATTAATGTTTATTCTATTAATATATGTGTGTGTTTTATTTAATAATGGCTATATTTGATGATATTTGACTCATTTATATTATTTTATAGATATAACCAAATATAATAATCAAAGATTAAAAATAACACTAAACCTATTTTTTTTTTTTTTTTCTTCTTAACATATTTTATTATTAGAATTATTATTATTATGGCTTAGTAATATTAGAATCTCTTTCCATTAATCTTTGATATAATATAGATATATTATATATTTAATCCTTATTAGTAGTTTAATCTTTGTATATATTAATAAAATATAGTGAATCAACTATTTCTAAAACCCTAATCTTTAGCTTCTTTGAATAGATAGATCGTTATAAATAATTAATTTTGATTAACATATTATTATATATTACATATTTCAATATGGAGAACCATATTTATATATATTTCGATATTAATTTATATATAGTATTATATATTTAAATAATATATACAATTTAGTAATATGTAATAATTTAATATAATACAATAAAAAATAGGTTTAGTATTATTTTTAATCTTTGATTATTATATTTGGTTATATCTATAAAATAATATAAATGAGTCAAATATAATCAAATATAGCCATTATAAAATTATATATATATATATATATATATATATATATATATATATATATATATATATATATATCGAATAATAAATTAATAAAATTTATTTTATATTAACATATTATTAAATATTTCTTATATCAATATAAATAAGCATATTATATATTTTGATATTAATTACTATATAATATTTATATATTTAAATATATATAATTTATTAATATATTATAATTCAATATAATACAATAAAAATAGGTTTAGTTATTTGTTTATGTTATTCGGTTATATCGATAAAATAATTTAAATGAGTCAAATATCATCAAATATAGTCGTTATTAAGTTGAGAATAATATATATATATATATATATATATATATATATATATATATTTAATAAACAATTAATAAATTAATAAAATTTATATACATATTATGTGACATTCCTCTTTCCCTCACCCTGGTCAATTATAGATGTTATCTTCTAGTTGTTAGGTTGACCTCTATCCATATTTAACCTTCTTCCTAGATCTGTTTCTTCATCATGTCCTGAAGATGAACCACACTCGCTGGTTCGAAACGCATCGACCAAAATCTTTAATGTGATTTCTTCTGAAAAATTCTTTATACATTAGATCAAGGATTTGAACTATTACCATTATTGTGAAAAAAAGGATTGATATGAATAGAAACCCCATTTTCTTATAGAATATCTGAATTTTGAGAAGAATCTTCGGCGAAAATCACATAGAAATATTTTTGCCAACGCGTTTCGAACCAACCAGTGTGGTTCGAAACGCTATTGTTTCCATTAGAATATTCTTATCTTTCATTGCCTCAAAGAGTCAGAATTGTTTTTTGATGAATATTTAGAGGAACTTTTGGATGAATAATTGTCACCTTTTTTTGGTAAATTCAAATATATTTCAAGAAATTGTTCCTTTTGTATCATATTTTTCTCCTTATTTACTAGTGTATTCTAGTGTACTCCCTTATTATTATTGTCATTGTAGCCCCTTATTTTTATTGTTGTGCCCATGTTGTCCCCATATTGTTATTGTTGCACACTTACATAATTATTGTTATGTCGGCTCTGATTATATTGTGACCCCTTAGACTCCTATATATAGAAAGGAGGTCCTGTCATTTGTATTATCCAAGAATTGTTCATTTTTGTAATGTAAAGGAGGTTTCCCCCTCAAAGAAGCTGATTTTGAAGTCGTTGATCTATCATTTCTTCTATTTTGTGAGATGGTTGCATAACAGAAGATGTTTAACTTTTGGTTTGAAACCATACCATGCCTCATATGAGGTGATACCATCCAAAGAAGCAATGGGAGACCAATTTCTAGCATAAATTGTAGTATGTATTGCTTCAACCTAATAAGAGGCACTCAAGCCTTTGAAAGTTAACATTGATCTTTCCATCTTAACAAAGTTCTATTCATCCTTTCTATAACTCCATTCTGCTGTGGAGTATAATAATTTGTGAATTTCCTTCTGAAACCCTTATCTCTACAATAATTTTGGAATTCATTTGAAGTGAATTCCCCACCATTATTTCTCCTCAAGGTTCCTATCTTTTCTTTGGTTTATTTTTCAACCAGATGACAAAAAGTCTTAAAATTTTCAAATGTTTCTAACTTTTGTTTCAAAAAATATACCCAAGTAATTCAATTAAAATCATCAATGAACAAATTTGCATTCTCCAAGAGAATTTTCTAGAGGCCTGTATATATCATTGTGAACATGTTGCAATCATCTATTTTCTTGCCATGATCGTATAGGAAATGTCTCTCTACTTTGTCACCCATAAATGCTAGCTTCATGTTTTGCATTATCCTTTTTAAAAGTAGGTAAGCATTTAACCATACCATATTTCTATAGTTGAGAGAGAATATCAAAGTTTAAGTCAATAATGTAGATGTCGTAATATGATGGGTGAAACATCTGAACTTAATGCACAAGTGAAATATTCCTTCCTAGGAATATCTTTGCCTTTCAATATTAGAAGCCTACCATATTCATAACCTGTCATGATCGTTTTAAATTTTTGTTTGATGGAGTTAATTTTCAATAGTCCATATTCCATGATAATTTGGTATATTTCTTGGCAAAACATCATGTTGAAGGTGTTGGACCTGCCAACATGTCAAGGGATCTCCCCAGTAAGAAGTTCCAACTAGAACTCATACCGTTTGGAGTAGGAGTCCCAGCTGTGGGTAGTAAAGCAATGCCTTGACTGCGATAGCGCGCAGAGGCAAGTGTGATATCTTTGTCGGAAGTAAGTGTGTGACCTTGCAGCGAGTCAAGTGAGATGCATGGGGGTTCTAACACATGAAGGGGAAAAAGAAGTGTGTCCCTTAGAAGCCTGTAATAGTATGCATCGTGAAAGGAACACACGAGTAGAATGACATCAAAAGATGGAAAGCGGAATAGTCCACAAACCTAAGTGACGGGTTAAACCAAAAACACATCCGCAACAAGATGCATACAATTGTATACAAATAGTTCATACACAAATGTGTAAGTTAAATAACATACATTGCTAAAGTAACCAGAATAGTCCAACTACAATAACAACTTATGCATGAAAACGTGTTGGAACATTACAGTCAACACAACCTACTCCTCCAAATAAATGTACTTGCTCTACACTATGGAGAAGCCAAGGCTCATCATAATACTCTCCAAGCCTTCTCTAAACAATTCCTACCCAAAATCTTGTCTCTCAAAAGCTTGTACTATGAGTTATGAGGTTCTATATAGCAAAGGGTGGGGTGACCCTTGACATTCCCCTTTGACTCTTGGAATACCCTCATGACTCTTCACATTACAATAGTGACTGTTCACATTCCATTAATGACACTTGGAATTTCACTTATGACATGTTTACAATAGCACAATTTCCACTTATACCCATGTGGGACAAAAATAGGCTTGAGTCAGCTTCACAAAACAAACAACATCACTCAAGGTCTTGGGGAAATACCAACTCAGTAGCCTCCTCCTGGTGATCTTTGGTGAAAAACTAATACCAAGCTTGGTAATGCGCTATTGTGTCCCCGTATTATTTGATGACATATTTGTTGAATTAGACTCTTGTTTCCATGGCTTTTGGGTATATGGTTCTGAAACCTTTGTCCAGCTCATCCTGAAGCATGCGCAACATTGTCCTCAGTGTGGCTGGACCACTGATGTACCTTTGCATGTTCTCTATGCTGAGCTGCAAGTCATCATTGGTGGCTACACACATCAAATGCTCTATGTACTTGTCGACATCCAGCATGACTTGGTTCTTCCTCATGGCCTGGGTGAGGGTTTCGATGGAAGGGAACTTTTGCGTTCGGACTATGGCATCAAGAATCCTGAACAACTGTGCATAGGAAGCCTCAATGCTAGTGATGAGCAGAGGGAGATGCTCATAGTTCCATATCAACATCTGAATTCATGCTTTGTCTAGCTCAGCCTCTGGCTTCATCCTCTTGTGTAAGTAAAGCAAGGCTCCCTTGTACCTCATTGTCCATTCTTGCATGTGTGCAATAGCAGTTTGAATGTCTTTGAATTTTGGGTTGTCTACGTGCACTGCTACTAAAAACTGTATAAATGGACAACCGCTTTGTGTATGGTGACAAATATTCTATACACTATCTGCATGGTGGCCTCCAAAGTTGATATCTTCGCCACTATTGCTTTCTTCATCTCTATCATGGAAAATCATGCAGACTTCTATATTCTTTGCCTAGCCTCTTGCAAATCCTTCACCATTCGCTCATTCTCTGCTATCAATAACTGGACCATTGAACACATGGCTTCTGCATAAGCCTTAGAAGCCTCGGCCATGGCAACTGGATGTCTTCTAACATCTAGTACAATCACCCTTTCTTTTGTGTGCGTAGGTGATGTATGATCATCCAGGAGCTGCTTTCTTCGTGCTTGTACAATCCTCTGTTATGTCTCGTCAAATGTTAGATTGTACACATCCGTCTCCGAATCATCATCAAGGAGAACAACTTCTCCTTACTCGCTCAAGATTGGCTGTGATTCTAGAGGTGGCAGAGACCATGGTGTGACCTCAGATGCCCTCCGCATGATATCGATGTCTTGGTCCTCTAGCTCCTATTAGTCTCCATGTCTATTACCTAAATCAACTACTCAACCTGCTGAGCAAGTTCCTGAACCTACACCTACTCACCATGTTCATCATTTGTTGGTTACTCTATTGTCTCAACCTGTATCTTCACAATTTGATCTATCAATGCACCTTGTCCTTCTTCGTGTTCCTGTTTCTACCTTTCTTCCCTTTCACTCCTCCTGAGCTCTTGTTATACTTTCAGCTTCTTCTCCATCTCCTGCAATATCCTTTCCATCTCTTCTAACCTTTTCTTCTCTCTTCTCTTCCGTTCTACTCTCCTTTTGCGTTGTCGCCTCTTTTCATCTATATCCAAAGCTACTCTCTCAACAAGTGGATCTTCTTTGAACTTGTAGCTTTTCTCAACCTATACTCTCTCAACAATCTTCCTCTTGTCTTTGTCTTGCACCGATTTGCTACTCATTGTTGCTGTAGTTGTTGCTCCCTATGGTGTTGTTGTCTGTGATGCTTCTTTCCATTCTACAACCATGCTGACCAGTTCATTGGGCCTAGAGGAATTATAGAACTACCTCCAAGTATCTTCCTCTAGACAATGAAATGCTCCAGGATCCATGGGTAGTACACCTTCGCATAGTGGTTCTCACATATGTAGTGGGGCTCATACAGATTAAAGCTCTTGGTTCTGAACCCAAACTTCTTCAATTCCTTAGTCTTGACATCTACATTTTTCAAGGTACAGATCTCGTACAACCCAATCCACAAAGGAAGAGTAGGCCATGGTGCCTTATTCCCCTTGTGTAGTCCTATTAATAACCCTATGGAGATGTGGTATGCAACCTCTTGCATGACTAGCTTATCCGTGGCAAACCTCAGTAGCTCATGTGGAGGCTTCTCCACCTCGAACATCCTGATGAAGGTGCCACCAGATGAGGCATACCAATCTTCAATGTTAAGCAATGCCTGCATCGCTTCTTGGGACATGCAAGGTGGATCTTGTTCAAATATCATCATGTATAACAGGGTGATGAAGTGGTTAAACAACCTCACCATGACTCCTCGGCTACTGCACTCAAAGAGAAACTTGCAATAGATGTTCAAAACTTCCTCTAATGGTGTCCATGTCCAGCCCATGCCAGGGAACTATTGTTGGGCATAGATTGCATCAAGCAGGTACGCAGACATATAGAATCTTGCTTGTCCATCCTTAGGCAGATTTCGGGCATTAGACACATGTACTTTTAGCTAAAGAGCCAACATGTCCGACCAATTGAAAGGCCTTCCTTCATTTTCCAACTGATCTAACATAACAACCCAACTCTGCAGGAAGGTCTTCATGCTCTCTTGACCATACAAGTGACATGCAAAGATGAACAGGAGTTGGTAATCCTTCCTGAGTGACTTTGTATTGTAGACCTGGTTGGGTGTCATCTTGAACTTTAATGGTTCTTTTACCCAACACTTCATGATATCTATAGATTTTACATTACTCTTTGGATTGAATAACAATGCATCCATGTAGTTAACCGGTTGCAGTAAGTGATACATATGATGATAGTTTTCCGACCTGAAGGTGGAAAGCTTTGTTCCACTAGTATTTCTCAATGTCATCGTCTTGGGATTGGTATGTGAGACAACCCAGTGAATTATATCTGTGCACAGGAAGGCGAGGTACCTACATGCAACCCTATATAAGCCTAACTGGTGAATGTTGACATAGACTTGTCGATCTTCCAGATATTCCTTGAAACTGCCTACAAATATGTCCTTTATTTCTTGCCATGTGATCTTCATGTCATTCTCTACAAACAACTGCATGTCTACATAGATGGGAAAATTCATTGGTAACTGCTCAACCACGTCTCTAGTGTTGCTCTCTAAATTTGCTTTGATCCAGATTTCTTTAAAACCATGATGTCTGTACTGTTGAGAGACTTCTCAACAACTAATCTACCTGGAGACAGAGCGAACACTCACAGTAAGCAAATGTTAGTTTAAAAATACAAAGCACTTCAAGGATCGATCATGCAACAAGTCAGGTGACTACTGGGCAAGATTACGCAGTAGTGACTCTCATAACTGAGGGACTATGACCTAGAACTACAGATTGCGCAGTACCAGATGCTAGTGAGATGTGTTGCTGACTGGAATTGTGCAGAGCACAATCCAACTAGGTTGACTATGGACTGGAACTGCATAATGTGCAGTTCAGTCTAGCTTGATTGTTAGCTAGGACTACGCATTACGTAATCCTAGTGGGAAATATTGGGCACTGTCTCCCAGAACTGTGCAAAGCACAGCTGGAGGTCAGTGACAAACAACTCCTGCACAATTCCTGGAGGCAAGGGAGAGCCTTGAGATCTAGGAATGCATAATCCATGCCAAGGAAAGCAAGATCTGAGCCAAGGCAGCCCAGATCTACCCAAGGGCAACTTGAAAACGAGTAGATCTAAATGCATGAGCGAAGGATGGTGTAGATAGGAGTGAATGATGATGTATGCCATGAAAACTAATGTAGGATCAAATCAAATGAATGAAAAATGAAGTTGGTGGGGAGAGTCGTTGCAAGGGTGATTTTTAGTGCAAAAATAATGTTATGCATGCGACGGTTAAGAAAGACAATGAAAAACTCAAAAGAACACTTCTACAAGTTAAAACAAAGTAAAACGCCAATCGTCATTCAATGAAACATGAAAAACAATGCTCACACAAGCCAAGGAAATAAAAGCTATAGAAAAAGCAGAAAAAGACTTGAAAAGCAAAACTTACCTAAAAAAGTTGTGTCGACTGTGCCGAAAGTTCCTAGATGCCTTGGGAATGTTAGAGCTCCAAGATTGAATGTGTAGAATGAGCTTTGGGGCATTATTTAAATAGATTTGGTAGATTCAGGGTTTATGACGCACATGCCAAAAATCTAGGAAAAAGTGACAAGTGGTAAGAAGTTTCTAAAATCAACTTGAGTGTAACTCCCAATGCTAAATATAGATCCCTATTTTTTAGGGATGCTTTTTTGCTTCTTTATTTTTCCTTTTTTGGGAAAGGGTTGTCATGCATGCATGGAGAAATTGCATAGTTCTGGAGGGAACTAGGCAACTTGTCAGCACATACATTAGGCATCATCTCATGGAATGCTTCTACGCAATTCCTGGGCTGAGTGGCTCTGGATGCCTCTCATGCTCTACGTAATTTCCTAGCTGAAGACAAGCTATCAGCTAGGTCTGCGCAATTTCTAAGCTGAAGCCTAGTGTCAGGATGTTCTGCATAATTACTCTGAGTAAGGTTGTCTGTTAGACTGCTTTGCTCAATTCTGGAGAGCAAGGTAAGTTTCCCTCTAGGATTGCATAGTTTTCCAAGACAACACAAGAACCCGATGTAAACCAAGTCATGGGGTCAGCTTGTAGTTAGTCGGAAAACCAAGTAAGCTAACACAAGTTGCAAAGTCAACGATAAACTCGAATGAAACACAAGTACCTGAGCAATGCAAGACAAGTTGCTAAGAATTTGAGGAAAGAGGCTCCAAAACAAAGCGGAGGAAAATTTTGGAGTGTGGTTGTAGCCACTACAACATTGGTGACACACTGGTAGAACTCCAGCTCTCTGTATGGACCTTGTCTCGTGTAAATCGAGTCTAACTCCTCCATAAGTATTGTGTGATTCTTCAATCATCATAGCTTCTACACTAGCTTGTGTTAAAGATGTAGTTCCTGCCATTCTCTTGATCAGTCAGCACACATACCAAGCCAAGTCAACTGAGTTTTTTCAATTGGGGAAGAGGGGTATATTGATACACAAGTAATATAACTATCATAGTTTAGTTTCATCTCTGGAGTTGCTCCGCTGTCAGCAGGCCTAGACAGTGCCCGATAGAGTCATGCAAGAACACAAGCATCGCTCCACTGCTAGTGAGCTTGGTCAGTACCCTGTTGGAGTTACTTGCATCACCTCTCTGCACATGAATCCTTTCCTTCTTTCACCTTTATTTATTTTTTCATTTTTCATTTTTTTTTGGAGCACTGTGCATAGGCACTTATTTATTTCATGAGGCAGAAGAAGGATCCCGACTTATTGAGAGTAGAAGAGGTTGTTCCTTTAGAGAAGTATGTTATATATACCTCTGGCATACGTGTTAAGGTTTTCCCCCTCACCTTACTCTACTTGAATGAGTTAATAAGGGTTAACCGAATATAGAAAAACTGATTAGAGTAGGCGATACTAGTTAAAAGTGAAAGCGTTGTGTTTTCACCAAGACTCACTCTGAACAGAACATATTTTCCATCTGGGTATCATTGACTGAAGACAAAAATCTCTTCATAAAGAGAGAGGATAATAGATAACCAATTGTCTATATTTTTACAAGTCCTCTTGTACTTTACCTTGCTTGTCTCAAGAGCCAAACATGGTTTTATGTGAAGCTAAACCTATGGGTGCATAACAAGTAAACAAAAAAAACAAGTAAAGGACAGAAGTAAACGAAATAAAAAAAAATGAAATCAAAGCAAACAAGAAAGAAAACACTACTCCTACTCCTATGTTAAATAGTGCACAGGCCTACTCACGTAAAGTGATATTTCCAATGCAGTCACCGACACATTGGTTGACCCATGTTGGTGAAGGCATAGTCGACCAGAAAGATATTCAAGTAAACCATAACACAAGAAAGATAAGACAACAAAGACCAACATGCTCGAATTTTGAATGCATCCACATAAAAGAAAAGAGTAAAAGTGCAAGCCAAACATTTTGCATTCATACCATGGTGTTGCAACACACTGTACTCAGACAATGAGCATGTACACTCTTTTGACCGTGAAAAACGAGCAAACATGAAAAAGGAAGACAACTTTCGCTTACCAAGAGTGCTCGTTGTGTATGATTCCTTCAATGCATGAGTGATGGGATCATGTGATTATGGTGGAGGATGTGAAATTTGTGGATGATATTGATCTTCAATGCAAACATGAGAGTGATGAGGAGTATGGGGTGTTTCAACAAATTTCTGATTTGAAGTGGAACTTACCTCGGGACACCAAGGAACTGACATAACCATAAGCTCGAGTTGAAGTACCTTGAAAACTTGAAGGGTTTCCACTTAATCATCAAGTAGATCATCAAAGACCGATGGATTAGAAAAATCAACAACAAGTGAATCAACATCGTGATTGTAACACCCTCCTCCCACATCTGCCCAAACAACCGGCCAGCCGAGATAAACCTGCGATGAGAGGCTACTATGATATGATTCAACCTCCTAGTTGACCTTAAGGAAATGGAATCGATGGAAAGACAACACACAGACCTCCCTCGAGTGCTTCAGGGCCCCCAGGAGCTAATCAACCACTCTGGGTGCCCAACCCCTAAGTTAACCTTGCATTTAGATGAATTAAACCCAAAGTCACTCACATGAAAAGGCATGCATGTGACTGTAACCCAATAGTCACTCTCATAGGCCTAATTTCCAGTGACCAGAGACCCAAATTGTCAGTGCTATGCCAGTGACTCTGGGATTTGAGCCACTTTTTCAGGCCCAAAGCCCAGGTCATTGCCCAAAATTGAATCATCTCTTCAAATCAATAAAATAACATGGAAATGATAGCACTAAAGAAAATGCTTGTTCAATACCTTGACTGGACACCTACTAGCCATGACAGGCCTTTTATCAAACACTTAGTAAATATGAAACTTATAGGTGTAAATGACAGATCTAAGCATAGGGGTCTCATACTTATCTAAGATTCACTATGAAGCATTGCCTCCTTATCACATTAGCTTCCATTTCATCCATTAGGTCATAGATACATTTATCATTCAATAACAAGTAAGAACATGATGAGATCCACGCATGGTTGTTGTCATAAGACATATACATAACTATCATAATAGTAACAAAAATATCAATGAAATCATAACCATATACACCAGATATAATCCATCATAATACTTGTAGAGATACAAGGAGAAAAAACCTTTCATTAAATATGAAAAATACAAACCCGAGATGGGACTTCGATGTTCCACCTTACCATAGAATGGCTGAGCCAAATATCTCTTCTGTCATTCACCCACGTGCCATATTCCAAGCATGAATGTGGGATCTTATAGGAAAAATCAACCAAAACTCATCTAGGGCTTCCAAAGGCCATCCACCTTAACCCATCAAACAATGACTCCACCTCATGTTCGGACATCACAAAACCAACATCAGATCGGTCTCTATCCCAGCCTTCCAGGGATCCAGAGTGTTTTTTCCAACCCGACTCCAAGGACTAGTAACTCAACCCACAGCTTTTACCAGGCTCCAGAGCGTTTGTCCAACCAAGGCTACGGGACCAGTAACTCAACCCACCAAGGGCTCTAGAGCGTTTGTCCAACCAAGGCTACGAGACTATTAACTCAACCCAAGTTGTTACAAGGCTCCAGAGCGTTTGTCCAACCAAGGCTACGGGACTAGTGACTCAACCCAAGTCGTTACAAGGCTCCAGAGCGTTTGTCTAAGCAAGGCTTCTAGGAACTAATAGCTCAACCCAAGCTAAGGAAACATGAGAACCAACCAGAAAACAAAGAAAATAACCCACAACACCATATAATATATTTATATCGTACAATGTTAAATTATTTAATATATAACAACGCAATTTTCAAAAATATAATATTTGATACCTTATGGAAAGTTGAAGGATATACATTGTCCATGATAATGATAAGGCTAGGATGGGGCTAAAACCTCCATCTGACCCAACACCTAAACATCTTCTTATTGAGTTTTGCATGACAGAGGCTGTCGTCTTTTGCAGAAACCAGTGAAATATAATTCTACAGTTAGCCCAGCAACGTACAGGGAATTTATTGGAATTATTGGAGCAGTGCTAAGTCGTGCAGGAACCAGAGGCGAAGCCAAGTCTTCCACCCGTCGTGTCAAAAGCAACCTTCATCTGCTGCTGTTGGAAGTTCCTGATAATGTTAACACTGTTCGTTTGTGATTCCGGTGCGAATGCCAGGCACACCTGGGATCCGTCACTCGCAAGGGTTACCAAAATCCCGAGGGCGCTCACACTCACATCCGTGTTGTTCTGGAAATGAAAAGTTATAGTCAGAATCTGGACCTGGCCGTTGCCAGACAGGTCATAGCAGGTGTCGAGGAAATCATAGGGCTGCGCGCTCAAAACAATGGTAGGTTTTGAAACATCAGAGCCATCGGGGCGATTCTGAGAATCGCCCCGCCACCCTTGGTGGCAATTCTCAGAATCGCCCCGATGGCTCTGATGTTCATAAAATTATATTTATTTATCGCAGAAAATTAGTGTGCTTCTAAACCGAAATATATGGAGCAAGTTCATATATTGCATTATTGATATAGTTATGTTACCTACGAATAATCACGTTGTCTCCACCAAAATATATTGAGAAGTCATGATGTAATCGCATATTTTTGGTTTGATTTATTATATTTTTAATATAATTATGCTACTATTGAATATTTGTGTTGTGTCGACTTTACGGTGTATGTCTCCTAGTTTATGATGTTAATGTTTGAGAGTATTTTGATGGCATTATGCACATCCCATCTTCAATTGTTACTACACCACTAGTACACAAAACAACATATTTCACAACGCTAATGGTAAATATTTTAGCCGTGTAGTTCATGTACTACGTGGTATTCTGTTATGGTTTAGAAACAACCTAGTTCCCAAGGTAGACGATAAATATTTTATTGGTGCAATTCATGCACTAACTGGTATTCTCATTTGGTTTGAAAGTTGTTTTTTCAACCAAGGAAACTTTTTTTCGTTATTCCCATTTATATTTATACACCAGCAAATCTCTTTATATCGAATATACTAATTTTGGATTTCAATCTTTGATACATATAGACAAAAGGTGGAACTAGAACCATGGAGGACTAACCTTATCATTGAAACACTTTTATAAATTTAAAAAAGTCCAATAGAGCGTTACTCGGCCATGGTATTTTTTTGCTCTTTCATGTGACACTCCCACTGCCACTGTGTGCACAGAACCTCCCACCATCAAGCTCTACAAAACCAGGAATATTCAAGAAGGGCTCAAAACAATGGTAGGTTTTGAAAAATTAGAGCCATCGGAGCGATTTTGAGAATCGCCCCCGCCACCAGGGGTGGTGGGGCGATTCTCAAAATCGCCCCAATGGCTCTAATGTTCATAAAATTATACTTACACACAAAAAATCTCTTTAAACAAAATTAAAAACTCATGATATTCTATACAACGCTCTTAGCTTCGCCCCCCCATATCATTTAAATATCAAATATATGTGTATTTACATAGATGTTATAACTTCCTATATTCAGCTGGCAGTCTCAAATCATTTAAATACATCACAGATAGACTTCCGCACTATTCACCATGTGTCCACTGGCCCATTGGATCTGTTGCCGACAGATCCAACAACACAATGCATCATATATCACATCCTCGTCATTCAACTTATTGTAGTTAAAAATTTCTACCAAGACAACGTATTTTGCAAAATAAACCTATCCCGACTGATATCAAAGAAAGTTATAATTAAAACAATAGGATATGCTATAACCTTCTGTGAAAATGTCATGGTTATGCTATAACCAAAAGTTAGCTATCACAATAGGCATACTATAGCTACCACAACAAGATTTATCTTTTTCCCTTCATAAGCCTCTTTATTCCTTTGTCATCTCTTAATGTATCCAAATATGCCAAAAATAAGATTATCCATTATTTAAATTTGAATATTTGAAAGAGATCAATTGAGAAATATGCTTTAGATTCCTTTAATCTCTTTTATGTTAAACAAAAATAAAAATATCATACAATAGAAAAACATATTGATATTCATGTTACATTTTTGGATTTGAAGACTTTGGGAGCATGTCTCATAAGGCGTGGAGCTTATAAAATTACTAGATGATATCAAGGGAAAAACAATTTCCACCATAGTGTAAGGTTTAGAAGTTGAAGGCAACATATTACATAAAAAAAAGGTATTTGTTTCCATGAATGGTACTTCTTTTATGGTTGTTAATCAAACAAGATTTATCATTTTATTAAAAAAAACTTGTGCCAAATTTAATAAGTATTCATTGCATTGCTCATCAAGAAGACTTAGTAGCACTAAATGCTTTGAAAGGCATTAATGCTTAGTTATTGTTCATTACAAATTAGCAAGTAATGTAGATTAGGGTTCAATACTAAAATAAAATAAATAAACAACTTGTTGCACTACCAGAAATCATGGAGCTTTGACACTTTAATATCTTCAAATTCTTGGACTTAGATGGTTATTTTGGGGAATTGTGGAAAAATTTGTAGCATTATATAATTTTTTTGGAAACTGAAACAAATTAATAACTTGGAAATCAAAGTTAAATTTTGTGCTAAATTATGTAACGTTTAAACCTAATGAAATGAACGTTCAATTCATTTTTTTTGAAATAGCATAAAATACAATTTTATACATTTAAGATTACACATATATGCTTTATTAATGCATCAATTTTTAAAACACAGCCTCCAAACCTAGGCTAGATTCTAGTTCATAATTACATTCTCATTGGAGATGCATAAAAGGAAATAGTTATGCTTGTATTCTCAAACATATTATCATAATTTGATCGTGAGTTATAATTGTGAGTTTCTAGATTATTATTTTTAGCTAATAAAATCCACTTTCTTAGAGCATGAATAGGCCTAATGGTTAAGAGCATGTGTTTCCTCCTAAGAGGTCACAAGTTCAAAAACCAAAAGGGGTTAGAGTAGGTATGCCTTTGTAGACATAATAATCAAATCATTGCGTGGAGGTGGGTCTCTTGTCCCACAAACAAGGGGGTCTCATACACCAATTTGGTGTCTGGCTTGGCTATGACCTTAAAATTGGATAATAATAATAATTAGGATATAGATTGTTAGAAATTCATAATCTATAAGGGTGAAAGCATGGAGCTGGGTTACACTTTTTGGCAAGAGATGGCACGTTTGGGTGGAAAAAATGATTGCTCGATTGAGCCCTTTTTAAGCACTCAATCGAGCCGTTTGAGCACTTAAACAATGTAACCCAATGTTATTTAGGAGCTCGATTTAGCCATGTCTTTGTAGCAGTCAAATGAAGGAGATTGGGTTTTGGATTTATTTTCTGGCTCAGGTAAGTTTTATTATATGGAATTGAATTTCAATATGTTATTTATTAATTTATATGTCATTGTACTAATTTACTTCATTATTTCTTTTGTGCTTGATAATTAGGTACAACACTAACATGTTGCCTTCAAAAAGGAATAAATTGCATTGCCATTGAAAAAGATCCAATACAGTGCAATTTTATTTAGCAAAGAATTAATGCTCTTCAATTTCTTCCAGATGCAATGAAATAAATTGGGTTGAATAAAGGGGACTTTAGTGAATCACGTGTGGCGAAAAAGGCAAAGGAAAATGAGCAAAATGAAGCAGAAAATATTGTGGAAGAAGACAATGATGAAACTCCAGAGGATGAAGAGTTTGGATTACGTGACATTGTTGATTAAATTTAAGTTATGCTTGGAAATCAAGCTCATTTTTGGAAACTATTAATTAGTTATACTTGTAATGTTTTGACTTTGAAATTTTATGAGAAGAATAAGCACTCAATTAAGGTTGTTATGTGTTCAATATTTGTATTATGTGATTTTCGCATTCATTTTTATGTTAATCATTATTTTTTGAAAAAAACAGTGATTATTATTATTTTTTAACATGAAATTCATAAAAAAAACTATTATTTAACCATTTTTAGTTAAAATTTTCCTATAAAAATTGTGATTTTAACATGTCATCTCTAGCAAAAAATTACAAAAAATTATCAAAACATGTAGTTTTTTAGTTATATTTATGTTAAAAATGGTTTTTTTTGTCAATTGTTAAAAATTATTGTTTTTTAGAGACAATTATTTCATTTGGATTGAAATATTAATTAACGATGTATAAATATGTAGAATATCAAAAATTCAAAATATCAACCTTCTGCTTTAAATATGAAAACAATAAAAAACTCACTACAAAAAAAATAAAAAAAAATAAAAACAAGAAAATATGAAGAAGAAGACCACTCCAAAAATTATTAAAGTTAGAAAATAATTATTTACATTTCATTCATTAGAAAATTTAAAGTCAAAAAATAGGTCTTTTAAAAAAATGGCCTAATGCAGAATTATTACTTTTTTAAATCAGCATGAAAATCACTACCAGTCTAAAACGTAATGTACATAAAAAAATTTAAAGTGTCGAAAACTATGCTCTAAAAAATACGTGTGTTATGCATCACCCTTTTTCAAAATCGGGTCACTTTTTTGCTATCTCTACAAAACGAGTAACATTATCAGTTCCCGTCTCAAAGTTTACATTGTTTCCTACAATATCCTTTTTGTCTCTTCCAACCTTTGCTTCTCTCTTCTCTTTCGTTCTACTCTCCTTTCACATTGTCGCCTCTTTGCATCTATCTCAAAAGCTACTCTCTCAACAAGTTGATCTTCTTTGAACTTGTAGCTTTGGTTAGCCTCTACGCTCTTGACAATCTTCCTCTTACCTTTGTCTTGTGTCATTTTTTTGCTCACTATTGTTGTAATCGTTGCTTCCTGTGGTTTTGTTTCCTATAGTCTTGCTTTCCATTCTACAGCCATGCTCACCGGTTCATTGAGCCTAGAGGATTTATAGAAATACCTCCAAGGATCTTCCTCTAGCCAATGACATGCCCCATGCATCCATGGGTAGTACACCTTTGCACAGTGGTTTTGGCATATGCAGTGGGGATCATACAGATTGAAGCTCTTGGTGTCGAACCCAAACTTCTTCAAGTCCTCAGTCTCGACATCTACATCTTTCAAGGTATGGATCTTGTACAATCCAATCCGTAAAGGAAGAATAGGCCATGGTGCCTTCTTCCTCGTGTGCAGTCCTACTAATAATCTTGTGGAGATGTGGTATGCAACCTCTTGCATGACCAACTTGTCCATGGAAAACCTCAGTAGCTCATGCGAAGGATTCTCCGCGTTGAACATCCTGATGAAGGTGCCATCAGGTGAGGCATACCAATCTGTAATGTTAATAAATGCTTGCATCACTTCCTAAGACATGCAAGGTGGATCCTGTTCAAATATCATCCTGTATAGCGAGGTGGTGAAGTGGTCAGACAAATTCACCATAACTCCTCAGTAGCTGCACTCAGAGAGAAACTTGCGATAGAAGTTCAAAGCTTCCTCTGATGGTGTCCATGTCCAAACCATGCCAAGGAATTGCTATTTGGCACAGATTGCGTCAAGAAGGTACGCGAACATATAGAATCTTGCTTGTTCATCCTTAGGCAGATTTTGGGCATTAAACACATGCACTTTCAACTGAAGATCCAACACGTCCGACCAATTGAAATTCCTTCCTTCATTTTCCAACTAATCTAACATAACAACCCCACTCTACGGGAAGGTCTCTGTGCTCTCTTGACCATACAACCGACATGCAAATATGACCAGGAGTTGGTAAGCCTTCTTGATTGACTTCGTCTTGTAGACCTAGTTAGGTGTCGTCCTGAACTTCAATGGCTCTTTTACCCAACACTTCATGATATCTATAGAGTTTACACTTTTGTTGGGAGTGAAGAATAGTGCATCCATGTAGTTCACCGGTTGTGGCAAGTGATACATCTAATGATAGTTTTCCGACCTGAAGGTGGCAAGTTGTGTTCCACTGGTATTTATCAATTTCATTATCTCGGGATCGGTATGTGAGACAACCTAGTGAATGATATTCGCACACTGGAAGGCGGGGTACTTGTATGCAACCCTGTATAAGCCTAACTAGTGAATGTTGACATAGACTTGTCGATCTTCCTTGAAACTGCCTGCAAATATGTCCTTTATTTCTTGCCATGTGATCTTCATGTCCTTCTATAGGAACACTTGTGTGTATGCATAAATGGGCAAGTTCATTGGCACTTGTTAAACCACATCTCCAATGTTGTTATCTAAAGTGTCCTTTGATCCAGCATTCTTGGAAACCATGATTCTTGTACTGCTGAGAGATTGTTCAACAACTAATGTACCTAGACACAGAGTGGACACTCACTGCAAGAAAATGTCAATTAAAAACACAAAGCACTTCAAGGATCGATCGTGCAACAAGGCAGGTGACGATTGGGAAAGATTGTGCAGTAGTGACTCTCAGAGCTAAGGGACTGTCAGCTGGAACTGCGCATTGCACAATCCCAATGGGTAAGACTGGGCACTGTCTCCTAGAACTGCATAGAGCACAGCTGGAGGCAAGACAAAGCCTTGAGATCCAGGAATGCGCAGTGCATGCCGAGGAAAGCAAGATCTAAGCCAAGGCAGCCCAGATCTACCCAAGGGAAACTTGAAAATGAGTAGATCGGAATGCTTGAGAGAAGGATGGTGTAGATAGGAGTGAATGATCATGCATGTAATCAAAACCAATGCAGGAATGATTCAAATGGATGAAAAACAAAGCTGGTGGTGAGAGTCGCTGCAACGGCGACCGTTAGTGCAAAAACAATGTTATGCATGTGATGCTTAAGAAATACAATGCAAAAATTGAAACAACACTTCTACAAGTTAAAACAAACTAAAACTCTAGCAGTTGTTCAGTAAAACATGCAAAACAATGCTCACATAAGCCATGAAAATAAAAGCAACATAAAAAGTAGAAAAAGACTTGAAAATAAAAACTTACGCAAAAATGTTGTGTCGACTGTGCCAAAGGTTCCTAGATGCCTTGGGAATGCCAAAGCTTCAATATCAAATGTGTAGAATGAGCTCTAGGGCATTATTTAAATAGATTTGGTAGATTCTGGGTTTATGACGCGCATGCCAAAAATCTAGGAAAAAGCGACAAGTGGCGAGAAGTTTCTAAAATCAACTTGAATGTAACTCCCAATGCTAAAAATAGATCCCTATTTTTTAGGGATGATTTTTTATTTTTCAGGAAAAGGTAGCCATGCATGGATGGATAAATTGTGCAGTTCTAGAGGGAACCAGGCAACCTGCCGACACATGCATCGAGCAGCAGCTGATGGAATGATTCTGCGCAATTCCTGGGCTGAGTGGCTCTAGTTGCCTCTCATGCTTTGCACAATTTCCCGACTGATGACAAGTTGTCAGCTAGGTTTGCGCAATTTCTAAGCCAAAGCCCAGTGTCGGGATGTTCTACGCAATTACTCTTAGCAAGGTTGTCTACTGGACTGCTTTGTGCAATTCTGGAGAGCAAGGCAGGTTTCCCTCTAGGATTGCATAGTTTTCCAAGACAATGCAAGAACCAGATGTAAACCAAGTCACGGGATCAGCTTGTGGTTAGTCGGAAAAGAAAGTAAGCAAACACAAGTTGCAAAGTGAAAGATAAACTCGAATGAAACACATGTACCTGAGTAGTGCAAGACAAGTTGCTAAGGTTTTGAGGAGGGAGGCTCCAAAACAAAGCAGAGGCAAAATTTTCGAGGGTGGTTGTAACCGCTACAACACATCATTAAAGACAACAAATTATTTTTGAATGTTGGCACATACCAAACATTTGAAATCATTCTCTCTACAATTCTAGGGAAAAATATTTTCACAATATATTTTCCATGAGGTGTATGCATTGTATCATCAACCAAGAAGATTGAATTGAGCTTACGTTTCCTAAATGACATATATATATATATATATATATATATATATATATATATATATATATATCTATATATATCTATATATATATATATATATATAGATATATATATATATATATATATATATATATATATTTGAATGTAATGTGTTGCATGTCCTTGTATCCAATATCCAAGCATCTTCATAATCACCCTTGAAAGAGAAATTCAAGACCAAAGCACTTAATTCTATATATTGAAGAGTTGTGAACACGTATTCAAAATTATCATCCTCTTGATCATTTGCATATTGTGTCGAAGTTAAATGTTTCTTGAATTTTGATATCTTATCAGTTGGAGTTAGATAGTCTTCTGCATAATGACCAACTCTATTGCAATGTCAAGTAAACTCTATTGCAATGTCTACATACAACTTGACTTAAGTATCAATCTTGTCCATATTGTTAATTATGATTAGGAGGCCTCTCTGATTGACTTCCTTTGGAACTGTTTGACCCCTATTGAAAGTTACTTCTTCCTCTTCCTCTTTCTTGACTATGTCCTCTTCCTTGATTATTTTCTCTTCCATGACTTCTTTCCCTTCTGTGGCCTCTTTCTATTCCATGATTACTTTCTCTTCCTGACTTCAGCCTTATCCTCATCCTCATCCTCTATAAGACGATTTCTTTTGATTTCCTCATCCTTTGTTATTCACCTGAGTTCATCCTCCTCTTGAAATTTCAGTTGATAAATTACTTGAGCTTTTACCTATAAGGAAGACATCTTCACCTACATGTTTTATCTTTCCAAATGTTTTATAATTTTGAGCTAACATTTCACATAATTGATCAACTGATGTCTTGTCCAAATTTCATGTTAAATATAAAGTCTCCAAGAAATTATTATAAGAGGATGTTAATCCTACATTTAATATTTTTTTCCACCAGACTATCTTCTATAGGAGTAATTTTTTCCTTGATGATGTCTTGTCTTATGTTTTTAAGTCTTGAAATATATTCAAGTAGATATCCTCCTTTAGAAAAATTATATTGAAGCAACTTTAATTGAATATCCATCTGTTTTGTTTTAGGTTGTGTATTAAAGAGATCTTAGAAATTCTTGCAAGCATATAATGCATTCTCTATATGAACATTAATTTCTTCATTTACAGAGGATTTTATTAATTCCAAATCTTTTTCATCTTTGAGTTCCTACTTGGCTAGATAATTAGCATCAATGGGTTTATCAGGTTTTACATCACCGATGCATATGTATTTCCATAACTCATTATAAATTAGAGTGATTTCCATATGACATTTCCATGTTTTATAGTTCTTTGAACCTTCAATTTTTTCCATCTCGGAAAATAAATTAATTAGTTTTGATTTTGTGAATGCTTTGTTTGATGAGAAATATATGTGCAATAAATCAAGAAAGTATGCAAGTACTATGAAAAAAGAGGATGGAACATGCCACACACTCCGCTAAAAAAAAGGAATATTGGGGCTTGTCCTTGACCCTCGCATAATCTCTTGAAAAAGAAATCGATTGAGCTTTTCACTTGGCTCCAATCAATTATTTGAGAATTTTGATACAAATTGATTTTAAAGCTTTCAAAATTCTATTTATAAGCTTAATTATTTCTTCATAACTATTGAAGAAATAAAACTTACAATGATGCCCCGCCTTAAAGTAAACAATTTTTTAAATTATAAAACCAAGACATTAGTACCTATATTATTTATGAATATTATAGTATCTTGTAATCAATTTACACATCAAATTGGCTTCACTTTAATCCCTATAAACTCCACCATTGGTTATTCAAAAAAATAAGCTATTAGTTTTTTTTTAACAAAACAGCTATCTTTTATATCACAATAATCTGAATTTCATGGTTAGAACCATCTACAAGCTTCTATGACTTCTGCTGCTTCAAGGTTCCAGTACAACAACAACAAATTTTTCTTGCCTCTATAGGATATTTGCACTACTATTTTGCATCAAAACCTCCCATATATTTTACAAAATTGCCCCAAAAATAGTTCAAACTTCCAATACATACAGACATATTATTTAGGATGCCCTAGAGGGCTAGCTTCAATTTTTTTATCCACTGCTACTTGTCTTCCATGACACATTCCATCGCCAAGAAGCATATGAATTGTTGTCACTCCTAGAGACAGTCTCTAGGTTGATAGGAGACCAGTGCCTAGGACATCCTAATTAGTGTTGTCAAATTTGTCTTAAGGACTTGTAGCACCATAGTTTTGCATGTAATTCAAATAAGATTGATTTAGAACCATTCATAAAGATACAATGTATGAACCAACACACGCTCAGGAATACACAGGGAATGATCCTCAATCAATGGTGGCCAAATCAGATTGAGAGCTTGCAGCAAATCAGTTGTTAAGACAGATGTAATTGTAGAAGAAAATAGAGGAGAAATCCATCATACAAAGCTTAAACCTTAAGAATTATGTATATCTAGATTTAGAGAGAAACGAGAGAAAGGAAATGTTTATGGAATGCTAAGATACAGGGAGTGATTTTTAAAGACTTAATTTCAACATCCATACAGGCATTATCCATCAATAACTTGATCGAAATGAATCTGCATCTAATGAGAAATATATCTGGCAGCTACTTGACATGAAATCTAAGAAGAATATTCAACATATATAAAAATACAAAGGGAGATGAACATATTGCAATCCAATAAGTTGGAATCACCAAAAATCTCGCATTAATTTTCTAAGAAACATACATACATCGATATTCATAACATTGTCTTCATGAAACCAGGAAAAGGTCCTTTCCAAGAGTTCTTTCCAAGTGTTTCTTCACTATTTTTATAAGGAGAGGGGGATCTTGAGAAACAGTTACAAAATATCCCAGTTGAGCTTCAGTTGTCTGATTAACTAGTTGTCTCTGTGTGCGAAGGCTCTGCTGCCCAAATCATTACAACAAATTTGATTCCTTTCTTTAAATTCCTTTGAGTGCCTCCAATCAGACCACGTCTTTTACCACAATTTTCCTCTTTAGTTACTCGGTCGGTTCTCCTGTCGCTTTCCCCTTAACCGCTTTAATTCCCCACTTTTTAGAGCTAGGAGTGATCAACCGTGGTGGCCTTAGTGGTGTTCTGGATGCCATGTGCTGGCCCAATATCAAAGCCCCTCTCATCGGAAGTTTTTTAAACATCAACTATTCTAAAGTTCCGACGTCCTCAACCTTCGATATGTTGTCATCACTCCACGCGGCACCTCATGAGTGGTGACACGTGTCATATAGATTTGCCCCCTTAGGCCCCTCAAAATACCAAAATTTCCTACCATGTGTCATGGCATACCACCACATCATGCTAACATTAGATGCCACTATAACTTTATCGGAACCAATCGCATGCTGCCATGTGTCCCACTATAGGAGAGAGAAAAGGACTCGACAACCTTTGGTTTTGCAATGAATTCCTTTGTTAATAATTTATTGATGTTCCCTGATGATTTCCAATACTATTGGCACTTAATGATATCAAAACTTTTTGAAGGTTCTCACTTTAAGAAGTTCTGATTATGTGATACGTCAATGTTCCGGTGTGACGATGCTCCTCCAACTCCAATATAGCCTGCATCAATGTATCGGACCTATAATATTGCAATGCCCGATGTGTTGGACCTCTAATATTGTGATGCGCGATGTGATGGACCTCCAATATTGCGATATCCGATATTTTGGACCTCTGATATTGCGATCTTTGATTTTCCTTCCTTCCTAAGGCTTCAAATCCTTGAAAGTTTAGTACACCATATCTTTTGATCCATGAGTCCATTTTTGGACTTCCACATATCATTGGAAATCCTATTCAGAGCACTTTCCAATGGAGAGGGTTCGATGTAGGCTTTGAGTCCTTCTGCTACATGGAAGATGACTGCAAAATTCTCTACTCATTGACTTTTTGGACAGATGAAACATACCCACCATGATGTTCCTCCACATGAAGCCTGAAGCTACCATCGGAACCCTTCTAAGCCATGCATTTGTTGCAGAACACATTCTAATTTCTTTGCAATCTCGTTGACATCAGTGCTAACATTCACTCCAATTGGGGATAGTGCCTTGCTAACAACTTTTTGAGAACCTAAAGATTAGTGGCCTTCTATCCATTGGGTATGGAGTCATTTTATTCAATTACATAAAAACAACATAGAAACATAAAGAACTGAAAGTATTACTAATAATTTACAGTGGCTCACCAGTATGTACAATGGGTGAGAAATAGACCTCTTAATGCTGAAAGTAAAGCTTGAGGAATTTCCCATTTACAAGCAGCTCAAGCATTTCACCCTCCAAGTTTTCCACCAAGAAAGTATTGTTTCCCTTTGCCTCAGTAATATTAAAGGGTCCAAACCATAAGGGATCAAATTTGCCATGTTTCCCTTTGTCTTCTCTTCTTACATCCCACCTCAAAACTAGATCTCTTGGCTGGAGAGTATGTCCTTAGCCTTCTTATTGAATAAAAAAATCATTTTAGGCCAGTAGTTGATTAAATTATGGTTTACTTGCTCTATGTTCTCCTAGAGCTCCACTAGTTGATTTATCCTTTGAATCAAGGAGTTTGGTTCTTCTTCCACATCTTGTAATATTTTGGCAACCGACATGGTGAGATATATAGGGAATATAGTTGCTTTCCCATAGACCAATTTGAAAGGAGATTTCCCGATGGATCTTTTAGGAGTGACCATGTTAGTTCATAGGGAAAATTTTAGTTGGGAGTCCCAATTTCTCTAGCTTTTCTGTTAGAAAATTATATATTACAGAGCAATGGAACACAATAAATGTTGCAGAAATATAAACACAGAAAACACATAAAACAAGAGAGACACAGATATACGTGGTTCACCCAGTTTGGGCTACGTCCTCAGAGAAATAGCCAGTCCTTCTTTTTATATTATCCAGCAAACTGAAGAGATACAACCTACAACAGATCCGCTGTCATTCCCTCTTCGCTCTCAATCTCCTCTCTCTTCCTCACTCAGAATATAGATATCCTAGACGCAATACAATTCCCTCATATATAGTGAGGGGTTGCCTTCTAGGGCAGAAAACCCTAAATTAAACATAATTTCTACGATCAGATCTCCGCCTAATTAACGGCCCAAATTGACTACAAAATTACAACATTTTACAAGGCAATTTTACATCTATTCTTAGCTTCAGGGACGCTGCCCCCAATCCCCCCGCCAGGGGGGGCTCCCAAAGGTCACAACCGCCCCCCCCCCCCCCTAGACCCCCCTTACAGCGAATATTTTATGGGCAGCATTGCCACCCCATTACGAACTGGGGTCTAATGTGGTGATACCTTTGAATACAGAAGATAATCAGGCTCCACACCCAACAATCTCCCACTTGGAGACTGATTATAGCAACTCCACAGCTGCTTCATTTGCTGGACAATGACTCCACTTTGGACCTGTTTGTTTCTCATCTTCTTCATCATACTTGAAGACCAATTGAAACTGAGCAAATTCTTAGTTTCTCCCAAGTTACAACTTTTGTTAACATATCTGCAGGATTCTGGCTAGTGTGTATCTTTTCCAGGTTCAACTGTCCATCTTCCAATGCTCACCGTATGAAATGGTACTTGAGCTGTATATGTTTAGTCTTGGAATGAAATGCAGAGTTCTTTGCAAGATGTATGGCACTCTGGTTGTCACTGTATAACTTGCCCAACTCCTGCTTCTTACCTAATTCATCCAGAAATCTTTGTAACCAAATCATTTCTTTACTAGCCTCTGTAGCAGCAACATACTCTGCTTCTGTTCTTGAGAGTGCAACAACACTTTGCAGTTTTGAGACCCAATTGACAGTTGTTCCACCTACAGTAAACAAATACCCTGTTGCGCTCCTCCTGTTATCTCTATCACCCGCCATATCTGCATCAACATATCCCTGTAGAGCAATGTTTGAACCACCAAAGCATAATGCTTGATTTGTGGTACCTCTCAAATACCTGAGAATCCACTTCACTGCCATCCAATGTTCTTTTCCTGGATTGTTCACGTACCTACTTACAACTTCCACTACATGTGCAATATCAGGCCTTGTGCAAACCATTGCATACATTAAGCTTCCAACTGTTGATGCATATGGAACTTTAGACATATGAGCCATTTC
The DNA here is from genome assembly GCA_031772625.1 of Pinus tabuliformis. NCBI lineage: Eukaryota > Viridiplantae > Streptophyta > Pinopsida > Pinales > Pinaceae > Pinus > Pinus tabuliformis. The sequence goes on along the minus strand of CM062807.1, from coordinate 180,245,207 downwards.
TTCCTGAGTCATGGGACATTCCTCCTTACTTAATTTGAAATGACTAGCCAAAGGTATACTAACTGGTTTTTCATTCTGCATATTAAACCTTTTCAACACCTTTTCTATGTACTCACTTTGAGACAATGTTAATTTACAATTCTTCCTATCTCTAGTTATTCTCATACCAAGGATTTGTTTTGCAGCACCCAAATCCTTCATTGCAAATGAGTTTGCCAATTTTCTTTCGAGCACATTTATTTCCTGCATGTTAGAACCTGCAACAAGCATGTCATCTACATACAATAACAATATAATATAGTTGCCATCATTTTGCCTTTTGAGATAAACACAATGATCAGAGTGACATCTAGTATAACCTTGTTCAGACATAAACAAGTCAAATTTTAGATACCACTGCCTTGGAGCCTGTTTTAAGCCATACAAGCTCTTCTTCAACCTGCACATTAGTTTCTTCTTCCCTTTTACCTCATATCCTTGTGGCTGTTGCATATATATCTCTTCCTCCAAATCCCCATGGAGAAAGGTTGTATTTACATATAACTGCTCAAGATGCAAATATTCAGCTGCTACTAGACTTAAAATAGTTCTAATTGAAGTCATTTTAACAACAAGAGAAAATATCTCATCAAAGTCTATACCCTTTTTCTGTGCAAACCCTTTCACCACAAGTCTAGCTTTATACCTTTTTCTACCTCCATCTTCTTCCTTCAACTTGTAAACCCATTTATTCTGCAATGTCGTTTTACCTGCAGGCAACATGACTAAGTCCCAAGTCTGGTTATGTGCTAAGGATTCCATCTCTTCTTTCATGGCTTGCTCCCACTTATTCCTGGTTTCTACCTGCACTACTTCTTCATAACATTCTGGTTCACCAGAATCAGTCAACAATACATAATATAATGAAGGAGAGTATCGTTCAGGGGATCTACTTATCCTGGTAGATCTTCTAACACCACTTTCAGGTGTTTGAGGTGCTTCCTGCTGTTGTGGTTGTTGTTCTGGTTGTTGATCATTATGATTTTCAGGCACCATCACTTTTCCTGTGATCTCGTCAAGCACTGTGTATTCTCTGTTTTCTTTTTCCTATTTCTTTTCCTGCAGCTGATCCTTATACAAAACATTTTCATTGAATATGACATCTCTGCTCCTAATGATTTTGTGTTTTTCATAATCATAAAAGCGATCACCAAAATCATTAACACCATATCCAATAAAGGTACATTTCTTTGATTTTGCCTCAAGCGTTGTTCTATTTTCTTTATTAATGTGGATAAAGGCTTCACAATCAAAAGTCTTTAAAAAGGAGTAGTTTACCTTTTTACCTATCCATGCCTCCTTTGGAATACCACCATCCAAGGTACTTGAAGGCCCTCTGTTTATTAGATAAACAACAGTATCTACAGCATTTGCCCAAAATTATAAAGGCAATCCTGCATGAAATCTCATGCACCTTGCACACTCCATGATTGTCCTGTTCATCCATTCTGACACACCATTTTCTTATGGTGTTCCTGGAACTATCTTCTATCTACGAATTCCATTCTCTGAACAGTACCTATCAAACTCTTTGCTGCAATATTCACCTCCATTGTCTGATTTGAGACACTTCAACCTTTTTCCTATCTCATTTTCAACCAAAGTTTTCCATTTCTTGAAAGTATCAAATACATAAGATTTATTTCGAATACAATAAATCCAAGTTTTTCTGGTTGCATCATCAATAAAAGTAACATAGTAACGAGAGCCACCAAGAGATGATACCTGAGTAGGTCCCCATACATCTGTATGCACAAGCTCTAATTTTTCACTCTTCTTTTCTTTCCCAACTCTAAGGAATCCGACTCTCTTCTACTTTTCATAAACACAATTCTCATAGAATTTTAAATCAACATGCTTCAAACCTGGCAACACATTTCTTGAGTGAAGAATCTGGATCCCCTTCTCACTCATGTGCCCGAGCCTATGATGCCACAATGCCGTATCTTCTCTTGTAGAGGTTAAAGCATTAACAAAATTAGAAATACCATTGCATAAATACAATGTACCAACCTTTCCTCCTTTTGCTATTACCAGGGATCCTTTAGTTAACTTCCAGGTTTTATCTGTGAAAGTAGTTACAAAACCTTCACCTCCCAACTGCCCTGTTGAAATCAGATTTTTCTTCAAATCTAGAACATGCCTTACCTCCTTCAATAGCCACTGATTTCCATTTTGTTGTTTTATGAAAACTGTACCCATTCCAATGCTTTTATAGGGTTTATCATCACCCAATCGAACCTGTCCAAAATCTCCTTGAACATAATCATAAAAATGTTTCGTATCAGGTGTGGCATGGAATGAAGCCCCTGAATCTACCACCCAGGCATCAATACTATTTTCTAATGAAAGAATCAAAGCATATTGCAACACATCACCTGTTACATTTGCTTGATGATTATTTTCTTGCTACGCGTCTCCTTCTTTTCCCTTTCGAGACTTGCAGTGTTTCTTCAGGTGTCCTTTCTTCCCGCATTTCTAGCACACTATCCCCGATCTGGACTTGGATCTGCCTTTTCTTGACTTACTGCAATATACAGGGCTCTTTCCTCTTTCCATTTTTCTTCCCCTAGTCTTTGCAGTCAAAGCATTACCTGATGTCTCACCGGAGCTTTTCCGTCGCATTTCCTCGCTAAGGATTGCACCGACAACATCATCAAACTTTAAAGTACTAGATCCAGAGACAAATTTACTAATGGCCATAACTAAACCATTCCAACTTTCTGGAAATGAGCACAGAAATAACAGAGCCCTAACTTCATCATCAAAAGTTACCCCTACAGAACTTAACTGACTGGTAACTGTATTAAACTCATTTAAATGATCAGCAACAGATCCACCTTCTGACATCTTCATATTAAATAAACGCTTCATAAGAAATACCTTATTTGAGGCCGAGGTTTTTTCATATAGTTTGGCCAATGTCGACAGTAAACCCTATGTTGTTGTTTCCTTTGAAATATTAAACGCTCCCGATGCCGCTAGGCATAGCCGTATTGTTCCAAGTGCTTTTCAGTCAAGAATATCCCATTTTGTGTCTGTCATACTCATCGGCTTTTTGTCTTTCTACTCAATGGTTGTTACAGATCTCTCAAGTACAAATAATCTTCCATCTGCATCTTCCACAGCTGGTAGTTTTGGCCGTTAAATATTTCAACCCTAAACCTACCATCTTCCGCCATTGCTCCCACTCGAACCAGGAACCCTTCTCTCCTATGAGTTTACCAGACAAAAAAATGCCTTCGGCTCTAATACTAGTTGCTAGAAAATTATATATTACAGAGAAATGGAAGACATAAAATGTTGCAAAAATATAAACACAGAAAATGCATAAAACAAGAGAGACACAGATATATTTGGTTCACCTAGTTTGGGCTATGTCCACGAAGAAACAACCAGTCCTTATTTTTATATTATCTAGCAAATTGAAGAGATACAACCTACAATAGATCTGTTGTAATTCCCTCTTCGCTCTCAATCTCCTCTCTCTTCCTCACTCAGAATACAGATATCCTAGACGCAATACAATTCCCTCATATATAGTGAGGGGTTGCCTTCTAGGGCAAAAAACCCTAAATTAAACATAACTTCTACCGTCAGATTTCCGCCTAATGAACGACCCAGATTGACTACGAAATTACAACATTTTACAAGGAAATTTTACATCTATTCTTAGCTTCGGGGGTGTTGCCCCCGATCCCCCCGCCAGGGGGGGACTCCTAAAGGTCGCAACCGCCCCCCCGTGGACCCCCCTTGCAATGAATATTTTACGGGCGGCATTTCTGCCCCATTACAAACTGGGGTCTAATGCGGCTATACCTTTGAATACAGAAGATAATCAGGCTCCACACCCAAAACTTTCTGCAATTATTTTCTTCAGGATCCTTACTACCGTTATGCTGGAAGAATCAGCTAGTTTGTTTCCTTGTGGATAGTAGGTAGTAGAGTGGCAAACTATAATGTTGAATTTCTCACAAAAGCTGATAAATTTTGCAGACTTAAAAACCTAAGCATTATCAGTCACAATTTTCATAGGACACCCAAACCTAGCCAGGATATTTTCCTCCAAAAATTTTATGACCACAGTGTTAGTTGCATTTCGGGTTGGGATTGCTTCCACCCATTTTATGAGATAGTATGTGGTTGTGCGTATCCACTTATGTTGCCTGTTGGAAGGGGGTTGTATCTCTCCATTCTTTTTCCTGACAGGAACCAGGTTTTCCACCCACTCTAAGTACCTCAAGGGTACAATGATCTTGGTCTTAAGTAACTTCCTTACTTCCTGCTCAATGGATGGGAGTAAAAGGGGATTGATCCGTCTAAGTTTATGCTTATAAGGCTTCATTCCATTCTTTAAATGAATCTTATGTCGAATAAAATTTGTATCAAAATTCTTTAAATCATCATATGACCAAGCAAATACATATTTATAGGTTCTAAAGAGATTTAGGTAACTTTGTTTATATTGATGAGGAATCCCCTTCGACAACTTGATCATCTGGGGTTTGTCCTCCAAGCCAATGTTGCAATCCTCCACCTATTCATCGAATCCCTATTCAACAGGTTTTGACGCCACGTCATTTGATTTGAACGGTCTCTCCAAAGGAACTAGGCTATGGGGAATGGCATTTCCCTTGAGCTATAGATTTATGTGGCCTGCAATAGTTTCTTCCCAAGTAGTAGGTTGTTCCTCTATCACTTTTTCTTCTTCCTAGTCGATCATAGAATTGGAGAACTCCCCAATGACTTCCATAAAGTGCTTGATTTTTTCATCATCTTTGAACACCTACTAGTGTCTCACATTATCCGATACTGAGGGTCTATATCTAACTTCAACTTCATATTGAAGAAGTGGATTTTTTGGTGGCTTAAAATTACTGGAAGCTATAGCCAATGAGTCGGCCATTCGATTTCCTTCCCTGGGTAAGAATTGGACATTAAAATCTAGGAATAAATTGTCCATTAAATCCAAAACCTCATTTTTGTAGGCCCTTAGCCTGGGGTGCTTAGTCTAACATTGGTTCCTGATTTGCTTTACCACTAGTTCTGAGTCTCCAAACACAGTTAGGCATTCAATGTTCAAATTTCTTGCTACTTGCAGGCCCAACAGTAATGCCTCATACTCTGCCACATTATTGGTTGCCTCAAATTCCAATTTGAATGAGAGAGGGATCAAGATACCCTCAGGAGATATCAGCAGCACTCTTGCTCCATTACCTTCCTTAGAGTTAGCACCATAAAAATACAACTTCCAGTCTTTGCTACTATCTCTGAGTTACTGATGTAATTGGGTTGTAGGTTGTGCTTGTGTCTCTTCTAAAATAAATTCATCTTCTTCTTGCAGTAAGCAAGAGAGATCCCTTTCTTTCCGATATACAAGAGCATTATTTGGGAAATCAAGTTTCGTAACTGTTTTAACAAACCTTGATTCCCTATACAGTCTCCTGTCTTCTCCACCACAGATAGGGATGGTAGCATAGGTCAAATCCAGCTTAATGGAACCTCCAATATTTGATCCCCAAGATCTGGACAAAATCATGCCGAACCTTGCAGAGATATTAGCTACTACTGTGTCCATTACTACATTTTTCATTGGGATCTGGGCCAAAGTCACCACTAAGTCCTTTATCATTCCCAAGAATTTTAATCTCTTAGAGTCAAAAGAGTAGATATATTTGTATGGTATGGTTATCCACAAACCTAGTTGCTCCATTACTAACAGTGGCATCAAGTTATGAGAAGCACCTGAGTCCAACATGCAGTTATGGAGAAGGAGGTCATGTACTACTAGAGTAATGTAAAAAGGTGTTGTGGAGGGATCTTGTTCTTCAACATGGGGTCCAAAAAATACCATTGGCCTTTCTTTTTGGAGATTTAAACTATCATTTGGTTGGACTAAAGAGGATGGAAGCATGAATTTGAAAACTTGGGCCTTATAGGTGGGTTGTTTCAAGAGCTCAGTTAAAGGGACCAATATTTTGACTTTCTCAATCTCTTTTTGAAGATTAAAGATAGCAAGGACTACATCTATAGTGCCTACCTCTACTGGATCTTTTTCTTTTATCAATGTAAACTTTGAAACAGGAACTGATACTGTTACCTGTTTCGTAGAGATAGCAAAAAAGTGACCTGATTTTGAAAAGGGGTGATGCAGAACACACATGTTTTTTTTAGAGCATAGTTTTTGGCACTTCAATTTTTTTTTATGTACATTACGTTTTAGAATGGTAGTTATTTTCACGTTGATTTTAAAAAGTGAGTATTCTGCATCACACCCTTTTTTAAAAGACATGTTTTTTGGCTTTAAATTTTCTAATGTATAAAATGTAAATAATTATTTTTTAAATTTGATAATTTTTGAAGTGGTCGTTTTCTTCATATTTTCTTGTTTTTTATTTTGATTTTAATTTTTTTTTAGTGAGGTTTTTATTGTTTTGCATTTTTAAATTAGAAGATCGATATTTAGAATTTTCGATATTCTACATATTTATACATCCTTAATTAATTTTTCAATCCACATGAAATAATTGTTTCTAAAAAACAATATTTTTTAACAATGGACATAAAAATAATCATTTTTAACATAAATATAACTAAAAAACTATACGTTTTGATAATTTTTTGCTAGAATTGACATGTCAAAATCACAATTTTTATACGATAATTTTAACTAAAAATGGTTAAATAATAGTTTTTTTTATGAATTTCATGTCAAAAAAATAACAATAATCACTTTTTTTTCAAAAAATAATGATTAACTTAAAAATCAATGCAAAAATCACATATTACAAATATTGAATGTATAACAACCCTAATTGAGTGTTTATTTTTCTCATAAAATGTCAAAGTCAAAACATTGCAAAGCTTGATTTACAAACATAACTTAAATTTAATCAACAATGTCATGTAATCCAAACTCTTCGTCCTCTAGAGTTTCATCATTGTCTTCTTCCACAATATTTTCTATTTCCTTTTTCTCATTTTCCTCTTCTAATGGACCTTTGATGTCTGCGAATCTCCCAATGTATGTCTTTCCAAACATTCCATGTAATGGTGATTGGAGTTCCTTTGCCTTTTTTGCCACACGTGATTCACTAAAGTCCCCTTTCTTCAACCCAATTTCTTGCATTGCATATGGAAGAAATTGAAGAGCATTAATTCTTTGCTGAATGAAATTGCACTGTACTGGATCTTTTTCAATTGCAATGCAATTTCTTCCTTTTTGAAGGCAACATGATAGTGTTGTACCTAATTATCAAGCACAAAAGAAATAATGAACTAAATTAGTACAATGACATATTAATTAAAAAATAACATATTGAAATTCAATTCCATATAATAAAACTTACCTGAGCTAGAAAATAAATCCAGAACCCAATCTCCTTCATTTGAACAAATGTCCATAAGATAGTTAATCAATAAATGTGGTTTTTGATAAATGTTAACTATCTCTCCTTTTGCTTCTTTGTCTTTATATGTTAGTTTTCTCACAACAGCATCATAAGTCAGTATTTGGCTATGGCTCTTTCCGTCTACCCGATTAAAAATCATAGACATATGGCTATCATCTTTTGCCCAACTATCAATATGAATGAACTCACAATAATTTATAAATTGTTAATCTTCATTGTTAAGAAGATTTGACTTTTTCCTGTAACATGAAATAGTAAAAGTTCAATTAACTTGTACATAAATAATTTTTTCAACATTAATCAAATATACATTTTAAACGTCTTACCATGTAAGATGCATCCTTGAATTTGTTTTCCCCTTGAAGCTCGACAATATCATTGCTAATTGTGTGTCTGAATGAAATGTCACAAATCTCTATAATGGTGATGACGTGACTTCTACAAATCCCGCAACCACTTTACTAAGAGCTTGATAAGTATAAGGGTCACTATCATAGTCAATGTTTGGAATATTGAAACCATGGGGAATATCTGCAATGACTAGAGCATAATCCCTTTTAAGTATGAGTTTAGCAATGTCTTCACAGTCGCCTTGTATTACTTGATATTGAATAGTGTCTAACCCATTCCAAATGAAATGATTAAGAGTTGGATCAAGTTGAACATTCTTAATACGTTGCTTCCTCAGTCTTTTGATCTTTGTTTTTTCAATAAAGGTTTTGAAACTATCTGGCACTCCATTATCATCCTTCCTCATATTTTATAAAATAAACAAATATATGTGTTAGTTATAAATTAAAAATAGTACACAGGTGAATAAAAATTAATGTATAAATCAAGATACCTTTTTAAATGTAAGATAAAAAGCTTTTAATGTTAATGTAGAACTTGAATCTGGATAGTTGCGTACAACATCATCCCAACTATCTTCATTCAACAATCTAACCATTTGTTCTTGAATTTTCATGTAAACTTTGTGACTGCATAGATAAAGTAACAAAAAGTTAATAATGATATGTATAACAAATACTACTAAGAACAACATGTTTTATTTAAAATATAATTATAATCTAGAAATAAATAAAAATAATTCAACAAACTTACTTTTGAAATTCTTCAGACATTTCCTTCAATGATAATTCCCCTGACCTCACACGAGATAATATTGTTTTGACAATTTTTTCATCTTTCACTCCTTGCATCACCCTCCAAGGTGTGATAGTCATATCGTCTGGAAGTTGCTTCATTTCAGGAGCTGATTTACTATTTCCACATATCAATGGCTTAGACTTTTGGACCCTCTGGTTTTTTAATGGCAATGTCTTCCCACATGCTAAAAATCTCATTAATCAACTTCCAAACATCTCCAGTTCTAAATGCCAATTGGAAAATGTTATCAACACCTCTGAATAAATCACTATTTTTGTTTCCTTTTCCACCTTTTGAATTGGTTTTCTCTTCAATTTGATAGCCTATTTCCATATAACATTCCTTTCGGAAATCTGTAGTAACATTTATCTTATCCCCGCCACATTTTTCTTCAAATTCACTATGAATAAATCTAACCCTTTAGATGAAAGTCATAGACATCCTATATTCATTATCTAAATTATGATCCCATGCCACTAACTTTGCTTCTGTATCTGATAAACTAGCGTAAATGATACATTTCATTGTTTCAAAACGTGGGTTATTAGGATATTCCTCCATCAATTGTCTTTGAGCTTCTACAAAATGGTTCCCCCCAAGCACATAATAATTGTATTCAAAACATTTTGACTTATCAAATGCTTCTTTGTTGGGAACTTGAAGTGGATCAACAAGAAGCACATAACTAACCACATGAGCATATGGATTGTACCTCATCAATGTCTTCAAGTTGTGAACATGCAGATGATGTGGCTTTCTAACTTGATATTGACATTGTCCTTCACTTTCTTTATAGGTTTGCCTGACATTAAGCTGAAATGTACGACCACCATCAATTAAGTTTCTCTTTGTCAAATTCTCTCGAATGGCATTTTGTTTTGTTTTGATAATGCCATCCTCTAAATCAACTCCTGGTGTAATGATTTCTCTGCTTTCTTTTGAAGTTTCACTAGGTTCTTGACTGCTGGTAATGACTGCTACAAAATCTTCAACTTTACTTTTCTTGGTCATAACATTCCCAACAAATTTGTTCTTTGGCATTGTTACTTTTGGTCTTTTATGGCTCTTTTCAGTTCCAATGTCATCTTCAGTAATGGAAACATATGCTTCACTGTCAATTTCAACTTCATCGTCCTCAAAAGTAACTTGTTTACCCTTTCTAGATTTATCCACCAGAGGCCTTTTTTCTGATTCTTTGGATGTCGTTTTGTAGCATCATCAATTACTACATTTTGCTTGTTTTCCACATCTTCTTCTGACAGTAAGTAAAAACTGCTGACAACTTTCATGATATCATGTTCTATGAAATGAATGCCTCCCAACCTAATTGAACAACTTTCAACAAAATTCTGCCAAACAAAATATCATATGTCAATAAAAAACAAAGTTAAAAAATATAGCGAGACACTTTCAAGAATGCAAAATACAAATATAAATAACAATACTTACGATGTTTTGTGTCATCTCATTTACGATTTGTTTACACAACTTTGTAGATACCTCTCTTGTGTCATACAATGAATATGATAGTCGGTATTTAATCCTTTCATGTGACTTCGGAACTTTTGTAAGTATGTAGACAACTTCCGTTTCCGGTACCGAACACATATCTATGACTCTTCCCATCACCTCAAAAATTCCATTGTCATTTGGTATATCAATATATAGATATATATTCATATTTGTACTTTCTTTTTCTTTCACATACCAGATTCTTGTTGGAAATTTCACCTCTTTCGAATTCTTCCAGTCTGAAATCATCTTCTTGTCACTTGAGGCACTTGAAATATTTGTAGCCATGAGCTCAGATGGAGTTCGTTCACCAATGTTTCTTGAAGATACACCTTTAAGAGTCTTTGGTCCAGAAAGATTCACTGAAATTTTCTTTGATGCCATTTTCTTGAAAAATAGAAACATAAATCAGTAAATAATAAAAACATATTAACTTAAATTAACAACGAAAATATATCATAAATTTTTTATTTGTATGATCAAAATCGCCCCACCAACGCCGCCCCTCTCACCCACCTGCCCCGCGACCACCCTTCCACCTGCCCATGCCCCCTCCTTCACCCGCCTGCCCCGCGAACACCCTTCCACCTGCCCACGCCCCCTCCCTCACCCACCGCCCCTCGCATTCTAAAAGGGTATGCATTAACATTCTAGTGTAAAAAAAGTAAATCAAGAATAAAACATTCCAAAATTAACTATGTATATATTATATGAAAGTAATGAAAATAGTAAAATTCTTACATTTTATTATTTTTTTAGTCAAAACCTTCATAGATCTTTCTTGATTCTATATTCAATAAAAATGTAGAAGAATAAAAAATCATGTAAACATTTTTTAAACTTTACGCTCAAAATTATATTTACTTCTTGATATTTACAAAAACCAAAAATCTAATATTTTCAAATTTAAAACAATTTATTTTAATATTTCATTTAATATATGTCTGATTTTTTTAATAAGTACAAAAAAAAAATTATATGAAATGGTGCCCCACAGCACCCACCGGCGCCCTACCGCATCCCCCCCCGGGCACCCACACCCCACGGGCACCCACCCCCAACACCCCGCCGGGCACCCGCGCTCGCCCTCCTCCCCCCCGGGCACCGCACCCCAACCCCCCACTCCTTCCCTCCATCCCCCGGCTGGGCGCCTAACCCACCCACCCACCGACGCCCACTCCACGTGCCCCCCCCCCCCCCCCCCCCCCGAGCACTCCACCCCAACCCTTGACACCTCCCCCCACCCTGGCGCCCCACCTCACCCACCAGCACACCCCCCTCCCGGGCGCTCCACCACAACCCCCGGTGCCTCCCGGGCGCCTCACCCCACTCCACCCTACCCCACCCATCAGCACCCCCCCCCCCCCCCCCGAGCGCTTGCCCCCAGCCCCACTGAAACCCCACACCACCCTAACCCTCGGCGCCTTTCCTCCCTCCCTCCCCCTGCCCGAGCACTCCACCCCACCCACCGGCACCCCCCTGAGGCGCCCGCTCCCCGCCCCACCCAAACCCCGGCGCCCTCCCCCGGCCCGCGCCCTCCCCCCCGCGGGCGCCCCCACCCCACCCACCACCCCCCACCACCCCCCCCGCGGGCGTCCCACCCCAACCCCTAGCCCCCCTTCCTCCCTCCGCCGGTCCACGCCCCCTCCCTCCTCCCCTCCCTGCCCTCCCGCGGCCTCCTCCGCCGGGGTGGCACCTGCCTCGGCCGCACCACCCCGACAGCCTGCGCCCTCGCCCGGTAGGCGCCAAGGCGATTCCGAGAATCGCCCTGAGCCTGTCGGGCGGGGGCACGGGCCGCAGGAGGGAGAGGAGGGCTGGGAGGGAGGAAGGAGGGGGTGCGAGCAGGGGGAGGGAGGGGGGCCGAGGGAGGGAGGGAGGCCGATGGGTGGGGTGGAGCGCCGCGGGGGGAGGGCGGGTGGGGTAGGGCGCTGGTGGGTGGAGTGGGGCGCCGGTACGGGGGGTGCGGTGCCCGGGAGGGGGGGCGATGGGTGGGGTGGAGTGCCCGCGGGGGGGAGGGCGCGGGTCGAGGGAGGGAGGGAAGGCACCGGGGGTTTGGGTGGGGTGAGGGGAGGGCGCCCGGGTGAGGGGGGGTGCCGGTGGGTGGGGTGGGGTGGGGTGCCCAGGGGGGAGGGTTTGGGTGGGCCCCGGGGCAGGGGCCTTGGGGGGGGCCGGTGGGCGGGGTGTGGCGCCCGGGCGGGGGGAGGTGCCGGGGGATGGGGCGGGGCGCCCGGGCAGGGGGAGGTGCCGGAGCGGGGCGCCCGGGCAGGGGGAGGTGCCGGAGCGGGGCGCCCGGTTGGGGGGGGCGGCGTGGGTGCCTAGCCGGGGGAGGGAGGGAAGGCACCGGGGGTTGGGGTGGCGCGCCCGACAGGGGGGTGGCAGGTGGCGTGGGTGCCCAGGGGGGTTAGGGGGTCGGCGAGGGTGCCCGGGGGGGTTTGGCGGGGTGGGGGGCACTGATGGGGGGGGTGTGGGTGCCCGAGGGGACGGATGGGGTAGGGCGCCAGTGGGTGCTGTGGGGCGCCATTACATATAATTTTTTTTTGTACTTATTAAAAAAATCAGACATATATTAAATGAAATATTAAAATAAATTGTTTTAAATTTAGGGGGGGTTGGAGGTAGGGGGCGAGTTGAGCTGTGGCGCCCACCCTAGCAGCTCACCCACCCACTACGGGGGTTGGGCGATTCTGATAATCACCCAACCCCACGACATGCGGGCGAGCTGTTGGGCCGCTCCCACACCCCCTACCACGCCCTCACACCCCGCCCGCTCGCCTGACCTCCCCGCCCACCCCGTGACACCACGACGGCCCCCCACGGGTATTGGGCGATTGAGTTTGATCGGGTCCACCATGCTCATGACGGATGTAATTGTTATTTTGGCTCAGAAAAATTATTAATTTAAAAAATAAAAAAAATAAAAAATAAAAATAATTTTTTTTTTCATTAAACTAATTTAATATGAAAATTTTCAAGGAAAAAAATTTAACTTACCTTTCAATTGTGAGAATTCTTCGTTGAATATGTTGTTGATAGCGATGTAGCTACTCCACAAATTCATGAGTCTTTCAACGATTTTCAGAAAGCCTGGATGTGATGTGAGTAATAGTGATAATGAAATTTTAATATATAAGTGAAATTACGGAGATGTTTTACAGTACGGTTAATGTGGGATAATTTGTTTTAAAATATTATAAAGCGAATATTGTAGAATTGTTTTACAACGGATTGAATGTGAGATAATTTGTTTTAGAATATATTAAAAAAAAATCAATTGTTTAGTAAATATTATATGCTTTAACTATTAAAATAATTAATGTAGAAGTTATAGTTTACAATTTTAATTTTAATGATTTATTTCATAAAAAAAATATATATATATATAAATAATAATAATAATAATAATAATAAAAAATAAAAAAAATAAAAATAAAAATAAAAATAAAAATAAAAATAAAAAATAAAAAATAAAAAAAAAATAAAAAATTAGTTTACATTTTTCAATAAATTGTAGAACAAAATAATGAAAGTAAATAAATCTAACAAACTTTTTGGAAGGAAATATTTTCGCGAAAATTTTTGGAGGGAAATATTTTCGCGAAAATTTTTGGAGGGAAAATTTCATTCTTTAAGCTATATAATATCTTTAGGAGACTCTCCATTTGTATAATTCTACATCTTCTATTTGAAAGGGATGGATTGTTCTAATAGTGAAGTTTTAGTTTATACACCATCAACATCTTCATCGCGTAACAACCTTATTCATATTGATGAATATAGCAGGAATTCTTCCACTATGAATAGAAAGTCAATTCTTCCACTTAGTCCTGATTCTAAGGACTATGAGAGCAGCACTGATGAAAGAGGGGATGGAGAATTTCAAATAACTAAAGTCACAGATTCCACTTAGTCCTACTTCTAAGGACTATGAAAGCCGCAGTGATGAAGAGCATGATGGTGAAGTTCAAAAGAACGGAGTGTCACGATGTCCACTTAGTCCTATTTTTTATGACTATGAGAGCAACAGTTTTGAAGAGCATGATGGTGAAGTTCAAAAGAATGGAGTGTCACGGTGTCCACTTAGTCCTAATTCTGAGGACTATCAGAGTAGCAGTTTTGAAGAGCATGATGGAAAATTTCAAAAGAATGGAGTGTCACGGTGTCCACTTAGTCCTAATTCTAAGGACTATGAGAGCAGCAGTGATGAAGAGCGTGATAACAAATTTCAAAAGAATAGAGTGTCAAAATGTCCACTTAGTCCTAATTCTAAGGACTATGAGAGCAGTAGTGATGAAAAGCATGATGTTGAATTTCAAAAGTATGGAGTGTCACGGTGTCCAGTTAGTCCTAATTCTAAGGACTATGAGAGCAGTAGTGATGAAGAGTGGGATGATGAATTTCAAAAGATTGGAGTGTCACGGTGTCCACTTAGTCCTAATTCTGCGGACTATGAGAGAAATAGTTATGAAGAGCGTGATGATGAATTTCAAAAGAATGGAGTGTCACTGTGTCCACTTAGTCCTAATTCTAAGGACTATGAGAGCAACAGTGATGAAGGACAGGATGATGCACTTAGTCCTAATTCTAATGAGTATAAAGGTAGCAGTGACAAAGGACAGGATGTAGCATCTTCAATAAGCAAACAGTCACATTTTCGACGTAGTCCTAATTATATGGACTATGAGAGTAGCACTGACAATGCACATGAGGAAGAATATCCATTAAACATCGAGTCTGATTTTCCATTCAGCCCGAATTCTAAGGACTACGATAGTAGCACTAAAGAAGTAGAAGATGAAGAATACCCTCCAAGTCAATATTTGAAAAGTAGAGTTGATCATAGTGTGGATAACGTTCCTCTTAATGATGATGAAAATCCTTATACAAATGATGATCCAATGATGGAGATGTTGCCAAGAAATATTGTATCAAGGAGTAGGAGCAGACCTTTTCGTATCAATGCAAGTTGTTCTAGTTATACAAGGTGTAAAGCAGAATATCTGACGAGAAGAAGTTCTATCAGTGTTCTCATTTCAAGTGAATGTTGCCAAAAAGATTGCTTGAAACATATGGATTTCAAATTTGCATTAGAGAGTAGGAAGAGATATTTGTCAATGAATAAAAGCATGAAAAAATCATATTTAGTTGGGTGCATGCAATCTACATTGTCAGGTTATGATTATCATATTGGGACTTTATTTATCTGTAGAAAAGCTTTCAAAATTTTTCATTCGATTGGGAATTTTCATCTCTCGAGAATTCAAGAAAATTTGGAAAAGGATCCCACATTTTATTTAGAAGTGCGTCATAAAAGACAGTTTGGGCCATTATCAAATACTGCAATGTCATGGATGAAAGATTTCTTTTCAAAACATGGAGAGTGTATGCCAAATAGAGAGACAATACATATTCCAGATAATTTTTCAAGACGAGAAATCTACAACTTATACAAAGAATATGCAGAAGGTGCTGAGGGACATGGCCAGTTTATTACATATCAATGTTTTGTGAAAGTATGGAAGAAAGAATTCAACAATGTCTGTATTCCTAAGAAGACAAGGATGCGGATTTGCAATACATGTGCTTCTCTAAAATAAAAAAGGGACAAATGTGAAGGGTGAGAAAGAGGTAAGCATTCATAACTTTAACTTTTCAAATTGTATAGTCATCAACTATGAAAACATATTTCTTAATGAATTTCTTTTATGTTGTGTATATTTAATTGTCAAAGAACTTCAGGATCATCTCGAACAACAAACAAATGAAAGGAAGAAGTTGTACAAGCATCGAAAGAAGTGTTATGATAATCCAAATAAATATTTGGGTTTGATAATTGATGGTATGGACCGGAAGAAAACACTTTTACCACATTTTTTTTGCACACCCAAAAATTTACAGGAGGAAAATTTTATTCAGTTTCACTTGGTCGGTTGTATGGTCTTCAATGGGAAAATGTTTCCAAGGGTGTACTTCACGGCTCCAAATATTTATAATGATGCAAATCTGACCATAACCATAATTCATGATGTGATTTCTCATTGGTCTGGTTCTCTTCCTGAAGTTTTGTATCTACAATTGGACAACACTTGCCGTGAAAACAAAAATCAAGTTGTTTTTTGATATTTAAACATGCTTGTTGAATTGATAATTTTTCAAAAGGTAAAGGTTGGTTTCCTTCTTGTTGGGCACACTCATGACCATATTGGTCAGATGTTCAGTCGTTTTTCAGTCATATTGAGGAGGAAGCAAGTTGGGAGCTTGCCATCACTAAGTGAATGTCTTAAGAAATCATACATGCCAGAGCTTGCTTTTGATGTGTTGGAAGAAACTGTTGACATGCGAAGGTTTATTCTGGTATCATATGGTGAGGGGAAATGCATTGAACAACTTAATGACATTAGCCTCCAACATCAAGTTCATATCAAAAAAATTGATGGGAAAACACTAATATGGGGCAAGAAGTATTCAACTACTACAGAATGGGAACCATCATCAGGTTTTCAATTTTTGAAGTTCATTCCAGATCATCCAATATTTGCATCAAAAATATTGTTATTACAATCAGTTGGTGAAGTTCAGAATGCACGCAGAAAAAATAGAGATATAAATTATTCTGATTGCCTGGAAGAAATTAAAAAATGTATTAGATATACATATGAGTACTTTGACATTGCTGATTCAGTTTGGTGGGAGTCATTTTTCAATAATCATAGTGATATCATTTCAACAACAACAAATGAAGATATACCTTTGAAAAATCCATTTATTCGGCAACAAAATGTGTCAAATGAACATGAGGAAATAAACATTGTTGAACAGCAACAATCTCAAGGTATTATTAATTCTTCACAGGCAGAGGAAAGAGAGATGTATATTGGTTCCAGAAGATCTCGTGCACAACGTGAAGCCATGGAAGACCTTTACAGGGGTTCAGTACATGATATTAAAGAAGGTTGCATGATTGCAGTGCTAATAGATGAAGATCCTAATGGCTATCCATTCTGGGTTGCTAAAGTTATAAAGGTCTTTACAGAAAATGAGGATGTTACAAGTGTTGAAGTACATTGGTATGCCACAAATACACACCCATTAAATGGTGTGTATAAGCCAAAGATGGTAGTTGACAAAAAAAATGGCAGAAAGAGAAAAAGAAAGGGTACAAATATAAATCGCCGCCGCACAGACATATTAAAATTGGAGGATGTTGACATACTTGTTTATGACTTCAATTTAACAAAGAGAGGAACTCTTCGCTTCAAGACAATAGAGATTCTGAAAAGGTTGTTACTAGAAGGAACAGTGTTGAGATGGGAGTTTGTTGAAACCAGTCGTAGATCTAGAAGAATTTTGAAACCTGAAGTGTTGGGCATGCATGTGGACTCAGATGGGGCACTAGTTGATGAAAGAGAAGAATATGGAACATCTTCGTCAGCATCTAGTCACTCATATGAAGATGTGAATTCTGATGGTGTGCAAGAAAATATGAGTGATTTTGAATAATTGTTTAAGACAATTTATATAACTGATGTATGCATCATATCTTGAAATAAAATTAATGATTTCCATATGGTGTTAAATGAGAAGTTATGAGGCATTTTTATATTGTTGGATTATATGTCTTAATTATGATAATTTTTATTGTTTAAAATATCTACAATGCAATATTAAATTAGAGATATAATGTATGTTTGATTCAATATACAAATAATAACTTTTGAATTCATTTAGTGATGTAATTCGTTCATAATGTCATGGTTTTTAAATTTTATAGTTGAAAAAAATTCAATTTCTTTTGTATCTAACATGTTATGGTTGAAAACATGTTGAATTTATACTTAGGAAAGAAAAATGATATTCTACCAGAAACATTAATGTGTTTTTTTCCTCATAAACAACTTTGTTTGGCACATAAAAATTTGGTTTTACTAGCATTTTTTTAAAA
Organism: Pinus tabuliformis; assembly: GCA_031772625.1. Lineage (NCBI taxonomy): Eukaryota > Viridiplantae > Streptophyta > Pinopsida > Pinales > Pinaceae > Pinus > Pinus tabuliformis. The sequence goes on along the minus strand of CM062807.1, from coordinate 180,227,156 downwards.
GTTTGAAAATTGACCCTAAAAAAAAAAATCATTGTTCCAGTATCATCACTTTCGTTTTGAAGCTATATTTTGCATGAAAATTTCATACTAAATTTCGTAGTCGCTGCCATTTTTAAAACATGTTCAAAATTGACCCCTAAAAAATAAAATCATTGTTCCAGTATACACACTTTTCATTTTTAGCACTGTTTTTGATGGTTTTTCGGGGTTTTTTGGCCAGAGTTCTCGTTTTGAGTTTATAGTTCCCGTTTCAAAGTTTACATAGTTTTTTTCATGAGTGGGCCTAAAGGGGGGAGGTAACTTCTCTTCTTTGAAGACTTCGGGCTTATGGAAGTTTAGATCTAAGGACTCCTTTTTTTAAATAATTGGATTTGAAGGTCTCTTCTCTTTGTGAGTTGGCTTAGGAGGCTCTTGGGAGGAAGCGCCTTCATTTTGGTCTTTTCCCCTCGATCTCTTTCAAGATGACTGAAGATCATATTTCTTATGCAATTGAACCTGCATGAAATCAGCGAAATGATTGAAGTAATCATCAATCTCACCATCATTTAGCTTTGCATCAAGATTGTCCCCCTCTTCTTCATACGTTATAACTTCTTGTTCTACATCAGAGAAATAGGAATACAATTTCCCCTGAAATTCATTGGCATCTTGTATCTGCTCATCCGGATCATCTTTTGTATATAATGGAGGATGGATATGGTCTTGTTGTTCTTTTCTCTCTCTCTGTAATATCTGTAGGGGTGTCCTTCTGTATTGTGGATTGAAACCTTGATTAGTAGCCTGGGAATTATGTCGTGGAAGGGTTTTATTTTCTAACTCTAGTTTTATTAGTTTATTTGATAAGCTATTTATTAACTTATCCATTTCCTCCATTTTTTGTTCTTGGAATTCCCTTCCATGATCTGAGGAAGTTGCTTCTTCTTCCCCCTTTTCTTCTCTCCAGGGTCTATCTTGTTTCTTGACTTCCCAATTGATGTAAAATTTTATTCTACCTCGAGAGCATCAATTTGAATTTGGTCCAAGGTCCACAATTTCCTTTCTCCAAGTGTGAAATCGAACTCTAATTCGAAGGCTCCAGCAAAGACTACTCTGGCATCAGCCTCTGGAGGTTTGTCTCAATAGGTAAAATATTGTACAATCTATTGAACCTTTTTATAAACCCAAAGATATCCTCATCAGTTTTCTTCTTAATAGCATTGAACTCAGTAATAATATATCCATGATCTCTCTTCTCTCCCCATTTCTACATAAAAGAATTATCCATCTCTTCCCAAGTGGCAATGGAAGCATCCGACAAGGACTTGAACCATTTTCTAGCCTCCCCATCCAGAGATTGGAAAAAGAGTCTTAACAACACATCCAAGTTCTCAACGTTTAAATTTCTACAAAGGCATAGAAATATTCTATGTGTCTCTGTGTTGATGTGTCATCTTCTCCATTAAACCTGTGAAGGAGTGTGAGATAGTCCTGTGGCATAGCACTTAAAGGTTGAGGTAGGTCTAAGGGAGAATATTTCCTTAACAGGAAACCTAGAACAACCATCTGCAATAGAGGTGGTGGTGCTAGGTTTATTAGGGCTCTCTGATCTATGACTAGTGGTGAGATAGTCGACTAATTGTGGAATGAAAAATTGTTCACACTGTGAGTAGGGATTATCTTGAGGATATCCTTTTCCTCCTCAACTTCAGGGAGGGGAGGAAATGAGAAAGAAGGGGTGTTGACTGAAACTTCTTCTTCTTTGAATTCTAGGGAGGCTTTACTGAGTAGTGGACCAATTTCTGAAGGATATACCAAGACTCTAGGAGAAAAATCAGACCAGTGGATTATGGCAGTCTGCAAGCTGGATGAGGATGTTTCAGGAAATGAGGAGACAGTAGCATCAGTATTTGGGGGGTTTTTCCTTCCAAATCCTTCTGGATATTAGTCTTTTTGGATTAGATACAGATGGCATTCTTTGCTAAGAGGTATCTGAGCAGGTATGGGACCTCCTAAAAGCCAGGGTGATGAACTTATGATTTTACAGTGGAGTCGCCAAGGTGATAAATCTATAACCCACACATGTTTTCTCACCTTATTAAAGAGTTTATGAATGTCGTACTTAGGGTAAATTTTATCTAATCCGTTCCCCAGCAATGGTGCCAAAAATATGTTGTCACTCCTAGAGATAGTCTTTGGGTTGATAGGAGACCAGTGCTTAGGACATCCTAATTAGTGTTGTCAAATTTGTCTTAAGGACTTGTAGCACCATAGTTTTGCATGTAATTCAAATAATATTGAATCAGAACCATTCATAAATATACAATGTATGAACCAACACACATGCAAGAATACGCAGGAAGTGAACCTTGATAGGTGGTGGCCAAATCAGATTGAGAGCTTGCAGAAAATGAGTTGTTAAGACAGATGTAATTGTAGAAGACAGTAGAGGAGAAATCCATCATACATAACTTAAACCTTAATAATTTTGTATATCTGGATTTAGAGAGAAACGATATAAAGGAAATGTCTATGGAATGCTAAGATACATGGAGTGATTTTTAAAGACTTAATTTCAACATCCATACAAGAATTATCCATCAATAATTTGATCGAAATGAATTTGCATCTAATGAGAAATATGTCTAGCATCTACTTGATATGAAATCTTAGAATAATATTCAACATATTTGAAAACACGAAGGGAGATGAACATACTACAATCCAATAAGTTGGAACCAGCAAAAATTTCACATTAATTTTCTACGAAACATGCATACATCGAGATTCATAACGTTGTCTTCATGAAACCAGGAAAAGTTCATTTCCAAGAGTTCTTTCCAAAAAAATTGAACCTTATTTAATTGTTTCTTCCCTATTTTTATAAGGAGAGGGGGAGCTTAAGAAACAGTTATAAAATATCTCAGCCAAGCTGCACCTATCTGATCGACTAGTTGTCTCTGCATGTGAAGGCTTTGCTGCCCAAATCATTGTAACAAATTTGATTCCTTTTTTAAAATACATAAAATTAACAAAATAACAAAACGAAACAGCTGAATGATGGCTGAGAAACATATCTCCATGCCATTCCTGTGAGTGCCTCTGATCAGGCCATGTCTTTTACCATAATGTTCCTATTTAGTTACTCGACGGGTTCGTCTATCTCTTTCCCCTTAACTACTTGAATTAACCACTATTTAGAGCTAGGAGAAATCAACTGTGGTGGCCTTAGTGGTGTTTCAGATGCCATGTTCCAGCCCAATATCGGAGCCCCTCTCATCAGAAGTTTATCAAACACCATTTTTCTAAAGTTCTGACGTCCTCAACCTTTGATATGTTGACCTCTAATATGATGTCATCACTCCACGTGGCACTTCATGAGTGGTGACACATGTCATCCAAATTTTTCCCCTTAGGCCCCTCAAAATATCAAAATTTCCTTCCACATGTCGTATCATACTGACATGTCATGCTGACATCAGATGCCATTGTAGCTTTATTAGAACCAATTGTATGTTGTCATGTGTCCCACTAGAGGAGAGAAAAAGGACCCGTCAACCTTTGGTTTTGCAATGAAATCCTTCATTAATCCTTTATCAGCATTCCTCGACGCTTTCTAATACTATCATCACTTTATGATATCGCAACTTTTTGAAGGTTCTCACTTTAAGATGTTTTGATTCTACGATACGTCGATGTTCCAATGTGCCGATGCTCCTCTGTTAATTTTAGGTATGTTCTATGCTTAGAGAAATTTATTGCAATTTTCACAGTTAGCTCAATATCTTTTCAAATTAGCAATCACATCAGCATAATAGTAAATTGCATATAGAACATAAATATAAATCGCAGAAGACAATCCAAGACAAGAAGACACAAGATGTGGTGCTAGCGAAGGACAAACCTCAATGTGGGGAAACCCTTGATCAATTATTCTTATATATTCTTCAATAGTTCAGCAGAAAGAGAGAGAGAGATAGTACATTTACAACTGAAGTCAACACTTTGAATTATGTAAATAAGAGCATAAATTATCTCTAAGAAGATGATACATGAGGTAGTTGAGCTCAGTTGAAGACATGCTGCTTCAATTGATTCTCCAAGGTGACTCCATCGCCATGTTGCACCTAGCATTGTGTTGCACCATGCTGCACCCATCATCACTATGCTGCATCTCATCATGCTTCACTAATCATGACTGTACCCATCATTGTACTCCTGTGCTATGCTGAGCTATGCTATGCATTGCTGCTCTTATGTGCACTATGTTGCACTGTACAACATGTACTCACTGCATCTCCCATTTCTGTACCAATGTCGCACCATGTACCATTGCTTCACCATGAACCATTGTTGCACCAAGTATCATTGCTTCACCATGAACCATTGTTGCACCAAGTATCATTATTGTCCCAAGTACCATTGATGCACCATGTACTTGTCGTCCCATGTACCATGTTGTCCCAAGTACCATTGTTGCACCATGATTGATGCACCATGTACTTGTTGTTCCATGTACCATGTTGCTATGTCAAGCCACCAATTTCGCTCCCACAAACTGCCCAACAATCTAATTCAAACTGACCCAAAGAATGGATCCAACACACATCACAACTGTTGCTCCAAGTCTAAGTTACTACTATAATGTCTGTGACTGGTTAGGGCATATTTTCCTACTGTGATAACCCTTGATCAGCCACCAAAACAACCCTCCTTGACTGCGGCCTATTCTTGAAGAGGTGCTGGCACCCTTGGCTGTTGTCCTGCGCATCGATAGCCCCTAAACAGCTCCACGCTGCCCTCCAAAGAAAGTTAGGACCTACGCCCACCTACAGCATCATACGTTGCCCTTCCTTGCACCCAAGACACCTCCACACAGGCTGAACCAGCCTCTCCTTGCCTTGGCCCTTTAGGAAGTTGTCTTAGCCTCCCCTCACAGCAATTCAGCCCTCAAACATACCCTAGAAACAACCCTAAAACACCACGTTGTTCTATTCTTGTTTGCTGGTTAGGGCATCCTTAAAATAACGAGTTAGGGAGCCTCTTTACTGCAGTTAGGGTCACCCTTGGGACAGTGTATAGATGAGGGTAGTCTTCCTTAATAGCGTAGAGGGTTAGGGCATAACATGATTGTGTCTTCCTTTATAGGGCATCATCTAGGACTGTGTTTAGATTTCAAGCTTTAGGCTCCTTCCTTACTGCGTCTAGGGCTTCCTCCTCTTAGATTTCTCTTCCACTAAAACCCAAAACAAGTGGATAGAAATAAGAATGAAGTGTGCATTTAAATGACTATCAAGTCACCTCCTTTTATACTAAAACGTTAAGCACGTGTGGGGGTTATTTGGTTGATGTTCGACCTTGACAAATTGTCCCACAACACAAATAAATTCATATCTTCATGAATACTTATCGGAATCAGATGATATTTAGATCAATCCTACACCTCTCAGTGAGAGGGATCTAAGAAAAGTATCAGATGCCATAAATAAGATGAGCCACATGGATTTTGGCCCTAGTTTCCAATTTTAACACTCCCTCTCAACTAGGGAGAACTCCATCTGTTGATCCATTTGCCAGACTGTACTATCTTTGCCATGAGTGCCCTGCATTTCTCTGCTCTTCTCTTCTCTGTTGAACCATGAAAAAGAAGAATTGATCGAGAATCTTTCATACCATTCTCTGCTGACCCGAAGTGAGTCCCATATGAAGGGAGTGTGTCATACCACTCTTACTGATCCTAGATCAATGCCAAGAGAGAGTGAGTTATATCACTCTTACTGACCCCATGTTAGTTTCATTGATCCCAGATAAATATCACAAGGGAGTGTCTCAAACCACTCATACTGATCCTCAATCACTTTCATTGATCCTAGATCAATATCAAGAGAGTGTCTCAAACCACTCATACTGATCCCAGATTAGTTCCAAGAGAGAGTGAGCTATATCACTCTTACTGACCCAAAGTCAGTTCCAAATGATCCCAAACCAATGTAGGTCATCTTAGAATAGGGATTACGGTAGATACACGATGCATCCATCGGTACTACGATGGTCCCTAACCCCTTTTCCCTACTCATTGGCCAAATGAGAGGTACTTCCCATGAGTCCCAGACTGCATGGGTAGGATGCCTCAACAAGAGAACCACTCATCATGTCCATAAGTCACCATGAGGTATCACAAGGGAAGGCTGAACCATTCCCCCTGTACACAGCACACCACTAGGGGAGGATGAGTCACCCTATGGTCACTTGTCGCTCCAAGAAGTATCCCAAGCCCCCCGGAGCTCCTACAGCTCAATGCATGCATCATACAGGACCCTCATAAGAGGGTCTCTCAATGACTCCAAGTCATTCTGGAAAGTCACAATTTGACCTTTCCCCGCGGCTTCGACAGAATATCTACGACCTGCACATCAGTCCCAATGTGATGGAGCCTTCTTGCTCATCGATGAACCATATCCCAGATAAAGTGGTACCTGATGTCTATATGATGGAGAAATCATAGAATACGGGATTCCTCAATAATCGAATCCCCCTCTGGTTGACACAAAAGAACAAGGTGGTATCCATCATGTGTACAAACAACTCACTAAAGAGCTTCCACAACTAGGCAACTTCACATGAGGTCATACTCGTAGCTATGTATTCAATCCCACTGGTGCTCAAAGCAACCGTCTTCTGCTTCCTGATCATCCAGGATATCGAGCAGAACCCAAAGAGAACCAACACCTAGAAGTGCTATTGCGATCCTCCACACTTACTACCTAATCATCATCAAAATAATCATGCAGCTTCACATTTCCTGCAGTGTATCTCAATCCATGAGAAATTGTGCCCTGAATATATCTCAAATTATTCTTGGCACAAATCCAGTGAGGCTCAGCCATATATGAGCTCAACATGCTCACTGCAAACATATATCCGGATGAGAGTTCACCAAGAACATCAATGCTATAATGAGTTTATGAAACTCAGAGGCACTTCCCAAATCAGATTTGGCATCCCTACCACATAACTTCTGAAATTTAAGCTCCATCGAGGTAGTCACGAGCTTGCAGTTCACCATTCCATATCCAGAATCCAACTCCCTCTTACTTTTGAAAATGAGAGGGTTTGCACCTGTCAGAAAGAGGTCATCCTCAGAAGGTGCCAGTATGAGAGGACTATCATCCAAAACCTTCAAGCAATGGTTTGAATCGGCTTCACTCCTAGTGAATCTCAGCTTCATCAGATAGCTATCAATCCTCTCATATTAAGCCCCGGGTGTTTTGCTTCAAGCCATAGAGGGATTTCTTCCAACTGCATACATGAGATTCTCGATCATGAATCTTAAACCCCTCGGGTTGTTTCAAACCTGTGGACCTGCTACATGAGGGGAATGGTCCCCTTGTAAGATTTTCCTTTGGTACATCTCTGACATGTGCCTTCATGCTCTTCTGGAATTCAGGCATCCCTGTCACCATCTGACTCGCATTGGGTAGGGCCCCATAATAAAGCAAACCTCTAGTGCTATAGATGAGATGTGTCAACTGACATGGTCCCAAATGGACTTCCAACAACTTGATACAAATTTCCAATCTTGAACTCAAGGATAAAAGCATCTTGAAATTTTCATTTTCAAACATGTACCTTTCCATCGATGAATGCCACCCTGAAACCTTTCATTTCCATTGCCAAAATGGACACCAGGTTCTTCTTATGATCGAGTACATAAAAGAGATTCTTGTAAATGAATCGAGTTACCCTCATTCAATTGAGGGGTAACATTCCCTACACCCTTTCGGGATAGGTGGCATTGACTCCAAGTATAATCCCACGATTGTTTCCATCTCTACCAAATTAGAGAGAGCACCCTTCTATCTGATGAAGTGCCTTGAAGCACTAAAATCAATAAGCCAAATTCCCAAAGAGTCTAAAGGAGAGGGTCAATATAAGATAATGCTTCTTTATCTGATCAAGAACAACTTTTGATTCTTCATACCTAGGGTTCCTTGCTTTCTTTGAAGAGTCAGCCATTCCCTTGATGTCCTACATTACCTATAATTTCTCCGATCCCGGGAATGATTGCTATCATCATCAAGTGATGTGTCCCAACCATTCTGACACTCCTTCGCATAATGGCCAAACTTATTGTAATTAAGGCATCTGCTTTTCCTTCCACCCTTAGATTCAGACTTCTCATTGAAGTGATCTTTAGATAAGCCATCAGAAACTTTCGCTACACCATTCTGATAATACGCTTTGCTTCGACTTCACCCTTGGTGAATTTGAAGAGGGATGAGGAATTCATTTAGCCTTTTGTCCTTTCCAAACTATATTCGGTGATTGCTCTTTCACTCTTACTTGGGCTTTGTCTTCACCTCACCTCTGATACCATGTTAATTTTAGGTATGCTCTATGCTTAGAGAAAATTATTTCAATTTTCACAGTTAACTCAATATATTTTCATATTAGCAATCACATCAACATAATAGTAAATTGAATATAGAACATAAATATAAATCGTAGAAGACAAGCCAAGATAAGAGGACACAAGATGTGGTGCTAGCTAGGGACAAACCCCAATGTGGGCAACATATGATCAATTCTTCTTATATGTTCTTCAATAGTTCAACAGAGAGAGAGAGAGATAGTACATTTACAACAGAAGTCAACACTTTGACTTATCTAAATAAGAGCATAAATCATCTCTAAGAAGATGATACATGAGGTATATGAACTCAGTTGAAGACATGCTGCTTCAACTGATTCTCCAAGGTGACTCCATCACCATGCTACACCTATCATTGTGCTGCTCCTCATCATCATGTTGCACCTCACTGTGTTGCACCATGTTGCACCCATCATCACTATGTTGCATCTCATCATGCTTCACTAATCATGACTGTACCCATCACTGTATTGATGTACTATGTTGAGTTATGCTATGCATTGTTGCTCCTATGTGCACTATGCTGCATTGTACAACATGTACTCGTTGCAGCTCCCATTGTTGTACCAATGCTGCACCATGTACCATTGCTTCACCATGAACCATTTTTGCACCATGTACTTGTTGCACTAAGTATCATTGCTTCACCATGAACCATTGTTGCACCATGTACTTGTTTCACCAAGTATCATTTTTGTCCCAAGTACCATTGCTACACCATGATTGATGCACCATGTACTTTTTTACCATGTACCATGTTGTCCCAAGTACCATTGTTGCACCATGATTGTTGCACCATGTACTTGTTGTCCCATGTACCATGTTGTCCCAAGTACCATTGTTGCACCATGTACTTGTTGTCCCATGTACCATGCTGCTATGTCAAGCCACCAATTTGGCTCCCTCAGACTGCCCAACAATCTGATTCAAACTAACCCAAAGAATGGATCCAACACACATCACAACTGTTGCTCCAAGTCTGAGTTACTATTGTAATTTATGTGACTGGTTAGGACATATTTCCCTACTGTAATAACCCTTGATTAGCCACCAAAACATCCCTCCTTGATTGCAGCCTACTCTTGAAGAGGTGTTGGCACCCTTGGCTGTTGTCCTAGGAATAGATAGCCCCTAAACAGCTCCACGCTGCCCTCCAAATAAAGTTAGGACCTACAACCCACCTACAGCATCATACGCTACCCTTCCTTGCACCCAAGACACCTCCACGCAGGCTGAACTAGCCTTGCCTTTCCTTGGCCCTTGAAGGAGTTGTCTCGACCTCCCCTCATAGTAATTCAGCCCTCAAACATACCCTAGAAATAGCCCTAAAACACCGCGTTGTTTTGTCCCTCTTTGTTGGTTAGGGAATCCTTAAAATAGTGAGTTAGGGAGCCTCTTTACTGCGGTTAGGGTCACCCTTGGGACAGTATATATATGAGGGCAGTCTTCCTTGATAGCGTAGAGGGTTAGGGCATAACATGACTGTGTCTTCCTTGCTAGCGCATCATCTAGGACTGTGTTTAGACTTCAAGCTTCAGGCTCCCTCCTTACTGCGTCTAGGGCTTCCTCCTCTTAGACTTCTCTTCCATTAAAACCAAAAATAAGTAGAGAGAAATCAAGAGTGAAGTGTGTGTTGAAATCACTATCAAGTCACCTCCTTTTATACTAAAATGTTGAGCACATGTGGGATTTATTTGGTTGCTGGCCGTGTAGAAATTTTGAATAATTAAGTACTTATTCACAGAGATTATCCCGATTATACACTATTGCGGAATACATGCATAATACATAACCTCCTCTATGTTGATCATCAATTTAGCAGCATTAAAAACAATGAAACATCAATCGCATGCGCACATTAACACAGTATGTAACCCGGGGAAAGCATACAGCTGAAAACCCCACACTATCTGTATATTATAATGATTGATAACATGTAACAATACATAGTACAATACTCCTCACAAGTACTCAGTATTATCTCCACAACTAGCTCAGATCTGATCAATCACAGGTTCAAATCTCCTCCGCTGCTTTTCCTGCCTCCACTACACAATCCTGCAAGAGAATCACGTGAGCACAAGCTACAATTGCCTTGATATTGGCCCACACTGTGCAATACTCAGTGGCATTACTCAATCCCATGCATGTGCAAAATATCATGCACAACTGATAGTCACAACTCACCCTTTCACTTACCTCTAACACCTGTCTCTGTCGAACTGTCCATGCACTAAGTTAACTAATGTATTCTTTAGTTTCTTTATGAGTTAATAATTAGTGAATTAATTAATATTTAATTCACACAACTCATCACTAGTGTATTCTTTAGTTAGACTAAATACAACTAGTTCAACTAAGTCAAACTAAACACAACTCCATCAACTCCACATCCAACTCCACAGAACTCACATGCATGAGTTCTAACTGGAGTCCTTCATGCAATAGCTCAACTAACACATAAGAAACCACGTGATTCCTTCTGTCAGCTGCATGTGCCACATCCGTAGCTCGAACTGAAGTGCTCCAAGAGAATAAGAAAATGTTTAGAGTTCAAATATTACTAAGGGCTAATGATATTTGACTGTTTCTATTTTTAGCCTGGCAGTCTAAAAATAGACTCTGATCACTCCACTGTGAACCAAAAATAGAAGTCCATCTATTTTTCCCAACATGACCAATCATCCATAAACAACATCCTGCAACTCATAGACCATGATCCATATGTCTAAAAATAGACATAGTCTAAAAATAGACTTTGCGCCCAAAATAGCCTGCGGGCCCACTTAGTGAAGGTGACTCCTTTCCACTAAGCTCCATCATCTTGTTGCATTTTCAACAGGTCGACCTTGATGAATTGTCCCACAACACAAATAAATTCATATCTTCATGAATACTTATCGGAATCAGATGATCTTTAGATCAATCCTACACCTCTTGATGAGAGGGATCCAAGAAAAATATCAGCTGCCATAAATAAGATCACTCACATGGAGTTTGGCCCTAGTTTCCAATTTTAACATCCTCTATCCTCCGATATTGCATGCTCTAATGTATCAGACCTCCGATATTGTGATGCGTGATGTGTTGGACCTCCAATATTGCAATTTGTGATGTGTTGGAACTCCAATCTTGCAATCTTCGATATTTTGGACCTCTGATATTGTGATCTCTGATATTCCTTCCTTCCTAAGGCTTCAAATCCTTGAAACTTCAACAGACCATATCTTTTGATCCAATAATCCATTTTTGGACTTCCACATATCATTGGAAAGTCTGTTCAAAGAAATTTCCAATGGAGAGGGTATGATGTAGGCTTTGAGTCCTTCTTCTGCCTGGAAGATGACTACAAAATTCTTTGCTCATTAACTTTTTGGACAGATGAAACCACACCCACCATGATGATCCTCCACATGAAGCTTGCAGCTACCATAGGAATCCTTCTAAACCATGCATTTTTTGCAGCACACATTCTTGCCAGTCTGGTTGACATCAGTGCCAATACCAACGATGTTAGCTTTCTGAGAGTCGAGTCCCAAATCAAAGAAGCCATGCTTAGAGTTCAAAGTCTCTGTGTTCCTTGCAATTTCATTTGACTACACCTTAGCAAAAGGAGTTTTGTCTCTAGACCTGATAGTTTCCTTTCCATTTGAGTCTGCAACTATTCAAACTTTTTCTCCATGAGATTAAACCTTTCTTCCTTCACAGACTCTATGAGTTACAACCTTTTGACTGTAATTTCAGTCATTCCCATTATCACCTTGAACAACCTCTCCACTGATTGTTTCCATTGATTTGAGTTACCTTCTGGAACCTAGATCTCCATGGAAGCTATAAGAACAAGATTTAAGCACTAGCTACAAAGCCATTGAATTGAACACGAAGGATAATAAGGACATAAATGAATTTCGTAGGAACCATGCCTATTTAAAATTTATTCAGTGCTCCATCCTTGATGCTCCCTAAGGAAATACAATAATTCTAACCTTACATAAGTTCTCAAGTCAATTGCCTTTGTCATTCTGAACATCTTCAAGTAGAGGGAATGTTGCAGAGCATTTATAGATGAAGCTTCAAAGGAATTTGACTAGATCCCTAACCTTAGGCGTGATATCAATCCCCAATTATAATAATTCCTCCCTCCTTTCCATTTGTACGTAATACATTCACAACTAGATAAAGGATGATATGTGGTGAGCACACTCCTTCCACATAGATGGACATACGAGGTGATAGTTCCAGAGGAACGAAGCTCCATGTGGAAAGTAACATTTAATTCCTTTATTCCAACTACCACCATCTTATTTTGATGCATCAACTGACCCATTTTCACTAAGAGCATTAAATTTTCATGGAATTGGGGCAAAGTTCCTTACTCCATCATTTTTTTCTATAGTTCCTTGCTCAAGATTAGATCTTTTCTTAGCAAGATTGTCTGCCTCATCATTTAGGGATCTAAGAATATGATGCAGGGAGATCTCATCAATTTTTTTGCTTTATGTTTCTATCTTATGGACAACAGTATAGAAATGAGAGTTTCTTGTTGATGTTGCATTAGAGATCTACCTAATAACAATCATATAATCAACCAAAACATTTCTTTTAGTTATCCATTTGCCTATGATGATCTCCAAACCCTTCCACAAAGCCCAAAATTTAGCTTGGTTGTTTGTTTCTATTCCTAGGCCCCAAGAAAAGATATATACCATTTTTTCCTTAGGGAAATAAATGACCCCTCCCGCTCCATCTTCCCCTGGGTTTCCTCTTGACGCACCATAAAAAAACAAGAGAGTTGAAGATTATTTTCTTTTCAAAACTTGAAATTATTCAACACCCAATCTAAGTCAATAAAACTTATGCTAAGTTGAACAAGAAATGAAGCTAACAACATGATATGGAAGGACAAGAACTTTGATCCAACTCTTCTCAACTGCAGATAAATTTTTTCTAGTTGTTGCTTTGAGAACTCATGCTAAAATGGTTTCATATAGTAAACACTTCGATTTTAAAGATGCTCTGAGGGAGGATGGAGCCACTTCTTTAAAAATAGCTTTATTTCTTTCGAGCCAGATGGACCAGCATAAGAACTTTGGAAATGACACCAATACCCGACGAACCAAAGAAGAATTAAATTTATCACTTGGGATGTTTCTCTTCCATGCCTCAAAAATTTCTAACCAGTTTCCTGGAATAAAATTTACAAAATATACTTTCTTGAAAGTTGCTTTCCATACAGAGAGAGAAAAGGAAGATGATTGAAATAATTGTGGAATCGTTTCTTCTTCCAATTTACATAGAACACAATAAGATGCGCCATGGATATTTCTATGTCTAAGGTTTTCGGCTTTTAATACTTTCCCATGGGTCAACATCTAGCATAAATAATTGAGTTTAGGGAGGGCATCTAGGTGCCATATATTCTTCCAAATTTGCGTCAGGTTCAGGTGCAGAAGCTTTGTCAATAAGAATTTATAACCTTCTTTAACGGAGTAGTGGAGAGACTTACTTGGCTACCAAGATCGTGATCCAAGGTGTCTCAATCAATAGGAATGATTCCCTTTAAGGATGAGAGCAGAGAGACCCATTGAGAATGAATATGAGCTAGGAGATCTGGACAAACCCAACTATTCCATGCACCAGCATCATCCCAAGAAGAGATGTCCTTGAGTCTTTCGAAACCATTTCTACTCAACCACTCCACTAAATTGTTGACTTCGTTTTAGCTCGAGCTTAATATAGTCGAAGGAATGTTATCCTTCTAAAGATTAGTTCTCGCTCCATTTCCTATGTGTTATCCAATATTTTCTATTATAATAAGGGTCGCAATCTTGCACAACTTCCAAATCTTAGACCCCCCTCCAGACCACTAAATGTTTTAAGATATAAGCAATTTGATTTGTGGAAGCGTCTCTTTAAAAATACCACTTTCAACCATTCTTTGGAGTCTAATATCAATTGCCAAACAATTTTTGCTCCCAAAGCCAGATTCATATACACGGGATATTTTATATCCAAACCTCCAAATTCTTTTGGAAGGCAGACAATATTCCAATTTAACAAATGAAACTTCTTTTCATTAATTTTACCTCCCTATCATAAAAAAAAATTATGAGAATTGTACCAATTTGAGAGAGAATACTTTTGGTAGAAAGAAGGCTTGAATAGAGATATATTGGGAGATATTATAGTACAAATTTAATTAATATGATTTTTCCAACAAAATTTAACCAGATTGCTCCCTAACTTTGAATCTTCTTTTTAAGCTTATGAATAATTTCCTCCCAATCCTCCCTGAAGGATGCCCCTAGAGAAATTGGGACTACCAGAAGTTTGAAATACTTCCAATCTATTTTAACCGGAAAATTTAGGGTGGCTGTTATCTATTGCAGACTTGAATCTAGACAATTCAACCCATAGATTTGACTTTTTCTTGTATTCACTAGTCCTGTAGAGAGATTGAGATAGAGATATAGAATTTCTTTGAATTGATTGGCGATTATTTTAAAATCTCCTACAAGAATAATTGTATCATATGGAAACTAAGAGTAGTTTATTTCCTTGATGTTTCTAACTATATTAATTCCCGACAGATGACCATTTACTTTTTCCTTTTCTCGATTCATGCTTAAGATTTCAGCAACTATATTGTACAATAAAGGAGAGGGGGAGAACACTTGACAGAGACCTTTGGGGGCTTTGAATAAAGGAGTGGGCCTACCATTGATTAAAGGGGAAACACGAGGACCCAATACAAGCTTTGATCCAAGAAATAAATTGACCACAAAAAACCAAGCTTTTCAATAATAAGGAAGAGAAAGGAGTGACACACTCGATCAAAGGCATTTGTCACATCTAGCTTAATGATAAAACCAGGTTCTCCCGTCACCTTGCTTGAGTGGATAGCCTCATGAATGAGAATGACGTTATCCAATATATGTTTCTTCTAGAGAAATCCCCCTTGAATTTCAAAGATTATCCTCTGAAATATTGTATTTAAGTTGCCTGCAATGACCTTCATTAAAATTTTATATGAGGCATTGCGTAATGAAATGGGCAAAAAATGGGAGAAATTGACTAGATTGGATTCCTTTGGAATAAGAGCAAGAAAGGAAGAGTTTGTGCTCCCCCCGACCTTACACTTGTTTTTATACCAATTTAACACTTTGATCGAATACTTTTTTATCTCGAGCCAAAAATCCCTATAAAAACTAATAGGAAATCCATCTGGCCTAGGATCTTTATCTGGGTCCATTGGCCATATCACCTCCAATACCTCATTTTCATCAATTGCCTTTACTAATTGTTTATTTTCTAGCTCTGATATCTCAGGGAGGAAGGGGAGAGAGGAACTCTTGGGCCTTAGAATAATCCAAATCGCTTCTTGAAGAGTATAAATATTGGAAGTGGGAAAAAGCTTCAAGCTTAATTTCAGAAAAGGAGGTGAATTTATCCTTACCTTCTGTAGTGATTTCCCTTATTATGTTTCTTAGCTCCCTAGTTCTTGATTGCTTATGAAATAAGGTTTTATTTTTATCCCCTACCCTTAAGAAAATTATCCTAGATTTGAATCTCCAAAATTCCTCCTCCTTTCTGCTTTTCTGAAAGAGTTGAGAACTTAATCCATTTTCTTCCTTCACGTTCCATTCTTCTATTTCAATGTTTTCCATAATTGCCACATGTTTCTCCAAATATTTGTCTATATCTGCTTTCTTTTTTCCATGAGGAACATAGGTTTCCTTTTCCCATGAGAAAGATCATGCTTGATAGCATTCAATTTCAATTCCCAAACATAGGTTTGAGAGCCCATAATAGGAGAGTGCCAAGCCTATTTTATGATCTCTGCAACCCCTTCTTTTAACTAGTCAGGGTTAAATCTTTCCAAGCATATTTGTGAAGATATCTTAACCTCGTCTTCTTTTACCCCCTTTTCTCTCTTACAAAAAGAGTTGTATTAAAATCACCTCCTATTATAGATCCCCATTTCCAATGGTCCTCTTTGCGTGAAAGTAGGTTGTCCCAAAATTCTTCTTTTTCATGATATGTCACTAGAGCATAGATGCTCACTAACTTAAACCTCTCCTTGAATAATTTCTTTCTAGAGTAACTACAATCCACTGTGAGGTTTTCTGGAAATCAAAAATTGAAAAGGCTAAGTTGTCCCAAAAAATGTCGAGTCCTCTCGAGGCTCCCCTAAACCTCTTAGCAATGTTGCCACTATCTTTCCAAAAAACCTTGGCTGCTTTCATGAGCTAATTTTCCTCTAGTTATGTTTCTTGCACTAAGAGAATTGATGGCTTTTCTACTTTTACTAGGTATTTAACAGAAAGGGATTTTTTCGGGCCATCCAAACCCCTTATGTTCCAAGATAAGAGATTCATCATTTCTTTGAAGGAGATTGGGATTTATGGCCTCTAACCACTTGTCCTATTGATCCTTTGTTCCCTAAAGATTTTAATATATCTGAAATTTTGTTTTAGCTACCCAATTTCTTATTCAACACTACCTCATTTACTCTGATCTCGTTTTTGGAATGTCTACCCCTTTTCTTGACAATGCTTTCAGTCTCCTAGTTGCTTGCTTCATCATGCCCTCTGGGGATTTGAGACATATTTCTAGTGATTATTTTCCTAGGACCACCAAGAGGTAGATACGTACCTTTGGGAAAAGATTCCAACAAATGAATCTGGCACAAAACATGGCCTCTGTCAACCACATCTTGAGTTGCCTCATTTGATTCAACAACTTTTGGGGACTCCAAAATCTTTCCTTCTCCTTATGTTTCAGATTCATTCCCCTCCACAAGAGTAGAGGAATGAGAGTCATCTGGATCAACCAATTGATTCACCTATGGAGATCGCAAAGCCCCGAAAGGGTTATTAGAGGAGGAGGGAACATTATTTCCTTGAGGAACATTTGGTTTGTTTGCTACTTGGTTTTTTCTATTTCCTCCTTTCCTTTGA
Organism: Pinus tabuliformis; assembly: GCA_031772625.1. Lineage (NCBI taxonomy): Eukaryota > Viridiplantae > Streptophyta > Pinopsida > Pinales > Pinaceae > Pinus > Pinus tabuliformis. The sequence goes on along the minus strand of CM062807.1, from coordinate 180,209,789 downwards.
GACTACCATTGTTACTCGTAAGGGGTCGCTAATGCATCCCCCTTGCTAGACTAAGCGTTCTTGCATCCGCTTGCAAAATTCCCATGTTCATTAAAACCTCATCACTTGAAAGGGAGCTACTCATAATCCAAAACCTAGAAATGTTTCCATTCCCCCATTGTGAGCACAATTCCTACAGGGAGCCTTTTCTCCTAGTCGACCCCCACACATATCCTGACGCACACAAACTATCCTCATTGCTATGCTCTATCTATGTATTTTCCCACTCCATTTCCAATTTCCTTAAGATAATCATCACTCCATTAGGAAAAAGGGATCCGAGGGAGTTTCACCCAGACTGGAACAACATTTTGGATTTGTTTAGTGTGATCGAAATCAAAGGACCATCTATTCAGATACATTCCCCTGGCCCCAAAAAATAAGGGCCATTCTTTTAAATGACTTCTTTATCCTCCTTCACCTCGAATAGGAATGAAAACAATTCATTGCCACAAGAATGTATACCTAGACCTCCTTTCATCTTTACTTTCCAATTTTTCTCAGCCCACTACTCCATGGACTTAGGAGATGGCCACATGTCGATGAATTTTCCAATCAATGGGCAGTCAAAAAACACTAGAGTAGTTTAATGGATAATGGATGGAAGAGAAACAGAAGTGATTACTTCAGACGAATTCAGAGTTTAGATCCTTGGTCTTTTGCTTCTTCGGAAGAGATGCAATCAAGGCTTGAAAGGTCATCGCATTATCTAGCAGAGGGAGGAGCCCCCTCCAGGCAGGCCATGACTGAGCGCAGAAAGTAGAAATTAGGGGTTTACAGAGAAGCTAGGGTTTGTTTGCGGTGGGAGTGAGATTTTAAGATGCATTATAAATGAGCAATTAATTTTACCAAGGGATACAAACAGGATATAGAATTGGTTGAAGAGTAACTAGTCACCAAACCTCTTGATTAATATATGGATTCAAATACTAATTACTCTCCCAATAATTTGATTCAATTTTTTATCACCAAAAAATGATCACCTAGCCATTTCTAACTAGGTGGATCGAAATATACCATGTAAATTTAATCTTACCATAGTAAAATCGCTTTCACTGTGGAAAATAATTTAGTAAACCACTTTTATTAAATTATTTTCTGATTTAAATAAAAAAACCATGAGAATAATTAGATAAATCATTATTCATTTAATTGTCTCTATGAATAATTATTAAATCATTATTTAGATAATTATTCCTTGTCACCTTTGACTAAATCCATTAGGAATATTTAAATAAATGACTATTTATTTAATTTTCCTTTTTTTTAACGCTATGGTTCACGAACACTGGATGGCCATTACATCCACGATAAAATCTAGGCAAATCAACCCCGAAGGGAATCTTTTAAAGCCCATTGGCCAGGCTAGCAGGACCTAACCCCAAGGGCGTCGAGGAGAATTGACCCTGTGACCTCCCGTTCGGCGAGGCACTTAACAACGGGGACTCAACTAGTTGAGTTAACCCTTGGGGCTTATTTAATTTTTCTTACTTATGTTATTAGAATAATTATTAAATGACTATTTAATAATTATTTTGATTTCACACCTTTCTTAATTTTAGCGAAATAATTAATAAATCATTTTATTTGTTAATTATTTCTAAATAAAGGTATTTAACCATTTTAAATATATTTTCGCTCTGCAATAAATATAATAAAGTATTCCAAGTAGTTAGATATGAATTTGGTTAATATTATTTTATTATTCTCCATTTTCGAGATTAACTCAATACTTTGTTATAAATAGGAGGGTTTTTCATTCATTCTTTACCATGATCATAATCATCGTCAACATTATCATCTTTTTTCTTTGAGCTCCCATTTTGAGTTCTCTACTTTTGTCTAGGTTTTTCACATATTGAGAGAGAGAATCATTTTATGAAGCATCAAGGACATCAAAGGACCAATCCCACGAAGGGGGACTTACAGTCCCATCTGTAGATATCCTTCACTAGGTGCTATTAATAAAAGATTTATTCATTTGAAAAAGTCTTTCCAATTAGGTTATTATACTGGATATTTTATATTGTTGCTTTATGTTTTGGATCGTATCTACTTTTATTGTAGATTTTCTATTTGTGTTGTAGGTCTGAATCAACAGCAGTTATCAACTTGTTGTTATGGTTAGTTGTCACCTAGTGACTTAAGTGAAGTATTTTTGGTACACCTTCCAAGAAATTTCACACTAACATAGTTTACTGGATCTCCAAGATTCTTTAGTGGCAACCCCTTCATCATGGGAAGGTGCTGAAATGGAGGGCATGGTATCTGTTGTCGACACTAACAACAACGGTTCTATGTATTTTGAGGAGTTTCATGTGATTCTACAGTTAATATTTTTTGACTTGTTAGTAGATCCTTTCTTTCCTTGAATGACAGAGCTGAGATCGCCTTGAATTTGTGCAGGTTTACCTTTATCATCCACCTATTTGACCTCGAAATGAAACCCTTATGAAACGACGTTGTAAAGTCATTTCATGTCAGTAGATCCAAAGTTGAGGAAAGTCAATGAAAAACCAAAAAACCATGGAAACATGTAGGAAATGGTTCTAACAAATTACCAGAAACTAAGAACTTTTTTTCTTCAATGAAAATGCTCAAAAAATAAACTTGGTAATGTTGCCAATGGGAGCGAAGAATGAAATCCTTTGACCTATTAAGACCTCGTTGAGTTGTTCTGGTGTTAGAAATTAAATAACATATCAATAAAACATAGAAAATCATAAAACAATAGAGACACATAAATACGTGGTTCACCCAATCTAGGTTATGTCCACAGATAAACAACTAGTCCTTCCTTTTATATTATCCAGCAAACTAAAGGGATACAACCTACAAGAAATCTGTTGTAACTTCCTCTTTGATCCAAATTTAAATAGGAACGCAACAAATTATAGATATAACCATAAACACAGAGATGCAGCAAAAATAAAACTTCATTTCATTAATATCAAAGGACTGAAATATGCTTACATAAAGGATGGAAATAAACTAGCTCGGACGATGGTAAATTATCTCTGAGAAGAGATGTGGCAACTACATGCCTCTGAACTATGTTACAATGAGGCTTGAAGGCCTATTTATTATTTAGAAACAATGGAAAACCCCAAACATCCAAAAACCTAACCCTAAGAGATGAAACACCAAACTATGGGCCCTGTTGGGGTAAATTGGTACATCAACTTCCCGAGGTCGTAACTTTGGCATACACTCTCCGTTTGACCCACACAATACCTCATTAGAAAGATCTATCTAGGGACTACAACTATTAACATTAAATATTGAGTAAAAACCTCATATTTTCCAACTGTGATTTTCCAAAAAAAACGTCGTTTAGGGCCTCAAAACGGCTCCGAAAGTTCAGGACCTGAAAAACTGCCAAAAATAGTAAACTATGCTACAATTAAGGAAACTGACAAAAAATAAAAAAAATAAAAAATAAAAATAAAAAAAATAATAAAAAAAATAAAAAATAAAAAAACAACAATGGTGGGAGTCCAAATGGAATAGGCGGGTGGCCACCAATATCCACCTGGATCATTCCTCCCCCATTAGGAAGCGATGGTCCCCATTATGTTGAGTTTCTCCATGATATGAGGAAACTTCTGTTGAACTTGACCCCTAGTGAGGCATTTGCCCTAGTGAAGGAGTTGGCCTGCTTTGACAACTCAATATAGTTGGATCCTTTGTTGTCGGTGTTCTTGATCTGTGTGTCCATGATCTAATCAGTTGTGGCTTGTTCCATGCAGTCTTGGTTTAACTATATTGGTGTGAGTTGTTTTGCAATGTCGGATGTGTCCAACAATGGTGTAAAGTAGGGCCGAAGGCAATCAACATTGAACACTGGGTGCAGACCAAGGAATGGTGGAATACTAAGCTCGAAGGCATTGTCCCCTATTGCCTTGGTGATGGAGTATGGCCCATATCAGAGTGAGCGAAGCTTGTGGTGGGGCCCAACGAGGCACTCCTTCTGCAAATATAGCCAAACTTTGTTGCCCACCTTAAACTTGTGTGGCACCCAATGGTGATCATGTCGCTGCTTGTACTTAGAATTGGCTCTGTCCAATATGTCATGGACCTATTGACAGATGTGTTGAATGTTATCAATGAAGTTGTTTTCCTTGTTGGCTTCGAACTGGACATGAGTTGAATCTTCCTTAGTAGATACAAATGGTATGACCAAATCAATGGGACACAGTGGCTTGAATCCCATGCCCACCTGAAAAGGGTTGTGGCCAGTCGAGCTGTGGAGAGCCCGGTTATAGTTGTGTTGGACATAGGGAAGGCTCTCATCCCATGTGCATGGATGATTTGAGTTGCAATACAACTGTGGGAACCCAAAGTGTACTCACACTCGTTTAAAGAAGAGTTTAGCAGTGGATTATGTTGTGATATTCTTCTTGCAGGCTGCCATAATGGCCATCTTCGAGAATTTTTTGACTACCACAAAAACATAGTCGTTTCCATGCTTAGTAGAAGAAAGGCCTAACATGTAATCTATGGATATGGATTCCCAAGGTCGACTAGGGGTAGGTAGTGGAGTATAGAGGCCTTGCTTCTTGATGGTCAGTTTGAAAATGGCACAGGCAGTGCAGGATCTAATGTACTTCCTGACATCATGTCGAAGATTCAGCCAATAGAAATACTTCTGCATTATTGCCACTATTTTCTCAACCCCAAAATGCCCAGTGCCCAACTGTAGTGCACTTCCCAAATCATTTCAAACGCTCGCTTGAAGGAACACAAACATATCCTAGGTGGCATAACAGTGCATCCTAGAGGTGAAATCTGGAACTTGTTGACCCTCCAAGAGTGTCTAGTTTGTGTGGCAAATTCTGGGTTGCTTTTGTAGAGAACTAGCCAATTAGAAGTCTTGTGCCCACAAGAGTTGAGCATAGTGGTTAACACCATGATCAGTGGTCGACTGAGGCAATCTTCAACATTATCTATGCTTCCCTTCTTGTACTCGATATTCAAATGGAACTATTGCATGTATGTGGAACACTTCTGATGGCGATAATTCTACAACTTCCTTTGTGTCTGTATGAACTGTAGGGATCGGTGGTCTGTGTTGATGATCGTTTCCTTCCCCAAAATGTAATGCTTCCATTTTCGGAAGGCCTACATAATGGAATACATCTCTTTGCCATGAGTGGGATACTTATGGACTGTGTCTGAAAGTGTCTCACTGTGATATGCCACTGGATTCCCCTGTTGAGTAAGGACTACCCCAATAGCATAGTCAGAGGCATCTGTCTCAATATCAAGTGGTTGTTGCAAGTTTGGTAATGTGAGCATTGTTGCAAAGCAGAGGTGATGTTTCAACTCTATGAATTCCTTCTATTGAGATTCAAACCAAAAGAATTTTTCTTTCACTCCTCCCTTGGTGACTTGACTCAAGGGCCAAGTGATATGAGAGAACCCCAACATGAACCTACGGTAGAAATTGCCAAGACCTAGAAAGATGTGGAGCTCTGTCAGAGTGGTTGGGTTGGCCAATACCGAATGACTTGGATCTTGGCTAGGTCCACATGCACCCCCCTTTCATCAATAATGTATCCCAGATACTGAACCTGGGTCATGCCAAAAGTGCATTTATCCAAATTGGAACACAGCTTGTGTTGCCGCAGTGTTTGGAGAAATTGTCAGATGTGGTGGAGGTGCTCTTCCCAACTCTGGCTAAAGGTCAGGATGTCATCCAAGTATACCTCTGCAAATGAGTTGGTGAATGGCCACAAGATGTCATCCATTAGCCTCATGAATGTTGCAGGATCATTCGTCAACTTGAAAGTCATAACCAACCATTCGAAAAGGCCCTCCTTGACTTTGAAGGCAGTCTTCCATGCATCAGAGGGTTCGATTAGTACTTGGTGATATCCAAACTTCAATTTTTTCTTGCTAAAATATTTTCCCCCTTGAGTTGGTCCAGAAGGTCATCAATCAATGGGATCGGGTACCTATTCCGAACAATGATCTTTTTCAGCGCTCGATAGTCAATACAGAGTCTCCAAGTCCCATCCTTCTTCTATACCAACATGATCGGGCTCGCACAAGGTGATGAACTCGTCCAGATGTGACCTTTATACATCAGATCCTAAATCTGCCTCTTGATTTTGGCATTCTCTAGAACATAGCATCAACAGATTGGTCCATTGGGAAATGATGCCCCCGGGTTTAGATCGATGTAGTACTTGACCTGACAATGCAGAGGCACCTCTGTGGAGGAGGTGATGATGTCCTCATACTCCTCCTTGACCTTGTCCATCTATTGTTGTCATGCAGAGGGGCCCTGTCTAGAGGTCATGGCCACCGTCTTCTTCTTTCCCTGTGGGCATATCATTAGGAAAACAAAATTCCCAGTTTTGGAAATGAGCTTACTACATTGTTTTGTAGTAACCAAAGAGATGGCAGTAAGCGGTGCTACCTCTAGTATCTTGTAAAACTTATTTCCCAAGGTAACAATAACATTGAGACGCCTTGACTCATACACAGCCTGTCGCTTCCACAAGTATGGTTGGCCTAATAATACATCACAAACATCAAGAGGAGCAACGTCACATAATACCTCATCCGTGAAGGGCTTGATGTTGTATGAAGGCGGCACTGCTGGCTGACGCGAAGATCTCGTCCTTGGTGAAGCCACCCGATGGTGTACGGTTGTGGGTGTGTTGTGGTTAGTAAGCCCAACCACCTCATGACCTCTGCTGAAATGAGGTTCTTTTGGCTCCCACTGTCGAAAACGAATTGTAGCGGGGAACCCTTTACCCACATCTGGGAGTGGAAGAGGTGCTCCTCCTCCTCTGGATCTTTGGGTTCCTCCTTCTGGATCTTCGTGGTGGCAATGGTGGCGTTGGGCTCTACATCAATAATCTGCTTCCCTTTTTCATTCCCTTTGTCAGGTTCTGACTCAAAGTCGGAACATGCATCTGATTTAAAAGCCTTTAGCCCGACCATCAGTGAATTCTTGGCCCAACACTCACGTGTGTTGTGAGTGGAGCTCTTATGGAACTCACACCACTTTCCCATGTCCTTCTTCAGCTTCACGGTGTTGTTCTTTGCTTGTGGCTTTGGCGGGCTATCTTGGACCGCCCCGCCTTGGCTTTGTCCTTTGTTCTGCGGTTTAGGGGCACCTTTCCCTTACTTTAGATTCGCAAATCCAAAGTCTCATTTCTTTTGTTTAAGCTTCTGCTCAATATTGACAGTGTATCAGTACGTTGTGCCAAGTGAAGACATGTCCAAGAGATACCCAACTTCGTGCAAAGGGTATGAAAAACATTGGTAAACTATGGCACATCTTGGTCCCTTCCCTGCCACAGCGTGTTCCACTTAATGTATTTATCCTCATAGCTCCCAATGGGGTATTACTACTCCTTGATGGCATCCTGAAATGAATTCCAAGTGGGTGCGGTTGAAAACAGTGAGGATGTACTTTCATCCTTCTACACATTGTAGGTTTCCCACCAGTCCTTGACGTGGGGGCGGCTTTGAGAAGAGAAAAAGTGATATTTTCCCGGATGGAAAAATCATGAACAGAAAAATACCCTTCTATTAGATTTAACCATTTATCTATGGCGTTTTCATTTATTTGGCCCTCAAATATGGGAATTTCAAAGTTTACTTGTACCTTAAAAGGAGTGGCGCCTCCAGAGTGACTGCTAGATGTGGATGTGCATCCACTGAGCAATCGTTTAAGGATATGGGCAAAGTTATCCATCATCGCATTCCTTTGTCTCTCGAGGGCCTCCTCAAGCAATATTTTGATAAGATCTCTTGCTCCCTCATCTTTCTTTTCTTCCCCCATGGGCGACCATCGGGGTTTGTGAGGCTTATCTTGCAAAGGTTCAACCAGATTGAGCCCTAACTCCTTATACCCTGACCTCATTGGGGACATGCAAAGAAGGATTAAGAAAGAGAAGACCGCTCTGATACCACTGATCTGAATTTAAACAAGAACGCAACAAATTATAGATATAACCATAAACACAGAGATGAAACAGTTAAAACTTCATTTCATTAATATCAAAGAACTGAAATATGCTTACATACAGAATGGAAATAAACTAGCTCGGGTGATGGTAGCGTATCTCTTAGAAGAGATGTGAAGGCTACATGCCTCTAAACTATGTTACAATGAGGCTTGAAGGCCTATTTATTATTGAGAAACAATGGAAAACTCCAAACATCCAAAAAACTAACCCTAGTAGATGAAACACAAAACTATGGGCCCCGTTGAGGTAAATTGGTACATCAACTTCCCGGGGTCGTAGCTTTGGCATACGATATTTGTTTGACGCACGCGATACCTCGATAGAAAGATCTATTCGGGGACTACATCTACTAACTTCGAACATTGAATTGAAATTTCATTTCTGCCAACGATCATTTTCCAAAAAAACATCGTTTAGGGCCTCAAAATGGCTCCGAAAGTTCAGGACCCAAAAAGCTACCAAAAATAGTAAACTGTGCTACAATTAAGGAAATTGAAAGAAACAATGGTGGGGTTCCGAGAAGAATAGGTGGGTGGCCACCAATATCCACCTGGATCACTCTTTTCTTTCACACAGTTTCCTCTCTTTTTCTCACAAGATAATACACATCCACAATACAATTCCCTCATATAAATTGAGGGTTGCCTTCTAGGGGAAAAAACATAAATTAACATAACTTTTACCATCATATATTTCACCTAATGAATAGTCCAAATTGACTATGAAATTACAATATTTTACAAGGAAATTTTCTCAAAAAAATTGCTTTCAAGGGCGGACCCCCTACAACACTAGTGGGTGGGTAATCCCCCCCACACCCCCTGTCAAGGATTGGAATCCAAACATTGTTGAAACAATATCTTTGACTCAGGAAGATAATCAGGCTCCACACCCAACATTCTAGAGGTTGAATTGTTGTTGTTGAATTGGATTCTTGATAATCATGTAATATGTGAGCTTGAAAATTTGATCTTTAAGGTCTTGACAAAACTCCAACAATCAGAGAGAGATTGAGAGCGAGCATATGATCATGGGAACCATTGACTCAATATTTAAAAGGCGCTGAGAGATCTATTTCTAGAAGGCGAATTCTACTTTGACCTTAAAACTTTCTGTAACACCTGCTATTACAATAGTCCTTATGTGTTCCTTTTATAGAGTAGTTGTTGGACTATTATAGTCTACAAAAACTAGGAGGGAAACAAAGGAGAATCTTCTCTCATGCTTGGTTGACCTCTTTACTCACGTCTGCTCACAAAAGAAGAAAATTTGTATTATTTCTTCAAAACACTTTGTGCAACGAGTGAAAAGAAAATGAAAATTTCCACAGTTATATGCACCAAGAGAATATTCATATGGTGGAATCTCCCTTTTTTTTACGATAAAAAGTTTACAGGAATATTTCCAATTTGCAGATCCAAAACTTTAATTTATACTCAGATCTATATATCCATTAAATAAAATAATTGGGAGCAAATATTTTAATTTTATTTTCCTTAATAAACTAGACAATTTGCATATCATTCAACTATTGATCAATTCTATGGAGTTTTCCAAAAGCTTTCTATGCTGGAATCTCCTTCTCTTTATACCAATCACCTCATTGTGGCTCTAATACCACAATGATAAGAGAAGTTTCCTCAAACACACAAATTTGATTAATCAAATGAAAATAAATTTACATAATAGATGCAAGAGCTTACAATATTCATTCAATACTCTTGCACAAGGAGAAAAATAAGTTTTGGATAAGCTTATGTCCTAAACTAAATTGGTTATGGACAACTTATCACAAATGGGAAGTGTATATTTACATTAAATGAAATACTAATATATTTCCTAATTTTAATATTAAGTAGAATGCTTTTCTAGATCTACATTAATAATAAAGAAAATCCTAACTATATGAAAATATAGTTTCTAAATCAAAGTATTGTTTGATCATAATATCTAATATTCCCTCCTTTGATCCAAAAGTGAATTAGAACAATTACCAAGTTCTTCTCTAAACTTAGTAAGCTTGATCTTGCCAAGCAGATTTGTGAAGGTGTTTGCAATTTGATCTTCTGATGGACAATACTTTTGTTTAATGGTGTTGTATGCAGTGAGATTCCTGATGTAACGATATTTAGTGTCGACGTGCTTTGTTTTGGAATGGAAAATTGAATTTTTGGTAAGCTTAATGGTTAGTTGAATATCAATCAATAATGAATTGGCTTCTACTTGATGAATTCCTAAATACTGTAAAACTTTGCATAACCAGGAAATATCACATGTCACTTCCCATGTTGAAATAGACTTTTCCTCCATTGAAGAATTTTCCATTATAGTATGCTTCTTACAAATCCAAGAAAACATTGTTGATCCCATATTCATTAAGTATCCTGATGTTGATTCCCTATCATCAACATTTCTAGCAAAATCTGCATCTAAATAGCCAACAAGTACAAAATTCTTATTCTTTTTGTATAGTAGGCCATAATCTTTCATACCTTAAATATATGTAAGAACCCTTTTTGTTGCATTCAAGTGGGTTTCCCTTGGTTATTGCATAAATATCAAGAGAATATTGACTACATATGACAAATCTGGATGAGTGGTTTTCAAATAGATCAATCTACCAATCAACTACCTATAACAAGTGTTGTTTATCAATTCCTCCCTTTCAAATTTTGAAAGTTTTAAATTTTGCTCCATTGGGGTGAGAAAAAATTTGCAGTATTTCATGCTGAATATTTTCAATAGTTTAGATTCATATTTGCATTGACTAATGAAAATTTTGTTTGATTGTTGGAATACTTCTACTCCAGGACAGTAGTGAATTAATCCCATATCTGTCATCTTGAATCTAGCTTGTAATTCTTGTTTCACCTATAAAATATGATGATCATTATTCCCAGTAAGGATCAATTCAACCACATACATTAATAATATCACTAGATTGTCACCATGCTGACACACATACAAAGTATCATCTGATTCACTTCGTTGAAATCCCGATTTGCAAAGGTAATCATCCATTCTAGCATACCAAGCTCTAGGGGATTGTTCAATCCGTGTAAAGTGTTGATTGATTTACAAAGTTTATGTTCCTATCCTTTGAATCTGAAAACCAAGATTTTGAGTCATATATATTTTTCCTACAAATGTACATTGAGGAAGGCTCTTTTAACATCCATTTGATGTAATTTTCATCTTTTTTGAGTTGCCAAAGCAATTACCATTATGATTGTGTTCCATTTTGATGTAGGTGCAAATGTTTCTCCGTAGAAAATCCCTTCTTGTTGTGCAAAACCCTTAGCTAGAAGTCTTGCTTTATATTTATCAATAATTCCATATGGTTTGTGTTTTATTTTTTAAACCCATTTGCACCCAATGGGTTTGACATTTGGAGGAAAATCAATAAGTTTCCAAGTACCATTTTCAATCACTAAATTATATTCATCAATTATTTCTCTTTGTCATTCTTCATGTTTTAATGCCTCTTTGAAAGTCAAGAGTTCAATAAAATCATTTGTTACTAAGAAAAAAATTATTCTACCTTCGCACCACTCTATGTGCATGTTTGTTCATTTCATCTATATGAAAATATTTCATAATTTGTTGGGCCCACCTTGGAAATTGATGTTGGCTAGATTGGGGATTTGAACCATTACCATTATTGCAAAAGTTAGGGTTGATATGAATAGAAACTCTACTTTCTTCTAGAGTATCTGAATTGTTTCTATTATAATCTTTTGATCTTTCATTACCTAAAGCATCAGAAGAACCTTTTGATGAAGAATCATTATTTTTTTCTAGTAAATTCAACTCTATTTCAAACCATTGTTCTTTTTGTATCCTATTTTTATCCTTATTTTCTTTTTTTCCAATTTTTCAAGAAGGCTTTCAATTGCTAAAGAACTTTTGATTTATGTTTCGTCGAATATGACATCTTGACTTGCGATAAATTTACCATTGGATAAAAGACAATATCCCTTCTTCTCCTTGGAATATCCAATCATCATACACTTAATACCTCTCAATTCTAACTTAGTTATCTTTTCCTTAGGAACTAAAGCATAGCAAATTGAACCAAAAATTTGAAGATGTTTAACTTTTGTTTTGAAACCATACCATTCTTCATATGCGGTGATGCCATCCGAAGAAGAAATGGGAGATTGATTTCTTAAATAAATTGTAGTATGCACTGCTTCAACCTAGTAAAGGGTTGAGCCTTTGAAAGTTAACATTTATCTCACCATTCATAACAAAGTTCTATTCATCCTTTTTGTTACTCCATTCTGTTTTGGAGTATAAGAATTTGTGAATTTCCTTCTGATTCCCTTATCTCTACAATAATTTTGGAATTCATTCCCCACCATTATCTGTCCTCGAGGGTCCTATCTTTTCTTTGGTTTCTTTTTCAACTAGATGACAAAAAGTTTTAAACTTTTCAAATGTTTTTGACTTTTCTTTCAGAAAATAGACCCATGTCATTCGACTAAAATCATCAATGAAAAGTAAAAAATTATTTACATCCTCCAAGAGAATTTTCTAGAGGTCTAGAAATATCATTGTGAACAAGTTGCAATCGTTTCTTTGCTTTCCATGATCCTATAGGAAATGTCTCTCTACTTTGTTTACCACAAATGTGAGTTTCACATTTTGCATTATCCTTTTTAAAAGTAGGTAAACCTTTAATCATACCCTATTCTTTTATGTTGAGAGAGACTATCAAAGTTTAAGTGTCCATAACATACATTCCATAATCTGATGGGTGAAATATATGAACTTACCGCTCTTGCAAAATATTGCTTCCTAAGAATGACTTTGCCTTTCAATCTTAGAAGCCTGCCATCTTCATAACCTGTCATGATTTCTTTAAAATTTTGTTTGATCGAGTTAATATTCACTAGTCCATCTTCCATGATAATTTGATGTCTTGCTTAGCAAATTATCACTAAAGACAACAAATTATTTTTGAATTTTGGTACATACCAAACATTTGAAATCATTCTCTCTCCAATTCTAGGGTGAAATATTTTCATGGTACCTTTTCCATGAGGTGTATGTTTTATATCATCAACCAAGAAGATTGAGTTGAGGTTACATTCCTACATTGACCAAAAGGATTTTTTCTAATTATCATTTGTGGTGTAGCCCCTGTATCAAATATTCAGGCATCTTCATAATCACTCTTGAAATAGAAATTAGAGACTAAAGAACTTAATTATGTATCTTGAAGAGTAGTGAACATATATTTAGAATTATCATCCTCTTGATCATTTGCATATTATTCCAAAGCTAAACGTTGCTTTAATTTTGATATCTTATCAGCGAGAGTTAGAAATTTTTCTACATAATGGCCAACTCTATTGCAACGTATGCATACAACTTGGCTTAAGTCTTGACCAAATTGTTTGACCCTTGTTGAAAGTTACTTATTCCTCTTTCTTGACTTTGTCCTCTTACTTGATTATTTTCTCTTTCGTGACTATTTTCTCTTCCATGATTACTTTATCTTCCTCAACTTCGGCCTCGACCTCATCCTCTATAAAACCATTGATTTTTATTTACTCATCCTCTGTTATTCACTTGAGTTCATATTCCTCTTTAAATTTCAGTTGATGACTTACTTGAGCTTGCACTGATAAGGAAGTCATCTTCACCTACTTGTTTTCTCTTTCCAAATGTTTTATAATGTTGAGCTAATATTTCATATAATTGATCAAATGATGTCTTGTCCAACTTTCTTTTCAACTGTAAAGTCTCCAAGAAATGTTTATAAGAGGATGGAAATCCTACAATTAAGGTTGTTCCCATTAGACTATCTTGCCTTATTGATTTATTTTCTTATGTTTTTAGGTCTTGAAATATATTCAAGTAGATCTCCTCCTTTAGAAAAATTATATTAAAGCAACTTTAATTGAAGATCCACCTCTTTTGTTGCAGGTTGTGTTTCAAATAGATCTCAGAAAGTCTTCCAAGCAGTTCAAGCATCTGTTGTGTTCTCTATATGAACATTTATTTCTTCATTTACAAAGGATTTTATTAATTCCAAATATTTTTCATCTTTCACTTCCCACTTAGCTAGATAATCAACATCAGTGGGTTTATTGGGTTTTACATCACCACTACATGTGTCTTTCCATAACTCATTATAAATTAGAGTGATTTCCATATGACATTTCCATGTTTTATAGTTATTTGAACCTTCAATATTTTTCGTCTCAGAAAATAAATTAATAAGTTTTGACATTGTGAATTATTTGTTGCGTGAGAAATTTATATGTTCAAGAAATCAAGAAATGATGCAAGTACCACGGAAAAAGAGGACGATATATGCACCACACGTTGTGCTCCAAAAAAAGGACTATTGGGGCTTAGCCTTGACCCTCGTATAGTATCTTGAAAAATAATGTGGTTGAGCTTTATACTTGCCTCTAGTCAATTCCTTAAGAATTTTGATGCAATTTGCTTTCAAAACTTTCAAAATTTGATTTATAAGCTCAATTATTTTTTCATAACTACTGAAGAAATAAAACTCACAATGATGCCCCCTTAAAAAAAATTCAGATTATAAAACCAACATATTAGTACCTATATCATTTTTAAATAATATAGTATGTAGTAATCAATTAACACAACAAATAGGATTTTCTTTAATCCCTATAAACTCCACCATTGGTTATTGACAAAAATGAGAAATTATTTCTACAAAGGGATACAAACAGAATATAAAATTGGTTGAAGAGTAACTAGTCATCAAGCCTCTCAATTAATATATGGAATGAAATACTAATTGCTCTCCCAATAATTCGATTTAGTTTGTTGGACCTCCAAGAATTCTTCAGCAATAAGACCTTGACCATGGGAAGGTGCTAAAATGGAGGGCATGATATTTGTTGTTGACATTGAAAACAATGCTTCTATGGTTCATGTGATTATGTGGTTCATCTCCCCTGACCTGTTAGCAGATCCTTTCTTTCCTCAAATGGATCTCACCTAATATGTTAGTAGATCCTTTCTTTCCTCGAATACTAGAGAAGGCTACTTTAGCCTTGAAAATTTATGTAACACCTGCTATTGCATTAGCATTTCTGTGTTCCTTTTAGAGCAAAGTCATTGGACTATTATAGGGAGGGAAATAGAGGAGAATCTCCTCTCATGCTTGGTTGACCTCTTTACTCGGATATACTCACAGAAGAAGAAAATTGGTAGTATTACTTCAAAACTCTTTGTGCAACAAGTGGAAAAGGAAAATGAAAATTTCCACAGTTATATGCATTGAGAGCAATTAATATGGTGGAGTCCCCCTTTTTCTAACAATAAAAAAATTTCAAGAAATTTTCCAAATTGCATATCTAAGACTTTAATCTATATTCATATCTATATATCCATTAATTGGGAACAGATATTTCAATTTTCTTTTCCTTAATAAACTGGATAGTTTCATACCATTCAACTACTGATCAATTCTATGGAGTTTTCTAAAAGCTTGCTACACTAGAATCTCCTCCTCTTTACACCAATTGATATCACAATGATAACCTAAGTTTCATCATACACACACATTTTATTAATCAAATGAAAATAAATTTACATAATAGATGCAAGAGCTTACAATAATCACTCAATACTCTTACAAGAGGAGAAAAATAAACTTTAAAAAAACTTATGTGCAAAACTAAATTGGTTATGGACAATTTATCAAAAATGACAAGTGTCCATTTACATTAAATGTGATACTAACAAATTTTCTATTTTTAGTGCTAAGTAATGAATGATTTTCTAGATCTACACTAATAATATAGAAAAGCCTAACTACATGAAATTATAGTTTTAAAACCAAAGTATTATTGGATCATAGTATCGAACATATGCATATTCAACTAGTTATTTCTCAAGGAGTCCATATGGCTACTTCTTCACCCTTCTTTGACCTGTATTCTCTCGTCATTGCCCTCAATGTTCTTTGTATGACTAAAGGAAATTCCTTGCCTTATATTTTGCTTCAATGAGTGTTCTGTAATATCAAATTTGTGAGAACAACATGTTCCTTAATCACCCTTCCAACAAGCATAATTCTCCCCTTGTCCTCTATATGAGGTTATTAGGAAATTGTATCACTGCCATCTTCAACCATTCCTAATCTCATAGAAAATTCATAATTACATCTTATCAAACCAAACATAAAGCATGTTCCTTATCACTTTTAAATTCTCATTCAATATCTAACATGCATTGAAACATTTGCATGCACTCTATTAAGCATTCGCTTGATGCATTTATTAGTGCAATTATCATATTCAATTACTTTTCCATTTTGGAATTCCTTAGCATTCCCAGGATTATATAATTTTTACATTTTAACTCTTTCATCATTAATATAACATTAGCGAGGAAGAGATTCAAGGGTTTCCCCCCTCTAATTCTTTTGCATAACCTAGAATTTAAAATAACTCTGCCCCATTTCCCTTGAGCAGATACTATCAACCGAGCTTTCCATTTCCTCCTGGATATAAATCATTTCGTAACTCTACTTACTCATTTAGAGCCTTCTTGTAGTCCCTTCATATGTGACTACACTAGCATGCAACTCTCCTTGGTTGCAATATCTAGCAACTTCTAAGATGACCTCAATTTCACGAGTTGGTACCAGCGCTATCTTTTCAACTGCTTACTTATTCATTTCATGTGCATATTTATAAACATGCATTCAAACAATGCATCAATTATGCACACTACATGCATGTGCACTACCTACACATTTTTCCCATCATTCATCTACCTCTATTAAATGCAAAATCTTCCTTCCCTATGACAGATTGCAATCATTCAAATGACATGTCTCATAAGCATAAGATAACATGTTTCCCTCTTTCATATGGAAATGATCAATAAGAAATAATTTATTCCAAGTAACATGGAATTATCAAGTATCCATCACCTGGAGCATAGTTAATTTTAGCCCCTAATTTACTTTCCATTAATGCATTCATATAATTGATAATATCAAAAAATTTATGAAGGGGATTCTTACCTAATTCCCCCTCAATATTTCGAGCATACGAAAAAAATAAATGCACGGATATTCGTGGTCTAGTGGATGTTACCTAATCAATTTGTACCTTGGAGACGGTTCTTGTATTCCTCTCTACCAACTTTTAAATTGGTTCTTGATTATCCATATCCTTATCTCCACAAAGACTATATGCGGCATCCTTGTTATTGTCTCTAACTATAATGTAAACTTATGCCTAGGTACACATTCATCATTAATCACAGTTAACCATCATAATTGTCTTACAAAAACATACTATTTTGATTATTCATTCATGATATGCATATGCTCATTCATCATTTTATGCATCAAAAATGTATGTATGCGCCTAGCATATCATTATCCTAATGCCTATTAGTGCATATGCATTTTGAGTTATTCGAACTCTTGCAATTCTATCATGCTTATACTCTTATTCATCAGCATATAATAACCTTCTCAAAACTTTAGGAATAACATTGAAAGTAGAAAGAGATAAGTTGATATATCCACCCTCATAATTAAGGCTACATCACTTGGTCATGTGCTTCTATAATTATTATTATATGGATTTTTTTAAGGGAAATCTAGTTAGTGTTGGGCATTAGATAATCTAGTGTTTCTTGTGTGTTTTGTGGCATGTGCTTATCCACCTCTTGAGGATACATTAACTTTGGTGATGTGTCTATTTACTAACACTTATGGGTTTTGGTGTAACAACAATCATGATTCTAACAAGTGGTATCAGAGCCAAAGATATCGAGTTTGAAACACCCTCGGCTCGTGCTAGGGAGGAGATTATTGGGCATTGGATAATCTAGTGTTGCCCATATGTTTCACAACATGTTCTTAACTGCCTCTCAAGGATCCATTTACTCCGGTGATGCATCCATTTAATAACACCTGCAAGTTTTGGTGTAACAGAAATTGTGATTTCAACAGTTAGCATCCTAACTATATCCTTCATAAGTTTTGCAATCAACAATCCACTAAATCTCTTCTTTCATTGTATCTATCAGTGTTCTCTCAATCGGAGCTCTGTCACATATGTGTAACACCCCCTCCCAGGTCTACCAAAGTAACCATGAAAACTAGGGTAAACATGAGACAATAAGCTACTATGATCATATTCGACCTCCTATGTGAAATTAAGGAAGTGGAATCCGACAGAACATCACGCACAGTCATCCAACATCATCAATAAAACCATCAGGAGACAACTCAACCACTCAAACAGACTGTCCCTGGGTCCCATTTTTGTTCTAGATCTCTTAGGGCATGGTCTCTCTCATGCTATGGGAAAGGGAGAGACCAACAACCTAAATTCTCTCTCACAGGCCTGCCTGCTAGCAACTGTGGACCAAAATTTCCAGTTTTGTGCCAGCGAACTTGAGATTTCAACCAGTTTTCTAGCCCAGAATCCCGACCTCTGCCCAGAACTTGCAACAACCTTAGTAATCCATCAAAGATGTGAAAATAATGCTGATAAATTAAAAATCAACCTCAATACTAGGCCTAAGCATCCCCAACCGGGATTGACATTCTGTCAAACACTTGGCATCAATGCAACCTATAAGTCCAGGATACAAAACAGAGCATAAATGAATGAAACAACTTATGAAACATAACCAAAAGGATCACCTCCTTCTCCATTGAAATACTACCTCATCAATTAGGTCTTGCATCCATCCATTTAACACATACAAGTAAATACATGAAATAACCATGACATGAACCACTTATTTAACCATGCTCATAACTAGCATAAAACCATGTAAATATCAAAGATAAGACAACCATTAAATCCACATATAAATTAGTGAAAAAGTAAGATAACTTAGATTTTATTAATCATAGGAAAATCTGACCAGGTTTGGGGCTTCCACGTACTACCTAACCATAGACATGATTGAACCAAATCTCTCTTTCATTTAGTCACCCTTGTGCCATATTCCAAGCATGAATATGGGATCTCATATAACAACCAATCCAAGAACAACCAAGGGAATCCAAGGGTTAAACCACCTCCACCCTCATCAAATTATGATCACACCAAAACTAGTGCTCCGATCACCACTGAACCGAACTTGGAATGCCATCTGGATTCCATCACTATTATTAAGGAATTTTTCATCTCCTTGTCTCTCAGGATTTACCACAATCCAATCCTAGATCACTAGGCCCTAAACCAAAACCAGTATCTCAGGCTTTGCTGCAATCCAAACTCAGATCACTAGGCCCTAAACCAAGGCTTCTTCCTTGGGCTTTACTATGTATCCCACCAAAACCGGTCAAGTGATTCCTAGACCTTTGGGAATGAACCTTGAAACCACCTCAACCCCAGATTCTGAAATCCATCTGAAAAAAAAAAAAAAAAAAAAAAGCAAGCTCAAAACCAAGATAAACACCCCAACATACCATGGCATCCAAAAAAAGGCAAGGCTATGTTGAAAACCATTATCATAACCCGGAAAAACCATGCCACCGACAACAAGAGAACCATACACCAACATGCAAAGCCATGCATGTCCAAACCAACTAGGAAATCACACATGCAAAATGTTACCTACAAGTATTCCTGTTGAAGCTGCCTGATCCTGCTCTTCTTCCTTGATCCTTGCTTTCCTTCCTTTCCATTTGCTTGCTTTTCCTTCCTTGATCCAAAGCTAGAGTGTTTCCAAGAAAACTCCAAGTCACCAAGAGTGGGAGAGAGAGAGAATAATGAGAGAGCTCCAAACTTGAACTACAAAAGGTTACACTGGCCAAGCTTGAGCCAAGAGCTTGCCAACTGATCCTTAGAAGCCTTTTTATTTATGAGGCCTTTATTTTCTTCATTTTCCAATATTTTCCTTCAATTTCCTCCTCACATGAAACGTGTGACATTTTACCTTCCTTTTCTCCTATTTTCCTTTATTTTCATAAATAAATGTGCCAAAAATGTAATTTGCCTTTTAATGCCTTTGCCTTAGCCTTTGCCAATTTTCCTTAGCCAAAACACGCATCTAGTGATGCCCACTATGATATCTTTGCCCAACTGTCATCTTGGAATAAGTGTCCCTTACCCGTGGTCTTATTTTTCCTTTATTAACTTTTCTTACATGAAATTTTCACCAGGGTGGTTACAAAACCCTCCCCATTGGGGAACACCATCCTCAGTGTTAAACCACACCATGACCTCAGCAAAACTATTGAAAACAAACATACTTCCCATGGAGCTTTATAACTTAGCTCATTGTAGTATTTACAATGAAAGACCTGCTCAAAAGAAAAACATCATGACAACATGACCAGATAACAACCATACCACATACTGGAGCTTTACAACACAGCTCATTATGGTATTTACAATAACTATATATACAATATGCAAATTTGCTAAACCAGAAAATAAAAGGATATGATGCCCATATCAATCAACAAGGGAGTCCAAAGGCTCACACCTCCACCCTCAAAGTAATACAAGGATTCACCTCCTTCCTAGGAAGTCCAGAATCCAATGCCACAGTCAAAGACGCATCCAATGTCCAGTGTTACAATGTTGTGCCATGTGTCCCCTCAGCGAACAGTTACCAACTCATTGTTCCAGGGCACACTCCCAATGTGCATCTGATTCCATCTGGCAATGCTAATGACCAAAACCAATATATTCGCGACCTTCCCTTCTCTGCTACACAGTCCCTTGGGAAATATGGTCACCCCCTTCTGTGCAATCACTCACCTTCCAAGTTCCCCGGCATCCCCTATCCCAGACGATCCATCCCTTGGAAAGGCTTCCTCGCATCAAAAGATCAAACAACCAAGGCAGATACCTGCCTCAAAACCATCATACCAGTCATAACATGGTCATGGTAATCAATGGACACCATTGGGTACCAGTGTCCCACAATGGCCCTGCTCCTAAAGTACTTTACCTACATACTATTGGATGTTTCAATTTCTTTTGTTGTTACTGCAATTCTTGTAGTCGATTTCAACCACCCAACCGGGCATGTTCATGCATTCATGTTCCAAGCACATAATTTCCATTAGATTCAAATAAATTAAAATAACCTCAAATCATACCTCATTGGTAGTTTTTCAATAAGGTACACCCGCAAGCCTATTCGCTTCCTCTCACAACAAGTCAACTAATTGTTTGATCAAAACATCATGTATAAACATATCACATTTGGTTAGCTCAAGACACAACCATCATAGATCAACATCACAAATCACATGTAATCATCATAAACTAGAATCATAGATCATATATAATCATCATATACCATAGTCATAAATCACATGCATAATAAAACTGAAATAAAATGTTGATACTTATCCTTTCATCGATCCTTAGCTTTTACCTTTGCCTTTATTCCTTACGCACTTTGGATCAGTTTCCACACCCGAAAAACACCCAATGTCTTCTCCTCAACCATGTGCACATACACATAGTGTGCATCACACACACATAGCTACACACGCCATACAACAACATGCAATATATGCATCTACACCAGTACCATATGTACAAAGCACCACCCGCACAACGTGTGCACAACATCACATGTACACGACACCACCTGCACAACGTGTACACAATGTCACATGTACACTACACCATTGTACAATGTGTACACAATACCACACGTACACAGTACCACCCACACGACATGTATGCGACACCATATGTACACAACATCACATGCACGACATGTACACAACACCACATGCACACAACACCACATGTACATCATGTACATGGCACCACATGATCACAACACCACTTGAAAAATCATGCACAC
The DNA here is from genome assembly GCA_031772625.1 of Pinus tabuliformis. Taxonomy (NCBI): domain Eukaryota; kingdom Viridiplantae; phylum Streptophyta; class Pinopsida; order Pinales; family Pinaceae; genus Pinus; species Pinus tabuliformis. Next base: position 180,187,953 of record CM062807.1, on the reverse strand, counting down.
AACACCACTTGTACAATCATGCACACAACACCATATGTACAACATGCATAGAGTACCATATGTGCATGGCACTACGTATCCAACATGTACATAGCATCATTTGTACACATAACTTCATATCCAACATGTGCACAACACCATAGGCACACAACACCACATAACCATCATGTACATAGCACCATCTATACCCAGCACTGCATATGCAATATTCGCACAACATTATATTGACTATCTTGTACATAACATTGCATAAACAACATGTACACATGCTATGTATACACAACACCGCATGTGCACAACATCATAGATGCAACATGTACAACATATACAACAATAGTACCTCACATCCAAAATCACACTAACTCTACCAAGCAACCCTTCGTCCAGTGTCTTATCCATGCTTATCCTAGCATGTCATAGACCACACTTCTTTCACTTTGCTGATGTATCCCTCGGTATAACCTATCCACAACATAAGCATAGGCATAATACAAGCATCCATATTCACATGATACTGACCTCATATATTTGTCATGACTACTCTTCCCACTTGATTCCTCATAGCCAGGAACTTCTTCATGCCATTCGCCTGCATAAGCAATAATTCTGCCACAAGAATGATTCTTGATGATCTATCGGACAGTGACATAGTTACATGGATACATACATACATATATGTAAATGTTAGTATAAACCACCATGATCCTGTCAAATAATGATATACATACATATATATACACATAAATGTTAGCGTTAATAATCATGATCCATGACGACCCTGTCAAACATGACATACATACACACCTGTATGTATACATATATAAACATCAGGATTATCATGATCATAACATAATTACCAGATAACATAACGTGTAGGTTAAGAGAACTTCCCTATTTGTGCACAGCATTCACAACATTGAGAACAATTGTTCCCAACATATCCAAGGCATCTGACACCTCAGATCCATTTACTTTACCTTTTCTAGTTACCTTTCACATGTTTGTACTACCACCATCTGTTTACCATTATGGACCAACCAGTCCAAATGACTGTCATATTCTTACCTTCCGCTATGCTTACTCATGCACAGAGCTTCATATGAGTCTTAAATTACTTGTCGGGTACCACACATCTCTTCGAGAGCTCCATTAATTTTCCTCTTTCCCAAACCAATTCCCAAGACTCAAAACAATAAAAGTCAAAAAAGGAAACAGCGACAAGAAGACCATGAAAACCAAAAGCAATACGACACCACAACAAAGTGGCATAGCTATGCACTAGACACACTCAAAATCACACATCAAGCACAAAAATCACAAAATACCAAAAGCAAAAGACTAGCCATAGACACCATGACTCAATCCCCATGGTTCCCAAGGAAAGCTCGACCTGATCCTTCTTCAATATTTCATAACAACCTCTCTTGCCATGCAACTCCCTGCATCATGCTATCATTAACACATAACTATTAGTGCATAAATAAACATAACAATACACCAATTACCTCATCTTGTTATGCCAAGCATGTTGGCTTGTAGCTAAACACGTCCATGACATCTCTCAATGGACTTCAATTCCCTTGACAAATCCACTTGTAACTAGAGACTAGCTAATATACCTCTCAAGTACATGTTCATGAAGATAGCATGTATCCGCATAATGTCCAACAAGATTAAGGTTAAGAAGACTTCCTATATGTGGAGTACTCATTTGTTTGGAATTAGGGTTTCCAAACATAGCCAAAGGAGTTCTTGTCCAATTCCTTTCTTTTACCTTTTTACTTTGTTGGAATCGAGGCTTACTATGTGTTATCACACCACCCAATTGTTAGTTATATAAACACATCAAATATTACCTTGTCATGCTACTACTAAGCATGTTACCTTGCATCTTCTCACACATGTCAACCACATGTTCCAAATATTAAGACAATCATATGTATCAATTTGAAATCAACCTTTACCAAGACTAAAAATCGTGTCATAATCCATAGTCAACTCATAGTCTTTAGGCATAATGCTACAATTGTAACCTACTTCACTCAAGTACATACCAATTGTCTCAACACATATGTGTTAGTACAATCATCTTTAAACAAGATCATTTGAACACATACTCATATTAAGCAATTCATCAAACATTCCACCAACTTGCAACTATACCCTCCTAAATAAATCAACTAGATACCCAACACTCAAACACCAAATAGATTTCATAATAAAACAGTCAAGCACAAGGTAGATGATATAAACAAATTCATATCTTAATGTATCTCAGGGGAGGCTATCTTGTCTGCACAATCAATCCAGATTAGCATGATATAACTTCACAACATATCAACTCAAACACAAGTAAGATCATGCTATCCATAACAATCACTAACTAACATGTTCACACCCTAGCTCATAAACAATTATCATTTATGCATAGCAATCACATATGTATGATCAGTCTAGATTAGTACAACACAATGCAACACAATAAGTCAACTCGTACCTGAATGTCATAATCCTAACCATCTGCATAGGCCAATCCAACTTAGTGTGATACATATAACATCAAGGTATAAATGTTATAACCCTAATCATCAATCTAACTATCATTTAACAACAATAAGTTACCTATAAGACACTTCATCAATAACATATAAAATAATCATCAGGTTATCTAATATAAAGCAACAATAGCAATGCATACGGCTATTGGTTACTATCGTTCTTGATTATCCGACACATGTGCATATAACTACACTAATCAATTAACATCCATCATGAATGTAACCATAAGATCAAAAGACATGTACATAAACCTAATGTATAGAAACCTAATGCACATAACAATCCTTGACTTACATACCTGCATGCCAAACATACAATATATGTTTGACAATCTACTCTTACCCCAAAGTCCAATGTTGCAACCTCATTATGATGATCTGCATCTCCTTCTCTATCTTAGCCAACACATTAGCATAATAACATACCAATATCCCCTGGATGACCTAAATTTCATACCATGACTTCGCAAGGCATGTTTGACCTACTATTCATGCATAACTATAACCAACACCATACATGCATAACAACTGCATATAGACATATATCAAATAAGTGTATCAATACATAAACACCATTCTAGCTTGGGTTCAATCATCAATTCAAGGCCATATTAACAATGCATGTTGTGACCTCATGCATGACAACAACCATTACTCCATTGCACACATTGCCACATGCAACGATCAACATGCATAAGTAATGCCTAATCAACTACACGTGTATGAACGCATGTAGTCGAGCATAAGTGATCAATTCTTGTAATCAACCTACAAGACTAATACATGTAATCAAAAAATTCAAGAATGCACCTGACATACAAGGATGTAGTCAAGCAACATATAATCAACATGTAAGCGACATATAACCATATGCAACCAGTCATAAACTTCCGACGATGCATCCCACAAAATCACATCAAGCTCCTCATGAAAACCTTACTACAATCATGATCAACATGATGCAATGAAACAAGCACATGGAATGCAAGTGTAAGAGACACACATGCAACTGACATGCATGCATGACCAAGCACCTTCACCCAAGGAGAGCGCAACCATGCTCTGATACCACTCTATAACACCCCCTCTTCCCAAGTCCACCCAACCAACCAACCAGTCGGGCAAGCATGTTATGAGAGACATTACTAAGGGATTCAATCTCCTTGGTGAACTTAAGGAAATGGAATCGACGGAACATCACGCACAGTCATCCAACATCATCAACAGAAACCTCAGGAGACAAGTTAGCCACTCAAACAACTTGTCCCTGGGTCCCACCGTTGTTCTAGATCTCTTAGGCCATAGTCACTCTCATGCTATGGGCAAGGGAGTGACCGAAAACCTAAATTCTCTCTCACAGGCCTACCTACTAGTGGCTATGGACCAAAATTTCCAGTTTTGTGCTAGCGACCCCGATATTTGAGCCAATTTTCTAGCACAGAATCCCAACCTCTACCCAAAACTTGCTACAGCCTTCAGAATCTATCAAATACATGATAACAAAGATGATAAATCAAAAATCAACCTCGAGACTAGGCCTGAGCATCCCCAACCGGGACTGAGATTCTGTCAAACACTTGGCATCAATGCAACCTATAGGTCTAGGATACAAGACAAAACACAAATGACTAAAAAAACCTATGAAACATAACCAGAAGGATCACCTCCTTCTCCATTAAACTACTACATCATCAATTATGTCTTTCATCCATCCATTTAACAGTTACAAGTAAATACATGAAATAACCATTACATGAACTAGTCATTTAACCATGCTTATAACCAGCATAAAACCATGTAAATATCAAAGATAAGACAACCATTAAATCCACATATAAATCAATGCAAATGTAATAAAACTTAGCTTTTATTAATCATAGGAAAATTTGACCAGGTTTGGCACTTCCACGTACCACCCAACCATAGACATGGCTGAACCAAATCTCTCTTTCAGCGAATCACCCCTGTGCCATATACCAAGCATGAATGTGGGATCTCATAGAACAACCAATCCAAGAACAACCAACGGAATCCAGAGGTTAAACCACCTCCACCCTCATCAAACCATGATCAAACCAAAACCAATGCTTTGATCACAAACGAACCAAACTTGGAATTCCATCTGTAATCCATTACTATCCTTAAGGAATTTTCCATCTCCTTGTCTCTCAGGCTTTACCACAATCCAATCCCAAATGACTAGGCCCTAAAAAAAGACTAGACTCTCAGGCTTTACCGCAATCGAAACTTTGATCACTAGGCCCTAAACTGAGACTTCTCCCTCAAGCTCTACCATGTATCCCGCCAAAACCGGTCAAGGGATTCCTAGGCCTTTGGGAATGAACCTTGAGACCACCTCCACCCCAGATTCTGAAATCCATCCGGCAAAAAAAAGCTCAAAACCGAGATAAACACCCTAACATAACATGGCATCTGACAAAGGGAAAGTCTATGCTTAAAACCACTGTCATAACTCAGCAAAACCATGCCACCTACTGCAAGAGAACCATACACCAACATGCAAAGCCATGCATGTCCAAACCAGGTAGGAAATCACACATGCAAAAGGTTACCTGCAAGTATTCTTGTTAAAGCTAACTAATCCTGCTCTTCTTCCTTGATCTTTTCTTTCCTTCCTTTCCCTTTGCTTACTTTTCCTTCCTTGATCCAAATCTAGAGTGTTTCCAAGAAAACTCTAAGTGACCAAGAGTGAGTGAGAGAGAGAGAGAGAATAATGAGAGAGCTCCAAACTTGAACTGACAAAAGGTTACACTAACCAAGTTTGAGCCAAGAGCTTGCCAACTGATCCTCAGAAGCCTTTTTATTAATGAGGCCTCTATTTTCTTCATTTTCCATTATTTTCCTTCAATTTCCTCCTCACATGCAACCTATGAACATTTACCTTCCTTTTCTCCTATTTTCCTTTATTTTCATAAATAAATGTGCCAAAAATGTATTTTTGCCTTTTAACGCCTTTGCCAATTTTCCTTATGCAAAACACATATCCAGTGATACCCACTAGGATATCTTTGCCCGACATTCAACTTGGAATAAGTGTCCCTTACTCGTGGTCTTATTTTTCCTTTATTAACTTTTATTACACGAAATTTTCACCAGGGTTGTTACAATATGTCACAAACCTTGTGACATTCTTTTACCAACAAGCTTAGGTCTATACAATGTCTCTATTGTATCCAATAATCTTGGTTCTCATGTTGTACAATCATATTACTCTACTCCTTTCTATAGAACCTTTTATCTGTCATTTCCCTTTGATCAATCACTCTAAGAATTTTGTTTTTGTGGTTTATTTCTTGGCCCATCAAAGTCTAGTGTTTGAATCATAATTCTAATGGTTATCCTTCTTGTTCTAAATTTGGCCCCGATTATTTGGGGTAGCATCGAATGTTCCTTAGCCATGAAAAGTGGTGGAGAGGCTAAAGCACATGAGATCTCCAAGACCCATAAATGGTTTGGGGAAATTCCACCCGGTTGGAGAGATATTAAAATAAACTAATATTTTTAATGGAGTTCCTAAGTCTAAACTTAGGAAAATTAAAATATTAATGGGTATTAATATCAAACTGGGTGAGAATGTTATAAATGACATGGATCAAGCCAAATCTAATCTTAATCGTTGATTAGAGACTTAATGTCGGTCGTTGAAGACTCAATAGGAAAAGTATAAGAGGAGGCTTGAGGGTTAGTTGGAGATACACCAAGATTGATCAGTGAGTTCAATTTTCTGGAATAGGGCTTGCTGAGAAAATTCGAACAAGTGATCTGTTGCAGTGAGGGGTGATGAGTACATAGTAGAGAGGAAGAGATAGTGCCCGAGGGTCAGCGTAGTGACCAAAGAGGCTGACGCAGAGACAACTAGAGCTACGCAGGGGCAACAGGAGCCACGCAAAGGCAGACAGAGACTACGCAGAGGCTGAGGGGCCTTCGTGGATGACCCAGAGGGCTAGAGAGCTGTTGCAGAGAGGCAGAAGGCTGATGCAGAGGTTTTCGGAGCTACACTGAGGCTAGGAAGGTTGACGCAGGGCCAAGAGGAAGAACCGGAAGGATTTTTGTGGGGTAGACTAGAGCTAAAACGCTAAATATCTGTCTCCAAGAAGAGGTATTATTGTCGTGTAACAATCTCTATTGGGTGAGTCAGTTCGACACCCTAGTTGTACTCAAGAAATTTTCATAATAATAAAACCCTGAGATTTGTTGCATCGATTTTCCCACATTGGGTTTTTCCAGGGACGATTGTCAAAAAATAATGGTGTCCCTTGTGTGTTTGTTCCAGTATTTCAGTTGTTGATCTATATATGAGTTAAGGTTGCATTTTTTTTATTTCAGTATTTATATTTATAAATAACTTGTTAATGGAATGAACAAGTAGGAGAAATTAAACCAGATAATGCGGTAGGGATTTCTAATGTGTCAGAATTAGAAATTTCAATAGACCCAACAAGGTCTAGTGTTTGAACTCTAATTTGATACCATTATGAGACATATCCAATCCCCTTTGTGCCATATTGAAGGTATGGGGTATCAATTTTTTTTTCTTTAAATAGCTTAACAATTAGATTTGATAGGTCCACTCTGTAACACATACAATCCCTTGTGTAGCAAAATTTAAGCAAGTTTTTGCACCTAAATAGGACATCAATTTATTCTCTCCACATTTCTTCATGAGATCACAATTAAGATGCCACAAAAATAGATACTGGTGGGGTGCAGACCTTTGTTATGATTATTTTTAGCTCCTAACATCATATCTTGATAGTTTTGCAAGTGTATCAGGTGATTTAATCTCCTATGAGTAAACATTGCAAACATCTATCCATGGGATCACAATCAAGATACCATAGAGATAAGGAGAGGCATTCATTATGACCATGTTATCCCCTACTTTTCTAGCTTGATAGTTCCATAAGTGTGTCAAGTAATGCAATGTTCTTTTAGTTTATTTTGTAGATATCTGTTGAAAAATGCAGCAACAAATTCTCAAATTGATTTTGCCTTGGTCAAATTTGGAAAATTCAAATTCACATCAGTAGAAACTTGGATGTAGTTAACTGAGGTGACATGGCTCTTGTCACTCAATTAGCTCAATAAATTTGATTTAGAGGAGTTAGAGTTCAGTTAAGCATGTGTGATTGCTAATTTGTAGCAATCAAGGCTAGTTATTTCAAGTTGTTTTCAGGTATACTATTCTAATTGTTGTAGGAACTAGTGGAAGGTCAGTTGTGCAATGGGACTTCAATCTAACTCAGTGATCATCCAGTCAACTTATCAATCAGCCCAAAATAGCTAGTGCATCCAAAGAATTCGAGCCCCGACTGTGGTGGAGATTCCAAGGCAGTGTAACAATAGTTGTAGACTAGTATTGAGTGTACAAGAGTTGCATGCAGTCAGATGATCAACTTTGGGAATTGCACAATCATTTTGGAGGAATTTCCTAAATAATAGGGGCCTAATTTCTCAAGGAAATGCACATGGAAATAGGGGCTCAAGCAGAGGAAGATAATGTCTGGGTCAGATATTCTCAGTGAGAAGAGATATAGGTTATTCACTTATAGGTTGTGCTTAGGTGAGCAAAGAAATTGTAATACATCTATATTCATCATATTACTGCAAGCAGGCAAAGGAATTTTTAGTAGATTGCTTTCCCCTAGAAAAATAATCTGTGCATGTGTGTTATTTCTCATTGCATGTTTTTTATCGATGTTATAATTTGTGAATTGAGTTCCACATAGCAGTAGAGTAGGTTTGTGTCTTGTGATTTTGATTAAAATTTCATAAGAAGTTGCCAATCTACATCATAATTTCTGCAATAGCTAGATCACAATCCATATACCATAATAATAATAATAATTATTATTATTAAAAATAAGAAGAAGAAGAAAATGGATGAGGGGTGGACCTTCATTATGACCAATGGTTTCTCTTGATTGCATAGGTTAATAGTTTGGCAGGTGGGACAAGTGATGCAATATCCTCCGAGATAAAAATGTTAGATTTTTTTTTTTTATGTTGCAACTTCATTTAGCAAATTAGAAATTTTCACATTTCATTGCATCACTTGGGTTCAAGTCCTTCCATGTTTATTTTAGAAACTTGTCAACATTAACATTGTAGGACATGCAAGCAAATCACCACAAGCACTATGAGGCGTTTAAATGTCCAGGGAGATTAATTTTTTCATTTAGTCAATATACTCTACATAATCTAATAGCTAGAGATTATTAAACTATATATCTATATTTTTTTAACATATATTAGCATGTAGTTGACAAAATTATTAAACAAATTACCTAAATAAGTGTAGAGGTCATGTTTCCCTTGATATCTAACTTGTTATTGTAAAGTAGCTCCACTCGTGCCTAGACGTAGAGAACTTGAAGAACTTGTCAACAACTTGTTCTTTTCTTTTGGTTTAGGGGTGAAGGATGTGGATTGAAATAAACATAATTATAATAAATAACAATAACAAAAATAGTAATAAGCAGATCAATGAAAGGTCAAAAGGCATATGTCTTATCTCGTAACTAGTGAATGCATATAAGTAAACCATCATAAGGCTCATTGTAATCATTCTTGTCATCCTATTAATTGTTATCAATCAAAAATGTGTATAAGTGTGTATGTGTGCATGCACATGCATGTGTGTTGAGGTGTTATACTCTTTGTAGTGTAAACTCAATCAAATAAAGTTTAGTCGGTTGACTACCTAGTTGAGTGGATCAACTAGTGATGAGCTTCAATGGTCTAGCCAGGGAGAATAAACTAGGTGAAGAATTGATTATATGGTTTAGTTGAGTCATTGTGTTGGAATTCAAGTCAAATACAAGTCAATAGTCTAGTCATGGATAGGAACTGTAATCAAAGTCAATGTGTATTTGAGTAGCCAACAAAAGTTGATAATCCATCGAAGTTGTCAAAGAGATCATAATAAGGCACATGCACGTAGACAACTAAGACTAGTGGTCGAAGGGCAATCAAATACATTCATAAATGTGTAAAAAATGGTTAGAAATCCCACAATTCCCAGGATCTGGGACAATAGAATTCAACCATTTGTAACTGATTCAAGAGCTATGAATTGGGGTTTTCTATGTCTATAAAAAGAGCATGATCTAAGGTTGATAGATAATAATAAAAAAATCATGATAATTTGGTCCAAGGTCGACGTTCATTATAATTTGGATGGATATTTAGTCAAGAATATAAGAGCAGTGAATCTCCAAGGCTAATTGATTTTCCTATTAAGGGTTTCCAAGGTGAAATATCTATGTACTATGTAAATCTTTATGGTGTGCCATTGTTCATTTTATCTTCTTTAAGTCCTCTCATATGCATTTAAGGTTCCTGTTAATTGAGCTTCCATACTAGTTTATGCATCTACACGATTTTGTAATCAGGCGTAAAGAGTGTTCATGGTTATATATATCATTTGGTACTTCCATAATTGGCATTAAAACTAAAAATCTTTTGAAATTCGTCTTAAGGATCCATCATATCAATATTTTAATTGCCGACATTTTGAACCAAATAACGTGATTCATCTTTAGGATGAATAGATGAAGAGAATATGATACAACTAGAGGTATAAATAGGGAGGAACCTTAAGAACTAAATGATTAGGTCAAAAGTTACAGGAAATAACCAATATGAGAGAAATAATATATAAATAAGAACAACTAAAAGAATAAGATTTTTTGCAATGATATCATAATATTAATAGTAAAAATTATCTAAATTATTAAAGGAAAATCAAATCACATATATAATAAGTCCAAATTTAATATGGTTAACTAATTTCCAATTTCTTTCTGCTCTGAATTGAAATCCGTGCTTCCAAAGAAATTGAGACAAAGTGAGGATGGAGCGTAGCGCTAGCGTGTTTTCTCTATGCAAGTTCAAGAAAAGCATTGTCCTACATAAGATTGATATAGGCATTGAAAGGGAACCAAGGCTCAAGGGTGTTGAGTTCAATTTTAACCATGGCAATAGATGTGGAGGGTTTTGGATCCTGAATGCGGTGAAGTGACAAAATTTTTGGTGTGATGCAATTATGGATCAAGAGGGAATGAGCGGATCTAGCCCCATAGATGTTCCTCAAGGTTGGGCCCATTCAAAGGAAAAAAACCCAAGATCAGTGTGTTCACAAGGGGCTCAAGGTATGCTCTAGCGACAACTGTGAGTGGAAGGTGAAGACGTGGCAGGAATATCCAACATTCCTTTTAGATGGTGTCGTGGCTCATTTAGAGTGGTGGTTTCAGGTGAGCCAAATGGGGATGCTCATTAAACGTACCTCTTTCCATGTGCAAGGATACCACGATAGTGCTACTTATTGGGATCAAAATCTGTTGAAGGAGCAATTCCCTGAGGTTGATTTGGGGTATGAGGTATATGAGTAATGAGTCTATACAAGGGAATCTCCATTGTTTATCCCTTTCTGATTTGGCCAAAAGGAAGGCGGAAACATAAAAGGAACCATTACATATTTTCTTAAAAAATATCAACAGGAAGACCTCCATTTTCTAGATCGAGGGTTCGAATATGGTGGAAAATTTGAAATTGAGCATCCATAATAAACTTGGCATACCTGCAATGTCCCAAAGTTTGTTATTTGAAGGGAAATTTCTATGGGAATCCCTCCAGATGAAGGACTATGGCATTCAACAGATTCCACCATCATTTTAAATTTGAGGTTGTTTGGTGGAGCTCAAAGCTCCAGAAATCCATGTGGATCAATATCCTTTAAGGGTGTAGTGCTAAGGAAGGCCCAAATCCCATCATATCAGATCCAAAATAACCAGAAATGGAAGTTAATCTTCCAGAGGTAAACTCTCTCTTTTTTGTTCTTCAATCCAGGACTATAATATGCAGATTCAATGGTTACTAACCCAAATATAACGTATTACACCAGTTGGTTTTCTCCACTTGGACCCCTAACTGTGATATCTATTTATGTTCCAAAGCTTTCTTCATTGTTCAATTTGGTACATAGAACCATGGTTCTGGGGTAGATTTGGACTCTTTATTACTCTGTGGTTCCCAGATTTTGACGCTACAAATATGGTGGTCTCAACAATGTCAGTATGGGTGGGACTACCCAATATCCATCTTCATTTCTAGCATGATAAGGTCCTAGAGGATACTGGAAATACTCTAGGAAAACCGAGAAATATGGACCTAGAAAGAACATAAAAAGGCATTTTTACATTTGCCATAATTTGTATGGAGATAGATCTCATCAAAGGTTTACCTCACCGTATTTTATTGAAACATAAAAAGATTCAGCAAACTTAGATTTTAGACTATGAGAACACCACATTCAGATGTTGAATATGTTTTCAAATAGGACACATGCAAAACACATGCCCAAGGGAAAAAAAGAGCTCAAAAAAGAAAAAGAGGCAAGCCCATAAACCAAAGGGATGACAAATATCTGACCCTCACCTTTCAAAAGAAGAAAACACCATGGAGAATCATCCAAATGCAGATGCTCAAGCCCAACAAGGAAATCAAACAGAAGGGGGAGTTGTGGCTCAGTCTGAAACCACAACCCACCATCAGAGGGGTAAAAAATTACCAGTGATCCAAGCATCAGAGCAGCGGAAAGAGGAAATACACAACGAAAAAGGCATGGGGGGTATCAAGTAAAATCATATAACTAGGGGCTCAAATTCAGAAAAAGAAGCTCTTGTGCAGATAGATGGAAATGAAATGGTAGTGGTACTAGTTGATCACAACCCTAGGGGTTGGAGAAAGGTTCAGAAAAAATAAAGGCAAAAAGGAGAAGTTAGGGGATTTATATCAAACCTAACTTCAACACATTTTGTGTATTTTTTATAGTCTTTACTTTTTTTATTGCTCATAAGACAAAAGTATTATATGATCGAATGATTTTAGCATCTACAAAAAGTAATTTTGTTCCTTGTTCCAAGTTGAATAAAATTACGATTTTTTCCATGAAAACAAAAATCCATATTTAATATAAATTATTTTATAATAAGGCTAATAATAATATTAGCCCTATGATATTTCTATCAATTTTAATGTTGTCTCTCTTTTTACTAAGATCCCCATTAATGAGGCTATTAACATCATTAATAACATTACTAACCCTAATATAGCCAAGTTTGTCAGTGTTTGCTTAAAATCCACTTTCTTCCGCTTCCAAGATGAAATTTACGAACATACATGTGGATTTGTAACGGGCTCCCTTATCTCCCCTACTATGGAAATTATTTTGATAGAGGATTTTGAGACTAAAGCCCTTGCTTCTTCCCCTTTCCTGCCTAAGTTGTGGAAAAGGTGTGTCGATGATACCTTTATCATCTAGCCCCATGGTCGTGACAAGCTTGAAATAAATAAACAAAATGTTAATAGTTATTCTGAGTTTTTTAAATTCACAATGAAGATTGAAGTCAACGAAAACATTCCCTCTCTTGATGTCCTTATCACCAAGAAGGAGGATGGTTCCATCTCCCATCAGGTTTTCTACAAAAAGACTCATACTAAGAAGTATCTCCATGCTAATTCCTATTGTAATCCTATGTAGAAATTTGGTGTTTTAAACACCCTTGCTACCAAAGACCTTAATATTTCTAATGATTATCATATCAATGATGAGAAATATCATCTTTAGATGTTTTGTGAATAATGGTTATAGAAAACATCAAGGCCTTAAAGCCTTCCAAAAACGACAAAAGGACCCAGAGCTAAGACTAACAAGTTGGCTCGTATTCTAAGGAAGAATAATATCTCTGTAGGTTTCAATATTCTTAGCATTATTCGTTCTTTGGTTAGGTTTGTCAAAGACAATGTTGACCCCTCAAACACTAAAGGGGTTTAGAATATCCCCTGTTCCAATGGGAAGTTGGGTTATTCTATTAAGCTTAGAATTCAGGAACACTTTATGGACATCAAACATAATAGCTCTCGTTACTTAGCTATTTTTCAACAAACTGTAAAGACTAAGCATCACATTTATATTAAGGATTCTTACATCCTTCCTAATATTTCTCGTTATCATCACAGAAAGTTCAGAGACGTCATTGAGACAGAGAAATGTGCCAACAATCTAAATGTTGATGACAGTTGGAAAATCAGTAGAAGTTAGATTCTTGCTCTCTCCTCAAAGCTTACCTTTTCTTAGTTCCCCTTTTTTCCTCCACTTTTTGTCCTTAGTTTTATGTTTTTATCCTCTGGTTTTTGGTCTGTTTCCTCTTTTCTGTCTCTTGACCCTAACCATCCCCCACTTTTTTCTTTGCTTTATTTTGATTTTTTTTCTTGTTAAGTTTAATAGTCCTTAAGTCTTAGCCCTTAATGAATATAATTAATTATTAATAATTATTAATTGATTTTTGTTCCTTAATTTTTGCGCATTTCTTCTTTACCTTTGGTTATTATTTATTTACTCCTAGTTTTAATTTTATTTTATTTTTTAAGGAAATTCTAGGCAGATCCACTAGAAGGGGTCACATCCTATCAGCCAAACTAATTAGAGCCTAACCCTGAGGGAATCGAGGAGAAATGACCCCGTGAACTCCTATTAGCGAGGTACTTTAGCAACGAGACCTTGACCAATTAAGCTAACCCTCATGGCTACTCCTAGTTTTATTATATTTATCAACCCCTTAATATTATTATTAGCCTTATTATAGAATAATTTATATTAACTTTGGACTTATTATATATTTTATTTTATTTTATTTTAATAACTTAGATTCTTTTTATTAATAAGATTATGATATTATTACAAAAATACCCTATTCTATCAATTGTTCTGATTTTTATATTATTTCTATGCTAACGGTTAATTCCTTTGACTTTTGACCTAACCATTTAGTTCTTAAGGTTATTCCCTATTTATACCCTTGGTTGGATCAAATTATCTTCATCTTTTCTTCTTGAAGATGAACCACATGAGCTGGGTCAAAACATCGACAATTAAAGTATTCATGTGATGGATCATGGAGACTGATTTCAAAATAACTCTACTCACAGAAGCCTCCATTTAGAAACTATAAATCGTGTGCCTAACATTCAACATATGATGCTAAAGCATGTTTATCTTTTGGGGGCTTGCCTTTACCATTAAATATTGTGGATATATTAAAGAATTGGGCGTGGATATATTAAAGAAAGACGTTATTTACTAGATATGAGATAAGCCTATTTGAGTGGGAGTCTTAAGATAAAACTTTAGTTAAAAGATGGATAATAGTACAAGAATTGAGACTACTAGTTTAATGGCCATATTTTTGAGTTATGGAAGTTTAAAATGGAAGATATCCTTTAGGTTCGAGAGTAGTGGATCATTATGCAACCTGAAACACCTCTAACTAGCATGTTAATGGGGGATTGGGAGAAACTCAAAAGGAAAGTAAGAAGTATGATTTGATTTTGTCTTGCAAGTTTGACATTGTTGAACCTCTCGAGGAAGACACAACCAAGAAACTTTGTGTAAGGTCCCACCTTACCAACCATCAATATAACAGAGAAGTAGAAGTCACATTAATCACTAATACTCAATTTTTTTTTAGCATTACGAACTTAGTTACCATGTAATCATGTCCCTTCATCTATTTCAATATATGAATATCACATAAAAAGTCAAGGATAATTTTCCCTTAAAACCAATTCCAAAACACATTTCCTCTCAAGTTTAAAATAAGATAGCATGTGATCTTTTCATACTTGTACATGAGCTCTACATAAGATTGGGAATAAATTCCACCATAATGACATGTGTGAACATTAAGCTATATCAACCTATTTTATTTCCTAGATTATGCTAAATAAGTTCTACTTATTGACTCTTGACATCATAACCATAAAAGTATGCCACAAGAACCTAAAATATTATGCTTCTATCACATATAAGGTTATGAATATTAACCTACTTGTAACAAGATAACTAAAGGAGGAATTTTCCTCTCTTCATCAGTAAATCTAATAAATATGATATGTCTATTGATTCATAAATTAAAAACTCCCAATAACATTGCTTCATTCATGAGACTCGTATAATGAATGTTGCAGCAAGAGCAACCACTGTTACAAATTTAGAAGCATATTATTCTTCAAAAGTGCCAAATAAAACAGTGGACTTGCCAAAATCGGGCACACTAGTTGTTTGCTATAGCCATTAAAACATAAGATTGCACCCATGAATACATGCAGCTCAAATGAAACTTATTATTCTTATTTACAAAAAATCCTACAGAATTAGTCACTGTAAAATTGCTTCTAACAACCACCCTTTTTTAAATGAAAATTTTAGATAATAAAAGTAACGATTGTCCTATTCTCTATTCACATTCCAACAACTTATTAAATTCATTTTCAAATTCATACAAAAACTTGCAGACATAGGAAGCTACATCTATTAAATAATATATTCATAAATTTTCTAATACACAAAAGCTACAGTAAGTAGGGCATTTACTTTAATAATTTATATGCACAAAAACTACATCCATTGAAGTTTTAACAAACACTTTCCACGCATTCAATCTACAAGCTACAGCCATTGAGGCCTTTTGGAAAACACTTTGCAAGCATGAAATCTACAACCATTGAGGCCTTTTGACAAACACTTGCAAGCTTGTAATCTATAGCAATTGAGGCATTTTTTCAAACAATTGAAAGCCATAATCTCTTAAGGTAATTTGACATGAATCTAAGATTTTTCCTCAACCTATTTAGCTCATAAAATTTATAAATTAATTCTTCAAATGAAAAATATTAAAACAGGGACTAAATCATCTTATTCTTTCACCAAAAACTTGACAACAAGTGCACACAGTTGGCAACAACAATCTGCAAAATCGCCCAGATTTACGATCTGGGTTTTGAAAAGTATGTTTTTGGAATCAAGTCGGGGGTTACAGGTCCAAATGGCATGGATACCCCTGATGTTTTCCTTAATCATTACGACAACACCCACGGATGCAATTGTCTAAACTAGCAAACATTCTAATTCCTGGAATCTCATTTACAGATTTTGTCAAACAGATGGCATGCAACTTGAACCTACAGTCATGAATAAAAAAATAGTAACACATAATTAAGTTATAATCACTTATGTGTTTCCCAAATAATTTTCTAAATCATTTCATCTACTGGAAATGAGTTGAAGGGTTTTGAGATTCATCAAGCATTATTTTCATTCAACCATTCCATCAAACACATGGCAAGCATCCTCAGTTGTTAAGAATCACTCCAAAATAAGAGTTAATCAATGATGATTATTTTAATTCATTATATATCCTTACTTTTCATCTACATTTGCAAGGATTGTAAGCACATAATGACATAAAATTCCCTCAATTACTTTCCTTGAAACTCTTGATTGTCATTATTTTGCTTTTTTATTCTAAGGGTTGATCTAGTGATTCCTACAGGGATATGTTGGGTATGTGGCACTTTTGATGCAGGAGCATCCAGACTTAGCCAGCAATGTGAAGGTTTTTTCACATGTTGTGGCTAAAAGAGTTGAATTTCACTGACCTGAGTGGTCAAAAGTCAGTTTTAGTCGAGAGGTTTGGATCTCTCGAAAATGACATGTAATTCATAAATGTAATAGTTAGGAAATTGTCTTATTTTAGATAGAAGGATAAGTTGTTAGCGTAGATGTGTAATGGGGCTTGAAAGTAGAGATTTGATTGTTAGATTGATTAAAATAGAGATTAAGTTGTTCATACAGTTAGAGTAGGATTCGACTCATAAAAAGAAGAAAAATGTAATGAAGAAAGATTAGCTGAGATGATTGAGGAGAGTTGAGTGATAGAGAGGGTTTTCATATTGAAACAGAGGTCTGTTAATTCATTGTGATTAAGCCGAGAGGGCCAAGACTCTATAACCATTATTATATTGAATGAATTTGTCTTAGTGTGCATCTGTGTGTTAATCCTGGTTGAAACTGTCGTTTATTCTGTGTATCTGTGTTCTGAAGTGCATCCGGGTATTTTCCCTCTTCTGCACTTTAAATTTTTAATCATTGTGTTTATTTGTTAATCAGGTGTTTTAGCACTAATCATAGTTATTAGTATCAATAGCGGGGGTAGAAGATCATAAAGAGCCTTGATCAGGTTGAAGTCTCGTACGCAATCGTATCCATCAATCGCAAAGTCAACAACTGACGTCACCATCAACAGTGGGGGTTAGGCTAGTGTTTAACCTGTGTGTATTTTGAAGTACCGCAAATCATAGGACTTGAGGACCTCCGTTATCCCACGGATATCAGATTGTGAGTTGATCGGGGATTAATCCCAAGAATGGACCCAAACCACTATAGATAAGGATTTAGTTTTTGTTGATCAGGTGAATGGTGATCCTTAGATCTAGTTAGAGGAGATCAACGACGTAGAGAAAGTCAACATGGGTGAATTTTTGTTCAATTCTGAAAGTGTTGTTCAATCCGACTGTTGTTCAATCGCGAAGTGTTGTTCAATCCGACTGTTGTTTAATTCCGGAAGTGTTGTTCAATCTGACTAATGTTCAATCGCGAGTGTTGTTCAATCCAACTATTGTTCAATCGTGGATTGTTGTTCAATTTCCAGTTGTTGTTTAGTTGTTGTTCAATTGGCAATCTGCGTCATTTTTGGTATCAGAGCTCAGAGATTTATTTTGACTACAATAAACATGTCGCCAAGGACAGGAGCTGGCATAGGTCGAGGAAGACCTGAAGCAAATGAAGTTCTACTGGAGGAGATATGGAGTCTGCGTACAAGGATGGATACAGTGGAGACTACACAGAGGAGAGCACCTGATGAAGGAGCTCAAAGTGCTGTAGAAGCATCTTCTGAGGAAGAAGAAGAGAAGGAAAATGAAACTACCAAAGTTGTCAAGATGTTGGCTAAAGTAGGTGGAAAAACAAAGGTGGAAATTCCTGTGTATGAATGGAATCTCAATGCAGAAGAGTTAATGGATTGGATCAGTTCACTGGACAAACATTTTGACTATGAAGAGGTTGATGACAGAAACAAGGTGAAGTTTTCAGTTACCAGATTGAAGGGTCATGCAGCTATTTGGTGGGATGAGCTACAAACATCTAGAACGAGAAAAAGAAAGTCCAAGATCAAGCAATGGGACAAAATGGTGAGTAAAATGAAAGCTAAATTTATGCCAAAAGATTATCAGTTAAATATTTTCAAATAGTTACAGAATTTAAGGCAAAAAGGAATGTTTGTTAAAGAATACACAGAAGAGTTTTATAGATTGAGTATTAGAGCAGGACATGCAGAGGATGATATGGAGAAGGTAGCCAGATATATCAATGGCTTAAGATACGACATATAGGACGAGATCAGCTTGTTGAGTCTGAAGACTCTTGAAGATGCCTATCAAGTAGGTTTGAAGGCAGAAGAGAAGATGTTGAGAAAAAAAAGTCAAAGGAATAGAGGGAGAATTTCAGTAAGAGGTAGAGGAACTACCAAACCAAGGTTTCAGTGACATCAGCCCAAAGCAGGAAGTTCAAGTAGCAGACCACCACAGAGGGGAGATTTTAATAGAGGAAGATTTGCGCCCAGAGGAAGAGGCCGAGGAAGAGATATTTGGTGTTACACGTGTGGAGAATGGGGACATGTATCATGGGACTGTCCTCATAATAAACCAGCAAGTCAGAGGAATGCGAATGTGGTTGAGGCAAAGCCAAAAACACCTCGACTTATGGAAAAGAAGAATCCCCTGAAGTAGGAGAATCCCTATTGATGAAAAGGGCATTGCTTAAGGCAGAAAAAGAAACTGAAGAACTAGCTTAGAGGATGAGTATATTTAGAACTACGTGCAAATCCAAAGGTAAATGTTGTAAAGTGATAATTGACGGTGGAAGTATTGATAACCTTGTTTCTATAGAGATGGTGGACAAGCTGGGATTAGTGAAGATAATACACCCTACTCCTTACAGAGTGTCGTGGTTACAAAAAGGACATCATATTATTGTGACAGAATAATGCAAGGTAGAGATATAGATTGGTACGTATAAGGATGTGATATTGTGTGATGTAATGCCAATGGATGTATGCCATGTATTGCTGGGAAGTCCGTGGCAGTTTAGTCAGAAAGTTATTCATGATGGGAGGAAAAATACTTATACTTTGGAGAAGAATGGAAATAAACATACATTGATGCCATTGAAAGATGAAGCTGACAAAGGAGCACCTGGAAACAGTGTTATGTTGATGAGTGGAATGGAGTTGTTGCAAGAGATAGGAAAAGGTGACGAAATGCATTTTGTTGTCGTAGGAACACATAAGGTGATTTTAACCTCCACAAACTTAGATGATTTGCCTGAAGAAATCAAAACTCTGTTAAATGATTTGTTTGATATTATTGTGGATGAGTTTCCAAATGCATTGCCACCAATCAAGAGTATTAGTCATCATATTTATCTAATACCAGGGGAAAGTTTGCCAAACAAAGCAGTGTATAGATTAACTCCTCAAGAGAATGCAGAAGTTGGAAGATAAGTGAAAGAACTGATGTATAAGGGACTAATCAGAGAGAGTCTTAGTCCATGTGTTGTACCAACAATACTCAGTCCAAAGAAAGGAGGTGAATGGCGTATGTGTATAGATTCCAGGTCCATAAATAAGATCACTATCAGGTATAGATTTCATTTACCACGCATGGATGATTTGATGGATTGTTTGAGTGGGTCAAAGTATTTTACTAAAATAGATCTGAAGAGTGGATATCATCAAATAAGAATTAGAGAAGAAGATGAATGGAAGACTGCATTTAAAACAAACAGTGAGTTGTATGAGTGGTTAGTGATGCCTTTTGGAATCACTAATGCACCTAGCACGTTCATGAGATTTATGAATGAATTCTTGAAGGAATATGCAGGCAATTTTGTTATTGTTTATCTTGATGATATTTTATTTTTTAGCAGAAGTAAGGAAGAACATCTGGAGCATCTTAAATTGGTTTTAAGAACTCTACAGGAAGAGAAGCTACTGATAAACCTGAAGAAATTTAGTTTCATTAAAGAAGAATTAATTTACTTAGGATTTGTAGTTTCTAAAGAAGGGTTGAAAATGGATCCAGAGAAAGTCCAGGCAATTTGGAACTGGCCTATTCCAAGGATATATTTGAGGTAATAATTTTTCATGGTCTTGCAAGTTTTTATAGGAAATTTATCAGAGGTTTTAGTCATATTTGTGCACCAATTCTTGAAACAATCAAGGAGACTAATCAGTTGTTCAAGTGGACAGAAGCAACAGACAGGAATTTTAAGTTGTTGAAGAGGAAAATCACAAAGAAACCAATTTTAGCTTTACCCGATTTTGGAAAAGTATTTCAAGTTGAAACAGATGCTAGTGGAGTTGCAATTGGAGCAGTTTTGAGTCAGGAACAGAGACCAATAGCGTACTTCAGTGAGAAATTAAATGAAGCGAAGAAGAAGTATTCTTCTTATGATAAAGAATTTTATGCTATTGTACAAGCCTTAAAAAAATGGAGACATTATTTGCTACCAAAGGAGTTTATATTGTATTCTGACAATCATGCATTGCAGTTCATAAACAACCAGCCGAAATTGAACCAGAAACATGCCAAGTGGGTAGAGTTTTTGCAAAGCTTTACTTTTGTGATAAAGCACACAAGTGGTAAGTTGAATAAATTCGTTGATGCTTTAAGCAGGGTAAATTTCATTGTGCAAGAATTAAAAGTTGGTGTTGTAGGATTTGAAGAAATGGTTGAAATGTATAAAGATGATGCAGATTTCAAAGATATTTACACAGCAGTTCAAAATCCAATAGCTCATAACAGAAGTCAGTGGTTAGATTATCTTATCCAAGGAGGTTTATTGTTTAAAGGCAACAAGTTGTGTATTCCCAAATGTTCTATGAGGGAAAACATAATAAATGAGAAACATAGTGGAGGATTATCTGGTCACTTTGGACAAGACAAAACCTTTGCTCAGGTAAATAATTTTTATTATTGGCCAAAGATGCAGACTGATGTTAAGAGATTTGTTGAGAAGTGCAAGATATGTCAGCATGCTAAAGGGAGAAGCCAGAATACAGGATTGTACCAGCCATTGCCAATACCAGACCGACCATGGGATGTAGTTAGCATGGATTTTGTTTTGGGGTTACCTAAAACTCAAAGGGGGAATGATTTTGTTTATGTTGTGGTAGATAGATTTTCCAAGATGGCACATTTCATTGCATGTAAAAAGACTAGTGATGCAACACATATTGCTAATATATTTTTTTTCAGAAATTGTAAGATTACATGGATTGCCTATAAGTATTGTGTCTGATAGAGATACAAAGTTTGTAGGGCATTTCTGGAGAACTCTTTGGAAGAAACTAGAAGCTAACCTCGGTTTCAGTTCAACATACCATCCTCAAACAGATGGACAGACCAAAGTAGTAAACAGAAGCTTGGGGAACATATTGAGAAGTTTAGTGTATCAAAATCCTAAACAGTGGGATTTAGCACTAGCTCAGGATGAGTTTGCTTATAATGAAACTCCAAACCGAAGTACTGGAATGAGTCCATTTCAAATTGTTTTTGGGATGAATCCAAGAGGTGTGTATGAGCTCAGAAATTTGGGTAAATAGGAGACAAGAAGTGCAAAAGCTGAAGATTTTGTAGAGGAGATGCAGAGACTACAAGAAGATGTCAAAGGCAGATTGCAGGAAAGCAGTAGCAAATAAAAATAGAGAGAAGATATGAAAAGAAGAGAGAAATAATTCCAAGTGGGAGATTTAGTGATGGTGTATTTGAGAAAAGAAATATTTCCTGCTAATACTTACAATAAATTGGAAATGAAAAAGATAGGACCATGTAGAATTGTAAGAAAATTTTCAACTAATGCTTATGAAATTGAATTGCCATAAGGGATTGGAATATCACCTATCTTCAATGTTGCATATTTGTATCCATACAAAGAGATAGAGATAGAGCTATAGGAGGAAACTACAGAAGATGAAGTTCAAACTTTGAACTGGGAAGAACAAATGCCAAAGACAGTTAAGAGAGAGGTGGAAGTTGTTTTGGAGAAAAGAGTATCCAAAAGAACCAAAAGACAGGTTTATTATCAATATATAGTCAAATGGAAAGGACAACCAGTGGAGGATGCTAGTTGGTTGACAACAGCAGAGTTGCAGAAGTATGGAGTAAACCCTAAAAGTGTGAGGGATGATTCTCTTCTTCCCCGGGAGTCTAATGCAGAAGCATCTAGACTTAGCCAGCAATGTGAAGGTTTGTTCAAATGTTGTGGCTAAAAGATTTGAATTTCATTGACCTGAGTGGTCAAAATTCAGTTTTAGTCAAGAGGGTTGGATCTCTCAAAAATGATCTGTAATTCATTAATGTAATAGTTAGGAAATTGTCTTATTTTAGATAGAAGGATAAGTTGTTAGCGTAGGTGTGTAATAGGGCTTGAAAGTAGAGATTTGATTGTTATATTGATTAAAATAGAGATTGAGTTGTTCGTACAGTTACAGTAGGATTCAACTCATAAAAAAGAAGAAAAATGTAATGAAGAAAGATTAGCTGAGATGATTGAGGATTGAGAGAGAAGTGAGAGTTGAGTGATAGAGAGGGTTTTCATATTGAAACAGAGGTCTGCTAATTCACTGTGATTGAGCCGAGAGGGCCAAGACTCTGTAACCATTATTATATTGAATGAATTTGTTTTAGTGTGCATTTGTGTGTTGATCTTGGTTGAAACTCTCGTTTATTCTGTGTATCTGCATTTTGAAGCGCATCTAGGTATTTTCCCTGTTCCGCACTTTAAATTGTTAATCATTGTGTTTATTTGTTAATCGAGTGTTTTAGCACTAATCACAGTTATTAGTATCAATATCAGGGGTAGAATATCATAAAGAGACTTGATTGGGTTGAAGTCCCATACGCAATCGTATCCGTCGATTGCAAAGTCAACAACCGATGTTACCATCAATAGCGAGGGTTAGGCTAGTGTTTAACCTGTGTGTAATTTGAAGTAACACAAGTCATAGGACTTGAGGACCTCTGTTATCCCACAGATATCGGATCGTGAGTTGATCGGGTGTTAATCCCAAGAACGGACCTGAACCACTATAGATAAGGATTTAGTGTTTGTTGATCGGGTGAATGGTGACCGTTAGATCTGGTCAGAGGAGATCAACGGCATAGAGAAAGTCAACGTGGGTGAACTGTTGTTCAATTCTGGAAGTGTTGTTCAATCCGACTGGTGGTCAATCACGAAGTGCTGTTCAATCCGACTGTTGTTCAATTCCGGAAGTGTTGTTCAATCCGACTGTTGTTCAACCGCGGAATGTTGTTCAATCCGATTGTTGTTCAATCGTGGATTGTTGTTCAATTATGACGTTGTTCAATTGTCGGCTGCTATTCAATTGCTGTTCAATTGGCCTCCTGCGTCAACTTTCCTTACTCATTTTCATATATAATAAAAATAATAACATTTCTCATTTACAGATTTTTTTTCCAAACACTTTGCAACATATCCTGAAACCATTTCTAAAACATGTCTCTAGTTACCTGTTTCAATTAAAATGAAATAAAACCATAACTCATGAAACTCTTACCCAATTCCTTTGGAAATTATTTATTGGAATTACCTTAAGCAATATTTTTATTTCCTTTCTCAAATGCTACAATACCAATGTTAGTACCGTAAACTACACCAATAATAATTCCAATAATATTCTAAAAAACATAAGCTTAAACCAAATTAGACGCCTACAACACTAAAATTTCAGGACAATAAAACTTATACCTGATCAGATGTTCAACTCCAATAGTTGAGAATACGATCCATCTCTAATTCCTTAACCAACTCATTTGAACCATCCGGTTTTCCACCCAACCATATCTAGGGAGAACTTCTCCCCCTAGAACCCCTGAGTTGTAAGAGCTCACAAGCAGTACCAAAATATAGCAGTAGAGAGATATACAAGGCAAGCTGAGGAAGATAACTTTTACTTCCTCTCAATACCACTCATGTTCAACTTCATTGGGTAGAGATACTTAGTAATTTAGATTATCATTTGGCTACTCTCCAAATCTCTCCCTCTCACAATCTTCTTCAAATCTCTAAAACTCTTGGTATCACCATGCACCTCCCCCAAGTGAGAATACATGAGACACATATATAGGAGGAGCAACAAATTCTTGTCATAAAGGAGGAGTAATATGCATGCCTTGTATTCCATTTAGAGGAGTGTAACTCACGACAATAAGGAGAGGTATGCATGCCTTAGTGAGAATGTAAAATATGCATTAAAGAGAGTGTAAGAGGGACATTTTTATGACATGTATTTAATGAGTGTAAGAGGAATATGTCATTCATTAATGAGTGCATAAAAGAGAGTGTAGTATGTTATTAAAAGAGAGAGAGATTTACATAGATCCATGAGAGTCATCAAGGAGAGAGGTGTGAAGTGATTGGGGAGATGAAGGTGACTTGTAATTCCCTTTTAATAATAATATCATAGTCTCATAAAAGATAATAATAATAATATTAATATTAATAATATTGAGGATTAAGTCGAGATTGAACGATTAGAATTGAGTAATGATAAGTTAAGTTATTTTTCTTCAACTATACTTGATTATCCATTGATCGAAGGTGACTTACTATTTTTGGAAAGTCATACTTGAGATGCTAGAGATGACTTTCTATTTTCATAAAGTCACTCCAGAATCATCAGAAATGAGATTTTATTAATGAAATTCATCCCTGTGCTACCCATGAGTGGTATTTTTCTTCCAAAGAAAAGGGATTTTTCATCCCTATTGTATACATCTTCGTGCCTTAGTAGATTGAGGACTCCACGCCTTGATTTACTCCAAGCATCCAAGATTCCACACCTTGATCTTTTAAATATTTAGGACTCTGTGTCCCAATCCTTTTATTATAGATCCAAGCCTCCACGTCTTTATCTTTCATGGATTTAGGACTCCATGCTCTAATCCTTTTATATAGATCCAAGGCTCCACATCTTTATATTTCATGGATTTAGGACTTTGCGCCCTAATTTCCATGGCTTATCATCTACTCTACTTTTAAACTCTGCGCTTCACCTTAAGGTATTGATTGTGAGCTCATACCCATCTGATGGTTCGTTGGTAAGGCCTTGTTCCAAGACCTTCACACATCACAATCACATAGATCAAAGGAATCAAATGAATTTCATAATTAACTTATTCACATTTTACCAAAGATTTTGCATGACTTCCACAATTATTTTGGTTCTGGATAAATGACTTCTGCAGTCATTTATAATTTGAACATCCTTGTTTGAAAATAACCACACCTCTGCCACATCTTTCTCAATAAAATATTAGACATATATAATCATACAAATTTTGTATCATGACTTCCACACTCATTTATAATTTGAGCATCCTAGTTTGCAAATAACCAGGTCCCTTGCCACATCCTGCTTTGTACAAGATTATGTCTCAATCATATATCATCCATAAATAATAATTAACCATGTGTTCCACATAACCATGATCATCCATGGATCTATGTGTCTCAATATTGGATCACCATCCATGTGTAAAAAATCTGTGTAGGTTAACCTGATAATGCAATATAAATCAAAGCAGAATACTATAACCTAGTTGTACTATCAATTTGCGAAATATTAAAGATCGAGCTGAACATGATAACCAGAAGAAGAAGAATCAATGGCACAATACATATGAAAATAATTTGGGGAAAGCCTCAGCTAAAAACCCCACACTATTGTATTATCATTCATGGTGGAAATACATAGGAATTATACAAGGCCTTAGCTCTCGCAGCTAGCCAGATCTCAGTACAATCCTCACAAATGCTCACAGACAATCTTGGCTTCTCTCCAGCCTTCCTCTCTACCCTCCAAGCTCATATTTCCTTGCGTTGTTCCTTGTGGATGATTCTCCTGTTACCAAGTGGATGATCTCCCTCCAAAACTGCGCAATCTTCAAGGATTTATCCTTGACTGCATGCATGAGTTTTCTCCATGAGAAAACACATGCAACTGATAGTACATTGTCCTTGACTTTAATATCAACTAGGTATTTCTCATAATAGACATGCATGAGTTTCTGATGAGGGCATCTTCAGTTAACTAGAGTAGCACTAGTTGAGTGCATTAATGCATCAACTGACTGTTAACTCACTATTAGTTCCTCAAACAGTTTGGAACTAATTTAATTGGACTTAACTCAATAAACTGATTTAAATAATTACAACACAAATATAACTCAATCTTGTCTCCTTAATTTAAGGGATAACTCTTGCATGACTTCAGAAAGACTTCTAACTTGAATTTCTCCAACTAATTAATTCAAAATAAATAAATTAATTATTTCCAAGAAGCTGTTAAGACTAAATTCGATTTTAATTCACAATTTAATTCAAGGAAAAATTAAATTGGAATATTCTTCTTGTCATATTTCAACACTCCCTCTCAACAAGAAAGGGATTATCTGCCACCCCGATCCTGTCTCTATGGAACTCGAATTTACACTTTGACAATGCCTTTGTCAAAATGTCATCATCTTGCTCGTCTGTCGAAATATACTACAACAACATGATCTGTGAAAAGCCACGAGCAAAAAATCTTGCCTTATGCTTCTCCACACTACCATCAACAGCTTGCTTTACCTTTTAAATCCAACGGGAACTCATAACTGACTTGTTCTCCAGTCTTGGAACCACGTCCCAAACACTGTTACGAACTATGGAGTCATACTCCTCCACCATAGCATCAACCCAAATCGGCTATTGCACTGCTTCCTCAAAGGAAGATGGCTCGGTCTCAACACATTCCCCAGCAAGGGCCATGTATCCAGTGTACCTCTCAAGTGACCTCCTCTGTCTGCGCTGAGAAGATGGTGCTCTGACATTCTCTCTCGTATCCTCCAACAATATGTCAGCTTCTCTTGTGCGCTTCCGTCCATCTCTGGAAGACTCTGCTTGAGTGGATGTCTCCACTCCTGGAACCTCTGCATGTGGCTGCTCCGCATCAGTCTGAGGCTCCTCCTCCTTAGGAACCAACAGTTCCTCCACAGCCTGTAGTTGGAGCTCCCTCTCAAGGGAAACTCGCATGGCCTTCTGCTCATCAAACTTGAGATCTCTGCGAACCACTATCCTCTGACTGGTAGGCAAGTACACCCGATAGTTGTGAGGTGTATCAGTGTACCCCACAAATATCCCCAACTCTGTTGTCGGCTCAAGCTTCTTCCATGCATCCTTTGTCACATGGCAATATACCGATGAGCCAAAGATCCTGAAGTGACCCACATCTGGTCTCTTACCAGAGAAAGCTTCCTTTGGTGTCTTCATCCCAAGTATGCAATGTGGGCTTCTATTCTGCAAATAGACCGTTGTGTTTCATGCCTCAGCCCACAAGTGAAGTGGTAGGTTGGTCATGCAGCATTGTCGTGCTTCCCCTACAATAGTTTTGTTCTTCCTCTTGGCCACCCCATTCTGTTGTGGGTTATGAGGTGCCTTCAACTCTTGTTTAATTCCTTCTGCTGCACAGAAGTCCTTAAACTCTTGAGATACATATTCTCCACCGTTGTCGCTTCTCAAGGCCTTAATCTTCTTCCCTGACTCTTTCTCGACCAAAGCTTTGAACTCACAGAACTTTGTGAAAGTTTGGTCCTTCTTCTGCATGAAATAAATCCAGCATTTACAAGAATAGTCATCAACAAAAATCACATAATACATTTGCTTCATTGTGGATGTCATCGAGAATGGTTCACACAAATCAGTATGAACTCGCTCTAAGATAGCCTCTGCTCGACTGTCTCGATCATGAGAGGAAGACTTGGTGTACTTTCCCAAGGTACAACCTTTGCATGTGTCAACTTGCTCAAGTTTACCTTTGGGAAGTCTTGTATATATATGTTGCATTATCTTCAAAGCCCCATGATGAAAATGGCCCAACCACCTGTGCCACAACTCGCCAATGTCTTGGCTTTGCACCAATTCTTCCTTCGTACTCAATGCTGTAGAATCATCTACCTCTAGTTTATAGAGATTCTTCACCTGAATCCCTATCCTCTTGGTCTGACCCATGTCTATGTGTCTTAGGAATGCCTTTCCTTTATTGAAGACAACATCGTAGCCTTTGTCCTCCAACATCACGACTGATACCAAGTCCTTCTTTAGTCCAAGCACATACATCACATCTGTCAAGGTGAGAGGAGCTCCATGCTCCCTCTAAAAAGCAATTGTGCCCACTCCTGAAACGTTATACCTTTCATCATCACCCATCTCTATGTGCATCTTGAGGTCTTTCTCCTCCAAGGCACTGAATAAATTTTTATCACTAGTCATGTGGAATGAGGCTCCACTGTCAAGATACCAGACACAACCCATCATCAATGACACCATGCATGCGATGAGGGTAAAGTCCATTTCGAATTGAGAGGCTAATGCCTCACCTTCCGATTCTTCTGAGGATCCCTTCTTGGACTTCTTTGATGCGCAATTAGTTGCATAATGTCCCATATCGTGACAATTAAAGCATCTTACTTTAGACATGTCACTCTTCTTCCCTCCATGAGAAGAATTTGATTTGAAATGGGAAGCCTTCCCCTTCACTTTCCTTGCCTTACTTGCTAAGGCCAGATTTTCTTCATCATCATTCTTGGATGAAGAACCATCTCATGTGCTCCTCCTGATCTCCTCCTACATAAGATCCGACCACAGTCGTTCCCAATCCAGTAGTTTCTCCCTTCCATTCACAGAGTCCTGGTAGCTATTCCAACTCTTTGGAAGGCCAAGGAGAGTGAGGCTCACCATATCATCATCGGCAGTAGTTATTCCCACACTGCCAAGCTCATCTCTGTAGGTGGTGAGCTTGTTCAGATATGTGGAAATAGTATCGTCCTTCTCCATCTTGATTATTCGAAGCTTATCCTTGAGTGCCAATTTCCTCTGGTCACTATTGTTCTGGTAGAGGTCCTTCAATGTCTTCCACATTGAAAATGGAGTATCCTTCCCATGGAGACTCGAGACAATATGGTCTCGAACTCCCTCAAGGATGATTTGTCTCGCCTTCGCCACACACTTCTTCCACTCAGCCAACTCTTGTGCATTAGTTGAAGCTGGCTTTGGGATTTCTTGATCAATGAATTCCTTCAAGCCATTGTCTTCTAATACAACATCCATTCTATCTTTCCATGCTGTGTAATTCGAGTTACCTTCCAAGGCATACTCGAGTCTCAAGCCATAGAACGTCATTGGCCAACCTTGAAGTATGATATGAATTCGATTTTCACCTGCAACCCTGAACTTCAAACTTTGAATTCTCTTCTCAGTATATTGTTCATAGCTCCGATACCATGTAGAACTTTCTACAAATCTAGCTCTGATACCATGTAGATATTTCTATGTAGGTTAACTTGATAATGCAATATAAATCAAAGCAGAATAATATAACCTACTTCTACTATCAATTTGCGGAAGCTTAAAGATCGAGCTGAACAATATAACCAGAAGAATAA
Source organism: Pinus tabuliformis (assembly GCA_031772625.1). NCBI lineage: Eukaryota > Viridiplantae > Streptophyta > Pinopsida > Pinales > Pinaceae > Pinus > Pinus tabuliformis. Next base: position 180,157,912 of record CM062807.1, on the reverse strand, counting down.
GAATCAATGTCATAATACACATCAAAATACTTTGGGGAAATCCTCAGCTAAAAACCCCACACTATTGTATTATCATATATGGTGGAAATACATAGGAATTATACAAAGCCTTAGCTCTCGCAGCTAGCTAGCTCTCAGTACAATCCTCATAGATGCTCACAGGCAATCTTGGCTTCTCTCTAGCCTTCCTCTTTGCCCTCCAAGCTACTATTTCCTTGCGTTGTTCCTTATGGATGATTCTCCTATTACCAAGTGGATGATCTCCCTCCAAAACTGCACAATCTTCAAGGATTTATCCTTGACTGCATGCATGAGTTTTCTCCATGAGAAAACACATGCAGCTGATAGTACAATGTCCTTGACTTTAATCTCAACTAGGTCTTTCTCATAATAGACATGCATGAGTTTCTTATGAGGGAATCTTCAGTTAAGTGGAGTAGCACTAGTTGAGTGCATTAATGCATCAACTGACAGTTAACTCACTATTAGTTCCTCAAACAGTTTGGAACTAATTTAATTGGAATTAACTCAGTAAAATGAGTTAACTAATTACAACTCAAATATAACTCAATCTTATCTCCTTAATTTAAGGGATAACTCTTGCATGACTTCAGAAAGACTTCTAACTTGAATTTCTCCAACTAATTAATTCAAAATAAATTAATTAATTAATTCCAAGTAGCTGTTAAGACTAAATTCGATTTTAATTCAAGGAAAAATTAAATTTGAATATTCTTATTGCCATATTTCAACAACATGTCATACACCTATGTCCAAACTAGGATACCAAAAGAGAAAACATCGATAATATGCACTTAACCAAAATCAATATTACTAAAATCAGTCTTTATCATAAGCACGTAGAAATAGTGTGACCTAAACCAGGTTTATAGCATACATGCATATACATAAGTCTAACATGCATAATCTTTATATCACTGCATCAAAATCACCCTCTCCAAGTGTCATCAAAGTTATCTCACCAAGAAGGGACACTACATACTCCCCCTCTTGGGCTAAACTTGGCTCGAAGTTTTTCCTACAGTCATAAGATACTTAGTTCTTTTTGATTCTCCTATCAATAAGGTGTTAACCTTATGTCTATGTATTTCATATATTTTTCTTCATGCCTATTCATAGTTCAATGTTTGCTAAATTGGAAGCAACTCCATGAAAACCAAAACATACCATTCTTGATCAAGTAGAAAATATATCCATGCCATATTAGACATGTTTTGATATAAAATGCCAAAGATTTCTATATCAAAACCAGCCATACAATTTATAGTACCATATCAAAATACTATTTTATGTAATTGATATGACATCTACTTAAGTTATCTATAATAAATTGATATTCTACATGTTTTCTTTTTCATATTCTGCATGAATCCTACATGTGTCATCTTCTTGAGTATATTGAGCTTTCCAAGCTATAAATAGCCCACACATTAGTTGTATAACAACATTTATAGTCCATCCCATCATATAATCAAACTTGCTTGACAAGAGGTAGTGAGTCATACACATACAACTGCATATCCACTCTTACATTCCACATGACTTGTGTTTTCTCACACAAATTTTACTCTTTTTATTCCACAAGTTATAGATGTAATCACAACCCTTAGGAACCAATTATTGTTTTAACCAAAAGTTTAATCCTAAGAATAAAACAATTTAAAGCACAATTATTTTAACTTATCAGGGTAAAGTGGAAATCACCTACTTTGCACCACTGAATTTTCCTTGGATTCCACAATCATTGATGTTATTCACTTTCATTACTTGTGTACCAATTCGATCTTGATTTAGAATAATTTGATTCCAACATATCAATTTTCAATCTTCCAATACATGACAACTCACAAAGTAGGTTATCTATAACATTATATCAACACCCATTTCCAATTTACTCATATTTTCTATTCAATAACTAGGTAATTCATTTGGTTTCAGGTCTTATTCCTTATTAATACAACAAGCTATGAAAACCATACATTTCTCAAACTATGAAGAATCTTGTTGATTTTAAATAATATTTAGACTATCACAAGGGCATTTCTAACCTAAAGATAAGCTCCCTTTTCTTTTACTACCTCTCAAAAGATTACAACCTTTTGTAGGACTACTAACTACTCATACAACTATACATCCAAGCACAAAATTCCTAAATCCAACAATCCCTTCCATTCTGCATAGAATACAATAATCTTAGGTTTATAAATCATGCAACAATTCCATTTCATCAAAATGTGATCTCACTCTCCTTCAATTTCTCCCTCAAAAAGAAATATCACAAGCACATATTCTTGTAAAACAAGAACTCAAATAAGCTTTTCATTTATCACCTACCTTTTTCCTTTAAGTTCAAATAAAACAAAGTTCTCACCATAGAACATGTTTATCTTCTAAATATGTTATTCTCTTAACAATTTACAAGTTAATCAAATTTCAAGAAAGAATTTCATCAAGTTCATAAACAATATGAATTTTGACTCTATCGCCTAAATATCAATAGTTTATAGGAGTTCATGAGCTCAATCCTCATAATTTCTCTAATTAATTTAGTTAAATATAATTCAACCAATATGCAATTGATAAAATCATTAAGGAGACTATTATGGCTTTCCTAGACCTAAGTTGTCTTAAGCCAATAGAAAAGATATTTCATCAACTTATCACAATAATCATTCTTTTTACATTTCAAGCATTTGAAAACCACTTTAATTCTACCTAAATCCAACACATACAAAATCATTACAATACTATAGGATAGATATCTAGTTCACACTTGACTCCATATATCAAAATCAGTTATTCCAAACATCATAAACCACCTAATGGTGTTCACTATATCAATCTTAGTATCTTCATTTGTAATAAAAATAAAATAATGGATTTAAATCTCAAGCAAATTCATGTTATGAATCTCTATTCATTTAACTTTGATTACACATAACCAATCCTCGTTAATCATAATTATGAGATTCCATCAAAATAATTTGTTCATTCTAACAATAAAAATTACTTAACTCATAGATATATGTTAGTATGGATTCCACACCCACACCTTACCTGATAGATATATGCCAGTATGGATTCCACGCTCATACATTAGCTCATAGATATATGCTAGTATGTATTCCACACCCATACATAAATTGAGGAAAATATAACCTTCAAGTGTTCCTTACCCACAACCATTCATGCACAAGTCATTTAAGCCTCTTGTTTATTAGGAAGGTCATACCACAACCTGGTATCTGAGTAATTTCAAGTTATATAATGTCAACCCAAACTACACAAAATCATGTCAAAGAAATCATAGGAATTTCATTCTTACTCATTAAGAATGTATTCCCAAATCATATTTTAACACATCAAATTAATGCACATACATTACTTGTGAATCTACATTCACAGTTAAAAGTGACATCCTTCAAGGTAGCTTATATTAAGTTTCCATTAGTGTAGATAAGAAAAGAGTCAAAATTAACATGATGAACTCAATCATCACGTTAATTGAATCTCAATCTTACACTTGTTACACATTCCCAAAGCATACACACCAAGGTCATCATACTATAGTCTAGATTAAGCCAATATTTTTCTTGGTAGATACGATTTCAGCTAGTAAAGATGGCTACTATTGATAATGATGCATTAAACATATATGCAACCATGCATGCACTCCACCTATCTCACTCATTGATTGAAAATCAATCCATTCACATGCTTGAGTTTAACCCCAACTTTCTCAAGCACATCATTTCCCAGCATGTCTTTAAGTCTTTTAACATAATTCTAATAATTTTTCTTAACAAAAATATAATGGAATATAAGAAATCATGTTTTTCTTTCATGAGTTTCTAAATGACATAATAATAATAATATCCCTTATGCAACCAATATGCTTCCAAGTCAACATACACAATAAGTCATCACGCATGAAAAATCAACAGTCGTACATCATCAACCTACAAGCAAACATGTTGACCCATTAGGCCCCAATGTTGTAGCTGGCTCTGATACCATATGTAAGGTCCCACCTTACCAACCATCAATAATATAGAGAAGTAGAGGTCACATTAATCACTAACACTCAATTATTATTTTTTAGCATTACAAACTTAGTTAGCATGTAATCATGTCCCTTCATCTATTTCAATATAAGAATATTACATAAGAAGTCAGGGATAAATTCCCTTAAAACCAATTCCAAAACACATTTCCTCTCAAGTTTAAAATATGATAGCATGTGCTCTTTTCATACTTGTACATGAGCTCTACATAAGGCTAGAAATAAATTCCACCATAATGACATGCGTGAAAATTAAGCTAGATCAACCTATTTGATTTCCTAGATTATGCTAAATAAGTTCAACTTATTGACTCTTGACATCATAACCATAAAAGTATGCCACAAGAACCTAAAATATTATGCTTCTATCACATATAAGGGTATGAATATTAACCTACTTGTAACAAGATAACTAAAGGAGGAATATGCCTCTCTTCATCAGTAAATCTAATAAATATGATATGTTTATTGATTCATCAATTAAAAACTCCCAATAGCATTGCTTCATTCATGAGACTCATATAATGAATGTTGCAACAAGAGAAACCATTGTTACAAATTTAGAAGCATATTATTCTTCAAAAGTGCCAAATAAAATAATGGACTTGCCAAAATCGGGCACACTAGTTGTTTTCTACAGCCATTAAAACATAAGATTGCACCCATGAATACATGCAGCTCAGATAAAACTTATTATGCTTATTTGCACAAAATCCTACAGAATTAGTCACTGTAAAATTGTTTCCAACAACAACCCTTTTTTAAATGAAAGCTTTAGATAATAAAAGTAACAACTGTCATATTCTCTATTCACACTCCAAAAACTTATTAAATTCATTTTCACATTCATACAAAAACTTGCAGACATAGGAAGCTACATCTATTAAATAATCTATTCATAAATTTTCTAGTACATAAAAGCTACAGTAAGTAGGGCATTTACTCTAACAATTTATATGCACAAAAACTACATCCATTGAAGTTTTGACAAACAATTTGCAAGCATGCAATCTACAACCATTGAGGCATTTTGACAAACACTTGAAAGCATGTAATCTACAACCATTGAGGCATTTTGTCAAACAGTTGGAAGCCATAATCTATTAAGGTAATTTGACATGAATCTAAGATTCTTCCTCAACCTATTTAGCTCATAAAATTTATAAATTAATTCTTCAAGTGACAAATATTAAAACATGGACTAAACCATCTTTTTCTTTCACACAAAACTTGACAAGAGGCGCACACAGTTGGCAGCAACAATATGCAAAATTGCCTAGATTTACAATTTGGGTTTTGAAAAGTATGGTTTTGGAATCAATTCGGGGGTTACAGGTCCAAATGTCACAGATACCCCCTGATGTTTTCCTTAATCATTACAAAAACACCCACGGATGCAATTGTTTAAACTAGCAAATATTCTAACTCCTAGAATCTCATTTATAGATTTTGTCAAACATATGGCATGCAAACTTGAATCCGCAACCATGAATAAAAAAATAGTAACACATAATTAAGTTATAATTATTTATGTGTTTCCCAAATACTTTTCTAAATCATTTCATCTATTGTAAATGAGTTGAAGGGTTTTGAGATTCATCAAGCATTATTTTCATTCAACCATTCCATCAAACACATGGCAAGCATCCTCAGTTGTTAAGAATCACTCCAAAATAAGAGTTAACCAGTGATGATTATTTTAATGCATTATGTATCCTTACTTGTCATCTACATTTGCAAGGATTGTAAGCACATAATGACAGAAAATTACCTCAATTACTTTCATTGAAACTCTTGGTTGTCATTATTTTGCATTTTTATTCTAAGCGTTGGTCAAGTGATCCCTCCAGGTATATGTTGGGTATGTGTCACTTTCCTTACTTCTCACATAAGTTGCAAGTTATCACTTATTCATGCATAATCATTTTGAATCATATATAATAAAAATAATATCATTTCTCATTTACAGATTTTTTTCCAAACACTTTGCAACATATCCTAAAACCATTTCTAAAACATGTCTCTAGTTACGTGTTTCAATTAAAATGAAACAAAACCATAAATCATGAAACTTGTAACCAAGTCATTTGGAAATTATTTATTGGAATTACCTTAAGCAATATTTGGCTTTCCTTTCTCAAATTCTACAATACCAAGGTTAGTACCATAAACTACCCCAATAATAATTCCAATAATATTATAAATAACATAAGCTTAAACCAAATTAGATGCTTAAAACACTAAAATTTTGGGACAATTAAATTTATATTTGATAAGATGTTCAACTCCAATCGCTGAGAATAGGATCCATATTTGGTTCCTTAACCAACTCATTTGAACCATCCATTTTTCCACCCAACCATATCTAAGGAGAACTTCTCCCCCTAGAACCCCCGAGTTGTAAGAGCTCACCAATAGTACCAAAAGATAACAATAGAGAGATATACAAGGCAAGATGAGGAAGATAACTTTTACTTCCTCTCAATACCACTCATGTTCAACTCCATTGGGTAGAGATACTTAGTAATTTAGATTAGCATTTGGCTACTCTCCAAATCTCTCCCTCTCACAATCTTCTTCAAATCTCTCAAACTCTTGGTATCACCATGCACCTCCCCCAAGTGAGAATACATGAGACACATATATAGGAGGAGAATCAAATTATTGTCATAAAGGAGGAGCATGTGTGCCTTTAAGGGGAGGTATGCATGCCTTAGTTAAGGAGAGTGTAACATATGCATTAAAGAGAGTGTAAGAGGAATCTTTTATCGCATGTATTTAATGAGTGTAAGAGGAATATGCCAACATTTGATGAGTGCATAAAAGAGAGTGTAATGTTTTATTAAAAGAGAGAGAGATTTACATATATCCATAAGAGTCATCAAGGAGAGAGGTGTGAAGTGATTGAGGAGATGAAGGTAACTTGTAATTCCCTTTTAATAATAATATCATAGTCTCATAAAAGATAATAATATTGAGGATTAAGTCGAGATTGAACTATTAGTATTGAGCAATGATAAGTTAAGTGATTTTCCTTCAACTATACTTGATTACCCATTGATTGAAGGTGACTTGCCATTTTTGGAAAGTCATACTTGAGATGCTAGACATGAATTTCTATTTTTAAAGAGTCACTCCATAATTGTCAGAAATGAGATTTTATTAATGAAATTCATCCCTGTGTTTCCCATGAGTGGTATTTTTCTTCCGTAGAATAGGGATTTTGCATCCCTATTGCATACATCCTTGTTCCTTAGTGGATTGAGGACTTCACACCCTTATTTACTCCAAGGATCCAAGATTCCACACCTTGATCTTTTAAATATTTAGGACTCTGTGTCCCAATCCTTTTATTATAGATCCAAGACTCCACGTCTTTATCTTTCATGGATTTAGGACTCCGCACCCTAATCCTTTTATTATAGATCCAAGACTCCACGTCTTTATCTTTCATGGATTTAGGACTCTACGCCCTAATTTCCATGGCTTATCATCTACTCTACTTTGAAACTTTGTGCTTCACCTTAAGGTATTGATTGTGAGCTCATACCCATCTGATGGTTCGTTGGTAAGGCCTTGTTCCAAGACCCGCACACATCACAAGGAATCAAATGAATTTCATAATTAACTTATTCACATTTTACCAAATATTTTGCATGACTTCCACAGTCATTTTGGTTTTGGAGAAATGAATTCCGCAGCCATTTATAATTTGAACATCCTTGTTTGAAAATAACCACATCCCCTGTCACATCCTGCTCAATACAATATTAAGCATATATAATCATAAAAATCATGTATCATGACTTCCACAGTCATTTATAATTTGAGCATCCTTGTTTGCAAATAACCATGTCCCCTACCACATCTTGCTCAATACAATATTAGACATATATAATCATACAAATCATGTATCATGACTTCCACAGTCATTTATAATTTGAGCATCCTAGTTTGCAAATAACTAGGTCCCTTGCTACATCCTGCTTAGTACAAGATTATATCTCAATCATATATCATCCATAAATCATAATTAACCATATGTTCCACATAACCATGATCATCCATGGATCTATGTGTCTCAATATTGGATCACCATCCATGTCATACACCTATGTCCAAACTAGGATACCAAAAGAGAAAACATCAATAATATGCACTTAACCAAAATCAGTCTTACTAAAATTAGTCTTTATCATAAGCATGTAGCAATAGTGTGACCTAAACCGGGTTTATATCATACAAGCATATACATAAGTCTAACATGCATAATATTTATATCACTACATCAAAATCACCCTCTCCAAGTGTCATCAAAGTTATCTCACCAAGAAGGGACACTACACTTTGGGTTAAGTTGGGAAACTTGTACCAGTCATAATCGTTAGTCAACAAGTTGTTTCTTTGAAACAAACTTTATTTGTTGAGGATGTGAGAGGGTGATTCATTCATAGAACACCTAAATTCATTCAATATTATGATCAATCGACTATTGAGTGTGAATATCTCTATAATAAAGGAGGATAAATATATTGGTATGTTGTGTTATTTGTCAAACACATGGTATAGTAAAATCATGCTTAATAATCCAATGTAATCTCTATTGAAAAAGGAGATGAGACGAAAGAACATAAAATGATCAACCAAGGATGTGTTGTTGGTGAGAGCTCAATTAATTGACAAAGGTAAAGGTAAATTCTCGAAAGAGAGGTCTACATCAAAGAAAATATCTAAATCTTCTTTTTAGTCGATAAGAAAATGATAGAAATGTCGTAAAGCTTGGCATTACAAAAATACTACAAGTCTATGGTTATTGAACAAAGTATTAATAGTGAAAAAAAACTTCTACCAACAAATTGAAAATCACCCAATGGAAAGTCTCAAATAGACTTGCTCTTTTTTAACCTGAGTGATTTCCATTGGTATGTGAATCCGAGTCCTTTTTAACCAAAATTCATAGGTCCTTTTTAACCAAAATTTGTTAAGTTTTTTACTTTTGTTTCACAAAATATTTTTCCCAAACTGTTCCTCACATTTCCAACTTTACATTGAGAAATTTCTTGCTTGATTTGGCCTTTTTAAACTCAAGGTATGGTTCCTAAAAGTTAACACTCAACAATTGTTGATTTTGTAGTTAGATTAATTTATGACTATTGATCTACATATTTATTTCTTTATCCCACATGCATTATGGAATTGTACTATGATTTGCTTAAATTGTATTTTCCTCACAATCTTGTTTGTGTAAAATTATTAGGAGTGTGGATTGTTAGGCATATGTAAATATTTTTTTTAAATGCCAATAAAATAAAATAATAATAAATTAATTAAAAAACCATTACATTCTATTCACCATTAGGAAAAATTTAAATAATAAATAGATAATAATAAAATTATAAACGCCCCAGTGTGCACAACTATGTGGTTTCAGGGTTGGCTGAACGCACATGATCTTCATATGCCTAATTATCTCTATGTGGAATGGTTTCATTTTATTGTTGCCATGTGGTCGTCTCATGTTCAACTTAGTTCTCGTAAGGATGAATTGGTTTGGGCGGCTACTCCACATGGCATATACACTCAAAATCTTGGTTACATGCTTCACAGTGCAGACGGGTTGGGACCAATCATTGACTGGTGGTGGGGTGTCTTATGGAAATCGAAATTCCCATTAAAATAATTTTTTAGTTTGGGCCATTATGACTGAAAAGATTCCAACATGGGATATTATGCAATGTCGTTATAAGATCTGTTGGAAATAATAATGAGAAGGTGGGGTGAATCAGTGTTAGCAAATCAAACACTTTTTCATTTCCATACTCAGATACATATAAGCTACTTCAGTTAAGGGAACTCACGTGTACACGCAACTTTGTTTAATGCAACTAGCATATATTCAGTAAACTTATGATTCAGTTAATCCATCATATGTTGATCTTCATTAACCATATAACCAGTAAATAGGTGCAGTAAAACAGAACAGATCATCACGCATAAGAAACACATATGAACACCATGATATAAGGTGGAAACCCAATGCGGGACAAAAACCACCTGCTTTTGTTTTCTTTAAGATAAGAAAAACTTGTTTACAATCTTGTACTGGCACAGACTCATACCAATACGCAGGCACCCACTTGCAGAAGGCTACAACTTTCTCTCGTTCTTCAACTACTACTGGAAGGGAGCTACAACCCCCTAGCTCTTGTACTAGCCGATCCGTTTACTAGTATGTAGGCGCTGGCCTACTAAAGGCTACAACCTTCTTGATTCATCACAACACCATAATATGAAGGCCACGTTTCATCCAATTTTCATACTGGACCCATCAACAACATTGAAGCACAAAATCAATCACCACTGCAATACAACCATCAACTACACTTGCATCATTCATTTCTGAATCACCAAACACTGAATCACTGAAACACAGTCACCAAAACACAGAGCAGAACACAGAACTCTACAACAACAACCAGATCTAACTGCAACTTCAAATATCATATCTCACAATGTATACACTACTATGATGAACCAAAACAGTGTGTATACGCGCTTTTACCAAAGCCAACCTGCGTACAGATTTGCAAATATTTACTTATAACTTTTCAGCTATTCCAAACATCAGTCATACCCAGATCATAACATTTATACAATAAAACATGCGTCAATAATTCAGATCTAGTCTATCCATGATCAAACCACATAATGATAATGCATTCCAAGCCTTATGATCCCGATCCATCGTCCATCATCAACCACATAGGTGCATCCTTGGTTCAGATCAAGCAAAGCATCACAAACCCATAACCAGCATACTAGATATCACACTTCATTAGATATTCAATCCTTGCACTCTTGCACTTTGGCCTAATGATCTTCTTCTCCTTATATAGGTTTATGCCTCTCTCAATACCATGGTCCAAAACCACATAGGACCAATACCTTGGACCCAATACCTGGGGTCAATACCTCAGACCAAATACCATGGACCAATACCAAAACACCATGGACCAAATACCACAGACCAAAACTTAGTTTTCCAACATGTACGCGCCTTTCCTTCTGTGAAAGTGCGTGTGTACGCAATACGTGCCTTTTGATCTGCTAACCCGTGGTTATACGCTACTTTGCCTCAGTGAACCTGCGTATACCTCTCTCTGATCATTAATTCTTTTCTCTTGACTTGCTACACTATGATCAGTCATCTGAGTAAGTTACCATCAAGGACAACACCTGTATCATACATGTATCATAATGCCAACAATCTTCCCCTTTGGACTTGATGGCAACAACCACACCAAGTCACTCTCCCCCTTTGACATCAAGGGCAAAGGGTGAACCAAGATATTCTCTTCCTTGATATACATTCTGCTGACCATACTCCCCCTGAGTACATGCTGAAATCTCTGATTGAGCTCCCCCTTTGTACATGCTAAGATGTATCAATCCGTCCATGCTCCCCCTAAGCACATGCAAGGTCTACAAAAGCATAACATGACTCTATACATACATCGCCAATGACCTTCCTATCACCAAAGACTCATACATACATCAATCTCCCAACCAAGTGGGGATACACCATTTTGACTCATCCACCCAACCAAGTGGGGATATACCAAATGTTTATACATGACTAAAAAACAAGAAACATTACATCATCCATCCCATGCATAGTGGGGTTACAACTCATGACCTTTACATCAAATGATATACAACAAAGACCAACAATCTAATCAAGACCATGATAGTCATTAGCAACTATCATACACCATATATGATCTGCACCATAAGCATCTGTCATCAGCATCCAAACCTGTAACCTGCAATACCATTCTTTTGACTAACCAACAATAAGTAGCAAGATGTATCATAAGCATCATCACCAAAGACTTCTAACCATAATGCCAACAATGAATTATTTGAAGTATATGCTCCCCCTGAACCTGTGCCATGCCATCATCAAACAATGATTGAACCATATCAGACTTATTTTCCTGAATCTGTTATGTTGCTTTTCTTCAGAACATCATATACGTGACTGTGCAGCATCTAACTCGCATATACATGTGACTTATCTTCATGGAACATGCGTATGAGATTTAGAACACTGAAGTTTCACACTTTCAGCTCCCTCTGAGTCTGTCATGTCTGTATACTCTGCTATGCCACATCTTTCTGATTGTACTTCCTTTTTCTTCCATATCTTCAACTGTGATGATGTTTTCTCCTTTTGGTAAGGTGCCCAAAATCTTCTCCTGCATTCCTTTGCTATATGTCCAAGCTTGTTACATGCATAACATCTTACATGTTTCATATTCCTTCTGTAGCAATCAACAGCTTTGTGACCAAACATATTGCAAGAAAAACAATATCCCTTAAAGTACCTGGAACATGATGATCTTTCTGTGTGATGGTCTTGAACCATTCTACTTCTACATCTGGCTGCAACATGTCCAAAATTATGACATACATAACATTCAACATTATTCATCGGAGGAAATAACCATCTATCACTTCCATATTTAGGAGCAAAAGATTTTCTTTGAAGATTATCTTTCCTTGGTTGTTGATGGGTTTGACCTCTCATCTCCTTGTTGAGCATTTCAGATTTTGCATTAGAGTTCCTTGTCTCACCTTGTGAGCTAGATTCACCTTCAACAGATTCATAAAAACCAAGACCAGTTTTGATAGCAGGTGACCTTTGACTACTAAGAATATCATCCAAAATCTTAGTAATGTCTTGAAATTGTAATAGTTTATCTTTTTCTTCTAATTTACCTTTCAAGATATTTACCTCAACCTGATATTGTTCTTCCTTTTCCAGATATTGCTTCTTTAAGATTTCTTTAGACTTTCTTCCTTCTTCCACTTGTTGCCTTAGTTTGGGAATCTCATTTTCTTGTTCTTTATTTTGCTCTTGTAATATTTGACATACTCTGAAGGCATACTCCAGCTGAGCTTTTAATCTGGTAACTTCTTCTTTGAGGGCACTCTCCCTTTTGCTAAATAGATATTGTTGATCTATGATTATATATGATGCTTCATTTGCTTGTTCATCTTCAACCTGAGGTGATTTTGACTCTAATGGTAGGTTGTCATTGTTCCTTTGAGCTGTCTTCTTCTTCTGACGCGCTTCCTTTCCCATTGTTCTACGGATCTCCTTCAAGCGATCAAGCTTCTACCAAAGGACCTGCTTCGATACCAATTATTGGAAATAATACTGAGAGGGGGGTGAATCAGTATTAGCAAATCAAACACTTTTTCATTTTCATACTCAGATATATATACGCTACTTCAGTTAAGGGAACCCGCATGTACACGCAACTTTGTTTAATGCAACTAGCGTATATTCAGTAAACTTATGATTCAGTTAATCCATCATATGTTGATCTTCATTAACCATATAACCAGTAAACAGGTGCAGTAAAACAGAACAGATCATCACGCATAAGAAACGCATATGAACACCTTGATATAAGGTGGAAACCCAATGCGAGACAAAAACCGCCTGTTTTTGTTTTCTTTAAGATAAAGAAAAACATGTTTACAATCTTGTACTGGCACAGACTCATACCAGTACGCAGGCACCCACTTGCAGAAGGCTACAACCTTGTCTCATTCTTCAACTACTACTGGAAGGGAGCTACAACCCCCTAGCTCTTGTACTAGCCGATCCGTTTACTAGTACGTAGGCGTCGACCTACTAAAGGCTACAACCTTCTTGATTCATCACAACACCATAATATGAAGGCCACGTTTCATCCAATTTTCATACTGGACCCATCAACAACATTGAAGCACAAAATCAATCACCACTGCAATACAACCATCAACTACACTTGCATCATTCATTTCTGAATCACCGAACACTGAATCACTGAAACACAGTCACCAAAACACAGAGCAGAACACAGAACTCTGCAACAACAACCAGATCCAACTGCAACTTCAAATATCATATCTCACAATGTATACGCTACTATGATGAACCAAAACAGTGTGTATACGCGCTTTTACCAAAGCCAACCCACGTACAGATTTGCAAATATTTACTCATAACTTTGCAGCTATTCCAAACATCAGTCATACCTAGATCATAACATTTATACAATAAAACATGCGTCAATAATTCAGATCTAGTCTATCCATGATCAAACCACATAATGATATTGCATTCCAAGCCTTATGATCCCAATCCATCGTCCATCATCAACCACATAGGTGCATCCTTGGTTCAGATCAAGCAAAGCATCACAAACCCATAACCAGCATACTAGATCTCACACTTCATCAGATATTCAATCCTTGCACTCTTGCACTTTTGCCTAATGATCTTCTTCTCCTTATATAGGTTTAGGCCTCTCTCAATACCATGGTCCAAAACCACATAGGACCAATACCTTGGACCCAATACCTGGGGTCAATACCTCAGACCAAATACCATGGACCAATACCAAAACACCATGGACCAAATACCACAGACCAAAAATTAGTTTTCCAACATGTACGCACCTTTCCTTCTGTGAAAGTGCGTGTGTACGCAATACATGCCTTTTGATCTGCTAACCCGTGGGTATACGCTACTTTGCCTCAGTGAACCTGCGTATACCTCTCTCTGATCATTAATTCTTTTCTCTTGACTTGCTACACTATGATCTGTCATCTGAGTGAGTTGCCATCAAGGACAAAACCTGTATCATAATGCCAACAACATCAGGCCGAGGTGGTGTGCTCTTTGTATGGCCTCTGGGGAATCGATCGACCATTTATTTTTTCAGTTCCTTTTTGCGATGAAGGTGTGGGAATCTTGTTTCTCAGTTCTGGGACAATAATACCGTTGGTTGGGTTTATATTTCTCGGTTTCTTGGCAAGCTTGGGTGGGCGATAGGGCCATATATTCATTTCGTGCAATTCCATTGATTTTGTGTTGGGGTATCTGGATTGTGCGAAATAAGACAATTTTTTTGGATACTTCGTCCTTCCCTAAGTAATATGTGGCTGAGAGTCTGGAAATTCTTTCTCATTTTTCACAGTTTCATGTTTCCACTCATGGTAGACGCATTGTGCTTGATTTGTTGGATCTTTCTAAACCATGGGTATATTTCGATGGGGCATCGAGGGTGATCCCACCTGTGGTGGGGGTTTCGTTCTTCATCTCAATGAGAACAATTATTTTCATTTGATGATGCATATGGGTAGGGGGACAAACAATTGGGTAGAGTTTCTTACTTGTCGTGCTCTAACTTACTTTTTTGTTGAAAAGGTTGCAACTCATTTACAATGCTTTGGGGACTCACTTGTTCTTTTTAACTGCATTAACAAGATCCAATGTTGCAAGAACTTATTACTTGTTGATATTGTGGGTGGCATTTAATGTATTATGTTATTTTTCACATCCTTTTCATGTTGCCATGTTTACAGGGAAAGGAATGGGACTGCTGACAGGATTTTTAACGTGGGTGTTCTCTTGGATCTAGGATTACAAGTGGTCACTGAGTACTGGGACACTAAATAGTTCTATTTTAATCAAAGGCCCGTTTGGATGGACCTTTTTTAATCTTCTCAGGCTATTGTATTATCTATATTATGCTACTTGGTAGCCATTTTGTATGTAATGTCTTTTGTGACAGAATTTATTTCTGATTTTTTGTTGTCTGTAAAACAAGAAATTATTTTCTTGTTCCTCTATTTTGATACTCTTATCTAGTTGTATATCATCCTACACATACTATGGATATTTTTTTGGATGGTACTGAATTTTTGGATTGGTTTAGATCCAGCAGAATGCACAAAATGCACATGACAATGTGTATATACATAATGTATTTTCCTTTAATTATAAATGAGAATACAGGTTTCTTTTCGCAGGAAAAAAAACATAAGGTTATGTTGACCATCAGGCCTTCAACCCCCGGGTCCTCAAGAAAATTGAGAATCATAAAAAACTAAAATGCTCAAAACCAGATATTTTGGTATCCTTATATCTCGTTAACCTAATATCCTGACATTTCGATATCCCGATATCTCAAAATATTTGTTAATAGATGGAAAAAAATCTCATTAATTGGGTATTGTCAAAAAACGTGAAAAAATATTGTTAATTAAGTTTCATTCAAATCCAACTCCCAATATCTCAACATCCCGATATCCAAAAGTTTCCATCAATAGATGAGAAAATTTCCATTAATCAAGTTCTATTAACAAATATGAAAAAATATTGGATTATGTTAATTTATATTGACAAATAAAAATAAATTTTAAAAAAATGATAATAAAATAATGACAATTTTTAATATTGAACACATCATCTATCATGTCAACACATCTAGTGCACTTATTTGCCATGTGGACCTAGAGGGCATGCCATCTGCCCAAAATTCGGAGGGCCATAAATTTGTGTCCCAAACTCAAAACAAGAAAAAAAAAATTATATTGTTTTAAATTTCTTGGTGAGTAGAGACGGGGGTGGCCTCCAAATTGGGAAAATATGAAACTAAGAGAAGCAAAAATTTATAGCCCACTTAGTGCATTAAAAGTAAATTATCCATTGATTTGTGACCTATCAAATTCAAAACAAAAACAAATAAAAAATATGATCCTACAAACCAAACGTAATGAAAGAATAGATAGTAAATTCACAATCTTAAGCATTAAAATAAAATTTGGTGGGGGGGGGGGGGGGGGGTGATTTTTTTTTACACAGATAAGTAAACTAAAAGCAGTGATTGTTGAACACGTCAACAAATAGTGACACATTGGGCGAAGCAATTATCTCTATTTAAAATTTCCCAAATATTTATTCACACTTAATGTTAAAGATTAGTTGAAATGGGCATAAGATTTTATTATGCAACTGTCATAACAATGACATATAGCATCGATACATTGCAATTAGTTTCGGTTGTACATGAAATTTTTCATTATTTTTCTTCCATTTCTAATGTTGAACTATATGTTTTTTTTTTTTTTTTTGAGAATGATGACATCGTAGTGCTGCCAGGTTAGGACTCCAAACCCTGAGGCGTGATGACATCGTAATAAATGTTTTGAATTGGGGCATCGAGCAACATTCTTGCCCTAGTCCATCTCCTTCGCAATAGGGATTATATGTCCAAGAAGGACTCCACTTCCACTCTCTTTAAGTTGTGCAACCACTGTGAAAACATAATCTCATGTGTGAGAGTGGGTATGTGTAATAGCCTCAAGGTTAAAGTTTCATGTAATAAAAGAAAAATAAGACCAAAGTCATGGGACACATATTCCAAGTTGAATGTTGGGAAAACACTATAGTGGGCATCACTTGTGGTTCAATAATGGCTATGGATATTGGCAAAGGTGTTGGAAAATGAAAAGAGGCATTATTTGCATTTGATTATGAAAATAAAGGAAAATAGGAGAAAAGGAAGGTGAAGAGACACTAATATGCATGCAAAGGAAATTAGAGGAAAATGAAGGAAAAAGGGAAATCAATGATAGAAAGGCATCAGAGAAACAATTCACAACTTTTGTCAATTTCGATTTTCTCTCTCTTACACTTTTGGACGCTTAGAGCATTCTTGGAGCACTTTAGCATTCACTTGGATTTGGATCAAATCAAGCAAGAGAGCAAAGGAAGGAAAAGGACAAGCAAAGGAAAGCAAGGAGAAGGTTGGATCAGTAACTTTAGCAGGAAGATTTTACAGGTAACAGGTTGCAGGTGTGATTTCCTTGATAGGATGTGAATGCATGGTACATACATTTATTTATTAGGTTCATTTTTTGTCATTGGCATGGGTTTTTCCTAGTTTAACAGTGGTTTCAGCCTTGCCTTTCCATTTCTAGATAGCCATGGTGTCATGGGATCCATTCTTTGTTGAGCTTTGGATTGTCGGAAGGTTTTGGAACCAGGTGAGGTGGTCTCAGGAAAATCCCAAGGGTTGGAAGTGGAGATGGTTTTCTCTAGGAAGACCTCGATGGGTGGGTGGAGACAGGAAAATTCCTCGAGGTATGGCGAAGGCCTTCTGAGGCATCCAAGCTTGGTTTAGTTTTTGTGATCTCAATATCGGTTTAGGTGAGATAACAGTAGCTTGAGGATGGAGGTGGTTTAACCTCTAGAGTCCCTGTTTTTTTATGTCTTCGTTTCTCCCATGAGATTCCATATTCATGCTTGGAATGTGGCACAAGAGTGATTAGCTGAAAAAACAATTTGGTTCATCCCAATTTATGGTTGGGTGGAACATGGAAGTCCCTAACTTGGTTCGATTTTGCATAAGTTAATATGAGTTATTCTTCTAATGTAATTACTGAGCACATGTACTTGTTATTATGTGGATTTTATGGTTGATTTTTCTTGGTTTCTATTCTAGTTATATGTTGGTTATAAGCATGATTATATGGTGTGCTCTTGCTATGGCTCTTGTTTATGATTTGATAGTTTATTGAATGGTTGATGAATGCATGGGATAGCAAGGGTTGTTGTAGCTAACTTGAGAGAGCATTGAGCCTTCTTGGTGATTCTCATATGAAGTTCGTAAGTTTATGATCGGATATGCATTCATGACCTGTAGCTTATATGTTTACCATATGTTTGACAAAATTTCTATCATGTACTAGGCATACTTAGGTAAAGATTTTGTTCAATTTTTGAATGGTTAGCATTGTTTTCATCTTAATCATGATTTTGGAAAGTTACAGGAAGTTTTGGGCAGTGGTATGGAAGCTTGCCTGAAAAAGTAGCATGGATCCTGTGACTGCATGCACAGAACAGGGGATTTTTGGTCACAACTACAGGCAGGAAGGCTTGTGCGTGTGGTTGGAGCCTCATAACCACATGCATAGTGTGTCAAGGGTGCAGTTGGGGCATTAAATCAAAGAAAAAGAGTTCCAACTTAGGGATTGATCACCTATGGTGGTTTGCAAGCTTTTGTGTGGTCTATAGTCCTTGAGGGATGGTTGTATGTTGTTGATTAGTCTGCCTCACTTCCATAACTGGAACTTGAAGACTGGGTCATATCATAGTGACACTCAGCTCATGTTTACCTAAGAGAGCTTGTAAAAGTGGGTAAATTTGGGAGGGGCACATTACAAGGTGGTATCAGAGCGAGGTTGCAACACTAGACCTCGAGGTAAATGTATATAGTTATGCATGCATGTCGATTGTATATGTGCCTAATATGCATGCATTATGATGGTTATGTTTATCATGCATGTGGTTGTTATTATAGTCTTGTGTCATCATGCATGATGTTGATGTGTTGATGTCACAATGTATGTATATGTGTCGTGCTTATCTAGACTAATTTGTGTAGATGTGATAGCCTCCGTTGAACTTCGCTAAGGTATGCTTTTGATTATGTTTCTATTTGGTTTATCTAACATGGTATTCTTGCCGGAAGAATAAGATCGGAGATGATGAGCAGAGTGGTGGATTACAGTTCACGAGACTCTCCTTATAGATCAATTGAGCAACGAGGAGATGAATATTCTCCAAATATAGCAGACACATTGATAAGCTTGAAGGCATGAATCAGAAGTTGCAAGGTAGATAATAACATGTTGATTGAGACATAGGAAAGGCTTTCCAGATCTCAAGAAAATCAAGTTGAGGTTAATGCAGTGATCCTTCAAAGCCTATTAGATTTGCAGAGACAGGGATAGTTAAGGCTTAGTCATGGACAGGAGGAAAGGACTAATGGGGCATATGGTAGAAGGTCTCGACCAGGATATATATGGAAATAAATGATACAATCATAGGTGGCAGATGATTGGATACACCTGACAGGAGAGGTAGTGCTTATGGGTTCTATTCTAGTTCTGGTTTAGAGAGACATCATCGTCATCACCACCATCATCCTTATAGGAGGAGTGAGAAGCAATATTTTCTAGAGGAGTTCAAGAAATTCAAGCCTCCTACATTTGACGGAGAAATGAAGAAATCATAATATGCAGAAGCATGGCTATTTGGGATGAAGAAGTTCTTCGAATTGTGTGATTATTTAGAGAATATGAAATCCAAGACAGTGATCTTCAGTATCAAGGGAAAAGCAGATATTTAGTGGGAAGATGTGAAGCATGCCAAAGGCATCAAGGTAGAAGAGTTAAGTTGGCATGAGTTTAAAATGTATTCATAAATAAGTACTTGTCTGAGAGATACTATGATGGAAAGGCCAAGGAATTCTATGAGTTGAATATGGGTTCCATGAGAGATCAAGAATACACAACCAAGTTTTTGGAGTTGTTGAGGTATGTGCCTTATCTCAAGGATGAGAAGACAAAGGTCCAAAGTTTCATTAGTGGACTTCCATTAGCATTCAAGGATTGGATTAATTATTATGAACCTTGGTCATTGGAGGAAGTCATTAGGAAAATGAAGCATTGTTATGAGCAGTCGCAGTGCAAGACTAAGCCTAAGCGTGATTCGAAGGGGAATGAGATGGCTAAAGGAAAATGGCCTCGGAAGTGAAGAATACCTCAGGATGCAGGTAAGAAAAAAATGTGGCTCCTTATAAGACGTTTAATGTGGCTAAGAAGGGACATGGACCTCAGCCTAGAGAGAAACAAATAAAGGTAGTTGCATAAAACTGTTGCAGTGTTGGATTTGTGGCAAACACCATCACAAGAAGGATTGTCCGTTATACCAGGGTGGCATGCCATAGATCTATAATGCTTAGGAGGCACAGACAGTTTTTTAGGTCCCCATAATACTAGTGTAGCCCCCTTATTGTTCTTGTTGTGCCCTTACATTATTATTGTTATGTAGGCTCTGATTATATTGTGACCTCTTATACTCATATATGTGTATATATATATATATATATATATATATATATATATATATATATATATATATATATATATATATATATATATCTATATATATGTATATATATATATATGTATATGTATATATATATATATATATATATATATATATATATATATATATATATATATATATATATATATATATATATATATATACAAATGAGGTCTTGTCATTTGTATCATCAAATAATTTTTCATTTATGTAATATAAATGAGGTTTCCCCCTTGACAAGTATACTTTTCAAGTCGTTGATCTATCTTTTTATGAGCTGGTTGCATAACATTTCGTATCAGAGCTTTGGATTCTAGGGTTTCGCTACTTCAAACAGGACATCTTGGAATCCCTCTATAAAAAAATTCTTCAAAGCTTTATAATGTGAAATTGCAACCACGTGGAGTTGAAATCTTAGTGAAATTTGTGCTGTAATTTCAGATCTTAGTTCGCTATATTTTCTGAGATATGATCTAAAGAAGTTAGGGTTTTTTCATGCCCCAGAATTCAGTCTCAAATAGGTGACCTGGGGAAAATCACCATAAACTTTATTTAGGCATTGGACTTGAATTCTGTTAAAAGTGGTTGAAATTACACCGACTGTAGTTTTTTCATGTAGTAATTTCAGGGCTAAAGGTTTAAACAGTGATATGCAGCATCCCATACAAATTCTCTCTACTGAACTAGTCCATAATCAGGTCATCGTGGGAGATTTGGCATAACTCTATATTGAAAAATTTAATATTGGTCTTACTTATGAAATTGGAAAGAAGATTCAAAGGGTAAACACAGGACCAAATTTCAGACCTTAGAGATCCGAAATTACAGAGTTACAATTATTTCAAGATCGAGTTCTTAAAAAGCAAGAAAAAGGTGTGTATTTTTTATTTTTTCATAACATTTGTTTGAAAATTCAGTTTGAAGTGATTCAAAGGGAATATTGAAGCATAGATATCAGTATTTGGTTCTAAAATACCTCCCAAACAAAATAATTTTATACCCATTGAGCCCTCAGAAAACTCTACTATGACATATGAAGAAGAAGAATTGCAACATGATATATCAAAGTTACGGGACCAAGTGAAACAAATTTCGCTCTCACAAAGACAAAGAAAAGATGGCATGGATGGATTAAAAGGGGACATGGATGGTATAAAAGGAAACATGGATGTTTTTAAAGTAGACATAGATGAACCCCAAGGGTTAGCTCAGTTGGTCAAAATCAGTGCCTCGCCATCGGGAGGTCACAGGGTCCATTCTCCCCGAAGCCCTTGGGATTAGGCCTTGCTAGTAGGTCGTGGAGCTAGATTCTCTTCAGAGTTGATCAGCCTAGATTTTTCCGTGGACATAGCGCCACTCGTTGACCAGGGTGTCCATGAACCACAACATAAACAAACAAACAAACAAACAAACAAAAAGTAGACATAGATGCGATGAATGTCAAGTTGGAAGGGTTGACAAAGTTGTTGTAAGAAAGGGTTCCCGGTGGTGACAAGGTAATCCATGAAAATCGTGATGAGGACAAAAGGAATATGAATTATGATTTTAAAGGCTCCAATGTGGGGTTTAAGAACCACCCCCAAGATAGATATGAGGAAGTTTGATGGCAATGATCTAATACCATGGATACTACAGATGGAACAATATTTTGATCTACAGGATGTGCAACCCTCACAAAAGGTATGTATTGCATCTTTATATTTAGAACCCAATCATTTTGTATGGTATAGATGGCTTTGTTCTCGTAAACCACTTGTCACTTGGTCAATTTTTATGGAGGAAATGATAACACATTATGAAGATACAAAGAGACACACCTTCTTTAGCCAATTTCACTCTCAATAAAGTATGAGCATGTGGAAGAATTGCTTTGTGCCATTTCTATTATCCAACCTGAGTGGATAACTGAAGCAAGGGATGAATGGAATAATGATGAAGATGTGTGGTTGCTCATTCAAAAGTTGCAGCAAGATCCCAATACATCAGATACATTTAGCTGGAAAAATTATTCATTATGGTACAAAGATCACTTATATATTTGTAAGAATTCCCAACTCAAACAAAATATTCTTTTGGAATTGCACACTTCTCCCTTAGGAGGGCACTCGAGATTTTTAAAAACTTACCATAGGGTCAAGAAGGAATTTTTTTGGGATGGCTTTGAATCTGGTATTCATAACTTTGTGGAAAAATGTTTGGTTTTCCAACAAAATAAAGTTGAGGCAATTAAGACCATGGATTTGTTACAACCTTTAGTCATTCCAAGTCACCGTTGGGAGGAGGTCTGAATGGATTTTATCACAAGTTTACCCAATTCTGAAGGAAAGAGTGTCATCATGGCGGTAGTTGATAGACTTACCAAGTATGCACACTTTTGTGCATTAGCTTATTCTTTAAAGCCAGTACTGTTGCTACTGCATTTATGGAAACAATTTAAAAGCTTCATGGAAACTCAAAGATTATAGTAAGTCACAGAGATCCCATTTGCACTAGAAATTTTCGGATGCAATTATTTTCTTGTCTTGGTACTCAATTATCTCATAGCTCATCTTATTATCCTCAATCTGATGGAAAAAACTAAGATAGTGAACAAATGTTTGGAAGGATATCTCTGTTGCTTTGTATCCGATAAACAAACACAATGGGTCAAGTGGTTACCTCTAGTTTAATGGTGGTATAACACTTCCTTCCATACTACAACAAAAATGACCCCATTTATGGCACTTTATGGATATCATCCACCATTCATCACGGCATCTTTAAGAGAAAATTCTAAGGTTCAAGTAGTGGAAGATCACATTGAGCATCAACAACAAGTTCTCGAACTCTTAAAGGATAACCTCACTATGGCGCAGAATCGAATGAAACAACAGGAAAATTAGCATCGCAGTGAAAGAAGTTTTGATGTAGGTTACTGGATATTTTTATGGATACAACCATGCAAACAAATGTCTCTCAAGCAAGCTACGAAGGATAATAAATTATCACCCAAGTACTATGGTCCTTACAAGGTGTTGCAAAAGATTGGTACTATGGCATACAAATTGGAGTTGCATGTATCTTCCCAAGTACACCCAGTTTTCCATGTTTCATGCTTAAAGAAGGTTATAAGTGACAAGCTTCCATTTCAAACAGTTTTGCCAGAACTTGACAAGAAGGAAAAATCATATTTGAGCTTGAAGCAGTCATGGAAACAAGAACCCGACAGCTACAGAATTGATCAATTTCAGAGTATCACATTAAGTGGAAGAACTTACCCACTGAATATTCCACATGGGAGGATGAGAATTTTATACAGAAGCATTCGTAACTACTCAAGCATTGAGGACAACACTTTTTTTTAAGGAGAGGGGCATGTTAGGTCCCTATAATACTAGTGTAGCCCCCTTATTGTTATTGTTAGTGTAGACCCCTTATTGTTATTGTTGTGCCCATGTATCCCCCTTATTGTTATTGTTGTGCCCATGTAGCCCCCATATTGTTATTGTTATGCCCCATAGAAACCCACTATTGTTATTGTTGTGCACTTACATTATTATTGTTATGTAGAATATGATTATATTGTGACCCCTCTGACTCCTATATATACAAAGGAAGTCTTTTCATTTGTATCATAAAAGATTTTTTCATTTATGTCATGTAAAGGAGGTTTCCCCCTCGAAAAGGATACTTTTTAAGTCGTTGATCTATCTTTTTGTGAGCTATTTGCACAACACAGTTGGGGATGTTGGTCAAAGCATTCCTTGGATCTATGCAATGCTTGATAACAACCAAGAAAACCATTAGGCATTCATTATTGAGATGGAAGATAAGTTTTTCAATCAAGTTGTTTCCATTTTATTGATCCTGAATCTAATTATAGTTATGTTAGTCCTGACCTGGTGGATAAGTGTCCCTTGAATAAAGAAGTGCATGTAGAGTCTTGGTTGGTGCAATTAGCTACAGGGACCAAGAAAAGAGTTCATCATTGAGTAAGAGCTTGTGTCTTTGAGCTAAATGGTATGCCTACATCAACACATCTAAATGTGCTTCCTTTGGGATCATATAGTATGATTTTGGGCATGGATTGGTTTTTTACTCATAGGACCAAGGTAGACTATTATGAGAAGGTCATGTAGTGCTTGGATGATGATGGAGAGAAGATAATTTTGCAGGGATAGAAGAAGCTTGCATCAGTGAGAATGGTTACATATACGCAAGCTAAGCGTAGTAGCAGGAACGGGCATGTATTGTTTGCAATGCATGTTTCTAGTGACAAAGGGAGGATGTTGAGGATGATGAAGTCCTGAAGAGGTATCATGTTTTGCAGCAGTTTCAGGATGTATTTCTTGTAGATTTTTTAGAGTTACCGCCGCATAAGGAAGTGGATTTCTCTATTGAGTTGATACCAAGAGCAACATCAGCATCAAAGGCACCTTACAGGATGAGCACTCCAAAGTTGGTGGAATTGAAGTTGTAGCTTAAATAAATGCTTGATAAGGGATACATAAGGCCAAGCATGTCACCTTGGGGTGCACCAGTGTTGTTTGTAAGGAAGAAGGATGGTAGTCTCAGATTGTGCATTGACTACAGGCAGTTGAACAAGATGAAAATCAAGGACAAGTATCCATTGTTGAGGATTGGCAACTTGTTTGATCAGTTAAAGGAAGCAACAGTGTTTTCAAAGATTGATCTGAGATTAGGATATCATCAAGTGTGCCTCAAAGAAGAAGATATCTATAAGGCCGCATTTGGCATACCAGGTATGGGTATTATGAGTTTGTGGTGGTTCCTTTTGGTCTTACTAATTCTCTAGCCACTTTTATGTCTTTGATGAACAATGTGTTGTGTCCTTATCTGGACAGATTTGTGATAATATTTATTGATGATATATTGATATACTCCAAGAATGAGGAGGAGCATGCAAAGCACCTGGCAACAGTGTTGTGATTATTGAGAGAGAATCAGTTGTATGCCAAGCTCAAGAAGTGTAGTTTCTTTTAGACTCAAATTCATTATTTGGGACATGTTTTTTCCAAGGAAGGGATAGCAATGGACCTGGAAAATATTAAAGCTATCATGGAGTGGCCAACTCCTAGGAATGTGGATGAGGTTAGATCATTTATGGGACTAGTAGGTTATTGCAAGAGGTTCATCAGGAACTTCCACAGATTACCTATCCTATCACATCTTTGCATAGAAAGGGGAAGAAGTTTAAATGGGCTGAGGAGTGTGCCACTAGTTTTGAGTAGTTAAATCATTTACTTACAAATACTCCAGACTTGAAAATTACATATCTTGATAAGGAGTTTGTAGTATGTATACATGCTTGTAAGAAAGGACTCAGCGGAGTCTTGATGCAGGAAGGACAAGTGGTATGTTATGAATCCAGGAAGTTGAATGAGCATGAGCATAACTATGTGACTCATGATCTTGAGTTGGCAACTATTATCCATGCATTGAATATGTGGAGACATTATCTTCTTGGCAGGAGGTTTGTGTTGATGAATGATCATATTGGACTAAGGTACTTGTTTGACCAACCTAATCTGAATGTCAGGCTAGCTAGATGGTTGGCTAGTATTAGTGAGTTTGATTTCGAGATTAGCTACATCAAGGGTAAGAAGGACAAGGTTGTAGATGCTCTCAGTAGGAGAGTGTAGGTGAATCACATTTCAGTTGTGAGCTCTTATGGGACAGAATTGCAAGAGAAGATCTTGCAATATAGGGCAACATGTGAGAGGTACCAACAGCTAAAGCATAGGTTCCAGTAGTAGGGTGAAGGTGATAGGGATGAGGAGCATCACCTCATGATATATGACTTGGTGAGATTCAGGAATAGGATTTATGTGTCAAATAGCAGTGAGCTCGAGAAGCTTATCTTGATGGGGTTTCATGTCAAGCCATATTCAGGTCACTTGGGATATCAAAAGACGTTGACAACTGCTAAGAAGTTTTATCATTGGCCAAACTTGAAGAAAGAGGTGGCTGATTTTGTTGCTAAATGCTTGGACTGTTAGTGGGTGAAAGCAGAGTGTAAGCATCCAACTGGTCTATTACAGTGTATTTCGATTCTAAAATGGAAATGGGAGGTCATTTCCATGGACTTCATTACAGTTTTTTTGAGGATATTGAAGAAACATGATTCCATCATTGTTGTGGTTGACAAGTTGAGAAATGTAGCTCACTTCATTGCAGTGAAGTACACAAATTCATCTAGTGAGGTAGCTTAGATCTTCATCAGAGAGATAGTGAGATTGCATGGTGTTCGCAAGAAGACTATATCAAACAAATATACCAAGTTCACTTCCAGGTTTTAGAAGGAGTTGTTTGTAGGCTTGGGGACAGAGTTAGCTTTTAATACAGCCTATCATCCACATATGGATGGAAAGATAGAGCGAGTCAACAAAATTCTTGAGGAAATGTTGAGGATGTATGTCATGCATAAGCAGAGGAAGTGGGAGGATTATCTTCCACAAGTGGAGTTTGCATATAATAATGGGTATTAGGAATCCTTGAAGATGAGTACATTTGAGACTCTTTATGGGTGTAATTGTAATACTATTATTAGTTGGAGTGATCTAGTGAGCAGGATGTTTATTGGACTAGACATGTTGGCTGAGATGGAGCAGGAGATGCAGGTTATTAAAAGGAATTTGAAGGCAACGCAAGATAGGTAGAAGAGTTATGCAGATCATCACAGAGCATTCAAGAAGTTTTAGGTTGGGGAGCATGTGTACTTGTACATCAAGCCCAAGAGGATCTCCCTGAGGATTAGATCATGTCCCAAGTTGGAACCTCGGTATTGGGGGTCTTTTGAGATCCTTGAGAGGATTGGACCAGTGGCCCACAGACTTGCACTGCCACCAACAATTAAATTTCAAGATGTTTTCATGTTTCATTGCTTAAGAGATATGCGCAAGATGTTGATCATGTGATTAATTGGTTTGTATTGCAGGTGGAACTAGAGGAAGAGTTCCAACCAGAGCCTCAATGCATATTGCAGTGGAAACAACTCATGCTCTGGAACCAATCAATTGAGCAAGTTAAAGTTCATTGGAAGTACTTTAGCCCCAATGAAGCTACATGGGAGATGGTTGATCAGATGTGTGCCTTGTACCCATTATTTGTTGGTTCAAGCAAATGAGTTTTTGGTATATGTGTATATATATATCTGTGTGTGTGTGTGTGTGTGTGTGTGTGGTTTTAAATACCACAGTGAACTATGTTATAAAGCTCCAATAATTTTTTTTGTTTTTCAACAAGATGTTATTGTAAATATTGCATCGATCTATGTTATAAAGCTCCACAGGCAGTATGTTTTGTTTTCAATGGTTTGTTGGTCATAGGTGTCATAGAACACCGAGGACAGTGTTCTCCCAAGGGGGAGGGGTTTGAAACATCACCAAGGTTAAAGTTTCATATAATAAATGATAATAAATGGAAAAAAGGCCAAAGTCATGGAACACATATTCCAAGCTAATTGTTGGGAAAACACTATAGTGGGCTTTACTTGTGGTTAAATAATGGATATGGAAATTGGCAAAGGAAAAGAGGCATTAATTGACATATAATTATGAAAATAAAGGAAAATAGGAGAAAAGGAAGGTGAATAAATGCAAATATGCATGCAAAGGAAATTAGAGGGAAAATGAAGAAAAAAGGGAAAGCAATGATAAAAAGGCATCAGAGAAACAATTCACAACTTTTGTCATTTTAGATTTTGGATCTCTTACACTTTTGCAGACTTAGAGCATTCTTGGAGAACTTTAGAATTCACTTGGATTTGGATAAATGCAAGCAAGCAAGCAAAGGAAGGAAAAGGACAAGTAAAGGAAAGAAAGGAGAAGGTTGGATCAATAGCTTCAGCAGGAATATCTTATAGGTAATGGGTTTCATGTGTGATTTTATTATTGTGATGTGAATGCATGGTATGTGAATTTGTTTATTTGGTTCATTTTTTATCATTGGCATTGGTTTTTCCTAGTTTGACAGTGGTTTCAGCCTTGCCTTTCCATTTCCAGGTACCCATGGTGTGATGGGATTCATTCTTGGTTGAGCTTTCGATTGGCAGAAGGTTTTGGAATTGGGTGAGGTGGTCTGAGGAAAATCCCCAAGGTTTGGGGGTGGAGAAGGTTTTCTCTGGGAATCACTCTACATATGGGTGGAGATAGGAAAATTCTTCAATGTTTAGCGAAGGAATTCTGAGGCATCCAAACTTGGTTTAGTTTTGTGATATCAATATTAGTTTATTTGAGATTGTGGTAGCTTGAGGGTGGAGGTGGTTTAACCTTTGGAGTCCTTATTTGTTTATGTCTTGGTTTATCCCATGGGATCCCACATTCATGCTTGCAATATGGCATGGGATTGATTAGATGAAAAAAATATTTGGTTCAACTAAATCTATGGTCGAGTGGTATGTGGAATTCTCTGACTTGGTTGGATTTTGCATAGGTTAATATGAGTTATTAATTTAATGTAATTAATGAGCACATCTACTTTTTAGTATGTATATTTTATGGTTGATTTGTCATGGTTTCTATCTAGTTATATGTTGGTTATATGATGTGCTCTAGCTATGGATCTTGTTCATGATTTTATAGTTTATTGAATGGTTGATGAATGCATGGGATAACAACTGTTGTTGCAGCTAGCTTGAGAGGGTATTGAGCCTTCTTGGTGATTCTCATATGAATTTCACAAGTTTATGATCATATATGCATTCATGACCTGTAGTTTATATGTTTACCATATGTTTGAAGAAATTTCTATCATGTACTAGGCATGCTTAGGTCAATATCTTGTTCAAGTTTTGAACTGTTGGCATTGTTATCATCTTAATCATGATTCTTGAATGTTACAGGAAATTATGGGTAGTGCTCTGGAGGCTTGGCTGAAAAAGTGGCATAGGTCTCACGATTACATGCACATAACATGGGATTTTTTGTCACAACCGCTGGCAGGAAGACTTTTGTGTGTGGTTGGAGCCTCGTAACCACAAGAACATTGTGTCAAGGGTGCGGTTGGGGTGTTAAGTTAGAGAAAAAGAGTTCCAACTCAGGGATTGATCACCTGGGGTGGTTTGCAGGCTCCTGTGTGGTTTGTAGTCCCTGAGGGATGGATGTAATTTTTCAGTTAGTCAACCCAACTTCCATAACTGGAACTTGGAGGTTAGGTCATATCATAGTGACACTCAGCTCATGCCTACCTGGGAGAGCTTGTAAAAGAAGGTAAATATGGTAGGGGCACGTTACAGTATATTTATGTGTCTCTGGAGCTTGTATCCAATAGTCATGAAGGCCTGGTGGACGCATCACGCGTTTAGTGTATGTTATCTAATAGCCTCGGAAGTCCTGTAATCGCTGGCATTTGATTCAGAAATAGACAAGCAATCAATGAAGAGGGATTGGTTGGACTTAAAAGAGTAAACAACTTCATATGCACAATGATTCCAACGTGCAAACTTGAGGTTAGTGAGCTTATTGGTTGTTAGTATTCTAAAGATACAATTGAATTACACTTACACTTATATGTATCTATGATTTTTTCCCATAATCAGTTAAATGGAAGTGTGAACCAATGGCCTATTGTGCCATTCCTGTGTCTGAGTGCAATTGTGATATTTTCTGCTTTAAATCACAATGCAAATTGGGAGGACCAAGTGAACAAACTTAGGTTAAAACTGACCTATCACCAAATTCAGCCCAATAAATTCTAAATTTCCCTAATATGCTCACTACGATTCTACCAAATCAGTAAAATAAATTTGAAAATTCCCCACTACTTTTCGATCAAATTAATATTAATAAAAGTTTATTCTATATAGAATTGTATGCAATCTAGGGTGAAGGACTCTCAATCACTCATTTCCCTATGAAAAAGGGGAAGCTGACAAATGTTGAATACTTTCTCATATATCATGCCTTCTCTCATTCGGAAAAGTTGAGTTACGTTTAGTGAATAATCTTCTTAAAATTTAGTGTTCAGTGACTTGTGAGCATTCTGCTAGACACAATGAGTTTGTCGAATATGCTTTGGCTAGACTTCTTAATAAATAAATCTTGTATCCTTTTAAGTGTTTGTTTGATATTATTTTCCTTTATGGCGGGAATTAGGAGATTTGAAGTTTAAAGCTGACGAATTCACTTTTATAAAAGAATTTAGCTCTAAATTTGTTGGAGCGATTTCGTAAATAAATGCCAAATGCCCATCTACTTTAAATTTTGCAGGAAAATTTTCCTAACCTTAAATGCTGGAAAAATCCCACATTTGAATCTCACGAGACAAATATTTTTACAAACTTCATTGTAAATTTGCTAATATTCAAACTTCCCTCACATCACATCACATCCTCTAACTAATTTGTTGTTAAGTTTCGGTAGGTATGCGTCATTATTTTTTGGTGTGCGATGGCCACTTGAAACTTGTCTATCTAATATAGTATAAATCATATTAAATAGTCAACCCTTTTAATAATAGAAAGTGATATAGACTGTAAGAGGAAAAAGACTCGATGACGAACTGATAATGGCGGACGAAGCTGGTACGATCAGGCGCCTGTAGCATGGCCTGAACGGAGTTTTGGCGTATCGGGGCTGCAGGCCGGCATCGGTCCTGCAGCCATCCCTGACACCGTACCCTTTCGAGACTTGAGCCTGGGGTTTTTTTATTTTTGTCCTTTGGTTTTTCCCCCATACCTTCGCAGGCTCTCCACTTACCCTTCCCTTTTTTCACCCTGTTCTGGTTTACCCTTCTTCGCCGATCGTTGCGAGGTCTTTGTCGCTGCGCCCAAACAGCTATCGGCTGTCGCCCGTCGCTTTCCTCCCGCCTGTTTCACCCCGGACGGTTATCTGCTGCCCCTCTTTTCTCGCCCCTGAACGGCTCAACGGCACTCCTTGCTGTCGGCGACGGTTACCTGGTTCCGAGGTTACATTCTGTTTTAAGCAGCTGGCGAGATGGACCTTGACGAGGTGGACTACTCGGACTCTTCGCTGGCAGAAGGATCCATCTGGCGCTCCACGTTCACGGCTTCTGGAGGTCTGTACAGTGAAAGTCTGTCCGCCAGTTTTGAGGATCTCACACAATCGACGGATCCGGCCCCCCCTGCCGAACCCTCCTCCTGGGCTCCTTTCTCTGTTCCTTCTCCAGCCTCCCTAGGGTTTCTAGCAGAGTGCCTCCAATCCTCCCCTATCGACGTCGGCCCCTCAAATCTACAGGGTTCACAACCCTTTCCTCTGCTACCTGACGCTCCCCTTGAAGCCCCCCCTCCTACAGCTCCCCTCCCCCCTACTGCTCCCCCTGCCTCATCTGGAAGCTACAACCCCATTCCCCCCCTCCCGGAGGCTACCCCCCCCCACCGGTCGATGCTCCTATTGGATCTAGGGCATCTGCAAACCCTAGCCGTATGTCCTCCCGCCCGACGAAGAAACAGCGATGCTTTAAATCCAGACCTGAGGACATCATTCTGAGGCTAGAAGAAGACATCCAGTGGGGAGACGCGATGGATTTAGCGGACAGAGTTCTTGTGGGGCGCATCCGGGGCAGAAATTACTCAGCGGAAAAACTGAAGACCTGGGCAACAGAAATTTGGGGCCAATACCTGGCGGAAATCCCCTCTGTCCAAACATTCGTGCGAGGCTGGTTCGCGTTGAGGTTCGCAAGGGCTGACCACACGAGCTGGGTACTGTCATCTTTCTGGCACTTCGAAAAAGCACCAGTACTTCTTAAAAGATGGACGCCCCTCTTCGACCCGGAAACTGAACAAATCGGGGTAGGGCCTGTATGGGTAAGACTCCCGGGCTTGCCACTTCAGTACTGGTCCGAGGACATTTTCAGGAGAATTGGAAACTCGTTGGGCACCTTCATGGAATCGGACAAATCTTATATCGCGACAGGGATGATGGCATACGCCAGGATTCTAGTCCACCTAGACACGAGAGGAGGCCTGCAGGAACACATCACTATACAGTGGAAATCATTCTCGAGGAAGCAGAAGCTAGACTATGAAGGAATCCCTTATCGATGTAGGAGATGTCATCAAGTGGGTCACCTCTACAAGGATTGCCCCCTCCTCAAAAAGGCTCAGCAGGAATCCATAATGCAGGACCAACCCACTTCAGCGGGACCCCCAGCTCCTCCGGCCGCGACAGCACCAAGGGCGGAACATATCAAGACCTCAGACACAGTGGAAGCGCCGCTTGCACCTCTGAAAAAAAAGCAGGGCAAAATCCC
The DNA here is from genome assembly GCA_031772625.1 of Pinus tabuliformis. Taxonomy (NCBI): domain Eukaryota; kingdom Viridiplantae; phylum Streptophyta; class Pinopsida; order Pinales; family Pinaceae; genus Pinus; species Pinus tabuliformis. The sequence continues at coordinate 180,124,820 of CM062807.1, read as the reverse complement.
GATCAGGCCTCCATCTCCTCCACTGACGTGCTCAAGGGCAGCAAAGGGAGTCGTCTTTTCATCGGGTATGTCTCTTCCCCCAGTTGTCTCTGCATCGCATCTTGCTTCTTCTTGTTTATCTCTATCCTCCCACTTGCCCCCTCCGGTCTTGATTCCCGGCCCCTCATCCCCTTCGGCTCTTGACCTGGTGATGGGCTCCCGCCCGCCCTTTCCCCCCTCGAAATCTCACCATCTCTATGTGACCTGCCCTCTCCCACAGCCATCGACTTTCTTCACCACCTGCCCCCTCTCCTCCGTCCAGTCCCGTCCCCTCCAATCGCCCTCTCCCTCGGTAAACTCCACTCTGAGGTACTCCACCCGCTCAACTGCAAAGCAGAAAGAGCCGGACGCCATAGGATTGGACACTGCCCCATCCATCCTCTCGCCCAAGCAGGGTAGAGGTCGACCCTCTAACATTCACAAGGCAAAAGAACAAGCTGGGGACGAAGTGATCCAGGGCAAACAACACACCATTGAAAGGGTTCTTAGAGCAAAGGACACCCTCCCCCCCCTTCCATGAAGCTTTTGTCCTTCAATTGCAGAGGGATGGCCAGTCCCGAGAAAAAGCTGGCCCTGAAGCGACTCCTCCTTTCCGAGATGGTTGACATTATCTTCTTACAAGAAACCCTTTGCAAAGCGGAATCGGCCACTTCCATCCTCTGCTCTTGGATGCATGATTGGTCTTTCCATGCTATTGATGTCTCGGGCCACTCTGGGGGCATTGCAATTGGGTTCAAGAACCGTTCGATTAACCTGAAGAACATATGGGGTGGTGAGGGTTTTTTGGGGGCGGATATTTACTCCAAGGAGCTGGAGGAAGAGCTAAGAATCATAAATGTTTATGGACCATGTCACAGCAGGGAACTTTTTTGGCGAAAGCTCCTCAGCTCCCACCTCCTCCTAAATGGGAATATAATTCTAGGGGGAGACCTAAATTTCTCTATGGGTTTCTCAGAATCCTGGGGACATATGGCACAGATTGACCCACTCTCTGATTTCTTCGAGCAGCTGCTTGAGGTCCACCACTGGATCGACATCCCCTCGGCCAAGATTCAGCATACCTGGAGGAACAACCGGTCGGGCGACCAAAGCTTGGCCAGGAGACTGGATCGCTTTATTATCAAGGAGGCCTTTCACAACAGTCACCCAAGATCCAGGCAATGGGTTGGCAGCGGAGGCATGTCGGATCATAGACCTATTTTTCTAGAGATTGGAGAAAAACAACAGAAGCAAAAAGCTCCCTTCAAGTTCAACTCCACTTGGCTCCGGGACCCCTCCTATATCAAGCTAATATCCGACTTCTGGAAATCTCACCCAATCCCTGAGGAGGAGGATCCAGCCAATTGCTTTATAAAAAACCTCACTGAAATAAAGGGGCTATCCAGAGATTGGGCTCACAAAAAGAGGGAACAGGATGACTTAATAATCTCCCAAGCAGAGCAAGCAATTGCAGATCTTGATTCGCAGTCGGATGGAACTTTCAACTCCCTGGAACAGAAAGCCAAGTATGGAACCCTGATCAATCAGAGAACCCAAATCCTCAGAGACAGAGAGGCAAGCTGGAGATTAAGAAGCAGAGCAATCTGGATTAGGGAAGGGGATGATAACACAAAATTTTTCCACCGCTTTGCTAATGGTTGGAAATCAATCAACACTATCTAGGAGTTGCAAAATGACCGGGGACAACAAGTTCACAAATCTAGAGAACTAGCCTCATTAGCCACCTCACACTTCAGGAACATATATATGGCCCCGAGGGAAGCCAATCTGCTAGAGATCATGCGAGTTGCCGAGCTCTTCCCCAGGTTTGTGGATGACGAGGATGCTGAAGAACTCATCAAGGAGGTTTCATTAGGGGAGCTTGAAGCCACTATTCGAGGTTTCCAAAAAGACAAAAGCCCGGGACCTGACAGATGGACCATCGAATTCTACCTTGCTTTCTTTGATCTTCTGGGCCAGGACCTCCTCAAGGTTATTAACCACTGCAGCCGCTCAGGAAAGATCCCCTCGGCCATCAAAGCCACTTTCATAGCCCTCATCCCCAAATCCGACAAGCCAGCCTCTTTCAATGACTTCAGGCCCATCTCGCTCTGTAACTGCCTATATAAGATCATGGCCAAAATCCTTGCAAACAGGCTTAAGCCCATCCTCTCGGCACATATTTCCCCTGAACAGTTCGCTTTCCTTCAGCACCGCCAGATCCACGAAGCTATTGGCACTGCACAAGAGCTCCTTCATTCGATGCACAGCAGGAGTCTGAAGGGCATGATCTTAAAGGTGGACCTCTCCAAAGCTTTCGACAGGGCAAGCCTGCTCTACATTCGAATGCTTCTTACACATCTGGGCTTCCCCTACTTGTTCATCAAAAGGATAATGAGTTGTATAACTGATGTGCCGTATAGCATCCTCCTTAATGGATCCCCCACTCCTTTCTTTACAGCAGAAAGAGGTCTCAGGCAGGGGTGCCCCCTATCTCCTTTACTTTTCCTGCTCATTATGGAAGGACTAAGCCGATTGATAGGGACAGAACACAGGAGAGGCAGGATTACTGGTATAAAAATCACGGAAAATTGCTCTCTCACTCACCTACTGTTTGTAGATGATGTGCTCATTTTCTTAAATGGCAGCTTGGCCGACTCCTCGTCCTTGCAGTATGTATTCGACCTCTTTCAGAAGGCTACAGGTATGATCATAAATATTCATAAATCCTCCCTCACAGAGATAGGTTGCTCGCAACATGAAGTCTTTTACATTCGGCACCGGTTCCCCTTCCCACCACACCAGATGGAGGAAGGGTTGAAATATCTAGGATTCCGAATAAAACATGGGGGATACAAAATTGCTGACTGGATATGGATTATTGCAAAGGTGGAAAAGAGATTAAATATATGGTACAACAGATACCTCACCAGGGCTGGAAGACTTACCCTCATAAAAGCAGTTCTGGAAGCAACCCCTGTATACTGGATGTCATTGGCCTGGATTCCAAGAGGAATCCTAGACAGACTACAAAAGATCTGTTGCAGATTCTTATGGAAAGGGAACAAACAGGGAAGCCTCTTTGCATGGGTAAAATGGGATACTATAGCAAGACCAAAGAAATGGGGAGGATGGGGTATAAAAAGATTGGATGTTTTTGCTAAAGCATTGGCAGCAAAGTTAGGATGGCAGCTCATTACCACACATAGCCTCTGGACAAAAGTGGTATATGAAAAATACATTGCCCCGGAAAACATATTCGGCTGGATCCGCAGGGAACACAGAGGGAGCGGAAGGCACTCCAATATATGGAAATTTGTCCTCACTTCCCTCCCACTCATCCGGGAAGGTTTAACATGGAGGATACATCAGGGACATGCTGTACGCATAGGAACGGATCCTTGGATCGGGTGTGGCAACGCCCATCGTCTTCCAGCACCACTAATCGCCTATCTTCAGGAGCTGGGTGTCTCCCACATAGCCCACATAGCAGACCATGCAAGCACCACACCTTTCCAGCAGGCCTGGAAGTCAGCACATGACCTCCACATTCCGGGACAGTGGCGGCATGATTGGGAGATTTTCACTGAAGCCCTCACTCAAGCACACATCAAGATAACGGAAGGAGAAGATGAGATTGTATGGGCACTCGCTAAAAATGGAACATATACCCCCAAGGAAGGTTACTTAAAGCTCATGCAACTTGCTCAGCCTGAAAATGTCCAGCTTTGGTGGAAAGCACTATGGAAACTCAAAGCGGCCCCCAGAACGCGTATGCTCATGTGGACCATACTGTTCAACAAAATTCCCACTGGCTCAAACTTAATGAGACGATCATTCCATGGACCCTTCTGGTGTCATCTTTGCAGGAGCAATGAGGAAGACACCGAGCATTTATTTCTATCCTGCCCTATTGTCTCTGCTCAATGGTCCCTCATAACCTCATCCTCCCCATCTTTCAATCAATGGCAAGGACAGACCATTACAGAAGCCTGGCTGAATTGGCTAGAGAAACACAAAGGAAGAGACAGGAACTTACCACTCCTCATGTGCTGGGCTATCTGGACGGCTAGGAACCGAGCTATTTTTTACCATAGAGACCCCATCTAGCCTAATATCAGATCCCAGATCCTTGCCGATTTTGAATTACTCCCGGATGACCTCTCACAACCCCCCCCTAGAACCATCCTCCCTGAGCACATTGACAAATCTTTCCCATGGGCCTATTTCGATGGCTCGGCCCAAGCTGATGGCTGCGGCGGAGGAGCCCTCCTCTACCTCAGGGACGGTCATTGTTTCCATATACAGATGCACCTGGGAAGGGGCACAAATAACTATGCCGAACTGTCCACTGCCAAACACCTCATACATTTTGCTCTTGAAAAACGATGCTCAAAGTTACAACTGTTTGGGGATTCCAAACTTGTCTGCAACTGGATAAATAGAACTTCACACTGCTCTGCTTTTTCTTTGAGTCACATTCTGGATGAGACACACAGGCTCATAGATTTATTTGAACATTTTGCTTGTCAACATATTTACAGGGAGCGCAACACAAGGGCGGACCTCCTATCAAAATAGGCAGCGCAAAGGCAAGAAGAAGACTGGCTGATACAGGAAGAGTTGGATGGACTCTTCTATCAACACTACCACAGACCTTTTGTCGATCTGCGCTCTCTCCGGAGGATACAGCCATGAGGTTGTTTTTATATTTACAAAACTATCTACAGTTGTTTCTTTTTTGATACTTTTTTGGCACACTGGAACCTCACAAAGCTAGAAGACAGCAGATGCTGTTAACTATTTGGAAATATTTTGAACTCATCACAGATCCATCAGACATATCTCTCTTATTTTTTGATGAATTGCAGATGTTATTTGTGTTTTTTTTCAGCATGTCTCCCTGCGTGGAGCACACTCTTGTTATTTTGTATAAATTTTGGTAAAAGACACATCTGAGAACTGAACTCCCTGTGTGGAGGAAAACTGTTAAGATTATCTGTACAGGGTTGTAGACAAAACTTTTTGCTACTATCCGGTGGAGGCGACCAGCCTCATCATGCATATGCCTTGGCATCTACAGAATGTAATTTCTTTTATCTAATAGAAATTACGACTTTTTCTACGGGAAAAAAATAGAAAGTGATATAGCTATTTAATTTTTCAAATAGTAATAAAGCTTTAGATTTTAAATAAATTGATATGTGTTAATTTAATTTATATTTTTTCCCCAAGGAAAAACTATAACTTTCATTATAAAATATAGTGAAAATTACATGATGTAGATGCATAAAATCATATGCAAAATTGGTTGTTTACTCACTCAACAAACATCTTAGTGATACAACCATATATGAGTCTATCAAATAAAGTTATATATAGTCTATACTAGAGAAAACACAACAATACAATATATGTCCTTGTCCATGTGTGAAGAAAAAATTTGTATTACTAACATAATTATAGATCACAACCAATATCAATAACTTTATCAAAAAGTAGAGATGTGATATCAGTCAGAATCAGAGTCATTTTGTTGAGGATCCATGAATGGTCGATGATAACATTGGTAATATGCTTCCCCATTGTGTTCGTTGATCAACCGTGTCTCGCAAATTTTTTGCACGCCCTGATCTATTTTTTTATGATTAGTTTTATTGTGCTAATAACAATTACAGATTTATAAACATGTACTTGCTTATTGCTTCTTATGTTGAGGTTTCCTTAGTTGTTTGTGCATACTATTAGGTAAATTTCCTTAAGTTTTAAAATGACATTCATGAGAAAAATATCTTCAAAACAAATACTAAACAACAAACATTCAAAGTACAAAAAACCATCAAAGGGACATTTTAACACAATGTTTTGATGAAGGAGTTCACCCCTCCTGGGCTGCATCTCCTTGGCCCATCTTCCATGGCTTGGGCCTCTGTATTAGCTCAATGTGGCAAAATATTGTTTTACAAAGCTCTATGGCTCCTGCTACCTGCACCAATGTGTTCAGAATGTCCCAATTAGCTAAGAACACCTCTTTTTGAGCTCAATTTGGTCGAAAATTGACTTCTCTATGGCTCAATCAACCTTTTCCTACATTTTCTCCTCTAATTCTGGAATATCTCCAGTTAGCCCCACCAAAACTGGAGGCAAGCCCGAATTTGGGGGTACCGCCAAACTTACTACCAGACTAAACTATAGTTAATTAATGTTTAAACTGCACTTAATTAATTTTAAACCGGGATTAGCGCTAATACAAACCATAACATCTGGCGATTTAATGGGATGTTAACATGTAACGGTTATGTCGCAATAAATTTCGGGGTCGAAGATGACGGACAAGCTGACAGTTTAATGTTACATCCGCCGTGTTCACATGTGGTAACCACCACAAAGTAGTGGTATGTCAGAGCCGGCAGGTTAACAAAATCATAAACATTTGTAGTTTCCAATATTGTGTTCACATGGGAATCGTTGGAGCTTTGGTTTGGATAGCTGTCGGGTTAACATAAACGGTTGCAGTTTGTTTATATTGCCATCACATGGGGATAGGGCTAGCCTGTGGGCTGGCCCTCCCCTAACCGCCAACCCCATTTCCGTTACACGTTAAATATACGCTGCGAACGTATTGGGTAAGAACCATCCGGTAGAGCAAGTGGTTAAGGCGTAAGGTTTGCGTGTGGGGGGTCGTGGGTTCGACCCCGACTTCTGCCAAATTATTTTTCTCCACTATGTAGACCACCAACTTGACCTTTGGGAGGTGCCATGTGGTGGCCTCTGGGCTTTCCACGTGGCATTCTTCCATTGGTCCAAAAATCCACTAATAGAAACGCACCAACACACCACTGTACAACCCAACCAAATGATGAAACTTGTCCATCCTTGATTCGTCATTGACCATGCCTAGTCACGTGCCACGTCAGAAGTACGGACTGCAGACTATGTAGTGACTGGGCATTTTTTTTGTAAATTTCGCTTCTTTAGCAAAGTGATCAAAACACAATAAATTTCTCATACGAACTCAGTTTTCGACAAAATGAGTTGCGTTAGGATCGATTTTTCAAAATGGATGTGGTCATTTAGGTTTCGATCCATTCTGAGAACTTTGATTTTTGAGCTAAATACTAAGCACCTGATCATTCCTCTCCACTATAAGCCTTTTGGACCCCAAAAGATATTATCAATTGTTCAGTAGGTGAGGGTACAACTCCCTCACCTTCTTTGTTTTCAACCATTTGGCTTGAAAAGGATTTGTCCCTTGAGTTCCACTCTAAGGTATTCGACATCCCCTCTCTTCGAAGTCCTAGTTCTTTTGTCAAGTATGAGATCTTGTTGAAGCTCATCTAGATATTCTAGTGAGAAATCATCTATTGATGGCAGTTGAACATGCTCTCCTTGATCATCAATCAAAGGAGGCTAAAACAATCTCAAATTCTCAACATTAACAACAGAATATATATGCATATAAGGATGCAAATCAAGCTTAAATGCATTGTTACCAATCTTTTCTAGAATTTTAAAAGGACCATAACGGATTGGCTTAATCTTTTTACCTTCCCCTTGAAGTCTCTCTTTGCTAATATATAACCAAAATTCATCGCCAACTTGAAATTTATGATCAACCCGGTGTTTTTCATGCCTTGCCTTGTAGCTACTTTGACTTTTCTCAAGTTGTTCCTGCACTGTATGATGTATCAACTGAATTTGCTCTATGAACTTCCTTGCCTTATCGATGTCACTGTGACCATCGATGGTGACATATTTGTCAAAGATGAAGTCCAATGGCGATCTTGGAAAGTACCCATAACATGCCTCAAATGGTGATGTATTTATGGAAGAATGCTTTGCCCTGTTATATGCACGTTGTATGTAATGAAATTGTTAATCCCACAACTTGGGACGTTTGTTGCAATATCCTCTAAGAAGATGAATAATTGTTCTATTGACCACCTCGATTTGTCCATTTGTTTGTGGATGAAAGGCTTTACTCTTCTTCAACTTTGTGTCCATCATGTCCCACAAATTTGACCAAAAATTCCCAACAAATCGAGAGTCTCAGTCACTTACAATAGAAGTAGGAAGACAAAAATGAACCCAACTATTTTGGAATAAAAGATGAGCTATTTGTTCAGCTATAATTTGATTTTTACATGGTGTTAGTATGCACATTTTGTTGAACCTGTCTACAACTACATACAAGTAATCATGAACTTTCCTTGACAATGGAAGACCTCCTACAAAATCCATTGAGATACTCTCCCATGGATGTGAAGGTATCGGAAGTGGAGTGTATAAACCAAGTTTCCTATTGCTAGGCTTACTTGTAGCACATAAAGAACATCCTCTTATGAAATGAGAAACATTATCCAACATGCGTGGCCAATAACAATACCTTTGAAGGTTCACTACTGTCTTGCCTACACCAAAGTGTCTAGCAATCAAGGAAGTGTGTGCCTCCCTTATGATATTGTTTCTTTCTCCTTGTGGAATACACAACTTGCCCAAGTGATACAACAAAATGTTATGTACATGATAATCCAACTCTTAAATTTATTTTCCTTGACTCAAGCTTGCATATACTTCTTGAAATTCACTATCATTTACATATTTTTCTATGTAACTTTCATGCAAAACAGAATTATTCTTGAGTATAACATATAAATTTATAATAGGCCTTGAAAGCATATCAACTACCTTATTGTAGATTCCCTTTTTATACCTGATAACCAAATGAAATTGTTGTAGAAAACCCATCCATCTGAAATGTCGTGACTATTGCAACTTTGACTGTGACTGTAAGTACTGCAATGGTTGATGGTCGGTATGGATGATGGTCTCCTTCCCCATCAAATAGTGTTTCCATTTCTTAACACTTTGTACCAATACATAAAGTTCTTTGTCATATGTGGGATAGTTAGTTACAACTCCATTAAAGATTTCAGAATGAAATGAAATGGCCTTACCATGTTGCAATAGAACTGCTCCCATGGCATAATTGCTTGCATCCATTTGAATCTCGAATGGTTGTCTAAGATCCAGAAGTGATAATATCGGTGTTGAACTTATCTTTTGCTTCAAAGCATCAAATACTTTATGTTGTACATCTCAGCAATGGAAGACTTTCTTGACACTAGTCAATGCATGTAATGGAGTTGCAATGGAAGAAAAATTAGCAATAAAATTTCTCCAATATTGTGATGCCCCTAAAAAGCTTCTTACCTCTGTAACTGTATTGGGCTTGGGCCAATTAATAATGACCTCAACCTTAGAGGGGTCTCTCTTCAGCTCACCTCCTCCAACAATGTGTCCCAAATACACTAAAGATGTCTTGCCAAATTCACACTTCGACATCTTTAAAAACAACTATTTTTTTCTCAAGACATCAAGTACTTTGTTTACATGCATGACATGTTCATCTCTTGACTTGTTGAATATGAGGATATCATCTAAGTAGACAATGACAAATCATCTAGAAATGGTCTCAACACATCATTCAATACCCCCATGAAAGTAGCTGGAGCATTTGTAAGACCGAAAGGCATAACAAGCCACTCCAACAATCCTTGCTTAGTTTTAAATGCAGTTTTCCAAATGTCTTCTTTAGCTATCCTAACTTGATGATAACCACTTCGTAAATCTAACTTAGTGAAATACTTTGCATACCTCAACTGATCAAGCAAATCATCAATTCTTGGGAGTGGATAATGATTCTTTACCGTGATTTTGTTCAGTGCACAGAAATCCACACACATGCACCAAGTTCCATCCTTCTTTGGCACCAAGACAATGGGTGAACCACATGGTGAAGTAGATGGGCGTATGATACCTTTGTTCAAAAATTCTTGAATTTTCTTTTTTATTTCCAAACTCTCCATAATATACATGCGATACATGCCAATGTTCGAAAGTGGAACATCCTGTTGCAATTGAATCTCATGTTGAATTCCCCTCTTGGGAGGTAACCCCTTTGGTTCCTGAAACATCTCACCATGCTTGCTTACCACATCAAACAAATCAGATTTCAATTTATCATCACAACCTTCAAAATATTCATAATCAATATCATTCTTTTTCTTGATCATGAGAAGCACAAAATTTTTACTTGCATTTACTAATCTCTTCATCTACCCTGCATTAACCAAAGAAATGTTCAGCTTTTTGCGATGGGATCTCACTATGTACTCCACCCCATTCTTGAGCAATATGTATTTGTTGTCATGGCAATAAAATACTTCTTTTCTATCATACAAATAAGGACTACCGAAAATGATTCCTAAGATGTCAAGTGGAACTACATCTAACTCAACTTCATCAATGAACTTTTTAGTAATGGCGAAATTGAATAAACACTTCCTTCTAACCTGTAAGTTTGCATTGTTAACTATCCAACCCAATGGATATGGCTTAAGATGGGGTACAGTTTCAAGGTTTAGTTTTTTAACCAAGTCTTCTGAAATCAAGTTTGATTGTGACCCACTATCAAATAATGCATCAATCTTTGTATGATTTGAAATCACTCTTACATGAAACAACTCTATTCTTGACTCTTTATTTGGAGTGTTGTTTTGACTATGTGATGAACTAGTGCTTGCAACAATTTATTTTCCTTTTGTAACCATGGCTGAAATCTTGGTCTCATCACCAGAATTTAAACCAAGGTCATGTTGTATGGTAGTGGTCATCTTTTGTTTTCCCTTATCGTTTTGTTTCTTAGGCCTTAATTCGAGATGTAATTTCTAGCAATGGCCTTCATCATGCCCCTCTGTGGAACAATTTTGTATGTGATTTTCTCCCCTTCTTTCTTCACACTTGCATTTTTCTTTCCCTTCCATTTTCCACCCTTCTCTTTCTCCTTACCCTTGAATGGCTTCCTCTTACTACCCTCTTCCTGAATGTTCTTTCCTCTAGATTCAAGGTGTGTGGCTTGCACACATACCTCATCTAAGTTATTTGGATTGAACATAAGAATAGTATGTTTCAGATAGGAATGTAAACCACCAATATATTTCAACAATGTATCTTGGGAATTCAAATTCACTCTTAATAACAAAGCCCTTTTCCTAAACTCTTGTGTATAATCTTGGATTGTTTGGCCTTTAATCTACCTAAGATTCTACCAACTCATAATGGATTTTTTCATATAGGCTAAAGGATAAAAATTTCTTTTAATTGCAGAAACAAATTCAACCCAAGTAATGGATATCTTACCATGGATTCTCATTTCCTCTTGAGTCTTTGCTTCCCACCAAACTAGTGCAGCTCCTTCTAGCCTCAATGAAGCCAACTAGATCTTTATGTCATCTTCTTGAAGGTTCTAAATTCTGCAGTATACCTCCAACTGTCGAATCCAATTGTCCAAATTTTTTGCATTCACCTCTCCATTGTACATGGGAAGTTCAAATTTTATGTCCAATTTCAGTAATGGAGTCTTCCCTTTGGAATCCTTCTTCTCATCTTTTTTGTCCTCTGAGCTTCCTTCTCCATGTGGAGGTTTAGAACTCTCTCCAACCATTCTAGTGTTCCTCTCTTCATAGAGGACTTTAACCATCTCAGTCAAAGTATAGAAATATTTCTTGAATTCTTCCTCTTCTGAAGAGGGACCTTCAGGCTCTCTTTCTCTAGACATAATGGCTATGGATTCAGGCTCAGAAATTGGTACTGCTTGTACCTCTTCAATCTCAGTTGAAGGCAAAACTTGAGGAGTTTCAAGTGCAGCTGGAATTGGAACTTTGGGTGGTGGAGATTGTGGCCTTGTGGCTCTCCTTCTTCTAGGCATTACCTCAGGAGTTGCAACCAATAGCTTCCCTTCTCCTTTCTGCAACTTTAACCTTGTAAGCATCACAATTTTGCAACCATTAAAACCCTAATTGCACAAACTCAAGCAATCAAGCAATTCAACCTTTGCTCTGATACCAACTTGATCTGTTTTTGTATGATTAGTTTTGTTGTGCTAATAACAATTACAGATTTATAAACATGTGCTTGCTTATTTCTTCTTGTGCTGAGGTTTCCTTAGTTGTTTGTGTATACAATCAGGTAAATTTCCTTAAGTTTTAAAATGACATTCATGATAAAAATAGCTTCAAAACAAATATTGAATAGCAAACATTCAAAGTACAGCAAACCATCAAAGAGACACTTTAACACAGTCTTTTGATGAAGGAGTTCACCGCTCCTGGGCTACATCTCCTTGGCCCAACTTCCATGGCTTGGGCCTCTGTATTATCTCAATGTGGAAAAATGATATTTTACAAAGATCTATGGCTCCTGATACCTACACCGATGTGTTCAAAATGTCCCAATGAGCTAAGAACACCTCTTTTTTACCTCAATTTGGTTGAAAATTAACTTCTCTATGGCCCAGTCAGTCTTTTCCTACATTTTCTCCTCTAATTCTGGAATATCTCCAGTTAGCCCCGTAAATCTGGAGGTAGGCCCGAATTTGGGGGCACCGCCAAACTTACCGCCAGACTAAACTGCAGTTAATTAATGTTTAAATTGTGCTTAATTAATTTTAAACCAGGATTAGCACTAATACAAATTGTAACATCCGACAGTTTAATGGGTTGTTCACATGTAACAGTTATGTCACATTAAATTCTGGGGTCGGAGCCGACGGATAAGCTGACAGTTTAATGTTACATCCATCGTGTTCACATGTGGTAACCATCGCAGAGTAGTGGTATGTCGGAGCTGCCAGGTTAACAAAACTGTAATCGTTTGCAGTTCGCAATATTGCGTTCACATGGGAACCGTCAGAGCTTTGGTTTGGATAGTCATCGAGTTAACATAAACGGTTTCATTTTGTTTATACTACGATCACATGGGGGGAGGGCTGGCCTGTAGGCTAGCCCTCCCCTAACTGCCAACCCCATTTCTGTTACACGTTAAATATACACAGCGAACGTATTGGGTAAGAACCATCCGATAGAGCAAGTGGTTGAGGTGTAAGGTTACCGTGCGAGAGGTCATGAGTTCGACCCTGACTTCAACCAAATTATTTTGCTCAATTGTGTAGGCCACCAACCCGACATTTGGGAGGTGCCACGTGGCAGCCTCCGGGCTTGCCACATGGCATTCTTCCATTGGTCCAAAAATCCACCAATAGAAATGCTCCAACACACCAATGTACAACCCAACCAAACAATGACACTTGTCCATCTCTGATTCGCATTAATCTGCATTGACCATGCCTAGTCACCTTCCACATCAACAGTATGGACTACTCACTGTGCAGTGACTGGGCATTTTTTTTACAAATTTCACATGTTTAGCAAAGCGACCAGAACACAATAACTTTCTCATACGAACTCGATTTTTGACGAAATGAGTTGCATTAAGATCAATTTTTCGAGACGGACGTGGTCATTCAGGTTTTGAGCCATTCTGAGAACTTTTATTTTTGAGCTAAATACTGAGCACCTGATCACGCCCACCTTGGATAACTGGCCAGAAAGAGTATTCATTTCCTTGTAAATGTGGTGACAAGTAATAACATAAAAGTGAGACTTAATCATGGAAACTTCATCCAGTAATTTCCCGAGTGTGTGCATGTGACATGTGGCATTAAGATTAAACCAATCAATAACATTGCGAGAATATCCATACACTTGTAGTTGACGACATCCCTGTTTTAGTGCAAATAAGAGAAGTTACTTTAAGTTGTACAGTTTAGAGAAATTGCTCATGCAATTTCCCATTCTCGATTGAAGTTTGAAAAAATGATTATTGTTCGGGTCCAAAACAGTACCACCTCTGCATTATCCATTTTGTGCAAAGTCATCGAAGTATGTATGGGGATAAGATTGATCAATGTTCTCAGGTTGTATATTGCAGGTGCTATGTCAAATCTCTTCCTCGTGTAAAAGTTCATAAATCGATAAGGCCTATGTGCCAATGATATCAGGGAGTATGCCAGCCTCATCGAAAATCTTTTGGTTCTTATCGATCCATGTTCCCCAACAGATCAGTAGAGGGAGATTTTTTAGCTTGTCAGATGAGACCTTGTTCCATCAATTTTTATAGGCCACATTAAAAGTATCACCTCCCCATCTATTACTGATATTTAGAGCATGGTATATGAAATTCCAAATAGAAGCAGTGTATGGACATGTGATGAATAAATGATCAACGAATTCCTCGACACAGTGATAAAGTGCACACCAGAAGGGACCGTGGAAGGAGCGTTTCAATAAATTGTTGCCTGTGGGAACCTTTTTCTCCAAGAGGCACCAGATGAAGACTTTGGATTCCCCGGTCTCTTTAGCTTCCAAGAGTTCTTCCACCACCACTTGTGTTGTTCTGGCCCTTTGTTTGCTTAAATGAAAATATATCCCTCCTTCAGGGTATAGAATCACTTTTTTGAGTGTGCCCAGAGGAGCTCGTCCCCCTATCTTGCAACCTAATATGAGAGGACGTAAGGGCACCAATGTATGATCTCCAAACATGGCACCATTGTATAGGGATATTTAGATCCAAGGCCGATTTCCATCTTTATCCCCATATAATTATGTTCTCTTGATCAACAATTTGGTCAATAGTGTGTCATCCATGCACAGCCAGATATTCCACCAACTCTGGAGGTAAAATGTGTTGACCATTTTTGCTAGACCATGGATCTAAAATAATGTGTACGTGAGTTCTTGAACCTATATTCCATGAAAGTCTTGAGGTAATGATGTAAAAAGTGTCTAGAATAACTTTCCCAATCGTGGGGATGTTAGTTCGACTCTTGTTCTGAAACCTAATCCATTGTATAACAGATAGAGGATAAATATATTTTTGAGTGACCCCCTGAGTCCATAAAACATTGCTAGATAGAAGACGCCAGCCACACTTTGCAACAAGAGCCTGAGAGAAACAAAAAATATTTTTGATGCCCCATCCTCCCCATTTCTTGGGTAAAGATATCATATCTCGTTTTACCCAAGCAAAAGTTCTCCCTTCCTTGGAGCCCCGCCATAAGAAACCACATCAACATTTTTGAATCCTGCTAAGGATGCCTTTGGGAATCCATGATAAAGACATCCAGAATACAAGGATAGCTTCTAATGCATATTTGATGAGAACAAGACGACCAGTCCACGATAACCATTTGTGGCTCCAAGAATTGATCCTTTTTTAAATTCTAGCAATAAGCCAATACCAATCATCTTTCCTATAATCATTTGGATTTAAGTGAAAACCCAAATATTTTAGACCATCTTCGAAATTACTGTGCTGAAAAGAAAATTGTGAGAGCGCATAAGTGATCTACCCTTGTGAACAACCTGTAGTAGATAGTGTAGATTTCATATGATTAGCTTCCATGTCAGTGGCCTTACAAAATAACTGAAGGATACTTTTGAAAGCATCAATATCATGACGAGAGCCATTCAGAAAAATAAGAACATCGTCAACGAAAAGAAGATGAGTCACAGAGGTGTTAATAGCCATCGGGGAACCATTAATATGGCCCCTCCTTTTGGCATCCTCCACCATTATGTTGAGTCCCTCCATGATCAGGAGAAAGAGAAGAGGGGAAAAGGGACAGCCCTATCACAAACCCTGCTCAGCATGGAAGAATTCAGATGGAGCTCCATTAATCAATAAATAAAAAGTGGTAGTAGTGATACAACACATGATCCAATTGTTGAAGTTTATATTAAACCCCAGATGCGTGAGAAGCATACGAATGTACAACCAATTTTCTTTATCGAAGGCTTTTGATAAATCAATATTTAGAATCATACCTTTCCATTTCTTTATTTTCATACTGTGAAGTCCCTCTTGTGCAACACCAATTGCTTGTGTATTTGTCTATTATCCAAAAATGCATAGTGCTCAAAAAAATATGTTGGGAGAGAATAAGACGAAGGCTGTCAATATATTAATATGGATTTTTTTAAATTCAACAATTTCATTATTTAATCATCTTCTTCTTCATCATTATATTAGAATATTTTAAATTTCATATTAATATTTATATAAATTTAAAATATTAGACTTTTAATCCAAAACCACCTTAATCTCTTTTATATATATATATATATATATATAAGAGAGAGTGAAGCAACCTCTTTTCTAAACTATTTTTTTTATTTAATTGATATAAATTTGTAAAGGTTTCCGTTTTAACTTTGAAATATAAGTTACATTTTTTTTATTTTTTTAAATAAATTATATGTAAAAATTGCAATAATAATTTTAAATACAAATAGAATTAATAATTTTGAGTAATATATTAATCTTCTTAACTAATATATGATATTTAATTTTTAAAAATAACTTGCTTTATAATTAAAATTAAAATTATATATATATATATATATATATATATGAATGTATATTTGTTATTTCTATGCAGAATATTTTCAATGTAATAATTTTACCATGTTTTTGGGAAAGAATTTAATTCGCCTGTCTTAGAGTGTTTTTTAATGCACGAATTTAATTCACCTGTCTTAGATTGTTTTTTAATGCATATTTTCTGTGCCGAAGATTTATCGATAAGTTTGAGAATTATCTATATAATCACACCTCTTTATTGATAAGCTTGAAAATTTTCTATATAATCACACCTCGTGTCCCTGGGCTCATTCAATGGGTTATGGTTGTTGCTCTCTATGGTTTGGATTGCGATCCTCCCCAGTCATACTCTGCTACATCTTCCAAATTTCGAGTTCCCACTCTTCCAGTATGGTCGGTAATTCAGATGCTCAAGAAAACATTGAGGTTGCAGTTGTGATTGACAGGTTGTTGGATGCTTGTTTCAATTCATAGGCTGGAAGATATGGTAGAATAACAGAGATGCTCCTTTCAACTCTTCCTGGAGGCGAAATTGCTCCCTCACCACGCTGAAATGGAGGACTCATTAGACGCTATGAGGGTTTTGGGCTCTCCCAACTTCTATTAATATAAATATTTATATTTGTTTTACAAAAAAAATCACTATGTTCCTACTTATTTACTCTTAACCAGATTTAATATATTATTTTTTAAATGATATATCTAATTTTGTTTTATTTATCATGCATATTTTTTTATTTTTTTATCTGTTTTATTTTTTTTATTTAATTAAATTTTAAAATTTTTATCTGTTTTATTCTTTTTATTTAATTAAATTTTAAAATACAGAAAATATGTATAATATTTTCATATATAAAATATAAAATTTATGTATAATATTTCTTTTACTTAAAATTGTTTTTGTTTGGATGAGAGCTAATTTTTTTTTTATATAAGGAAAGAAGTTAACGACTCAAGATTTAGAGGCATTTGGTAAGAGTGGGAGCCTACCTTTTAACAACGATCGAAATAGTTGCGGTGTGTTTGTCTTTGAATAACAATGATGAGTTAGCCTAAGTTACAGATGATTGTCCCCACTACTAGTTTCACACTGGAATTATGATAAATACTCCCAATATGTATATATATAATGATGAGTCACCCCATAATAATTGTCCCCACTACAAATTTCACATATGAATTATGATAAATTCCCAATAAATATATATATATATATATATATATATATAATTGATAATTAACTTTTATTAAAATTAAAAATAATAATTTGTAAAATATCATACATATTATTTAATTATATTATAATTATTATATATAAATTAATAAAGTAATAAAATTTATATTTTATTGAAATAAAATAATATTTTCTTAATTTTAATTAAATAATTTTTTAAAAATTATAAATAATTATTATAACATGCATTAATGGTAGTCTCTTTCTCACATACACAGATATATAAAATAAAATTCAAAAATATTGTATGCATTTAATAGTGAATATGCATCGCTTATCTTATCTGTATTGATTTATAAATTTTAAATACAAATAAACCAAATACTTCATATATATCACTTCAAAATTTTCCAAAATTAACTTTTTTGAGTTTTATAAATGAATTAAGGATAAATATCAAAGCTTTTCTTTCTGAAGAAAAAAAAAATTTAAAAAAAAAAAAAAAAAATCAATAAGGATGCAAGAGAAGCATCAGAGGAATCGGGTTGTATTGGTCACAAATGCATTTCAATTTAGTAGATATTGTGAAGTCGCAATTTTGGGTAGCAACATTGCTTGAAAGAAAGGACACAAAGGAAAAAGTTTTGATCATCAATGTCTATGTGCCTGTAGTGTATAGAGAGAAAAAATATTTATGGGACTCCTTCACAACACTAAAGGCTAGAGAAGGCTTTGCAAATAGTATAATGGGAGGGGACTTCAATACAAACCTCAAATCGGAAGAGAATAGAGTTGGCTCTCAAGTTCATGATCCTTTTCGAGAAAGAATGGAACACCTCATTAGTGAATGGATCTGGTAGACATCCCTCCAAAAATTGGAATATTCACGTGGTCGAATAGAAGAACCAGGGACAATTTCATGGCAGCCCGCCTGGACAGATTTCTCATCCACAATAGTTGGCTCTTGACAGGACTAGAATGTTCTTCATCCATTTTGGCACAAGGTGAGTGGAACTATCGCCTGATTTCTCTCTCTTTGGCCTATGTTGAAAACCTTAGTCCTATTCCATTCTGATATAATCCTATTTGGTTAAATGAATAAGGAGTTCCAAATTTAATTAGAAATGTGTGGATATCTCAAGTGATAGGATCGCCCTCCTTCATGTGGGAACATAAAATCAAATTTGTGAAGAGAGCATTGAGGCAATGGCTTAAATATAATTGCGTACCTACAAGAAAAAAACGATAGGTTTTAGTGCAAAAATTAGCCCAACAATAAAGAATGATGGAGGAAATGTCAATATAATCCAGCCATTTAGAGAAAGAGCGGGAACTAATAAAGAAAATGTTTGATGCCAATCACCAAGAGGAGGAACCATGGAGGATGAAATCATGGAGTTTGTGGCTTCAGTCTAAGGACAAAAACACTGTTTTTTTCACAGGCAATCCAAATCACGAGAAATAAGAAACTGGGTAACAAATATAATTCCATAAGGAAGGCAGAGAATCTTCTCCTTTGAGGAAATAAAAAATGAAGCCTTCCAGCACTTCAGCAATTTATAGCATGAAGAACAAGTTGTAGATCAGGAGATGGCGCAAGAGTTTTTGCAAAATGTCCCAAAAATAGTGACAGAGCACATCAACCAAATGTTGTTAAGTGAAATAACAGAAGATGAAGTTGTCAAAGCCAATGGGATTTGAACCCAAACAAAGCTCCTAGTCTAGACATATTTTCCATAAGCTTCTTTCGACAATTTTGGTTTCTAATCAAGAAAGACTTGTTAAGAATGCTAAACATTTCAAGGGTCAAAGGTAAATTAGGAGGAGCATTTAACTCATCTTTCTTAGCTCTGATCCCCAAGGAATCTAATCTAGTCAACTTCTCAAGAATCAGGCCCATTTCGTTATGTAACTCTACCTATAAAATTCTAACCAAATTCATGGCAACCAAGTTGAAAAAGGTACTCCCTAATGTAATATCTGAGAACCAAGGTGGTTTTATGCAACAGTGCCAAATTCTGGATAATGTCATTCTAGTTCAGGATGAAATAAACTCAAGCAAGGAACCAAGGGAAAAAAGAATGGTGATCAAGCTAGATATGGCCAATGCTTTTGATAGAGTAAGACACTCTTTCATTTTCCTAATGCTAGAGAAGCTAGGGTTTTGTGACACATTCATAAGGTGGGTTAAAGCCTGCATCGGCTATCCTTGGATTGTACCATTAGTAAATAGAAGGCACACTAGTTTTTTTAAAGCCTCTCGTGGGCTTCGGCAGGGATGCCCGCTCTCCCCTCTCTTGTACATTATAATGGCTGAAAGTCTCAGTGGGAATTTAGAACAAGCAAGGAAAGAGGGAAATTTAATGGGGATAAGAATCGTAAGGAATGTAAAGGAGGTGAATCACTTCCAGTTTCTTGATGACACACTCTTGTTGGGAGGGGATTCGAGGATTGTTGTATCAAGATTCAAACAGATTTTGGATGCATACTTTAGTCTTTCAAGTGGAATGGTCAACAAAAGGAAATTTCAAATATATGGGTGGAATTGTGAAGAGCCAATACTCCAAGAGATCTCTCACATTTTTATTTTCTGGTAAACCTGGAATGGAAAGCATTCAAGTATCTGGGAATTAATATCTCCCTTGGAGCAACCAATGCAGAGGAATGGGAAGAGGTCCTCCAAAAGATGAAGAAGCATATACAATGATGGGGAGTGCAATGGATAACCACAACATGGAAAGTACTTCTAATTAAATTTTTCATGTCCTCTCTCCCAATACATAAGGGATTGGGCCTTTTGGCTCCAAAGGAAACCATTCATCAACTTAGTGGACTTATAAGGAAGTTTGTGTGGCAAGGGGGGAGAAACAATATACGATGCTTCCATTTAGTAAATTAGAATATTGTCCGACTACCCATGTCAAAGGGAGGGTTGGAAATTAGAGATCCATAACGTATGAACTTAGCATTAGGAGTGAAAATTATGTGGAGAAATGTCTCAGAGATGAGTAAATGGTGGAAGAGAGCCTTCCTGCAAAAGTATTTTCACAAAAACAGAATCCTACGTCCTGAACAAGCAGTGTGGCCAAAACAAGGATAAAAAATTTGGAAGTTATGCAGATAATTCGCTTTCATCGTATTAGAGCACCTGGGATGGCAAGTTGGGAATGGGGCATGAATATATATGTGGAAGGATTGCAAACCAGTTGCAGAGACCCTGAAAGACAGTGCTAAAGTGGAAAACTTAACACAATGGATGGATGACCAGGGAATGTGCAAGATCATTGACATAGCTCAGTGAGACAGCCAAGGGAGGTGGATCAGGTGGATCGATAACAATATACCCCTAAATCTTCATCGGTCCTGGGACTTGATGATCAAGGCTCTTAAAGGTTACGCCCCAGTAATGATTACCAGGTTGGATCAGAGAATATGACAATTAAGTAGATTGGGAAATTATATAGTTAAGGAGGGGTATAATATTCTTATAAGGCAGTCACTCCAAGGAAGAACTAGCAACATATGGAACAAAATTTGGAATCATGATGGGATGCCAAAGGTTAACTTGTTTTGTTGGGAATTGGTTCAAGACTTGTCTCAGTGTGTGTTATGTCTCCAAGAAGAAGAGGGACCTCCTCACTTATTTTGGAAGTGCCCCTTCGCCTTGGAGGCAAACTCTGTGATGTCTCTATGTTGGATGGCCCTTCCAAAGTTTTTGTGTTGGGCAATTTGGATAACTCACAATCATGTAATTTTTCGTGATGATCAGCCAAACCCAAATGAAGTAGCTCTCAAAGAAATATCAGTGTTAAATGAAAAAATCTCATCTCATGGATATGATGGAGGTGAATTGGAAGAATTATCTTCAAATTATGAAAAGGAGTGGTTGAATCTTTATCAACCTCTTTGTCATGCTAGCAGCTTCAAACACAAAAAGAAGAATTCAAATTCATTCTCAATCAGAATGGACCTGGAAGAATTTCAAAATTGGATCAAAGGACTAGGATATCCAATTCTTTTATTCGGTGGTGCCTAAAAAGGCAACCCCGGGGAGACAGGGGCGGGAGGGGTTGTTCTCCACCTCGATGAAGAAAGAGTGTTGAAATTTTCCTGGAGAGTGGGGGTGTCGACCAATAATCAGGTAGAATACATGGCATTATGGCAAGGTTAGAATTAGTTGTAGAATTTTCTACAAATCAGTTAGCTCTGATACCATGTAGAAATTCCCACTGTAGATCACCTGGTAATGCAATGTACTAAAGCAAAACACTTGATCTACTTCTACAAGCAATTTAGCAAAAGCTTAATCGAACATGAGCAACATCAATAAGAACACATAAACCTGATAAGAAGGAACCAATCACACATAACACAGAAGATATAACCCGGGGAAAGCCTCAGCTTAAAACCACACTCTTTGTATTATTATACATAGGATTTATACAAAGCCTTAGCTCTCACACAACTAGCCAGCTCTCAGTACAATCCTCACAGATGAAGGTGGAAATACATCAAGATTACACAAAGCCTTAGCTCTCACAGCTAGCCAGCTCTCAGTGCAATCCTCCTGGATGCTCACAGGCAATCAAGACTTCTCCTAAGCCTTCTCCTCTGCCCTCCAAGCCTCCTATTTCCTTGCGTAGTTTTTCCTGGGTGATCCTCATGTTACCAAGTGTAACATTGATCTCTCACACTGATCTCACACCCTGTAAAAATGCACAATCCTCAAGGAACCTTAATCCTTCTACTTGGATGATTTTCCTTTATAGGAAAAATCCATCAAATTGATAGTCCATTGTCCCTCCTCTGATCTCAACTGGGTCTTTCTCTGAACTAACATGCATGAGTTATTTATGAGAGAATATTCAGTTATCTGAAGTGCGGTAGTTACATGCATGCAAGCATTAACTAACTCAACTCACTTAATTTAAACAAAATGTTTAAATCAAATATAACTGGAATTGACTCAGTTAACTGAGCCAACTAATTACTACTCAATATTGAACTCATCCTTATCTCTTTAACTGATGGATAAATTTCTCAATTAATAGAGAAATCGTTGCATGTCCTCACATAGACTTCATGTTTGATTTTTCACAACTTTTTAACTCATGGAGAATTAATTAATTTATTTTCAAACAGTTGCTAAGACCAAATTCGAATTTTACTTCCTATTTTAGTCCAGGGACTGACTAAAATAGGAATCCATCCTGAATTGCTAAAAATAGAATTCTATTTTTAGCACTTCCATTTTTCATTCCCTATTGCTCAATCCAGCACTGGTACCCAAACTGCTATATTTAGCACATCTATTTTTAGCATTTCTTGTTGCCATTTTTCAACACTCCCTCTCAACAAGAAAGGCTTCAACTCGAACCCGATCCTGTACCTCTGGAATGTTCTACATGCAACACATCTACCAAGTGTGGTTGCTCCAGCAACTCTTAGAACAAAAAAACTCCTAACTGACCTCTCTGTTGGGCTAGAAACATACTCTGATGCTGAAGTTCTACCTACTACTGACAAGTGCTACCTCTCTGACCTCTACGCTATTGCAACATCTCCATGCATCTCGCACCATTGCACACCTCTCTGTGCCATCCTGCACTGGTGCAACACACTTGTGCCTCTCGCATTGCTACAGCCTGCTAGCTTTGTGCTGTCTTGGGATTCCTGCACTGTAGCTCTCTCTGCTGCTCCATCCGCATTTGTCTCTACCCAATTAGTCAGTCCTGCTACTCCTCATCGGGGCTCCTATAGCAAAGTTGAATCAAAGAGGTTGGGTACCTCAAGGATCCTGCCCCTCCTCCTTGGGACGATCACTCCACATCGCCCCACCTCCTACCTAGTGGTATGGTTGCATGTGATCCCTCTACCCACTTGGCTCGAAGTTTCCCCCTACTAGAGGTCTCCGCATGACTGGATGCCTCCACTTTGTCTCCTCTCGGCTTCCCAAATTATGGTTGCTCCACAACCTCCTGAAGTTGCTTCACCAATTGTGGCTCGTCCACAATCGTCTGAGACTTCTTCTAGCGCTGCATGTTGAGAGGTAATTTATTCTCCCTCTCAACCACCAAGTATCTAACATTTTCCTTGCTCCTCAAGGCTTTGCATGCATTTTGTACCTCAAGTGCATACAAGTTCTTGGCTAGCACACCAATCTGTTTCATATTTCTCGCCGTCACGAAATTTTCTAGAAAAAGAGCTGATTTTAAATCAACGATATCTCCCTCATCCGAACTCTGATTTAGCAGATTTTTTTTTTGAATTTGGGCCTTTTTCCACAAGGAATCTAAATATGCTATTTGTTTGTGACAATTTAGTACAGAAATTTTTAGATATTCTCTGCAAACTCTCGTCCCAAAACTCAAAACTTTGAAATCTCATCTCAATATATTGTTCTCTCCTTTGATCACCTTTGCTCTGATACCATGTAGAATTTTCTACAAATCAGCTAGCTTTGATACCATGTAGAAATTCCCACTGTAGATCACTTAGTAATGCAATGTACTAAAGCAAAACACTTGATCTACTTCTACAAACAATTTAGTTGAAGCTTAATCGAACATGAGCAACATCAATAAGAACACATATAACTAATAAGAAGGAATCAATCACACATAACACAGAAGATATAGCCCGGGGAAAGCCTCGGCCTAAAACCCCACTCTCTGTATTATCATACATAGGATTTATACAAAGCCTTAGCTCTCACACAGTTAGCCAGCTCTTAGTACAATCCTCACAAATGAAGGTGGAAATACATCAATATTACACAAAGCCTTAGCTCTCATAGCTAGCCAGTTGTCAATGAAAATCCTCTTGGATGCTCACCGGCAATCAAGACTTCTCCTAAGCCTTCTCCTCTGCCCTCCAAGCCTCCTATTTCCTTGCGCAATTTTTCCTGGTGATCCTCATGTTACCAAGTGTAACACTGATCTCACACCCTGTAAAACTGCACAATACTCAAGGAACCTTAATCCTTCTGCTTGGATGATTTTCCTTTATAGGAAAAATCCATCAAACTGATAGTACATTGTCCCTCCTCTGATCTCAACTGGGTCTTTCTCTGAACTGACATGCATGAGTTATTTATGAGAGAATATTCAGTTATCTAAAGTGCAGCAGTTACATGCATGCAAGCATTAACTAACTGAACTTACTTAATTTAAACAAACTGTTTAAATCAAATATAACTGGACTTGACTTAGTTAACTGAGCCAACTAATTACTAAATATAGAACTCATCCTTATCTCTTTAACTGATTCCTCAATTAATAGAGAAATTGTTGCATGTCCTCACATAGACTTCATGTTTGATTTTTCACAACTAATTAACTCATGGAGAATTAATTTATTTATTTTCAAACAGCTGCTAAGACCAAATTCGAATTATACTTCCTATTTTAGTCGAGGGACTGACTAAAATAGGAATCCATCCTGAACTACTACAAATAGAATGTTATTTTTAGCACTTCCATTTTTCATTCCCTATTGCTCAATCGAGCACTAGTACCCAAACTGCTATTTTTAGCACTTCTATTTTTAGCATTTCTCGCTGCCATTTTTCAACATTAGTATCAAACAACATGCTTCAGCATCTGAAGGTTTTTTAGGACTCCAAGATCACCATTCAACAAGTGTTTAAGTGCCACAAGAAAGGAGATCCATCGCTCCCTCTGATCTTGCATAGGATAAAGTTGTTAATTGAACAATTTGATACCATAGGGTTTTACCATATCAAAATGCATTTGAATGAAGAAACTTATTTCATGGAAAATCGTGGAGTCTTACTAAATCCCGGGAAACTACAGATAAATGATGAGGGAACAATATTAAAACCGCTCCCCTAATGTTGAAAAAACTGTCAAAATTAATGTTGGTTTTGAGGTGCACTAAGCTTGGGATTAGGGATCAAATGTTGTTTTTAATACGAGACCCTTTCAAATCAAACTTCACATTAATTAGATTGCAGGAGAGGCATTATATTAATTTTGAGAAGAATGATTTCATGGCCACCTGGAGTGGCGAAGTAAGCTTGGAGCCAACACCAGACAGATGGATTAGCAAGGATTTGATAATTGGGGTAATTCAAATGTGTGAAACCAATCCCTACTCTGGTGTACCATTTTGGCAGAGGACAGTGCTTCAAATCTCAGAGTTTCTGCGTTGAGTTTTTAATGGACCCGATGCAAGTGGCCTTGATGAGCGCAACAACCTTCAATCCACCAAGCCAACGGAATGCAGTCAGGATGGGAAATTCACCACTATATATGGAGCACTCTAGAGTTCATGTAATCAAGGAGAAGGTAGTCAGTTTCTCATTGTGTTAGAAGTAATTACGATAAATTCAGGTGGAAATGGAGCAAGCCAAGGGTGAATTTGGTGAGGAGCTTGGCGTACATATGGCCAAGATTACAAGGGCGGTGGACTTTTTAATCCCTCTGACTTATCACAATGCAGAGATGTAGTTGATCGAATCGAGAGTAACGAATTGCTCTCTCTTCGGTTGATGGAGTTAAAATTGGAGCATTTGCAGTTGGTCACAAAAATGATGGAGTTCAGGGTTGAAAATTTAGGGAGGAGGATGGAAGGAAATGGTATGGTGTGCAACCAGGGAGAGAACATCAACCAGGAGATAACAGCAAACTTGGAGTAGAGGGAGGAAGTCAGCACCAACGTCAAGGATTCAGGGGAGAGCCACGCGAAGCTCATTGCAGAGGATGGTAAAGTCAAAGTCCCTCCAGTGATGGGAGACCTATGTTTAATATATATGTTATCTCTTATGTTATGTCAATATGTAGCCTATAATGGAGTTTTTTGGAGAGTTTATGGGAAGAATGTCTTTAGTATATTAATATGTAATGAGAAGAAAATCTTTAATGTAATGGGGCAGGGCAGGAATTTCAGACATCAAATGGAAATCTTATGGCACATGCCATAAAAGATTATGGCCTTTAAACCAGATTATTTTAATGCCAAATATACTTGTTTTTTTTTTAAAGCAAAAAATATTTTGAGTTATTTTTTTCCTAATATTTAATCAATATTAATTTAAAATAAATTTTATATAAATATTAATTTAAATAAATTATTTTTGAAATACATTCATATTATATTAATTTATAAATTAATTAAAAATATTAATAATTAACATAACTTTTTGGAATTTAAAATATCAATTTTTTCACAAAAAATTTGAATAAAAATGAATTTAAACTCCATTTGTATTTATATATTTTTTAATATTTTAATAATAAGAAATTGTTATATAATAATCTTCTAACATATTATCCTATTGTTCAAAGTATGACAAAAATATATATGTCTTCCTCAATAGTTGAAACCCTTTTGAATCTAAATTAGACACTCATGCAAACTTGTCATTTGGTTACATTGTCTTTGAATTGGGCCTGCTAGTACATTGTGCATTTATTGCTATGTGCTTAATATAAAATGCTTGCATGTAATCAATTTTCCTTGTTTAACTATATTGTTATATTTTTCTTCCCTCTCATCACATGTAAACAATGCCATTTTCAAATTTCCTTATAGTTTCTTCTTCATATTCTTTATCCCAGAGCGAGGTACTCGTGTTTGGCTAAGTGGTGAAAAAGAATAGAAAAGAAAGGAGACTAAACCCCCTACGGAAAATTTCATATTGTTCTCCAATGGTAGTTAGCAATTGACTATTCAACATATTTCATGCATTTTCCATTGCAAAGCAATCTTGCATTTGACACTTTACCATATTTTCCCATCAAACCACATGGCGATGAAAAATGTTTTTGAATTGAATGAGTCAAATTTGCAAGAAATCAAGCACAAGCTATCTAGATTCAACTTATATAGACTACAACATTTCTCCTACTATCCACGGGACTCCCTATTTTATTATTTTGTTGTACTTCTTCACTTCCGCTATGCCTCAATTGAAATCTAAGAAGGAATTATTAATCACTTATGTCATTGCTTGAGTTGTCAGCATGATGTTGTTGTGCAATCATTGCATACTGAACTGACTCCTGAGTATCTTGAATATTTGCACCATGTTAATGATGTACATACATACTTGCAAGGATTGTTCATAAATTTTCATTGCAACGTGTCAAGTTGTCTTAGGCTAAGATTTTAAAATAGTTATACTTTTAGCATTTAAAAAACAAATTATTCTTGATATAATGACTCTTTCATTCAGGTGTTCATTTTTAAAGTTTTTTTTAGTCATATAATTTTTCCATAATTCCATGGTTGAAATATATTGAAAACATAAGGTTTTTTGTAGTCGTGATATTTGGTTTTAATTCCATGGTTGAAGATTTGTCAAAATTTTAAGGTTTTTCTAAGTCACGATATTTTATCTTTAATGCTATGGTTGAAAATAGTTATAAGTATTTTATCTTTAACGTCATGGCTGAAAATTGTTGGAATTTTAAGGCTTTTCAAAGACATGATATTTTATCTTTAATGCCATTCCTGAAAATTTGTTAGAATTTTAAGGTTTTTTGGAGTCATGATATTTTATCTTTAACGCCATTGTTGATGATGATGATTAACATCCACTAAGACCAATATGGTCTATCAAACCTTAAAAAAGAAGCAGTTAATTGGGATTATTTAAAATTTTGTTTATGTCATCAAAAAGGAGGGAAAGAAGTGTTCTGAGGTCACTATAGTTTTGCTGACTGAACAAGTCGAGGCAGTTGGCATGGGGAAAATGTTGAAAATTTACCCTGAAAAAAGGCGTTATTCCAGCATCAACACTTTTTGTTTTCAGGGTGTTTTTTGCACCAAAAAAATTGGCTTTTATTGGATTTTACTGTCATTTTTAAAAGATGTTGAAAATTTACCCCGAAATAAATAAATAAATATATATATATATATATATATATATATATATATATATATATATATATATATATATATATATAGATAGATAATGGTGATGCAGAATCAACACTTCTCATTCTCGGGTTGTTTTTCATGTTTTTTTTGGATTTTTTTGCTAGAGTTCTCGTTTTGAGGTAATAGTTCTTATTTGATCGGTAACTTTGTTTACAATAGAAGTCAAATCCATCAAAATCAATTAGCAAATTTGCAAATCTTGTAGTGTTGCAATTCTCAATGAAAAGTTGTTTGCATTTGCATCGCCTCTACATATTTGGCGAAACCATAAATTACTTTATGTTGCACAATTGACACCTTTGGAGGAAAGATTGGTGGCACCAAGAATGACCTTTGCACAAATAAGGAAACTTGGGTACAAAAGATCACAAATTGGATTAACAGGCACAATTATAAATGTTCCTACCAATTTGGACAAAGTTCAAACAACCTTACCTAGAAATATCAATGAGTGCATGATAATTGAAATTATGCTAAAGAGAAAGATGGAGTACATGAATTCTTATTTTTTAGGAAACATTCAGCCAAATAAAGTGATCACTGCTTTGCACGACTTGTGCAACACGAATCTCTATAAAAATGAACATATAGTGATCAATGATGAGTGGAAAAACACTTTGACCCAAAAAAAAATGAGAACAATTATCCGGCACTAGATCAACTAGATTCACCAAATGTTAATAGTGATTTAGAACCAGAATTTGGAACACTTGTGCAAGGCTTCTAGGAGGCCCATTTAATCCATGATCTTGATACAAGAATAGTGCAAATTGTGTCTTCCAAAGTATTCCATCCATTGAGAATTTTCCAAGACAAGTTTTCTGAAGAACTTAACTTCCTAACATTGTTTTGTTGCTCGGGCCGACCTATTGATGTTATTAATCGCTTCTCCTACCAACAAATTTCACAATGGGAACTATTGCATATGTCAGGTGACTTCTCAATGCACATTACAAATATATTTTTTAAAGCAATATGTATCTTGATAAATCGGGTTTCCAACTCATCCTAGATTTGTATTCGCAAAGGAGAGCTAAAAGGACAAGAACTACTTACTAAAGATGTCAAAAATCAAAATATTGAGTCGGAGAATATTGCAGCCACCAATTGCATATCGTTGTATGAAAAGCATTCACACGTCTCTTGACTACTTTGAAACCATACAAAAAGACATCTTTGCAATGATACATCAACTTGGTCCACCAACATTTTTTGTCACATTCACTAGTGTTGAGCATCTTTGGAGTCCATTAAAAAATGCATTGAAAAAAATAGTTGTCTTTATAGCCAATGACAATAAAAATTCCTCCAATGAATCCATCGACACATTGATCAAATGTCATCTAATCATTTGCGGACGATATTACAGACATAGAATCACATCAATGCGTGCTTTGATTACAAAAAATAGTGAGTTGTTTAGACAGGTGCAAGATTATTTCTTTATCACAGAGTTCCAAAGCAGAGGAGTAGAACATGGTCACTTATTTCTTTGGATTAAAAATGCACCAATATATCAACACTCTCTTAATACCAATTTCATTGTGTTTATTGATCACTATTTGACTAGTGATTCAAGATTGTTACCAATTAAAATGACTAAAATTTAGACTCGTCATCACACAAAACTTGTAAAAATCATAGACATTAAGCGTGTAGATTTCGTTTCCCTTTCCCACAAATCGTTGAAACTTGTTTCTTGCACTTTTTGTGCAATAAAGACAATGACAATCAAGAAATGCAAAAAAAAAATATTTTCTTCTACAACACAAAACCTATTCAAAAACACAACATTTGATGATTTCCTAACCGATGTTGGAATTATAAAAATAGAATACATATTTCTCCTTCGCTCTTGTATCGCGCGACCTATTGTATTTCTCAAAAGATATCCTTGTGATGTGTGGATAAATGCATTTTCAAAAAATATCATGCCATTGTGGCAAGCAAAGACAAATGTTCAAATTATTTTGGATGCATATGCTGCAACAACATATTGTAGCTCCTACATGAAAAAGACGAATTCCACAATGACATCTACTTTCAAAAGAATCTGAGAAAGTTGCTTATGTAATGAAGATGACAAAGTTGAAACTATTCGCAAACTTGGAAATGCATTGTTGGATATGCACCAAATGTCAAGTGGATAAGCGGTTCATATTATTCTTTCATTGCCTCTTTACTCATCATCTATAAAAACAATTTTCATTAACACTACTCCAGCGAAAAAACGAACATACGAGCTAAAAAGACATATTATTTCCATGACAATCATTGATAAATATGTCTCACGCCCTACTGAACTTGAAAATTTTGCTTAGCAGAATATGCTTCCTCCTATTTAGCCATAGAAAAAGAAATCAGCAAAAAAAACCGTCCATTTGTCATATGATTCATCTTATACAATGAACAAAATTATCTTGAAAACCATTATAGATTAAAAATAATAATTAAAATAAATAAATAAATAATTAAAATTAAAATTAAAAAAAAATGATGTTCTATATCACATACAGAGAATCCAAATACACATTAAAAAAGGCTAATGAGACATGGACTGAGGCATACTTGTCCCAAAATCACATTGTTTTTGTAACACACCCAACCACTTCAGCCGGTGGGATGGCTACTGTCAATATGATTCCTCTTATGTTGTTAGAAGAATGGGATAGATGCTTTTGTTTTGTCTCTTGTATCCAATCTCCTCATATACATTCAACAAGATCTGACTATATTTAGAATAATGCGCTAAACTCATTCATGTTTGTGTGTGTATATATCAAAGTGGTCCCACGCCATAAGGGACATGCCACTTGTCACCCTCTCATAGGAACTTGCAATCATTTGTTGTTGGTTGGCCAAGTTCCAATGCACGCAATGGTCCCCGCTTGATCCGATGGTCACGATCTCGTGATGAGATCAAAGGCTTGCATTTGGGTTGTGTCAAGTCGATGTGCCTAATTGTTAGTCGGTAGGAACCCCGTCGCAAACACAGCTCCAACCAAGGGGTTCCGAAGACTCCATCTGACGGTCCACAATGCCTCTACCCATCCGACGGTCCATAAAAATTGTTCCACCCTCCCCCTCCTCCTCGTTTGGGGGGGGGGTGTGCATAAGCCACCTCTACCGTCAAATCTCGGTGATCTTCATCATCCAATTGAGGTGTGGGCCCGATCCTTTAACTCTTGTGTAGCCATTTACCTTCCCAATACATGTTACTTGTTTTTATTTTTCCACCTCTCTGACTCAACTACCCCTATAACTCATTGCCTTGTCACCTCGCTTCCTTATTTGCATGTTCCCTTAAGACACTCTAGGGTCAATCCATCGAGTTGACATGTCAAATGGGTCCTATCTCGGAGGTGCACATAAGAACATTAGAGGAAAGAACCTAGAACGAGTGGGATGGTGTGGGTCCAGGATGTGTTAGAAGGCACGTGAGCCTGGCAATTCCATTGTTATACGCTATATACACACACACAAACACACATAACTATGAGTTTAATGCACACCTCTAAAATATAATTAGAGCTCGATGGATGTATCTGAGGAGATTGGATACAAGAGACCAAAAAAAACAATTATCCCATTCTTCTAACGACATAAGAAGAAGCAAATTAGCAGTAGCCATCCCATCGGCTGAAGTGGTGGGGTGTATTACAATTTCTCCTACTGAAAAAGAATTATTTCATTCAATCTTACCATGGGGCGACATTGAACTTGCTTCTACTACAATTGCAAATAAAATTGAGGAATTGTTTGTGCTTCATTTGCCACTAGAACATGACACAAGTGCTTATCCTATTGAAAAATGTGATATTAAACATAACCTAATAGAAAAAATAAAATCTAGAAAAATGCAAACTAGATATATAAAGGCCATTGAATCCGTTGAACATCCCTTTGTTTTGAGCACAATAGTATACCATGACATTAGGAGAAAAGTAAACGAAGAGCAACAGTCGATAACAAAACAAATAATACTATGGAAAAAAATCAATTTAGCTAGTTTTATTTGTTTATTACAAGAGGTATAGGAGTGGGGAAAACATTGACTGCACAAGCACTTTATCATGCACTATTGTGATACTATAACAAAGACTTGCAAAGTGACCCATTAAAAAAAAGGCCTCATAGTTGCATTAACTGGCAAAGTTGCATACTGCAAATGATGTCACAGACTATTCAACTTTGGATTTACCAGTATCAACATGCAACATGGTGCAATTGACTTCTAAAACACTTGGTATATTAACCAAAGAGTATGAACAACTTAGGTTTTTTCTCATAGATGGAGCATCATTAATCGACTCTCTTCTACTATACAACATTGACAAATGGCTTTGTGAAATCATGCACACTCTAGCTACACCATTTGGCAACCTTGACATAATATTTTGTGGTGACCTATGCCAAGTGCAACCTGTATATGACCACTAGATATTTGAACATCCAATCCTTAAGGTAACTATTGCTCCTTACAACTTCTAGAAAGATAATGTCAAAATTTATGAGCTAAAACAAGTGATGTGACAAGAAAACAAGGAGTTTGTGTCCATCCTAAACAGACTTAGAACTTGTTCACATACGAAATCTGACAATCTTGTGTTTTTTAACAACATTGTTACAAATGCCCACTAAATGATCCAACATTTCCATATCTCTTCCACTTAAACAAAAACGTACAAGATCATAATGAACAAATGTTGTCTCTCATCAATAAAGAAACAATCACGTTAAATTCACATGATAAACAAACCGAAACAGTAAATGCAAATGCCACAGAAACATGAAAATGCAACTGTCAGTTGCCATTGTGCTCAAAGAAAACATGCTTGTTGAATTGATTGGCGGAAATTACGACATACAAGACATCTTGGTCAATGGTGCTAAAGGCATTTTGAGGGCATCCATGGCACCTGAAAATGATGTCATCTAGATTGAATTTGTTAATCCAGAAATTGGTAGTATACATTGAAAAAATATGCACCACTTGTTCAAAGATGGAATAATGCCTAATTGGACACCTATTACGAGAGTTTGTAAGCATAATGAGTCAAACAACAACAATTGTTTCACAAGAGAACATTTCCTTGTTCAATTGGCATGTGCACGAACCATACATTGATCACAAATATTCACAATGGATAAATTGGATTTTGACCCAAAAGGAGCCAAGCAACATGGACTTGTTTACACTATACTTTCTGGTGTCAAGGATATTAAATCTTTGTATCTACTAAACAAATTGCAGCTAACAAACTTTTCTCTCTATGACAAAGTTTCTTTAGAACTACCAAGACTTAAATAAAATACGTCTTATCAAGTCGAATATAGTTTATATTCAATTCAAACAAAGGACTGTTTGACAATATGCTCACTGAACACATGTATCTTCTCATTGAATTTTGAGGATATTGTTGTTGACTATAATCTAATGAAGTTTGACATCCTTTGTTTCCAAGAAACAAAAACAAATTCATCTCCATTAAATCCAATGTTTGCAAAAAAGTATAGCTACATACAACTATTGCGTTCGCATGGGATTCTAACATGTCACACAAAAAATATCTCAATGGACAACCAATTCATTTATACAACAAACCACGTTGAATTAATAATTGCAACCTTCCACTTTCAAGAAAATTCCATTAGACTCGCAAATGTTTATTTTACACCAAATGCAAAAGTTGAAGAAATCATTGATTTCATCAAGTTCATTTTAGAACATGCAACGAGCAAATATCCAATTGTGCTTGTTGTGATTTCAACTTGGACATGTTGCAAAATAACCATCAACAAAAAAAACTACTTCTATTTATGCAAAACAACAACTTCAATTTCCATACAACAAAACCAACAACTGATTATGGCTCTATGCTTAACCACTTTTGGACAGATTTCCCAAGCAGTAGCACTACATTCCACGTCTTTGATGCCTATTGGGCAGACCATCACACTATTTTGATTACCATATCTTTATTTCTCACTTATCCCACTTTGTCAGTGTTCATATGCATCAATCCAAATGTCCAAAACTCGCAATGAATATCATATTTGCAAATTTCCAACATAGCCTACATGCACTTATTTCCAAATATATTGGCATTTATATTCACGAAATCTCTACAATAGCTTCCTATGATTTTCTTGTTTTCATTTATGCATAAAACAAGTTTGCAAAAACTTGTAAAGGTTCAAACCTCTAGTTAGCAAAAAATCAAATGTAGAAATCCATGCATCATAGCTACAGATGAGTTGTCTTTGTCGCCACATCAGCTTCATTTCCAATAATTGTTCTGAAATCAATATAATGCATCCTCTTTTTGGGTTATTCAACATTCAAAGCTTCTTAAATGAATAGCTCTTTGTTTGAATTTAGAATTTTTACTCGCTTAGATACTACCATCCGGTAACCATTGTCTCACAATGGCCTCAAGAGAAACTTGTCACAAAGAGCCATCAAAAAAGAAGATGAAGTCAGGGGAAATAACTCTTGTTCTTTGGTAAACAAAGTTTCTGGCATTGTAAATTGCTATATTTTTTTGTACTCTATGAATTGTCCTCACATGTATTACATGATACATTTTGTATGTCTTGTGGTACCCAAGATACTCATGCACTCATAGGTTTTTGAACAATATGCACAAATAATTTTTATACAATTATGTCAGACTTTAGCTAAACGATTTGCTTCTCTTGATAATAGGTGATTGACTTCCTTGAAAACAACATGTAAAACAACAATACAGATTCCCAGATCGTCCATGAACAAATAGCAAAGGACCAAAATACAAAGAGGAAAGATTACTCTCCCAACCTAAATATTTGTAACTTTGTCAATTGATATCCTTGTAAATTAATTGCAAATTTATCAAAACCAAATGATTTGATTTTACATATGCACGGACTAAAGATTGCACAAACAACCCCCTGATCAATTATACAACTATGCATAGGAGCACAAACAAATGTTTTTGAGGGTGATGTACTCATAGTGTATGGTCCAAGTCATACTCTAAATTCCAACTCACCAATCAAAGCACAACTTGTACATGCAGACCTTATTGACAAAAGTGGACAGTTGACCATCACAGTGAGCATAAGCAATAATCTTATAGATAAATTTTGTGACATTTTTTGTCCTGGGAACAACATTTGTATCAGAGAATTTGCAATAAGAAAAAAATGAATCTATGAAAGAGGAGACTCAAAATGTTGCATATTATTGCACAAAAAAACTAAAGTCCAAAAAATTCCTCAAGTTTGTAACAATCACATATTGGCCCCAGACACAACAATACATGATCTTATTGTATCAACTGAAATGCATCTAGTTCGTTCTATTGCAGTTGCAGTTATATCATGTCACTAAAACAATAGGAAAATTGAACTCCATATCAAAGATGGTGAAGTTGCCAATGATACAAAAACTATAAGTCTGTTTTTCTAGCAATTCATTCCTAAGTTTCTATTGCAAATCCATTAGTGATTATTGCTATGATTTTCCTTTTGCTAGAAAGTTACATAAGAAAATAAATATGCTTTAAAACTTCCAAAATTAACTAACAATCATAGTCATGATCTTTCCAATGCACAATAGTTGCAACTCAATGAACATCACAAAGAACATTTCGTGCCCATAAAGCATCCAAAAACACACCACTCTATCTATTCAAACATTGTCAAGAATAGGCCAGAAGGATGCCAAATGCTAAGATCTACAACAACAACATTCATTGATGTTCTCAATGATATTTGTGCAAAAGCACACTTGTTATCTCTCATCAAATAAAAAACACAATTATTTACCAACACTTTCTCTCTCTTTTTTCCATTTAGTGCATACATAGCATTCTATTCAAAACCATGTTATTTTACGCACCAAACACATGTTACAACTCAATAATTAGACTTTATTTTGAAACAGGTACAAGGAATATTCAAAGCAAAAAAATTGTCTTTTCACCACCCTATCAACAAATATGTAGTGAATGTGCAGACACCATGCTTCCAAATTCTTGAATTTGCACACTCTGCAAGGAAAGTACAAAATATTGCTATCACCTCAATGTGGAATGCACATTGGAAACGTGTCATGGAAAAATCGACTACATATTGCAAATTCCACAACTACAAGAATATTTCCAAGCCATTATTGAAACAAGTTTTCGAGAATATCTGGAAAACATATCATCTACAGTGTTTGCTCTCAGAAAGATTCAATGTCCATGGCATTTTTACCTTAACACTCGATAACATCGTCACTGAAATTAAGTCACTCTAAACAACCTTTGTGGCATCATTAATTGTTCTAGTTTGTATGTTATCAATGCATCTATCTTACTAAAACACTTTTTGTCACAATGCATTTTATTTTCTTGTAAATATTTTGAAACACATTATTCTTGCACTAATATTTCTTTTGTTGCTCGTTGTCACAAGTTTTGTTCCAGTCACACATGGGCATATTGTTTCAATTGCACAACAAGTCTATGGCTCCAGGTGTCAATGGTGTGCATATCTAGTACACAGTTTTGTTTTTACACAATCTCGTAGCAAATATGCTTC
Source organism: Pinus tabuliformis (assembly GCA_031772625.1). Taxonomy (NCBI): domain Eukaryota; kingdom Viridiplantae; phylum Streptophyta; class Pinopsida; order Pinales; family Pinaceae; genus Pinus; species Pinus tabuliformis. The sequence goes on along the minus strand of CM062807.1, from coordinate 180,087,871 downwards.
TATCTACAAAAAACTTCAGCAAAAAATATGCAACAATAAAAAAAATTGATGTTTCTTTCGTATAGGTTGAACAACATGTCAATCTAGCTTGGCTACATGTCTTTGCTTATATTTTTGTTAATCACTTCATTTTTTTTAATATAGTTGGAGTTTGAGCTTTTGTGATACCTTAAATTTAAAAAGCTATCTAAAAAAGAACTACTTTCAATATGTGCTATAGTTTCTGGAAAAAGTTTACTTTATTTCTTGAGCTTAATTTTGCGTGTATGCCTCATCTGTTAGTCCCAATCAAGCATGGTACATTGGTCTAAAATTTGAAAGGTACTATCTTACTAGGTAATTTTGTTAATCAATGATTTATTAAAGGCTTACGAGCGTCTCTCTGATAACTGATATTTAATTTTGTATATGAAATGTAAAGATAGAGTTAATTGATTCCAATTTCCACTGAATGTTTTGTTTTTTATTACAACCCAAAAGAAAACAAAGCACAACAGAAGGATTTCTCCTCGAAGATGTTGTCAGTTCATCACTGACTCAAATTCACTAATTGGAGTGAAAGACATTGAGTAAAATTGAATGGAATTTAACGATCCAACTAACAATTGTTATGTGTGTGTGTGTAGCAGGGAGAATCCATTGCAACATCTAACTTTGTTATTGAAGTAGTTGTGATTTTGTGAAGAAAATTTGAATTTAAGCCATATATGAACCTTTTTATGGTTTTTTTGGTTGTTTTCATCCTGAAAAATAGTTATATTTAGGATGACATCTATATTTGGCTCAGTTATGCTGAGATCTTAAATAGATGGAGACTACGTCACAATGTCTGGCCTAGTTTTTTTCTTTTTCCCTTCTAACATTGAGAATAAATGAGAGGGGGAATTTCAGTAACCATATTGATTAGTTGCAAGCTGGCATGGTGATATCTTAAATGAATAGAGAGAAAATCGCAGTACCTTGCATAACTTTAGCTCTCTTTCCCTGAAGAGGGGCAAAATTTAGCAAACATTATTATTGGTTGCTCGGTGAAAATATTTTGAAAGTTTCCTTGAAATTTTATTGTATGATCAGGTATCTTGTTACTAGTAGTTTGAATGGTGTATTGTACATATATGTCCATTTATGTTTTTCCTTCTTATATTATTTATTGTTATTATCTTATGCAAATGGTGTAAGATAGCTGATGTATTCCATATTTTTGTTCTTGTATTGAGTTACCTAATACTACGAGACAAATATGTCATGCAAAAAGTGGCTAATATATTCCATTTTTTTGGTCATTCCACTGAGAATAACATAAGTATATTTGGCATTTATGTAAAAGGCATCCATTCTACAGGCGTAATTTACAGTCAGAAAAATGCATATTTCATATTTATGTAAAAGGCATCTAATTAACTCTTGGAAGCATAATTAACTTTTCTTAAATAATTACAAATTGAATAAATCATACAAATATTTACATTTATGTAATAACTTAAAATCGCATGTTTTAGTCTCTGTATAGACTAAATTGCATCACAAACATCTCATGGTTTTTGGAATACACGAATTGATTTATTGTATAGGTAATGTGGTTATGATGAGGTGGATTATGTTTCATCCACCCCGTTAAGTATGGTGTTCGAATTACACAATTTCTTAATGCTCTAGCAGAGAACCCCATAGTGCCTGAAGTTTGGAATATAAAAGTCCTTCCACCTAAATCCAAGCCTATGGCAAACTATCCCAAGCCTATGGCAAACTATGAGGAAACTTAGTGCACATGTTTTGAAAATTGGGCAAGAACCACTATCGTCTCCTTACTGAGTCCTTCTCATGTTTAAATTCCATCTATTATGAAGTTAATTATTTAGACTTGGACCAACCATTGTGTGTAAGCATCAATCAAGTAATGTATTGGTAACACTCAAATAAAAATCATATAATAAATTTGGGTTACTTTCAAATGTCACCATTGTGTCATTTTTGAACAACAATGCCTCAAACATATGTATGTGGAACCTTGTTCAAATGTCATCATTGTGTCCTTGTTTAACAACACCACCTCAAACCTTGTTCAAATATTGGAATATTAAAATATAATTGAAGGATAGAGAAGGAAACATATGTAATGATTGCTACAAATAAAATTCAAATGATTACATCTCTATGGAAGTTTCACTTTCCTAATTATTTTTTGAAAATTTTGATGATTTAAGTTACTTTAAAGTTAATTGAAAATTTAACGATTGTGATATTTAAAATTAATCATAACCCTAGAAACAAATTTTCATAAACAAAGTTCAAAAAAAAAAACTCTAACTTTTACTTAATTGCTATCAAATTTTAGATCAATTTTATTTTGGAAGTAGGAACAATATGAATGCCTTTATTGATGTTAAAATGATTATGAGAAAGAGAGATGGATTTTGTTCATATTCAGAAAGTGTTTTCTTTTGGAAATGGATTTTTTCTACATCCATGTTTTCTAAGTTTCAAAATGTTAAAATGTTCTTCACTCAAGTGTTATTAACCATCAGCATTATTCGATCTCCATGCACAATGTAAAAAAAAAAAACATGTACAAAAAAAAAGCAAGAGCAGTGACATCGCCACCATGTGCCTCTTGTTTATTTTTAGTTATGAGTACTTATGCAGGTGCATAGATGGGTTACAAAGTTCGATGAAGAATGGACTAGAGCTTGCTAATGTGATGGGATGGTCACATGATGATGTTGGGAGAGATTTTAAATGTTTTGTGGATATTTGCATTAGGATGTGAGTTTTGGTTTTAGAATAAGTTGGAGGAAATATTTCCTAATGCAAATGTAATTGCAGTTTCCCTTATTTCGTGAGAAGGAGAAACGAATCATCTCTTGTGAATCTTGGTTATCTCATGTAGCTTTCTTTAAAAAGAGAAGAAGAGTGTTTGAGAAGGGCAGTGCAGCAGAGGCAGAGAGAATGAGAAGAAGGGAGAATCTCCAGCATGAGGAGAAGAGGCAGAGGTCAAAAGGTTAGGTTGCATGTGCCTAAATTGTATATCTGGCTATTCTTAATGTATATTCGAGTTTATTAATGAGTAATACGTTTATGTACCTCTATGTTTGTAATTTCTCTATCTGTGTGTTATTAATGAGATTGTTTATTTGAATTTGTAAAGTTGATTTATAGTAAGAATTTGAATGTATCATGGTTGTATGCCTTCATATCAAATTTGGAGATGTTGAGAAATGTCATGGTTGTATGCTTTTATATCGAATCGATATGCTTTGGCTTAAATGTATTTTTGGGTTGAATATATATATATATATATATACACACACCCGTGTGTATGGGTCAATGGTCGTGTGAGGAAGCATTGTTGCCATCATTGTCTACTTATGGATTGTGTTTCGTTTTGGTTTGATTTTTGTGAATCGCTTATCTTTCGAAGTGTGTCCTTACTCCATTGAGTTGTATTAAGAATCTGCACGTTGAAGCCTCCATCATGGTGTGGTGTCCCTTTGTGTATTGATTCCTGTTGTGTCAGCTTAAAGTTTGTGAAAGACAATGTCTACGTGTTCTGGAGATTAGTGAGTGTGTGGTTTTTTTGATGTGAAACCCATCAGCAAAACAGAGCACCATTATTCGGATGTAGTCACGTGCCTTTTGATTGGAATATTATGTGCTATGTTTGTATATGGAGAATGCTCTCTGTGGTTTGGAGTGTGAAGGTGTAGCTAGAGTGTTGTTACAAAGAACCAAAGTACCTTGTTGTGTGGACGTTGTCAAACCCCTTTTATGGTTGATTTTGATTAGAAAATGTTTTAGCTTTGCAATCCTAGTGAATAAGGGCATAATAATTCGATGGTTGAGTTAAGGAACAAGTTAAGGTCATGAAGACGTGATTTGGAAGTCGAATGGAACATGGGCGAGGAGTTTCAGCTTCCCTGGAATTCAAAAAGACATTTTTTGGGATGCTACAAAAATATTTCGCAATGCCTACAGGATTTTTACAGCGCTGCAAAAAGATTTCGCAACGCCTACAACAAACATTTACAAGGATGCATATGAGCTTTTGGAAGCCTGTTTGGCATGCAAGTTGTGCCATGTGTTCAAGTGAATCCCATGTGAGTTGAATGAGGTGGAGGAAATGATTGGAAGGCTTGAGAGAAACCTCTCATGAAATTCATCAACAAGAATTCATATGCTCTTTTGACTGCATAATTTAAATTAATTTTTGAATTTCCAGAATTGAGAGAGAAACAAAGTTATGCTTGTGGGAGTTTGTCCTAGGTTTGGTAGTCGGGGCAACCCAACCTGTCCCCATCAAGTGGTATTAGAGCTCAGCTATGTTTTTGGGTAATGTCAGAGCTATGGAAGGCTTTCGGATTTACAGCTCTTGGAGAAAGATATAGGAAGCTCTTGGAGGAAGTAGAGTTTACAGCAGGTTGAGGTAAGTCTTTGTTGAATTGAGGTTTGTTGATTGTGAGGTATTGTGCAGACATAATGGAGGGTGTCTACCTTGAAGTAGAATAGATTGCTCTTTGGTGATGCATTCAGAATAGCAGAGATTGGATTTTAGTACATTTGGAAGTGAAATGAAGTGATAGTGGAGATGCTTGCATGTTTGAAGATAGCTTGATAGTGAAAAGAGGTTGAAGGAAAAAGAACCTTACAACAGTCAGTGAGGTGATTGCAGGGGAGTAACAAGTTGATATGCTCTTGAGAAAGAACAAGTGCACTGGTTGGAAAGGAGTTGGTTCAACAAGTAGTGAAATATGAGATATTGTTATAGATCTTATAAAATTGAATGTGATGTTTTGGTCATTAAAAGAATTGTGTTTTCAGGATGAACTGGTAGTATTTGTCATAGCAAGTAAGATATGCCAAAGGAGAAGGATCGGAAAAGACACTTGGATGAAGAAATGTTGACAGAACCCGGTAGTAAAACTAAGAAGAGTGAGTGGTTAAATATGCAGTGGTCAATAACTTTGAAAGCGGAACAGCGAGAGTGCTCAGGAGGATGACTTGGTATGGGTGACAAGTAGTAGACTTGTTATAGGGAAAATAAGGACTTGTTGTAGCTCACTAGTAGACAAGAAGAATTTAGCAGAGGAAGGGATGAAGATGGCTATTATTAGTCATAGCAGGGAAAGTTACTAGCAGAAGAAGTAAAGTGCCAAGTAGTTGGACCCAAAGGAATGAGTGATGAAGGATTAAGAAGGAGATGGTTGAGTGGGAGCATAAATCAATCATGTGAAACAGTTGCTACAAGAAAGTTAAGATGACCAGAGTTATGAGCAGGAAGAATGGTGTTGAATAGGAAGGTATGTAACAACGAAGGGATGACAACAATAAGAAGAATTATGCAGCAACAGTTATGTGTTCAAGGGAATATTGAATAGGAGGTAATGGTCTTTTGTTTTTAGTCAATTGAGGATTAATTGTTGATAACAGGTAGTAGTGATCAATGTTGCAGTTCAAGATGATGGAAAAGAACCTTGGAGGAACAATAGAGTCCTCAGAGGAAGAAGGTGAGTAAATTGCATGCAGAAGCCAAAAGAGTGGAGAGTGGTCAAATGAATATTCCAGAGGAGGAGTCAGCAAAAATACCGAGAGAATACTAGGCATGGAAAAGCTTAGTATGGTATTTAGAAATAGGTTGATGGTGTCAAATTTTCGTAGTGTCTTGTGTGAAGCTCACAGTGCGCAGGGAGAAGCTCATAAAAGAAGGAGATTTGTGACTAATGAGAGAGAAGCCAAAGTAGATCAAGTCAGGACAAACTTGATATAGAATCAACAAAAGCTTAAATCAAATTACAGCCAAAGATGATGAGAGGAATGCTACAGAAATATAAGAAAGACAAGGGTTACAGATGGACCCTCTGGAAGAGAGTGAAATGGAATTTGTTGCAGGTGAAGCGAGACAGAGATAAATGCTCAGTTGGAGGAAAAGATCAAGGGAGTTGAGTTGCATTCATGGAAGAACATATTAAAGGTGATGAACACATGAGATGAAACAGAAGAAGATTTGATGAGCATCCTGGAGACAACAAATTTTAGCCAAGGACTCAGTTAGAGGATGAGATTGACAAAAGGAAAGCAGGAAGGTATAGTTGGTTGGATGAAGAGACAACCTTTGATGTTTTGGAAATTTTGAATAGTTCAGCAGCAAGTAAACATCATAGTTCATAGTAGAAGCATTAGAATAAGGTACAAGTTGATTAAGGATCTGTTAAGATTTTTTTTTTTTAAGTTTCATTGTGCAGGTGAAAATAAAGGAAAGTCAGGAGATTTGTAGTGGCCTAGAGAAAGGAGTGTCGAAGGGTTCTAGATAAGAGAACCACGAAGATGCCAAAATCCCAAACTCGGGAAGAAGTTTGGTGAGGTATCATGTAACAAGGTGGAGACTTGTTACTGCAGAGGTGTGTTTCAACTCACGCGTTGAAGTTGTTCGAGAAGACCAGATGCATATGACCAGGAGGTCATATATTTTTGTACCTTGGGAGTCTGATGCAGGTGCATAGATGGGGCACAAAGTTCAATGAAGATTGGACCAGAGCTTGTCAATGTGATGGGATGGTCACATGATGATGCTGGGAGAGGTTTTAAATGTTTTGTAGATATTTTCATTAGGATGTGATTTTTGTTTTTAGAATAAGTTGGAGGAAATATTTCCTAATGTAAATGTAATTTTAGTTTCCCTTATTTCATGAGAAGGGAGAATGAATCATTTCTTCTGACTCTTGGTTATCCCATGTAGATCTCTTTAAAAATAGAAGAAGATTGTTTGAGAAGGGCAATGCAGCAGAGGCAGAGAAAAGGATAAGAAGGGAGAAGCTTTGACGCTAGGAGAAGAGGCAGAGGTCGAGAGGTTGGGATGCACATGCCCACATTGTATATCTAGTCAAGCTTAATGTATATTTGAGTTGATTAATGAGTAATATGTTTATGTACCTCTATGTTTGTAATTTTTCTATCTATGTGTTATAAATGAGATTGTTTGTCTGCATTTGTAAAGTTGATTTATAGTAAGAATCTGAATGTATCATGGTTGTATGCCTTCATATCAAATCTAGAGGTGTTGATAAATGTCATGGTTATATGCTTTTATATCAAATCGATATGCTTTGGTTTAAATTTATTTTGGGGATATATATATATATATATATATATATATATATATATATATATATATATATATATATATATATATATATATTTACCTGTGCATGTCGGTCAAAGTTTGTGTAAGGAAGCATTGTTGCCATCATTGTCTGCTTATGGATTTTGTTTCATTTTGGTTTGATTTCTGTGAATAACTTATCTTTGGAAGTGTGTGTCCTTCCTCCATTGATTTGTATTGAGAATTTGCGCATTTAAGTCTCCATTGTGGTGTGGTGTCCCTTTGTGTATTGATTAGTATTGTGTCATATTAAAGCTTGTGAAAAAAAGTGTCTAAGCGTTCTAGAGATTAGTGAGTACGTGGGTTTTGTGATGTGAAATCCATCAGCAAAACATAGCACCACTATTTGGATGCAGTCACGCCCCTTTTGATAGGAATACGATGTGTTATGTTTGTTTGTGGAGAATGCTCTTTGTGGTTTGGAGTGTGGAGGTGTAGTTAAAGTGTTGTTATAGAGAACCAAAGTACCCTTTTGTGTGAATGTTGTCAAACCCCTTTTGTGGTTGATTTTGATTAGAAAATGTTTTAGCTTTGCAATCCTGGTGAAGAAGAGCATAATAATTCGATGGTTTAGTTAAGGAAAAAGTTAAGGCCATGAAGATGTGATTGGGAAGTTGGATGGAACGAGGGAAAGGTGTTTCAACTTCCTCGGAATCTGAAAGGAGAGTTTTTGGGGCGCTACAAAAATATTTCACAGTGCCTACAGGATTTTTACGTTGTTGCGAAAAAATTTCGCAATGCCTATAGAAAACATTTATAGGGTTGTGTATGATATTTTGGAAGCCTATTTTGGCATGTTAGTTGTGCCATGTGTTCAAGTGAGTCCCTTGTGAGTTAAATGAGGTGAAGGAAAGGATTGGAAGGATTGATAGAGATCTCTCATGGAATTCATCAAGAGGAATTCATATTCTCTTTTGACTTCACAATTTAAATTAATTTTTGAATGTCCATAATTGGCAGAGAAACATAGTTGTGTTTGTGGGAGTTGTCTTGGGTTTTGGGCAGCCGAAGCAACCTGTTCTGTCCCTATCAAGTACCATCATGTTTAGAATTAGAAAAACATTCCCATCAAGCATTGAACATTAGGTAACAGGTAGATCTTCCTTTCGAGCCAATTTGTGAGTTTAATTACTTTTTAATTTTTTAAATCCACAGACAATAGTTTCTAGGCATGCCCCGACCTGTCCCCATCAGGTAACATCATGTTCCTAAATTAGAAAAACATTCCCATCAAGCACTGAACATTAGGTAACTGACACATCTTCCTTTTGAGCCAATTTGTGAGTTTAATTACTTTTTAAATTTTAAATCCACAAATAATAGTTTTTAGGCATGACCCGAGGATTTCACTTTGGGTGAGTAAAATAATTACTTGTGTGTGTTCCTCGACTCTGTTTAACCCAATATTAGTTCACTACCCGTGGATGTCCATAACCTCGAAAAAGATATCTTATTATCAAACAAGCATCGACCCATTGTCAACGAGCACCCATAGCATTAACCGATTTAGTTGCATTTTCCACACTTTTCACTGTGCTTTCAACGTCTTTTTTATTCAAATCACCCATTTAATTTACATATAATTTAATTTGCAATTAGGTGCATAGGAAGTGGGGAGATATGAAAATTATTTTGATTTTCTTGGAAAATTACTCACTCCCAAAGCTTTTTCATAAGGTTACTCCCACAATCAATCATCCTAGGCATCAACTATTTCATGTGAGGTGGGTGGAGCTCAAAAGAAAAAACCTGTGAGAAACCTAAGGTTTTGTTAGTGTCAGTCTTGTTAGCCTGTCACCTGGATCAAAAAATGCTTTTACCATGTTCTTTTCAGGCTTTCATCATCAAATTTTTCTGTTACTAGGTTTACACAGCAAATTTGGTCATTGTATGGTCAGTCCAAAGATGGAATCATTGTTTGAAATCTCACTCATGTTGGTTGTTTATCATACATCATGAAAATGGTTCAAGTTATCATCATCATTCCATTAGGTCTTAGGTCATCCATTAGGTCACAAAGGTCCCCAAGGTCCACCATTTCCAAAAAAAAAAAACCAGAAATAAGTCAAACATGACAAAGCAACTGTTGATGAATTGATCATGATTTATTCACACACTTTTCATATTTTCATGACATCAAATGTTTTAGAAGAAGGAAGCTCCAGCACTCAGGAAAGCAAAAGCACACTTGCAATGGTAAAGGTAAAATCTGTCTTCAAAAAGTGAAATCAATTCACAAAGGAGGGTTGGTTTCTTTTCTTTTTTTGAAAAAGTGAAGAAATTATCCCTATGTAAACTCAAAAAGACTCATAACCTTTTCATTCATATCCCATTCACTCCTCATCATCGAGCTCACTCGCCCAAAAAAAGCAAAAAACTTGTTTCCCTAGGAGAAATTGGCCAAAAATTGAAGGCGTTGTGCGTAGAAACACTGAGCTACGCTTAGGAGGCAGGCGCTCCATGTAGGTGAACTACGTTGCGCTTAGGAGGCAAGTGCTCTGCATAGGTGAACTGTGTTGTTCTTTAGCGTTGCGCGCAGGACAGAGTACCTAAAACTCACCAAAATTTTCCCAAATTCCAAATTTTTGCTTACAAGCTCGGTCAAATTGCTTTCTAAAGCTGAGAAACAAGTAAGTACATCATCTCCCTCTATATTTTCTTTCTCAATTCCATTCCATGTCAATAATTTCTCAAGCTAGGGTTTGTAGCAAAATTTCCATGGGAAATGCTAGGGTAGAAATGGTCATCATAACTTTTCATCTCCAAAACATGTAAATTGATATTCTACACCTTCACACATGTCTGATGAGTCATTTTGACCAGTTCATCGACCTCCAAACAAAGTTTAAACACTAAAAAATGAAACCCTAGCTCATTCCTAAAGTTATTTTGGGCAAATCTCATTATAAACCTTCTTGGTCTCACTTACAAGCAACCACATTTGTTCACTATTTTCCTCACTCATTTTCATCGGTTTTTCAAATTCATCTCATCTTTCATAAAACCCCTCCCATCATTTTGTCAAAATCTCTCACATATCACTTCATTTTCATTCTCACCTCACATCTATTTTCACTTCTTGCTGCTAGGACTTTGTGTCATCATGGAGGTTGAATCTTCACCAAAGAGAAAGAGACAACACAAAGGAGGGAGGATTCTCATATATGAACCATCAAACTACAACCAAATCAACTCCTATCCTTTCATCAAGCAATGCTTTGAGGATGTTCACTATTTGGAGTTTTGTAAAAGAGTAAGTGAAGCAGGGTTTTATGAGTAGCTGACAGATTAGGTAGCTACACAACTAAAAGGAGAGATTGATGTCATTTCTGGTATTAATTTTAGCTTCTCAGTGGCCTCCATCTCACTATCAACTGGTTTACCAGACAATGGTGAATATTGGTTCAAGGGAATGAGTCTAGATCTTGAAAACTACAAGCCCTTCTTAAAGACTCCATACAGAGATACACATACTAACCTCATGCCTTTCATATATTTGCTTGAGAAGTATCCCCCTTTAATGAAAACCATCATGAGGTTCTTTACTTGTGAAGGTAGATTCTCCAGGTTGTATGCCTATCATATTCGCCTCTTGATGCACTTCACATCTCAAAAGCCACTCAACATGTGCAATTTTCCCTGTTCAAGAGTATTTCAAAAATGTCTGAAAAGATACAATTAAAGGACAAAGAGCACTCTCCAAGCTTGTTTCATCACAATCTCATCAAAAGCATTGTCCTTCATCAGCTGGCAAAGAGGGGTATGGCTTGGCAAGCCTTTTTAGAAACATCTTTAAAATGGCATGAGGAAAATGCGGCATCTCAGTCCCCAAGTGCACCAAAACAATAAGCAAAGATGGGGTCATCTAGCAAAATAGCAGAGAAGATTCGACTACCTAGGCCAGAGGTGACCAAAGTGTATAAGAAAGGGCATAGGCTTGTGTTTTCTTCTCACAAAGAGAAAGGGGCCAAGCCTTCTTCATTGACAAGGCAGGAATCAGCAGCAAAGGATAAGGAGACAGTTGAGCATGAATTAGAGATTATTGATTTAGAGGAGGAAGATGAGACTTCAATTATGAGGCAGACTATCAGGGACAAGGACTACCAAATCAAGGAGCTGGCAATAAATATGGAAAGGGCAAAGTACATTATATCATTCCTTGAACAAGAAAACAGTCAACTCAAAGCAAAAGAGTTGATCCTAGAAAAGGAAAAAACTAAGTTAATGCAGCAAATTGGAAAAGGTAAGGAGGTCGTGACATCAAGCGATCCTGAAGCATCACAAGTGAAAGGGAAAAGGAAAAGACCAAGAACCAGAGGTCTCAAGGAAGCTTTGCAAGAGGAACAAAAACAAATATTACTTAATGAAGACCTTGACCTAGAAGAAAGGATTGCCCTAAAGGTACATCAAGATAAAGAATATTGGCTCAACAGGGTAAATGAACACTTAGAGAAGCTCCTAGAGAAGGAAAATAGAGATAATCAAATGCTCAGACACATGGCGCATCATTATCAAGCTCAAAACATGATCGCCAATGTCAAAGTGAAACAACTTAAAAACAAGCTCAAGGAGACCAAAAAAGATCAAAAGGATAAGGGAAATTTGGAGATGCTTGCTGAAGCATCCATGAAGCTATAACAAACTCATTTTTACACCTTCCCTCCAATTTTGAGCTAATTCTGAGCATTTTTATTTTTTTGGCAAATTTTGGTCTAAATTCAGAAATTTGGCCTTTCCAGAAGTGCAGCGCCTTGGCGCTGCGCTTTTTCCTCAGGCCTCCATTTGAGGAAAGGTCTACATTTTTGGAAAGTTCTTGGCATCCTCTAAAAACCCATTTGCCCATATTTTGCAAAGGTGGCTTAGTTTTGGAGAAAAGTACAAAAAAGTGGCAAAAAACTAGCATTCTGGACCATTTTTTGACAAGCATTGCGCTTCTGGAGTGACCTTAGGAGAATCAAGTTTTGAAGGTCTTCCCATGCTCCAAATTCAGAAATTCAAACTGTTCTGGAAAATAGACTTGAAGGGCTAGTTGACCGTTCTCTCAGATGTGCATTTGGGCCCCTGGAAGATACCTAAAAATCGGCTCAATGTCGGCATTGCGCTTCTACACTTTCTGTGTTTTTATTTGTAAAATTTCATTGTGTAAAATTTCTAGTTTCTAGTCTGACTTGGTCAAAGTCAAGATTCTCTATGTAATGGCATAATTTACGAGGATAAGTGATGTAGGCATGAATAAATGTATATCATAGGTTGTTTTTGATGTTTATTAGGCCTCATAAAAGAAGAAAACTCCTAAACAAACTCTTCATGAGGTGTTTGAGTTGCACCTTCTCACTCTCACCTGTTGGTTGAGATAATCTTGGAGTCAGTTCCTCCACCAAGGAATTCAACTCCTGAAGGTGGGAAAGTGATCTAGGAGAGTCTATAAGTACTATTTCACTTCAGGATAAGAGGGTTGAACTTTTTGTAAAGGAGACTTGCATTGTAATCATCTTTCAGCTAATACAAATACAAGTTGCAGCTATTTTCAAGGAACTCTAGCCCAGTGAGTTTATGGTGCTTTTACTTCATTATTTTTGTTTTCTTATGGTCTAAACATCTTTATCTACATTATATCTCTTCTTTCTATGAATGCCTTGTGATAAAATACTTATAATTCTTGTTTTTCAAGCTCTCTTATCTAGTTTTCATGGTTATGTGTTTTGTCTTCCTAAGCTAATGAAATCATGTTTATTTATGCTCATTAGTTTCTTCCACACTATATCCTCTATACTACACTGACAAATACTCAAATTACACCATGGCTTCTGACATCTAGCTCCTTCTTATGTTTGCTCCTGCATTCCCACAGCCTAGACCTACTTGTGGCTCCAAACCCTAAGTTCAACAAATCCTTAAAAAACCAAATTTTCACAAACAAATACACATATCTAGCCTAAAATTCATTTTCTTTAAAGTCATATCACTGATAAGAGACTTAGAGAGATCCCTCTCATGCTCAGTAGGGCTAGCTACTGAGCTGAAGTGGTTTGAGGTTACCCTTGTCGATTTCCTTTTCAGCCTAGGAGATTGTAAGGACTAACAGGTTCAATGTGTTTTGGATATAAATCCTTTGAACCACAAGTGTTCCACCACAAATGCAAACATTTTGAGCATAGGTCAGGTACTTCGTAAAGATAATAAAGTATGATGCTTTTGTTTTAGGATATTGCCACCCATTAAAGCACATCCGAAATGTTACCAATGTCATTTGCCTAAGATTGATGACTCCCTATAAAACTTCCCATGGCTAAAGCAAACAAACTAATTAAACAAAAATAAGGAAAATTAAAACTTTGGAAATCCTAGGTGTACAAGCAAAAAATTATCAACTAACAAGTATGATTTAAAAATAATAATAATAATAATTGAGCTCTACAATGCATAGGAAAGGAAATCCAAAATCAATGAGAAAATAGCAATCCTATATAGAATGAAAATATGATCTTGAAGAATAAAACAATTCATCTTAAACTCAAATTTAAATGAGGACAAGCAAAATATTTATCATGATATCTATTAAGATTCAAGGAACTTATGAAATACAAAAATTTGATAATCCACACGTCAAAAAGAAGCAACAAATGTATTCAAAATCTATAAGGTGTGTTAAAATGAATTAAAAGAATCCAAATTTACGACCTCTTATAAATTCAATATTTAATTGACCTTCTCACTTCTTATTTGTGCTCTTACTCCCCAAGACAATTCAATTTGTATATATAAATTCAATCATATTTAATTCTTTAACTCCATTTTCCCTTGAATTCAAGACTATCATGAATATGATATGGTTAAACACATACATCTTCTTACCACAAGGTACTAGATCTTTTATCATTAACTAAATAAGGGGAGAAATCAACCTTTTAGATCATAATGAAGCTTGTTACACAACATTTGGTCACTGTCCCTGTACTCCCCGTTCCTTGATCCTGGAGGACCTCTACAGTGAACACCACATGCTTTGCCTCCATGAAGAAACTCCCATTGTGTCCCTCTTCATGAGCATATCAATTCCCTTTTGCACCATTTCCCCTAAAACTTTTGTTTTGCCCGGTTTACAAGACCGGCACTAATGGCCTTCGTCTCCCCTGTGCTGATGTGCAGAGATTAGCACTATCCCTAGCACCAACCAAAGCGACCGAGCTGTGTTCTAGTCGCACCGGTCCTATTATGGAAAGCTCTTTAAATTAAGAGTTGAAGCTTCCAGCTCTAGAAGATTTGTAACGGAAGTTTGGTAAATGGTTTGGCCGGATGGGGTCAAGGATGTCAGTTTGGGCTCCTTTCCCCTATAATGATGGAACTACCTCAAGGATAAGACCATCACCCATGAGAAGAGGATCCATATCCCATCCATTCATCCTATATAAAGCTCCCTTCTTCCCAAGCACAAGCTAGTGTTAATGTTGGTGTGCTAGTGCTATTTTGGTTTGGAGTAAACAGCAAGCTATTCATAGCTGTAGCTATCTAGTTGTGTGAGGGAGAAGTGTGATTAGGATTGGAGTGAAGCCGAAAGGGAAGATCCTTAAAACTATTGTTGATTGAGGCCATCATGGAATGCTAGCAGAAGTGAGTGGGAACCTGGTCTTGTCAGAGGAGAACCGCAACGTCAAGACAATGGTTGTAATCTCTTCTTGATATCAATATATATGCAACTATCGATTGATTTCCTACATGATTTGTCATCTTACATATTCATGCTTAATGTTTCTTGACTTGTTAAGTAGGTTGAATTACAATTTGTCTATTATCACGGTTGTCGTTTGTTGTTGTTTACTTGTTTCAGGTGTTTGAAGAAGGAAGCGAGAGATAGCTGGAGCGAGCAAGCAAGGACATCATCAAATGGGATAAGCATACTAAGAGGTAGGCCCTCTTAATTGGTTCTAACCTAAGGAAATCTTCCATAGAATGTATCTGTTGTGGCTAGACCCATTATCGGGTTAGAGGAATTTGTTTGTGTCCGCACTTATAATTTTACTTCACCACAAATCGTGAGTCCCTTAAAGAACATTTTAAAGCCTTGAAGTTAATTTTTCTATCGACTAAGACAAGGTCATCGTGGTTGAACCATCTGGTTCACCCAGTTCCTCTTCCTCTCCTCTGTCTGAAATATTGTCTGAGGAGTCGTTTCCTGAGTTACCAGAGTCACTTGAGGACCAAGGTGTTGAACTCGAAATTGTTCTGAGCATTCAACCTTTGTCATCTCGTCCTCCACCTACTTTTGATACTGGGTCATCTGTTGATCTTGGCCCAGAATCTCCGGACAATCCCGTTCAAACTCCCGAGAACTTGCCGACCACTGACGGTCAGCTTGGACTAGTTATCTACCCTTTGAATCCTCTGTTTGACCCTATTGTGATATCACCGCAGCATCCTTACAGTCCGTACGACTAGCTGAGTGTTCCTTTGGAACTATCCCCTCGTACTTCTTCGACCATTCGTCATTGTTTGTTTCCAGACATGGAACCCAAAGGTGATGCTCCAGTCACCTCTCCAAAAGAGTCCAAAGTTTCTACTCCACACACTGTTGAGGAGGAAGAGTTGCCTTTTCCTCCTGAGGGTTTCCCCTATTCAGGGGGTATTCCCACCAGTTTTCCACCCAACTATGTGTCTTTGGCATAGTTGGTTTCAGGTACACCTAGTGCCTCATCACTTTACCATAACCCTGTTTGGGCATCAAGCACCATGCCTACTTTAGGTCCATTCATTGCGAACACGACTTCCAAATAGGTTGTTACCTAAGTCTCGGTGCAACCCACTATTCTAAATGCCCTTGTATCGTCAATCCCAGTTACCCGTCAAGCACAACTAGTTTCGAAGAATGTCTCTGTCAGTTCCTCCATCCCTCTAGTCAGTGGCCAGGTTGTGCCACTACCTGGGGGGGAAACCTGAATGTTTCTATGGTGTCAGGTGCCACCAATGTGAGTGTCTCACAAGATCACATGATTGGTATGAACCAACCTTCTTCTGGTATTATTCATAACCCTGCTGATCCTACTGGATTAAGTAATGTCTAGTACCAACAAGTTCAGAATCTCGTTGGTTCGTCTGGATCGAGCAATGTTCAGTATCAGCAACCCTATGGGGCTCAGGTCCAATACCAAACTCCTTACGTTCCATATGGTTCTCAAGGAATGGTTAATCAACCTTACACCCTCTAATTTGGGCAGTACATTCAACTTGGCTATGGCCAAATTCAGTTCGGAAATTTCTCGAGCACTGTTCAAGTACCCTTGCAACAGCAAGGACAACCTCTACAACAACAAGGGCAAAATTTGTTACCGCAAGGGCAACCTTTGCTGCAGCAAGGGCTCTCCAGGCAACCGCAATTTCAACCCTTGCAACAATTGCAGCAAACTGTGCAGTAGCAGATGCAATATGCTTCGCACACCTCCCAGCCCATGTCCTCGCAGGGCCAACCTCTGCAACCTCAAGGACAAATTTTGCAACCGCAAGGTCAACCCTTGCAACAGCAAAACCAACCAGGGCAGCAGCAACCCTTGTATACATATCAGTAGGGTCAACCCTTGCAAGGGCAGGGTCAAGGTCAAGTCCTGCAGCAACAGGCTCAAAATCCTAATGTCCTAGGTCAACAGGTCCATAATCCTACTGGCCAAGGGCATCAAGTACAAAACCCTAACACCCTAGGTCACCAGGTTCAAAATCCTTTTGGTCAAGGGCAGCAGGTACAAAATCCCTATGTCCAAGGGCAACAAGTGTATCAACCTTATGCCCAAGGACAACAGGTCCAAAATCCTCTTGTTCAGGGGCAACAGGTTCATCACCCGTATGTTCAAGGACAACAGGTCCAATATCCATATGTCCAAGGTCAACAGGCTCAACAGCCTTTTAACCCATACATTTCTTATCAGCAACCTATTGTCAGACATTTCCCAGGTATTCAAGGTTAGAATCCTCCCTATGGTCAAGGTAATCCACAATGGGAGTAGCCTCAGATGCCATATGGCCAAAATCCTTACCAGCAGGGATGGGCTCCTCCGTTCGGACCTGCTTACCGACCTCCCATGCCTTTTAACACCCAATTGCCATTCTTGTCTACACTCGAATTGCCAAATGTATCTCACCTCACGAATGATCCAATCCTTCATTCATCGTACTGGCATCTGGTGTCGTCCAAGATACCAAGTGATTGTCCAAAGTTTGATGGGAAAGTTAAAGAAGATCCTCAAGCCCATGTGATGACATATCATCTCTGGTGCTCTTCGAACTCATACGTTGATGATTCCATTCGTCTCCATCTTTTCCAATGAACCCTCACGGGCGTTGTAGCCAAGTGGTACATCGAACTGCCTCGAAGTACTTACCATGACTTTAACTCTTTAGCCATGGCTTTCCTCACGCATTTTCAGCTGCTGGTTCGCTATGAAACTGGCACCTATTTGCTCACATCGCTTAAGCAAGATACTGCAACACACATCTCTGATCACATCCATGAATGGAGATGTAGACATCGCCTGATCAAATTTGAGATTTTTGATCAGTTGCTCACTTAATGGTTCACCAAATCATTCGTGGCCCAATTGGTCACGATATATCTATGGGTGGATGCATCACTGAAGAGCAAGACATCGCTCGTACCCAGTACTTGGATCTAGTTTACTCTCAGTCTGGCACTTTGTATGAGTTATTACCCAATTCTCTGCGGCCATCATCCGATCCTGTAGCATCAAAGTCACAAGTTGTACCTCCCGTTGATGGAGTTATTGGTTTAGTATCTCAAACCCCTGCTAAATCTTCTTCCAAACAGAAGTCGTTCTCAAATGTTGTTCCTAATAGTTCGTCCCAGAATTCACCTGGACCTGGTAAAACTTCAAAGATCCATGTTTTCCAGTCTACCGCAGCGGAAAAATCCTCGAAAGGAAAGAAGAAAGGCAAAGGCAAGGGTAAAGCCGATGCCCCAAAGCAGGGTCCTCCCAAATCATCTGTTGGCGAATCTTCACAATGGAAACCTGAGTATCCTTGCCTCATTTGCGAGGAAGATCACTACACTAAGGATTATCCCCGACGATCTAAAGTTAGTTGCTTGCTCAAAGGGACCCCCACTGTCCTCAAAGAGTCGTTTCCATCTCAGCATACCCAAATGGTAGACTACCGCAATCTGCTTTCTCCGGATCTCAAGTGTTCATGATGAGTATGCCTATTAATGTGGCTACTAGATCGAAAGATTATCAAACTCCTACTTCAACAACTGGGAAAGATAAAGAAGCCACACCTTCTTCTTCTACCCCGAGTTCTAGCCCTCTTCATATTAAGCGCCCTAACCCTGATTCCACTATACGGCCACCCTCTCAAGGTGTGTTGCGGAAATCCTCTTATAATCCCAACGCTCGAGCCACTCAACACTACAATGTCGTTGAGGATTTGGCTCAGGTGACGTCAGCCATGTCGACTCTCGAGGTGCTCCAAAACTGCCCATCACAGCGGAAATCTTTGCTATCAGCTATCGGGGGCATCAATCCCACCGATTCCAATTTGATATGTTTTGATCTAGAGAACCATGTTCCGCGTCTCCCTCATCAGATTGCCTTTCTCATTCAGGTGATCATGAATGAGAAGACCATCTGTTGGGCAATTTATTGGACTTAAATTGCTGCATAAATTATCGACCAGGGAAACTCGTAAGCTTGTGATGGTGCCAGCACAATATATGCAGGAGTAGGCAACTAACCTATGTCTAACTAAATTATTTACGATTCAATATCATATGCAAGGGAAGAGGCTCCTAACTAAGGAGGTCCTGGTTGTCCTTCCCTACAGTATCATAGAGAAATCATTCATTACATAAACTTAAAATGAAAACAAGAGAATGAACTTAGTTATTGTTTAGATTCAAGTAGAGAGAGAGACTAACTTAGTCTCTTGATTGTCCTCTCATGTACTAATCCAAACTAAACTAAGAGTCATTCATGAGCATAAGAAATGAAATGACTTAAAACATAAAAACAAAAGAATGAATTTCAATTACCATATAAATCATTGGAGAGAGAGCCTAACTTAGACTCTTGGTATCTCCTCATATGATACTTGAAACATAAAAGCACAAAAGAATTCCTAAAGCATACAACAGAAAGATGTGATGCCAAATTAAAGTTATCGTCGTAAAAATCCTCCAATCGATTTTCGAAATGTGTTTCCAAGTATCCCTTTTTTTTATTTTCAAATCTGTGTGAATTTTGTGATTTTTTTATTATTATTAATTTTTTTTTTATTTTTTTTAAAACAAATTTAAAAAGAAAATAGTAAAAAAAAAAATATTTTTTATGTTGATTTTATTTAGATTTTTTTCTTTAAACAATAAATTAAAAACATAAAATTTTTAATTTATTATTTAAGGTGAAATTTTTTTTTTTTAAATCAACCAAATTTTATTTATAAAAATAAAATGAAGTTAGGTTTTTTTTTTTTTTTAATTAAAAATAAAAATAAGGAAAACTTTTTTATTTTAAATAAAAACAAAAATTATTTTGTGTGGCTTTGATTTTTTATTATCCAAAATAGTACACAAAATATTTTTTATTTTTATTTAAATAAGAAACCAACACTACAAAATAATTTTTTTTTATTTTTATTCAAGTATCAAAGTAAAAACGACACAAATTTTTTATTTTTTTTTTAAATAACAAATTCAAAACAAATGTTTTTAATTTATTATTTATTTTGATATATATATATTTTGTTTAGTTGTAAATAAAATAAAAAATAAAAACTAATAAAAAAACAAACCGTGGGCAATTCGAAGGAATCCCTCAGCTCGAAGTTATTGTCGCAGGGCACAGTCATCTGCGTTGATGAAAAGTGATTATAGGGCGCATATCCAACAGTTGGTAGGATATTCTGGTCAATGCGAGACATCTGCTGCATACCAGGTGCTTGCATTACCCTTTCAACTGGTCCAAACTTGCCATCACGCTTGTCCAGTTCAACTTTGTGTTGTGTCTGCATGCATGCACAAACCGTGCAGTAAACACCATCTGTCAAACAATTTAACAAATTTGAGGCAGCTTGAAGTTCATCACTGCCAACAATACATGCAATAATAGAGAAGATACAAGCCAGCTGTTGGAGAACAAACATGAAGCCAATGATGCAATTGTCACATTTAGTTGTCTGGATATTGAATTCATTTTGCAAAAGGAACCGAGTAGAAGCAACAGAATTTCCAAAGCAGCGGAAAACCTCTGTGCACAGACAAAACTCAGGACACCGACTTTCACCACAACTACCACTGCAGGGCATGTAACCAGCACAGCAAACATATCTTGACATGTCATTGTATAGTGCTTGCTTCCGCAGTAAATAAGAGGCGAATGGTCCACAAAATAATGAGAAACAGCAGTAGGGTGTATCCGCTGTGATTGTGCTCAAGAGATCTGTGTGCCAGAGGTTGCCATATTGCTGGCGTTGTTGCATCTTTTCCCAGCACATTCTTGTCTGTGAGAGCCATAAATCTGATTTTATCCAAAGCATCAGAGCCATTTGAGATGAGTTCTCGCAAGAAGATATCCTTGTTGCTGTAGAGAGAGTAGAGAGAAAACTGTGTAATGTACCTACATTTGGCTCTCGGCCTCACCCAATATATCATCTTTTTTAAAAAACTTTGACTGTGTACTGTGCCAAAATTATGCACACTTCCTCGACCTTACATCAACTATACTCAGGTGCAATCAGAGCTATGAGCACGATGGCAACTAGAGGGCTATTCACATACGCTCAGCCTCTAAAAATAAATAAACACAACGCGTTTGAGATCATGCTCACGGCCTTAAAAACAAATCACAAATATTTTGGCAAAATACACTCCTCGGCTCATGAAAGGTTTGCAAACACCGCTTTCGGCTGTCTCATAAAAATTCGCGGCCCAAAACAAAACAAACACAGCATATTCAAACGATTTTGATATACACTCCCTTCATCAGAATGGCGTTAGGCATTCAACATAACAATCCTCTGTTTTGATATGAATCAGTGCGCAGCAAGGGATGCATGTTGTGTTTGACTGCTTGTTTTAAATCGGCGCACAGCCATATGGCAACACAAATGTACAGTGCTTCTATAGCGCTCCTATTAACATTCACCGCCATTCAACATTCAACAAGACTGCACTGTTTATGGGCTATGTTTGACACGGCACAGTCATACAATTCCATATTTATTGCCAAAATCTACGTGTTAACCATGCAAACCCGTCACATTTAAATGAAACGTGATCCCTTAAGGATTCATACCAATTTTTATGCAGCAAATCACCGAGCTCCTAAACCGCCGGCAGTAAGGATGGATCTGATTGTCTTCGTTTGTGCCCTGGATCCAGGAGGATCCCTACGCAACCAAGAAAGCCAAGATCGACTTCTGCGTTTGGATCGGCTTCTTTGCATCTCATAACTCTGTCATTATCGAAATTTTTATATCTCTCACTTTCTTTGACGAGCTGGCACCAGAGGATGAGCTTGCAAACGTCATTTTTCGGTTGAAGGCCACTGCCGTTGGAAACAAACGAAGCCATCACCGGAACTAGATAACCTCCACCTGGATCCGGGCGAAGATTTCTGGATCCAAACATCGAGGGTTTGCTGTGCTGTTCTTTTTGCTGAGCGTGATCCTCAAAGATTAGCCACAAAATCGTGACCATGGCAATGTGGGATAAGCATTATGGAGCAAATTGGATGGATCACTAGAATTTCCATGGAAATTGGTTTTTGCATTTGAATTTTATTTGTTTATGGCTGGTTTGTTTTGTTGATAGAGCAAATAATTCCAATGCGGCTGTGGTGAATGCGATCATGACAGAATTAATCAATTACACAGAAACAAAAATAGAGTAACAAAAGATCTGGAAAATGTCGATAAATAGCTGAGCATTAGTAATGGATTTTTCCAGACTTTCCTATTCCATAATGATCTTGCCACACAGCCACCAATTAGGGTTTAATAATTTTTTTTTTAAGATTTTGGATTTCATTTTAGTTAACGCTTTGTATATTACAGGTGGTTGAAAATCAAATCATGATCATTTGCAGAAGCAAACAAAGAATGTCCAGCGTTGTTTCAGAAGGCACGATGCTGGAAGCATATCTTGGCTAAAGTTTTTTTTTAAGAGAATTCAAAACCTGAAGAAGATCCAATTGTTCGAATCACTGAAGCCGAGATTGGAGATTTTAAGATGCCAAAGCTATGATGGCAAACAGTGAATCCGGTGTTCAAACCACCAAATCCCACTTTGCAATTTTCGGAAGAAGTTACCGCAATAACTCGCATGAGCATGTTGGTAGGATTTTTTTTTTTTGAAAATAGTTATTTTTTGTTTAAATATCTAAAAAAAAATGGTTAATTTATTTTTTTTTTAATATCTAAAAAGAACAAAAACAAGAAAAATGGTTAGTTTGTTAAACAAAAGAAATGGTTAGTGTTTTTTTAAATATCTAGAAAACAAAAACAAAATAAAAAAATGGTTAGTTTTTTTATTTATTTTTTTAATAATAATATGTGTATATCTGATACATATATTATTATTATTTTGTGGATATTTTTTTTTAAATCTAAAATTAAAAACTAATTTTTTTATTGGTTAAAAATCTAAAAAAAAAACTAAATTTCATCTAAAAATTTAAAATGTTTTTTTATTCACAAAATTCTTTATTATCATGTTGCACATTAGTTTTCCAGCAAGAGCTTTTTTTTTTTATTTGAACCAAATCAATGGATTTTCTGATCTTCCTGATCGCACGAAGCGCAGGAAGAGAGCATACTTATCGATTGATTTGTGTTTATTTAGGCGGGGGGTGTTTTTGAAACAACGAAATTTAAAACTAGCTAAACATCAAAACATCAGAAAACTCAAACTTAAACTCCTTTGTGAAGAGCCTGCTGTCACCAGGTTTCACAAATTATTGTGTCTAAAGAAAAATAAATACCGAATTAAATTCTAATGCCTAATCCCTTAGCACCATCCCCGGCAACGGCGCCAAAATGTTGGGCAATTTATTGGACTTAAATTGCTGCATAAATTATCGACCAAGGAAACTCGTAAGCTTGTGATGATGCCAGCACAATATATGCAAGAGTAGGCAACTAACCTATGTCTAAATAAATTATTTACGATTCAATATCATATGCAAGGGAAGAGGCTCCTAACTAAGGAGGTCCTGGTTGTCCTTCCCTACAGTATCATAGAGAAATCATTCATTACATAAACTTAAAATGAAAACAAGAGAATGAACTTAGTTATTGTTTAGATTCAAGTAGAGAGAGAGACTAACTTAGTCTCTTGATTGTCCTCTCATGTACTAATCCAAACTAAACTAAGAGTCATTCATGAGCATAAGAAATGAAATGACTTAAAACATAAAAACAAAAGAATGAATTTCAATTACCATATAAATCATTGGAGAGAGAGCCTAACTTAGACTCTTGGTATCTCCTCATATGATACTTGAAACATAAAAGCACAAAAGAATGAATTTTAATTATCATGCAAATCAAATAGAGAGAGAGTCTAACTTAGACCCTTGGTTGTTCTCTCACGTGCTGATAAGATTTTAATTCAAAACTTATTCACCAATCAAATCCTTAAACATCTAAACAATGAAATGAAACAAGATCTAATATGAAATAACATGTTTCTCTCATCCTTTTAGAGTGAGCTCAATTCTCTTAAGAACAAGACAAATTATTCCATATACTACATTAAGAAAACTTATATCTAAAACTACATAAATTCATATCCTACATTCACACAATTTATATCTAAAACTACATAATGGAAATATATTAAAAATGAAGCCTTATTCTATTCCATCATCAATTGGATACAATGCTCTAAGAGTCCTCCCCTTTGGAATGGAGGAGGTACTCCTATTTATACAAAAACTATGATAACAACCTCATAAATGTAGACCCACTATTCTCTCCTTTGACCCACATATTTCTCAACCAATGATGACACATAACCCTATCCTCCATGATCTCCTCCATGAAACTTATCTTTTCAAATTCGAATTTGATCATTCATGGCCACATAAAGATGCCCTAGAAGCTTCCTTGGAACCTACACATGTCACCAAAACAACCCACTTTCCATATATAAAGTAAAACATATTATTTTCTAATATTTAATCAAGAATTTCTCTCAAAAATGCTTAAAAATAAACAATATTTGGAAAATATAAATGAGACCCATTAATGGTGAATAGTAGGGAAAATGGAGTGACAAGGTGATGAATAGTGAGCGAAATAATGGAAGCATAAGTGAAAAATGTATGGTAATGAGTGCCATTTTTGGAGCCCAACACCATCCACCACACTATCATCAATGAAGGTGCTTCCACCTGCATCATGTCGACCGCATGTTGGAAGGCTATTAGTTCTCCTGCTTTGAACCAATCTCCGAACACTTTGGAAGCTTTCGATGGGTGCGATTCGCGACCCTTCGGTGTCTTACCTAACCTTTCCATCACTCTGGAAGGAAAGAAAGTGCAAGTCAAGGTAGAAATTGTTGATGCCAATCTCAATTATAATCTTCTACTCGGCCGAAGCTGGACCCATGCCATGCATGTCATGGCCTCCTCTTTATTTCACGTGATTTGTTTTCCCCATCAAGGGAAGATTTTCACTATCGACCAGTTGTCTTTCTTTGCCTCTTCCTCCTCATATGGCAATGTTTCGTACGTCAAGCACATTGGTGCTCCCTATGAGAGTGTGGGGGCAGGTCTTTTCAAAGATTCTGCCTTAATGGGAATTTTTCCACTCCCACCTCCTCATGTTGCCTCTGTCAACATGATCTCAGTCAAATTTGATCCTTGGGTCATACCTTCACTAGATATTGTTGATACATGGGGCGAGGTTATGCTTCTTAGTCCCGCCGAAGTCAATTATGTGGAAATTGTTTTGGCTTCGAGTTCTACATCCTCTGATTCTTTTATGTCGAAGACCTCTCTTGATACGTACTCTCAATCCCCGTGGCTTGGCACTTTGGAATCGTCTGATCCCTTAGCCGAGACCTTCCTTGTTGATGAAGGTATCATGGAAGTCATGTCTCTCAAGGAACCACCTTGGATCGATACTCATCATCGCTCCTCGTTCCTGCCTCGTCTGGTGGTCATGTCTACCGTTTTCAAAGAGTCCTCTTCTCCGTTTCTGCTACCGATCGTCACTCACGAAGTATGGTCGGAAGGAAATTTGGGTAATATTACCCAAACGATGCTAATTGATATTTCTATCAAACCCGGTATTGTTGAACGCATTCATATTGGGGTATCTTGTTCTCCGATTGAGCTCAAGACATACACTCGTCTATTTCAGGAATTTCATGATGTGTTTGCGTGGTCCTAAAGAAATGCCTGGCATTGATCCTAGCATTGTAGTGCACGAAATACCAACTTATCCGCACACGAAGCCCATTCGCTAACAGCTTCGCCCTGTGCAGCGTAGTAAGGTCACTGCTATTAAGGGTGAAGTTGAAAAGCTTCTCAAAGTTGGGTTCATCTATCCCATCCTCCTTACAGACTGGGTGTGAAATATTGTCCCGGTGACCAAAAAACAGGGCACGATCTGTGTTGGCATTGATTATCGAGATCCCAATCGTGTTTGTCCTAAAGATAACTATCCTACTCCCTTCATTGATCAAATCATTGATGAATGTGCTGGGAGCGAGATCTTTTCCTTTATGGATGGGTTTTTTGGTTACAACCAGATCAACATCACACCGACCGATT
The DNA here is from genome assembly GCA_031772625.1 of Pinus tabuliformis. Lineage (NCBI taxonomy): Eukaryota > Viridiplantae > Streptophyta > Pinopsida > Pinales > Pinaceae > Pinus > Pinus tabuliformis. The sequence goes on along the minus strand of CM062807.1, from coordinate 180,061,945 downwards.
AAGAAAAGACAGCTTTTATCTGTCCGTGGGGTACGTTCGCGTACAAAAAGCTCCCTTTCGGCCTCAAAAATGTTGGGGCTACGTTTCAGTGAGCAATGTCCTATGTGTTTCATGATATTCGCAACATTGTCCAGCCTTACTTGGATGACCTTCTCGCTCATTCTCGTAGGCGCCAAGATCACCCAAACCATCTTCGGAAAAAAATTTTGCACTGCAGACACTATAACATTCGGTTAAACCCACACAAATGTGTTTTCTACGTAGAATCCAGACGACTCCTCAGCTTCATCGTTTCCAAGGATGGTATTCACCTTGATCCACTAAAAGTCGAGGCCATTGTAAATTTATCCCCTCCATCTTCACTGCACCAACTCCAGAGCCTGCAAGGAAAGGCCAACTTTCTCCGTCGTTTTATATCAAATTATGTCGGGCTAGCCACAAGATTTACCCAGTTGCTAAAACAAGGAATGCCTTTTGTATGGGACGAGGTGGCCTAAAAATATTTTGATGATCTAAAGGTCGTCCTCATAAATGCTCCTCTGTTGCACCCGCCAAATTATTATCGAGATTACTTCCTTTACCTAGCCGCGGCCCCTAGCACCATTGTTATGGTCTTGGTCCAAGATGATGATGAAGGCAACGAACATGTGATCTACTACCTTATTTAGAATCTCCTCGACACTGAAACGCGTTATGCACATGTCGAGAAGTTGGATTTGGATGTCGTCTAGGTTGTTCAACGTTTCGGCACTATATCCTTCTGCGCTCGACTACAGTGATTTATAACTGTAACCCCATGACCTATATACTGACTTGTCAGTTGCTGGGGGGAAAATATTCTAAATGGATCGTGATCCTGCAAGAATTTGATTTGGTATTTACTACTACCAAATCTAAGAAGTCTCGTTATCACCGAATTGATTTGTTCCCTTCCCTCTAAGCCTCTTCCTGTTGGTGTAGATGAACAGCTTCCGAATGAGACCCTCTTTTTGACTAGCACCCTTGATCCATGGTACAGAAATATCATTGTGTATCTCCAAACGTCCATGTTCTAGTCTGCGTTGACTAAGGATGATCGTCGAAGGATTCAGCATCACTCCCAACCCTACCGTATTATTGGCGATACTTTATACCATGTCGATGTCGATTCAGTTCTTCGTCGATGCCTTATGATCGAGGAAGCTGAAAGAGTTCTCAATGATTGCCACTCCAGGGCCTGTGGTGGTCATATGTCTGGTTACACTACCACTCAAAAAATCCTTCGTGCTGGTTATTTCTGGTTGTCTATCTTCAAGGACTGCATTCTTGTTGTTCGCAAGTGCCACGAATGCCAAATTTACCAACACAAGATGCGTGCCCCACCTGCTCACCTACACCCCGTCATTATCGTTGGTCCTTTTTCCAAATGGGGCATCGATTATATGACATGTAACCCTCGTTCGGCCAGGGGGCATGGATATATTATCGTCGTTGTGGATTATTTCACCAAATGGGTTGAAGCAATGCCTACATACTCTATAGATGGTAAGACGGTGGCTCAATTCCTTTTCAACCATGTTATTTCCAGGTTCGGCATACCTCAAGCCATTGTCACAGACCATGGCTCCCATTTCAGAGATTACATGATGGCTGAGCTGACATCTGCATTGGGCTTGCACCACAATGGCTCGACCCCATATTACCCTCAGGCCAACGGCCAAGTTGAATCCGTGAACAAATTCTTGGTCACAATGCTTCAACGTACTATTGGGATGCACAAGTAAAATTGGCATCTCATGCTCTTTTCAGCTCTGTGGACCTACCAAACCTCAACCAAAGATGCAACTGGTTTCACACCATTCCAGTTGGTCTGTGGTCTGGAAGCAACATTTTCGATCAAATGCGAGATTCCTTTACTCAAGTTAGTTGTTGAACTCCTCCCCAAAACGTCACCTCAAGAGGAAGTCCTCTTATATTTAGAACAACTAGACGAGACTCGCCACCTTGGTCATTAAAGCACAAAAGGAACAGGTCAAATCCCATTTCGATCAATCAGCCTCCCCTCGCGCGTTCTTTGAGGGTGACTTAGTCTTACTATATGACCAAGCTAACGATAAGTTGGGGGTAGGCAAGTTCGAACCCATGTGGCATGGGCCCTACATTGTGAAACGCATTTTGTAGAAAGGAGCCTATGAGCTTATTGATTATGAAGGAAATCCTCTCGATAAGCCCCGAAACGAGCTTTACCTCAAGAAGTACTATGCTTAGGTCATCTTGCATGGTTACTTGTGTACATTAGTGTATTTTTGTGCAGTGTGGTTTTATGTGTTCGTTTTCAAGCATCTTTCCTGTTTCCTATGCTTTTCTTGCTTTACAGATGTCTGCAAATCCCCACATTGGTTTCACTGATGGTGCTTGTCGTAGTACCCTTTTGACTCGTAAAAGAAAATAAAATGTGGGGTCCACTTTCAAGTTCTTTTCCAACCCTTTAAAAGCGAAAAGATGGCCAAGCCCTTGTCATTTCGAACTCGTTAACAGATGTGAAACATCGTGTGACCAGTATAAGTTTACCCCTTTTTCGGGCTGGGAGGCACTATTTACGAAAAAGGTATTCCTTGACTGAAATGGTCAAGCGGTTCTCTCAAGTATCATTTTCTACCTTTTCAGGCTCGAGAGCCACAAACATACGAAAAGGGACCATGTGGAGTCTTCTTTTACATGTCTTTTTCAAACTCTCTAAACATGAAAAAGATACCGAATTACACCTTTGTCGGACTCATTAAACCATTAAATGAAATCGGATTCGTCACCATGACGAACATGAGCTTCTCCTTCCTAGGGCTCGTTAAACTTACCAGGTCGGATTCATCCGAAGGATGAACTTACAATGCAAGCATATGTTATCCCCTTCAAGCTTGTGATTAAAAACTAATTGGGGTACCTGCCAGAAATGGTCGGGGAAAATTTGGAAATCTATCAGTTGTGTCGACAGCTCACTCTTGAACATGACACTTTTTGCTTTGTTTCGAGTTGGGATATCCTCCTTTGTATTGTTGACCTTCCTGGGTTTGGGCCGTTCATTTTTGCCTTCCATTTTATCTCTGCCACGTCATCATGACCACCGATCCCATGGATCCAAAAGCTGCCAAACTTCCAGTTGTGTCGCCGATATGTTCAAGAGTTGTCCTTCTGCAGTTACACTTACCTTTGTTTCTCTGTATCGCCCAAAATCATTTTGCATCCTTTTGTCTCGTGTCGATGATGTGGGAAACATTATGGCCCTCCTTCGACATGGTCGTTTTCCATCGACTTCAGCTCATTATCCGGGAAGTTGACCGAGAGACTCCCTTCCGGTACCTTAGAGCTTGCATGCCTTAATGGCAAGTTCTTCGCACTCGACGATAAGTTCACATCATTAGCTTTCGATTGAGTGATTTCACGGGTGTTTGACTTCAGTTCCTCTATTCACATTCCATGGATTGTGTTGATAGTACCTTGAGGACCATTGTCATTATTGGTGGTTTCTCTCGCACTTGTTAACAGTTTACATCATTGACTAGTAATCAAGTGACTTTCTAGCATGTTCGACATCAACACATCCATTCACATGTTAGAATTTGTACTTTTATTGGGTCGTGTTGGAGCGCAAGACCCTGGACTCAGATCACAAAAGTCCAAGTTGCGAAGTGATGTGACATGGTCATGTTGATATGCATGTCTCTTTCTCATGGATTGTTGCAACCATACCATGAGTTATTAGATGTGATCCTTCTCATTATTGGATGGTTGCGACCATACCTTGGTTTCATTATGATCCTCTTTGACAGATGGTTGCGCCCATACCTGGATCCATTTACATGATCATTCTCTGGATGGTTGTGTCCATGCCACGATTCATGTATCATTTGACAGAGTTCTCAGTTATGTATATGTGTCTGTACTTGCTTGTAGGTTTTCCTACGGTAGACTATAGTTCCCCGCACTGATTCATAAAGCATTTCATCCCTCACTCTAGCTCAGCCTTCATGCTTTAGGGGCATCTGTTACACAACATTTTGTCACTGTCCCTATACTCCTTGTTCCTTGATCCTGGAGGACCTCTACAGCGAACCCCACATGCTTTGCCTCCATGAAGAAACTCCCATTTTGTCCCTCTTCATGAACAGATCAATTCCCTTTTGCACCATTTCCCCTGAAACTTCTATTTTGCCCAATTTACAAGACTGGCGCTAATGGCCTTTGTCTCCCCCATGCTGATGTGTAGAGATTCGCACTATCCCTAGCACCAACCAAAGCGACTGAGTTGTGTTCCAGTTGCGCCAGTCCTGTTATGGAAATTTTTTTTAAATTAAGAGCCGAAGCTTCCATCTCTAGAAGCTTCGTAACAGAAGTCTGGTAAATGGTTTGGCCAGATGGGGTTGAGGATGTCAGTTTGGGCTCCTTTCCTCTATAATGATGGAACTACCTCAAGGGATAAGACTTTCTCCCATGAGAAGAGGATCCATCTCCCATCCATTCATCCTATATAAACCTCCCTTCTTCCCAAGCACAAGCTAGTGTTAATGTTGGTGTGCTAGTGTTATTTTGGTTTGGAGTAAACAACAAGCTATTCATAGTTGTAGCTATCTAGTTATGTGAGGGAGAAGTGTGATTTGGTTTGGAGTGAAGCCTAAAGGGAAGAGCCTTAAAACTATTGTTGATTGAGGCCATCATGGAATGCTAGAAGAAGTGTGTGGGAACCTGGTCTTGTCAGAGGAGAACCGCAACGTCAAGACAATGGTTGTAATATCTTCTTGATATCAATATATATGCAACTATTGATTGATTTCCTACATGATTTTTCATCTTACATATTCATGGCTTAATGTTTCTTGACTTGTTAAGTAGGTTGAATTACAATTTGTCTATTATCATGGTTGTTGTTTGTTGTTGTTTACTTGTTTCAGGTGTTTGAAGAAGGAAGCGAGAGATAGCTGGAGCGAGCAAACAAGGACATCATCAAACGGGATAAGCGTACTAAGAGGTAGGCCCTCTTAATTGGTTCTAACCTAAGGAAATCTTCCATAGAATGTATCTGTTGTGGCTAGACCCATTATCGGGCTAGAGGAATTTGTTTGTGTCCGCACTTATAATTTTACTTCACCACAAGCCTTATAGTGATTGAACACGTTACTCTTAGTTAAGCACCAAATATTTCAAGTATGGAGAAGGCATATGAAGCAAAATTGTAAGAATTAATTAGTGAAAGGTGAGATTACTTCCCTATAATAGTGAATTCACATTGTTTACATAACAATTCATCATTATTTCATAAGTACCTACGAAAAAGAGCAATTCACTCTCAAAAACTAAAAGAATCACCACTCTAAAACAATTAATTTATGATTAAAACACTTCCAAGACTGATGGTTTCTTTAAAATTCTCTCAATACTAGAATGAGAATGTGATAGTATAAGATTTACTATTGAAAAACGATTAATCAAATTCTTTTAAGAATTTAAAAGAATTCATCTTAGAAAGATTCTTTTGTAAACCAAAATTAAGACCTTCATGCATGATTAGTTAACTGGTGAAGAAAGGTAATCAATTTAAATATATCAATGTTTATTCATACCTTATTCTTCCTTTTATCTTACTTTTGTATAGTTTAATTGGCATTTGTCAAGGAAAAAAAATCATTTCCAACATGGTTGAGCCACCCATCTAGCAGGTCTACTAAATGAATAAGAAAAACTACAAAGCCAGGAAATTTAACTAGAAACAATAGACAAAGCCAATAAGAGTAAATATAATACAAAATAAAGATGAGTCTAAATTGAATGAAATAAATATTAAGCCAATCTAGCTTGTATGGATCAAGAAAAATTCCAAAAATGATTTCAAACCAAGGTGTCATTTAGGAAGAAACATGTGCTATTTTCCTTTAAAGCATAATTCAAATTTTATGATTATAAATCCCAAAAATTAAGAATCTTTCTTCCATCACAAGCAAAGATAATTGCAAGGTTATTATACTTATTTCAAATTTATTCACATAAGACAACCCAAAGTTTATTTGAAATAAAATTATCTGATTCTTTATAATATCTAATAGTCTAACATCTTTCCAAAAATTAAAAAATTTCAAAAAAGTATCATCAATAGATTTAAGATTGTCAAAGATAATTACAAGGTTATTATACTCATTTCAAAGTTATTTGCACAAGACAACCCAAAGTTTATTTGAAACAAAGTTATTTAATTCTTTATAATATCTTATAGTCTAACATTTTTCCAAAAGGTAAAAAAAATCAAAAAATTATCGCCAATAGATTTAAGATCGTGAGTTGTTTCTAAAAGAGTGTTTGAGATATAAAACCAATATGATAAAAGCAATGAGAGTTTTGCCATAAAATTAAATCATATAACCTTAAATATCTATGCACTTTCTTGTATCAAAGCTAAATATTGAAAGCATAAAATGAAAGAATATCAAGATTAAAACAATCAACAAAACTTAGCTAACTCAACTAAACCAATCCCAAGCATTAAAGCTAGAAAGAAAACTTTAATAAATATCACTATACTAATCCTATATTAAACACATTGGTTGGAAGCAAGATAAAAATGTGTTCAAAGGAAGATCATCCATTTGCATGACTCCAAACCTCGGAAAGGATTAAAAGACATTAAAAAAGGTATTGAAGTAGTCTTAATGAAAGATGGAAAGATTTCTAATGCTCTAACTTTTACAAACATTGTGGAGGACAACAAAATTGAAACTCAAAGGAAATCTAATTAAGAATTTTTCAACCATAATGTAATGGAGATTCAAATTAGAACTCCTCGATTGTTCATTATCAATTGGAATTTCAGATTAAATTAAAATAAACTTGCATCAACTCTTCACTTGTAAAAATGCTAATTTTCCCATTAAAAGTATGAAAACATAAAACTAATCCAAATACACAGATAAAAAGCCTTGAGTGTGAGACAGTTAAGTGTTTATCTTTTGTCAAAATGATTTTGAATGAAAAAATATTCTACCAAAAACATTTAGCATGGTAAATTTTATCTTCTTTCTCTCTCGTTCATGAAATTTCTTTATTGTTCAATCAACAAGTTACTATGATTAAAATAATAATAAGCAAAGAGAAAACTAATTGGAAAGCAACACACTTGAACTATGTTAAGTAACTTAAAGAAGGAAAATAAAAACAACAAGAACAAATTTAAGGCCTACAATAACAACTAAGAAAGAAAATTAATTAATCTAATCTACATTACTCCTATCTTATACTACACTAGTTGAAAATGAACTAGGTGAAAGCATGGTGCTAATATAACAACTCAAATAACTCCAAACTTGTAATCTCATGTACATAAGAAATCATTAGCAGGAATTGGATTAATATAACATAAAGAAATAAAATCCCAATGCGAATGACTATGGAAGGGGTTAAGGTAGCAAGAGGACATCAAGACATGGCTCATAGCCACATCCCATCTCAATGTGCCTCGAGCTTTATGGATTCAATGAATTTTGTGTTGATCAAGATGCCACCATCCTTGCTTAATGTTGAGCATTAACATCACTCATTTTGATGCCTCTAGAATCTTCAATATGGAATACTATCTCCAGGTCCTTAAATATGGTTTCCATTTGTGATTAGGCTCTCTCCTCCCTGTTGTTTCCTCCTCCTACCATGAATTTTGGTAGAAACTCCACTTTTATGGCTACCTTACGTAGTTTCCACACCCTTGCCTATATTTTTCCCTCACTATAATTGGCATAGGGAGAAGATTTCGACCTGGTGACAACTAACTTTATTCATATTCTCTAGGATAGTGGTAGTTTCTTCTTCAATCTACATTTTATGTGTCTCTTTTCTCTGTATTTCCTCAGTCTTGTTCATTTCTTCCTCCCCCAGGTTGTTATGACATATTGGCAAGCTCGTTTCCGAAGGAGAACCGAATTCCAAGCAAATGGAGGCTGCAAAAATGTAGGAGGACCACATGCTAAGTTTGAAACTGAGTCCTTAGCTTCCCATTATCAAGATCACACCCTGCCTGAAATCCAATCGAAAATCAACACAACAAAGGAGGAATTGTACCATGAATGTTAAGGAAATTTTGACATAAAGGTTATGGATGGTGTTGCAACCTAGATCCAGGATACTTGGAATGCTAGGAACCATAAAAATCACACTTATATACTATTGATCTATATTGACATGTCAAGTTACTTTTGAGGAAAGTTTTGGTTGATCAAAGAAAATCGTGAGACAACTTCATGCACAAATTGAAGGAGTTGAAGATTTTGATGATGGATGTGGAGAGTCATTTAGCTTGCCTAAAAATGGGCTCACCTCTAGGCCTATAAACAACACCTCACATCAAAGGCCACAACCACCCCCATTGACCTAGATGCATTGTATTGCTTTGAATCACAGGCTTTTATTTTTCTACTGTTATGTCTGCTCTTTTTAGATTTTTGGTCTCTCTGCTATTAGTCCTAAGGTCGGTTTTCCCACTTATTGGATAGTCATCCTTCTTTTTAGACAAATATTGTTATATTGGGCATGCAAACCCATAGGACTATTCATAATTTTGTTTTTTCTTTAGCTAGTTTTTCCCTCTACTAGCAACGGATCTCTCTCTAGGTTGGGAATTCTTTCACTCACTTCCTTTTTGGACAATGACTGACGAACAAATATTTTGTCTCTAGTCTAGTTTCCATGTGGCAAACTAGAAACACATAATAACTCTTAACAGCTGTAAATTCATGAATTATCAATAGAACACTCAACTTAAAAAAATAAAATAATAATAATAAAATATTATTATTAAGCATTATATCCATCACAAGCAAGATAACAACATTATTATTTATAGATTATTTACCTGAAAAGATTCCTCTTACTATGTTTTGATTCTATCTTGAAGCTCATCAAGGTCAATATGAAATATGTGAAGGAAAAACATAGATGAACATGATATTTGTTGAGAATCATCTAAAGGAATCCCTACTATATCCTATGGAGGAATGTTAGTATTGATGGTATTTTTAAGTCTATTTACAATAAACAAATATTAACATTTATACAATGCAAACCTCCTCAAGATTGATTCTTCCAAGCAACTCTCAATTGGGTTATCAAAATTAAGTTGAAATTTATGAATGATTGCAAAGAATTCATCATGAATAATATTTTTGATGTGAATTATGTGGAGCAATTTCTAATACTAGACATTATAGAAGGGTAGTAAAGTTGGTGGTATCATGAATCCTAAAACGCAAAGCAAGATGATGAGGCATAATCAATATTGAAATTGTAATGCTTCACTCTCTTGGTAAGTCGTCTTGTGTTCATATTTCAAATCACCAACAACTTGGTATAAATAATTGGTTCAAACAATGTATAATCTTCTACTAGTTCATAAGGTAAACCATCAGTACAAAAACAACTAGGATACTAGCATAACTTGTTAAACAATTGAAAATGTGTAGTTATATTTACATTAAAAATCATGCAAAACTAAATCCAAATTTTTTATTTACAAAAATTACATCATCATTAGTACAATGCCATGGAAATGTATTCATAGAAAATTCTTCCAAAAAGTACCATTTCAACTATTTAAATTGAATTAAGCATCATTACATAATTGTGAAGAATTTTCAAGAACATCACATACCTCATTAAGATCTTGAGTTGTAGGTCCAAAATCATATTTAAGTATAACGTATGCTTTCTCTAAAAAATGTGATCATGTTCAATTTGAGAAGAAACAAAAATGAGAATTTGTTATTATTATATATGTACTATGACATATCTTATTTTGTATTATAGATTCCAATTTGACATTGATAACATGAGAACTTGGCATAACCATCACCATAGGGTGAAGTTCCTCAATGAATCAATATCAAATGAATAATCAAAAATTAATTTATTTTATTTGAAATCATAGAAGAGATTAAAACTATTAACATCATTAAATTAACTAAACGAGTATGCATCATCATTCCCTATTTCATAGTCCCATGCAGTTTTAAAGAAAGATTCACTTTTTTCAAAATTTCAAAATTTTCTTTTTTTTATCTAAATGTGGATTTTTCCATAAAGGAGTATAATGATCAAAAGAGTTTCCACTCTATGGACAATTATCAACAAATATATTTTAATACAAAAAGTTTAAAACTATAAAAGCATAAAAAATTAAATTCTTCCCTAATATGTGAATGATCTTTGTTAATTTTAATTGCTTCATTTTTTAAGGAAACGTCATTATGCAAACTTTGATCAAATGATAGTCTCTAGAATCGTTCAAAAGAAGAAGATGAGATATTAAAATTTTCAACAATAATCTTTCCTTTAGGATAAAAGTATGGATTTATTTCCATAGAAGAAGCAATAATAGGAGCTTTAGGATTATTTGAAACATCCTGAAATTGGATATCATATCATATTAGTATGTGTGACGAGGAACATCTTTAGTGGACTCAGAGAAATTAGACCTATAATCATAATTTTCATTAAATTTTCTAATGAAGTAACATCTTCTATAAGATGTATATTATGATAAAAATTAAAATTATGTTCATTGTTAAAATTTTCCTTCTGAATATTAGGAAAAGAACAAAGATAGAGAAAAGTTTCAATTAAATTTATAGTAGAAGGTTTTTCATCTAAAGGAAATCTATAACAGATTAATCTAAATTTGAAAATGATTTTTTCTACATACTCACATAGATTTTCTAATCCCAAACACAATTCTTCATAATCATAATTATGATGAGTATCTAAAAATAATTCCATAAGTTGTTGCTAGGTGTGTATGGATTTGGTAGGAAATACCTAGAACAAGCTCTTGATTTTTGCCTTTAACATGAGAGTAGAATGTATGCATATTTCATTGTCATTAGATATATCAATAATATTACATTTATGATTAAAATGTGCAATATGCTCAGATCCATAGATATCACTCTCACCATCAACTTTCAATTTTGACAAGCACGTGATTGTATTTTTAGAAATCCTCTCGATAGGTATGGGCAAACTAAGCACATGTTCCAACATAGAGATGGAAGTAGGAGCCATTTTTAATTAAAAACAATCAAAGACATACTTCAGAGTGTTAGCTTGTCAACCTTCCTTTAGTGCTAAATTATTGATAGTGGAATAAATTCCTCTACTAAGAAAGAGAAAATCACTCAATAGCAAGTCCCAATTAGACTTACTCTCATTTGGTGTAGTGATTTCTACCGATATGTGGACCCGGTGGCCACCACATACAATACTCCTATAAATGAAACTTTCATTAAATCTTACTAAAATCCTAAATGAAGTCTTATTTTATTATGCAAATGCATTCTTATTCTAATCCTAGTTTAACAATGATAAAAGGTCGATTGCAAGAATTAATTAGCTATTAAAAGCAAGAAAGAATTCATTACTCTTATCATAAATGGAACTAACATATTCAATTATCATACGCTGGAAATAATTCACATAGAAATTATATTAAATATGTGCTTGTTATCAAGTACATAATCTATTCATAGTAATTCACTACAAAAAACAATTGATAGAAATGCACAAACACCTCGATAGATCACAAATCAACTCTACTATGTATTCATCCTTCAAAATAAATTCCTCAATTTGTAGAATAAGAAAAAGCTTCAAGCCTCCAAATCTTTTATTAAAATTCATAACTATATACAAGTTATAATTACAAATTTTTCCAGATGCCAAGCCTTCCTTTAATCTTGATATAAATATACAAGTTACAATGTTGGATTTCCCAACCTGCAAATATTCAAGATTATAATCAGACTAAAAATAATATCACGTCTTAATTATTAGGTTACCAAGCCATATATAAATAGAAAGAATAGTCTTTTATAATTAATCTTCCTTCTCTTCTTTGGTTGCAATTACTTTCTTCATTCTATTAATCCTTAGATATTCTTCCTTAAAAAGTGTTTTTAAATAAAAAATAATATATTTTTAAGCCATTGTATGGAAACATGTTTCCTTATTTTCCAAATTTTATTTTCTTCTCTTTCCACCTATCAACTGCACAAAACAATATAAATATCATTATTGGTATTTCCATGTTTAAAAAGATATTCATTAATATTATCATTAAAATGAAAGATTTCTCCAATGAATAAAACATAATTGAATTAATAAGAGAAATATTGATTAAATTTTTCACTAACTCATTCATTTATTTATTTATTCTTGTATAAGTTTGCAACATTTGTATTATTATGTAATCAAAAGGTATACATTACTAGCTATTTATATTGGTTTTCCACTTAGGAACCTAGACTAGTAGCATTGTAACAAAGCTTTTGTGGTCCATAAACTAACGTGGATATTCCACTAGATAGTTCGTCAGAACATATCTACTAAAATGTACTACTAAAATCTGAAATTTACACTATGAGGGTTGTTTCTCCTTAGATTTGTGGATATGTTAATTATTGTTTATTTTGTATGCATGCAAATTCTAATTATGCAAAAAATAGAGAACAACAAAATAAAACTCACAAAACACTATTAACACAAAATATACCATGGGAAACCCTTTCAGGAGAAAACCCAACTAGATGGTGAGACTGATCTACTCTCTTTCTCTAAGTGAAAATTGGATGCAAGTACAAAGAAGTGAGGCATGTGGCCCATGGGCTGCTATAGTGCGCAAACCCTCTTTGTTTTCTCTCTCTTATCCACTCTTGTCTACTCTACTCATCTATGGAATAAAATACACGCGAATAGAATGGAACTTGTTTTCCTCCTAGTGGGTCGATTATAACACAACCTAATAGCCTTCTAGTGGTTAAGTTTGGCTCTTTCAACTCTTAACTAGAGTTAAAATATGGACTCTTCTAGAGTCTTCTTCATTATCATCATGTGGCTAGCCCCTTTTCAATTAATAATGGGGGCTAACATGGCATCCTCTCAAATCACAATGGTCAAACCAAGAAGGTCAACTTCAGGGTGTCAAACTTTCGCATACATACTTTGTTTGAGGTAATTTTTGCATCATTGGATAGGTATCTGTGTGTACACTAGCAATAGAAGGTGTTGCACTAAAGCAACAAAGTTTTACCCCCCATAAAACACCGTTTGATACCTCAAACTGCTTTTGTAAGGTTTCAGAACCCAATTTGCCAAATTGGGTCCCACCTATAAAAATGGTCCTATGAGTTGATTCCTCCACTTTTTCCACTCTGAAAGCATCAGTATGGATGCACAATAATATGATTATCTAATCAATATCATTTGTCTAGATAAATAGTTTGAACTTGATGAAAAAACTAGTGACATAATTAAATATTTACATGTTGGACACTTTCTTTAGAAAACATAGAGCTAACTTCATCTAAGATTGCAACCATGTTGCTAGTGTCATATAAAAAAAATGAAAATAAAATGCATCCATTTGGATGGAGAATAACTCTAAAGAGTATCAATGAATTCATACTCCTCTTCGAAAGTAGAAAACTCCAAGTTTGCAATCTTTCTAACCAGGATGGAAACCTCGTCAATGAGTTTTGTTGTCTCTTTTTGCATCTTGTAGATGCACAAAAGGATTTCCTAAGGAGTTTCAAAGTGCTCAACTAAAAATTTTCCTAATGGTTTTTAATTTCCAATGTATATCAACAATTTTCAGATATCTTATTTTTAGAGTCCGCGTGCTTCTTGTGTTAGGAACTGATCCAAGTGGCTCCAGACACATGCATAAGTCCAGGAGGACTCAGGAAGGGTCAAAAATCAAAGTGTTTGGATTATGCTCGAACCAGGTTCATGTTAAATATCTCATCGTCGTGATCATGGTGGTGTGAATGGTTCGTCAATCCGAGTCCGGTTGAGGAAGATAGAGGCAGTCAAAGTTTTGGTTGACTTTTGCTGACTTGGCAGGCTTAATGAAGACACAATTTGGAAGTTTTCCATCGGATGGAATCCGGCCAACCCTGGCCGAATTCTGGGTGAAATTGTCGCCTCGTTAAAATGTCTCCTTCAGTCTAAAATCTGGATTTTTAAAACTGGATTTTTAAAAACTGCCATATTGTTTTTATAACAAAAATTAAAAAAAAAAAAAGGTGGCAAGCCACCAACCCTGCCACCCCAATCCTTATCAACATAATGTATTAATGGAGGGGTGGGCCACTACCCCCGGCCCCTCCCCCCGTACTTGGTAGAACCCATGCATGTTGGGCGGGCCACTATCACACAAGGAATACTATGTGGGTCGGCCCTTGGGGCACGGATCCAACCTCAAACCACCGCCCGGTAAGTATGGAGAATCGCAGGATGAGGGATAGGTGAGGTGGGCTGGCTGCCTAAGGTGGGCCCAGCCTGACCTCCCTTCCTTTTTTAAATTCTGTTATGTAAAAAAAGGGAGGGGGCGAGGTTTGACCACCCAACCTCCTCCATAATAAATGGATCCATAACCACTCCACCAACGGTGCTTTTGTAAACTCTGCCCTCCTTTTTCATATTTAAACTCTGTTCATCAATGTGCCCAAGAGGAGGGAGCGCACATGAAAATCGAGTTGAGACACTTTTTTAATTAATTTATTTCCAGGTGGAACCATGAACCTGAGAAAAACACAGGCGAAACCATGATTGGGCGAAATTCTCATGGGGGTGAAATTTTTGCAATGTCCAAATTGGACAAATTTTATGTCGACCTTACACCTCGTAGCGACACGAACTCGATGGAGCAGCCAGTTTCTTGATCTAAGCAGCTGATTTGCAGCAGACCTGGAGGAGGGAATCTTTGAGGAATCTAGGGGGAATCTAAAAAATTCCTTAAGCCACAGATTTCTACTTTCTCAAAATTCAGAGATTTGACAGTCAATTTTGCACTATTTGATGCCACAAATATGATGCTGCGTTCAGATTTTCCATTCGCTCATTTCATTTTTTGGCCACTTTCCAAAGTGGAGTGCAGGTGTCAGCATTCATGTGCGAGTAGTCATTCCATGAGATTCGACGTTGCGAGATTGATGGTACAGCCAACTTCAACAGCTTGACATCTTTTTCTTCAGATTGCCCCTGGATGTGAGGTATATGCAGTGTATTCATGTACTTATTTTGCGATGCATTGTGATGCAAATATCCATGTTTGATGTTTGATGTTTGATGAGGGATCTTGTTTCTTACTTGTTTTCATGATTCCTCCTTGATGTGACGCAGAATCATTTGTGGGATGTACTTGTTATCATGATTCATCATGTTTCGTTTGAGATTCCTTTTTCGTTATGTTGATGGGATACTCATGTTTCGCCATGTATGTTTGCGCTGAGATCCCTTTAATGCCATGTTGGCAGGATGTTCATTATCATCATGCATGAGTTTGTGTCATACTGATAGGAGTCCTTTTGACTGAGAGTTCCTGTAGTGGAACATCTCTTGGAGCCACTCCTGTGTGAGGGCATTTTCCTTGTATGATAGTGATGTCACCTCTTATGTACATCATCACTATTGACAACACTTAATGCAGCGGCCTACACCATCTTGACACCGGGGCCCGAAGACGTAGTCCCTCCTGGACAAACTCTGTTATCAATGGCTTATGTTTCATGTGTTGATGAATGTCATGTTCCTCTTCTTTACAATATGCAGATGTATTCATTTATTTTCTTTTAAAAATGCAATTTAACACATCACGAAAGTAAAAGGTCTTGGAAGGGTCCTTTGTCACACCCGGACCTGGATCAGGAACCCAACCTCTAACCTCCTCCTCAACCTCAAAATAAGCATCCTCTATATTCTAGCTTCCCTTTTTGCATCAAGTATCTCTCGTTGAATTTCAGGAGGAATGGATTGGACATAGATAGCGACAGAATGATCCATAAAGAACTGGGCTCAAGAGTTGGAGGGGTTGATGGCCTCTTCTTCCTTTGCGACCCTTGAGTGAGTTGGGTGAACAATTTTTATAGGGATATAGACTAAATTCACTAGGCCAGTTACAGTGAATGAGCTAGAGGTTGGGTTGGCCACACAGACCTCTTAACAGGAATTAGGGAGGTAAGGATCAAAAGGAGGAGAGTGGAGAGATGATAGGTGATCCTAGACAACATGAAACCAAATTATGCAACCCAAGGGTCATATAATGTCAACTAAAGAAAAACCCAAAGATGGCTTCCACTGAAGTAGACACAAAAAGAAAAAAAAAAATAATAATAATAATAATGAATGTTGAGGGTTCCCTAAAATCAAGGAATAAATGGTAAGAAAATTTCACAACAGGAAAAATTCGCACTTAGTGAAGGCACCTCCCAAAAACACTAACCAAACACCAGAATAGAAAAGAAATAAAAATTAAACTAAGACTAACTTACATAAGGAAAACACACTCGAACAGACCTAAAACCCAAAACTTTGTCGGTTCACCGTCAACACTTCAAAACATCTTTTCCACTCCCCTATCCAAAGCATATATTTCCACTATTATCCCTATTCTTTCAGTTGTTACACTTATCTCTGTAAATATGGAAAACCGATATGCTCCCCTGCAGTTACCTGTAAATCCAGGGGCTATGCCTCAAGATTATCAAAGCAAAATCACCTATTTTGATAGTGCTGGCACCTATACAGCTCAACAACATACTAAGAAAATGACAGATTATTTTGAAAACTATGAAATTGATGTTGATGATGTGAGAATGAAGATCTTTGTTTAGAGCTTAACTGGTGATGTAAGGACCTGGTTTAGGGCACTCCCTGTAAACACTATTGCCGACCCAGATGCCCTTTATCAAACCTTCTTGAACAAATGGGAAAAGAAGAAGGACCCTGTACACATCCTATCAGAATATAAAAGCTTGAAAAGAGGCCCACAAGAAACTGTTCAAGATTATTGTGCCAGATTTAATAATGTGTACAATGCTATCCCTCAGAATCTCAGACCCCCACCAGACCTGGCCTTGATCAAGTTCCCTGATGGATTTGATTCTGACATGGCATACCATCTCAGGGAAAGAGCTCCTCCAAGCTTAGAAGACATGCAGAGTGTAGCTGTCAGTGTAGAGGCCAATCTGATTTCTAAACAAGCTCAAGCTAGAGCTGAAAGGAGAACACCTTACAAAGAAGAAACTTCTGCATTTGAACAAAAATTAGATGCAATTATTAAAGGAATGGATAGACTGGGTGATAGAGTAGAAACAATTGAGAGGAAATCCTCTTGGGATGGTCAACCAAGCAATACCGGAAGAAACCCAAATTTTAGAAAAAATCAGAATCCCAATACTAGGAAGGTCGGCCCTGACCAAAACATCAGGCCTCCTTTCCAGGAAAACTATGCTGAAGCTTCAACTTCTAGTGAGCCAACAGAGGACACTCAAATTAACTTAATGGGTCTCAATAGTGGACAGCAAATTTTTTTGACCCAGGATGACCAAGAAGCTCACAATTTTAATCAATTCCAAACCCAATCTGGGGAATCATTCGATTTTAGGGAGGGATATGATGCAGTTGTCTATGAGGTTCATAAGCAGTACAAGTTGAGGAGCAGAACAATAGATGTTCCTGAACCCAATAAGCAGAAAGATGCCAAGCAGCCTAAAAAAGCAAAGGTTAATAACCCCCCTATACAGCTCCCTGCTAGAATAGACTTCAACCCAAAAGAACCAATGGTTGAGGACATATCAGACAGTCAACCATCAAACAGTCAGCCTTCCACTTCCTTTCCTCCCAAAGAAAATGCAAAGGAATCTCCTGAAATTGATTTTAAAGCAGATTCAGCTCATAACAGCACTCCTGATAAAGAAAAAAGCATTGAAAACACAACAGAAAAAGAAAATCTTGCTGCCTGAAATGCAAAAGTTCAAATGGAAAAACCTTTTAACCTTGAAACCGAAATAGGCAAGTTAAAAATAGCCATTCCACTGTCAGAATTGGCTAAACATGATGTCTATAGAGAAAAAATCAGCAGATCACTTCAAATTTCAGAAAATAGAGATGCAGTGAATGTTCTAGATGACCAGCCAGAATTAATTTTTGGCCCTGAAGTAAATGGCAAATCAATAGATGGAGGAGTTCCTCCTTTCTATGTAAGTCTGAATATTCATGACAAAGTACTTCACAATGCAATGTTTGATTCTGGAGCTTCCCATAATTTAATGCCCAAGTCTGTGATGGAAAAGTTGGACCTAGATATCACAAGGCCATACAAAGACTTCTTCTCTTTTGATTCTAGCCAGGTCAGATGTCTAGGGTTAATTAAAGATTTATGTGTATCACTAGTTCAATACCCTGCCAAGACAATTTTAATGGATGTAGTGGTAGCTGATATCCCACCAAAATATGGCATGTTACTGTCTAGATCTTGGGGTGCAAAGCTCCAGGGATCTCTACAGTTGGACATGTCCTATGCCACCATCTCAGTATTTGGCCAGCCAAAGAGATTATATCGGGAAACTTTGATGAAATATGTGGTTAACAGCCAAGAGAAACCCCAAAATTTTCCCATATATTCCATGCATTCTGATTTGGACTCTTTCATCCTATACAATGCTGAAATTTGCCCTCCAACTAATGACAAGGTTTTAGCATCAACACAAGAAAAAGTCATAAATGGAAAATATAGTGTTCAGATTCAAGAAATTTCTGTGACCAATGTCACAACAGACACACAAGGGAAACCACATGAAACTGAAAATCCAAATCTGCCTACTAAGAAAAATTTTAAAACTCCTGATGCTAGCTGTAATCAAGAAATCCTATGGTATTTGGAATTTGATGGATCAGTGAATAAGCTAGGATAAGGGGCAGGGATTTGGATACATAATATGGAAAATGACCATGCTGAAGGACATGCATACAGGCTGAATTTCAGATGCACTAACAACATGGTCGAATATGAAGTCCTCTTGCTAGGACTCAAATTGATAAAAAGTCTAGGGGCAGTTAGGGTATCCATTTTGGGAGACTCGGATTTGGTTATTCAACAGATGAAAGGAAGCTTCCTCACAAATGACCTCAGGTTAAGATCTTATAGAGGAGCAGCAATCGAAATACTCAATACCTTTCTAAAATCGCAGCTTGCCAAAATTCCAAGAAAACACAATTTACATGCTCACAGTTTGGCAACATTCGCCAGCACTTGTAAACTGCCATTTAAGCCTAATCATCATTTTATAGCTGAGATCAAACACAGGCCAACTGTACCTGACAATGTAAAAAACTGGCAAGTGTTTGACAATGACACTCAGATTAATAATTTCCTGACTTTAAAAGAAGAATTTTCCAGCACAAATATAGACACAGGCACTGTTGGTAAAGATCATCAAATAGACAAAATTGAAACTTACATTTCAGCTGAAACAACAACTCAAATACTACATCCAACAAACTTTACCAACAAATAGTTGCAAGAGCTGAAAGAAATAAACTTTGATGAAACTGTTGAAGGAGAATCTGAAGTGATTGATTTAAAGGACAATTTTTTACCCACAGGATTAACTCCTCTGGAAGACATTTTTGATTCTAATGATATCCCAAGGAAACCCAAAATACAGCCATTAAATGCCGACATTGAGGACTGTAACATAGGGACTCATCAAAATCCTAAAATGATAAAATTGACCAAAGCTTTGCCTCCTGACCGAAAGCTGAAATATGTTGAAATGTTCAAAGAATTTCAGGATGTCTTTGCATGGAGTTATGAAGATCTCAAATCCTATGACACTTCTGTAATTCAACATACAATACCCCTTAAAGAAAATCAAAAACCTTTCAAGCAAAAACTTAGAAGGGTCAACCCTGTACTCCTTCCTCTCATTGAAAAATAAGTCAAGAGAATGTATGAAGCTAGAATAATTGCACCCATTAGATTTTCAAAATGGGTCTCCAACTTAGTGCCCACTAGGAAGAAAACGGGAGAAATAAGATTGTGTGTTGACTTGAGGAATTTAAATAAAGTCTCTTTAAAAGATCACTACCCCTTACCTAAGATGGACCACATTTTACAGAGGGTAGTGGGTGCCTCCATAATTTCACTGCTAGATGGATTTTCAGGCTTCAACCAGATTTTAGTTCACCCTGATGACCAAGACAAGACTGCTTTTACAACACCTTGGGGAACTTTCAAGTATGTAAAGATTCCATTCGGACTCAAGAACGCTGGGGCGACTTTTCAGCAGGCCATGGACATAGCTTTTGCTAAAGAAATTCATGATTTCCTGGTCATATATCTAGATGATCTCACTACCTTTTCCAAATCAGATCAGGAACACCTAGATCATCTCAGACAAGTGTTTTTAATCTGCAGAAAATATGGTATATCACTAAATCCAAAGAAGTCATTATTTGGCCTGGAAGAGGGTAAACTGTTAGGTCACATCATCTCCAAAGAAGGTATTAGAATAGATCCGGACAGAATACAAGCCATTCTGCAAGTTCCTCACCCTAGAAATATCAAAGAACTTCATGCTTTCCTAGGGAAAATCAATTTTTTAAGATGATTCATACCCAACTTGGCTGAACTGATAAGATTGTTGAATAACATGCTGAAGAAAGATTCCAAAGTTAAATGGACAATAGAAGCTAAACAAGCCTTTGAAGAAATCAAAATAGCTTTAACTAAAACACCAATCCTTACAAGCCCAAAATTTGACAGAGATTTTATAACCTTTTCCTTTGCATCAGAACATACTATTGCTATTGTTTTATTGCAAAAAGATGATCAAGGGTGTGAAAAGCCCATAGCCTTTTTCAGCAAAGCGCTTAGAGATGCACCACTTAAGTATCAAATCATGGAAAAACAGGCTTATGCCCTGGTAAAAGCTATTAAGGACTTCAGAGTTTATATCTTATACTCTCATGTAATAGCTTATGTACCAAGTACTGTGGTCAAGGATATTCTAACTCAAGAAGGAATCGAAGGCAAAAGAGGCAAGTGGATAGCTAACATTTTGGAATATGACATTGAAATTAAACCAACAAAGCTGATAAAAGGACAAGGATTAGCTAAACTTATGACTGAAACCAACTTTCAAGCCCTTGACATCAATGAATTGGATAATGAACAGGAGATGGCGACTCCACAGATCAATCAAGCCTTTTTACAATCACCTTGGTATGCTGATATAATTTATGTATTGTTAAACCTGCAAGCTACTCCAAGGTTATCCAGAACTAAAAAGAGATTTCTGAAAATGAAAGCTTCAAAATTCTGTATTGTAGATAATGTTTTATTTTGGAAAAATCATGAAGGCATTTTACTGAGTTGCTTAACAAAGGATGAAACTGACAAAGTGCTGAAAGAATTTCATGCAGGGGATTGTGGTGGACATTTGTACTGGAAATCAATTGTTGATAAAATCCTAAGGGCTGGATATTACTGGCCCACCCAGTTTGCTGATATAAAGAAATTTGTAACTACTTGCCATAAATGTCAAATTTTTAAAGGCAAGAGAAAACCTCTACCTCTACCCCTCAGACCAATTTCCACTGAAAGACCATTTCAACAATGGGGCTTAGATTTCAATGGGGAAATTCACCCTCCCTCTTTTGGCCAGCATAAATGGATTTTGACTGCCACAAACTACTTCACTAAGTGGATAGAAGCCATCCATTGTAGACAATCTAATGACTCAGTAATCATGCAATTCCTAGAAACCAATATCCTGTCCAGATTTGGTTGTCCTGAAAAGATTATAACTGACAATGCTGCTGCTTTTAAATCCAAGAGAATGATCAATTTCTGTCACAAGTACCACATTACCTTAGGCCACTCCACAGCCTATTACCCTCAAGGTAATGGTCTAGCTGAATCATCCAATAAAAGCCTGATCAATATCATTAAGAAAATATTGGAGGAAAACAAGAAAAACTGGCATAAGAAGCTTATCAATGCACTTTGGGCAGACAGATTGACTACAAAGAGATCCATTGGAACAAGCCTTTACGAATTGGTTTATGGCATGGAGGTTGTATTCCCTTCATCTTTGGGAGTCCCTGTGATAAAATTGCTGCAAGAAGTGCAGGCAGAACCCAATGACATTCAGAGAAGAATAAATCAGACTATTCATTTACAGCAGACTAGAGAAGAAGTGTATCAAAGATCTCAAGTTCTACAAGAAAAACTTAAGAAGATATTTGATAAGAGGACTAAGGCAGAGGATTTTTTCATTGGAGACAAAGTACTGAAATGGGATTCCAGAAGGGAAGATAAAGGAAAACATGGGAAGTTTGACTTCCTATGGAAGGGACCTTTTATTATTCAGGCTTCACAAGGAAACAACACCTACTTTTTGAAGAGCTTGAATGGCACAAAAGCAGAAGATGGGCCAGTCAATGGTCAGATGCTGAAGCATTATTTTGATCCAGTTTGTTGAGATGTCAGGACTCTAACTTGTACATAAGAGTGTTTATTTTCTGCAGTTTATTACAACAATAAAATAGGAAGGAATATGTAGCAAATTTTGAGAAAAAGTCTGGGAACTGTGCCACCTTTTTGTGTTACCTTTTTGCTGCAAACAAAAGCCAAAGAAGAAGATTTGGGAGCTGAAAATATGAGAACAAACATTCAAATAAAGTATCCAAAACAGAGCTGCAATGGTTTGAATAAGCTCATAAGAAGTATATATATGTTGCAGAGACACAGTTTTGTCTGCTTACAGCAAAGGGGAAATTTCAGAATACAGCAAGAATTGAATATAAGGCCATCTGACCTGTTGTTCTTGACTTTTCACTAGGAAAAGCCATCCCCAAGTGGAGCCAGTGTTATGCTCCTATACCAATAGGTGTCATATTTCATGATTGACTGGTAAAATCCCAAATATGTTCATCCTTTCCATGCTGCAAAGGTTCCATATTTTGAAAAAATCAAAAAAATTAAAAAATGAAAAGAGGGTATGCCCTAAAAGAAAGATCAAAGGGCAAAAAGAATGAATTGATCAAAAAGAAAAGAAATGAACCCCAAATTAAGAAGACCAGGAAAGTATGCTAGTCTAAAATGTCGCTACTATTCCATTTTTGCAAAGAATCTCATTGTCTGTAATCAGTGGACTTTTGTCACAATTGATGGATGGCCAAACAGCTTAATCTTGGCCAGTTCATGTTTTAAATTTCTTGTTTTAGAGATAAAGAGCAAAAATCTGTCTAAACAGTTCAAGCTTGGCAGATAAGTAGTTAGGTAGAGAAGCAAAGGTGCTCAACAGCTAAATCTGAGCCCCTGCAAGAAATAAGGGCAGACTTAGATAGGATGGCAGTTAAAAGAAAAGGAGTAAGGGTTTGCTAGTTTAAATGCACCCAAGGAAAAGGAAGAAAAAATGTTAGGTGTAACAAGCTGGGTAGGCAGTTTTGGTGTTGCAGAAGCAGGCTTATGAGTAATTTTGTCTTTCAAAAGTGATTCATCTCATGGATATCATAAGTGTCATGGCAAGGTGTGGCTACAAATCAGGTGAAGCATGTCTAATTCCCCCTCACACTTCTCCCTAAAACATTTACTAACCTCCCCCTAAGGATGTTGGGATCTGCTCAATACTCCTAGATCACCCCATTTCATGAAAAAGACTAAGTAAAACTCTGTTTTTACTTAGGCAAAGGAAGCCACATTTCTTGTGTAAAATTCCTTTTTAATTCCCTTAGCCTAAGTTTCTTGACATCAAACTTAGCGCTTGCTATCAATTATAATTATACTGACTTTAACTTTAGTATGTAAATCCCTTATGATTATCCCCCTGCCCGTATTATATAAATATATGAAAACCCAAAAAATTTAAATATCCCACCCCTGCTAACTATAGCAATATGTTATTGTTTTGTCGGGAATTATTGGTTCAGCTGGAACCATATAAAAATGCTCCCCGCGCTAAAAAATTAACGGTTAATTAACAAGGTTTAAACCCACCCGATATATTTAATTCGTTGTTTATATATGTGGGTCCCCGCGCCATAGTCCTCCGCCATATCCCATTCACCGCCAACCGTTGGATCTGGCCCTCCCCATCCAACGAACCAGATCCATATCGCGGCACCCTTCCATAGCAAACTTTAGCGCACAGGGGACGGTGGTATTCCCGCGGAATATCAGTGGAAACAACCACCGGTCGACTCACGGAGCTTACAGTCAACGCATCTCACCAACTGAGCAGCCAGCACAATAGCATTTACTTCTGCATTTATTTTTCCCTGTTTTCAGGATCATTTACTTCTCTTGTAAATTAGGTAGAATGAGTTATTACTAGATATTATCTCTTTGAGATATTTTGTAAACATTTTTGTACAAATACCACCTCAAGCGAAGTATTGGGGGTTGGTGATACATTTCTGGAACTGCGCTATAACTCTGAAAACCCTCTGAATACAAACACTGTTAGAATTCATTGTTGCTGGACTCTCTGGATGTGGAATTGATAGCAGAGGACTATGTTACAGAATTCCTGAATCATTTTGTGGATCAATAAGTCTCTCTTACTTGTGTTTTCAATCTTTGTGTTTACTATATCATATATGTTTCATGATCTAAATAATAGGGAAAAAGAATAACTCAGAATTTGTTTGCAAGCACTCTGAGTTCAATCTCTGCTATTATTAATGTTTTCTTCAGAATTAGCATAAGCAGGAATTCTTAACTGCTCCTGTTTCCCCTGATTCTTACATCTTGAATATTAGCTGAGGAATTCTTAACTGCTCCCTAGCAATAATCATCCACTTTCCCTCTATCTACATGATGAAGGATTCTTAATTGCCCTTCACCCACTGACTCCATTCCATCTGATTCCAGCTTATAAATTGTTCCATGATTGATTACCTTGCTCTGTAGTACCACCCTCTGTTAAAGAAACCATATCCAGCAGTTCATCCTCATAGACTCCATTAGCCCAATGGACTGAACTTCTCAGATTTACACCCCTGTTCTATTGAAGATCACCATCCAAAAATCAAACAAACCCTTGTACTTCATAACTAGCCTAATATACCTCAAAACAAAGTTAAATCATAAAGAGAGAGCCCTCTCTGGATGCAGATTGGCTAGAACCTGCATCTAAAAGATTGGTCTATGGTTACCTCGGTCGTATTCCCTTTTCTACAACTTTTGGGGAACAACCTAAGTGATAACATCATTGGCAACTCCACTAGGGACCGAATAATTGTTGGTTACTGCTGTCTATTTTCTAAAGCTACAGATGGAGCCTGAAGTTAGCCTGGTAGCCTTTGAAACTGTTTTTGCTATGCAATTACAGGAGTAAATAAAAGTTGCTTCAGTCTATCTCTAGTCTAGTTTTAGGCCTTGAACAGCTGTCTCATAGACTTGATCAGTTTCCTTTTTCAATAGATCTCTAGAAAAATTCAAGACTCTCATAGTTTCAAACTTCCTAGCAAGCATATTGTCAAAAATTGTGTCCTTCAAAATATTTCAAGAAAAACCAAAAAATATATTCAGAAGCTAGCTCCAAAGAAGAAGATCCATTATACCAGATCAAATCCAGATCCAAATCCTCCACCTATCTTTGAAAATCCTAATTTGATCCCTAAGAACCTTAGAAGCTGAGATAATCAAGAAAATTTTGTTGATTTACACCTTGACACACCTCAGCAGAACCCTATCCAAACTGAGCTTACTGTTGGAAAATCACAAGTCCTTTCTGCCATTACTGTTGCTTCTCCAAGTTCACCGTCAACACTTCAAAACATCTTTTCCACTCCCCCATCCACAGCATATATTTCCACTGTTATCCCTATTCTTTCAGTTGTTACACTTATCTCTGTAAATATGGCAAACCGATATGCTCCCCTGCAGTTACCTGCAAATCCAGGGGCTATGCCTCAAGATTATCAAAGAAAAATCACCTATTTTGATGGTGCTGGCACCTATACAGCTCAACAACATACTAAGAAAATGACAGATTATTTTGAAAACTATGAAATTGATGCTGATGATGTGAGAATGAAGATCTTAGTTTAGAGCTTAACCGGTGATGCAAGGACCTGGTTTAGGGCACTCCCTGTAAACACTATTGCCGACCCAGATGCCCTTTATCAAACCTTCTTGAACTGATGGGAAAAGAAGAAGGACCCTTTACACATCCTATCAGAATATGAAAGCTTGAAAAGAGGCCCATAAGAAACTGTTCAAGATTATTGTGCCAGATTTAATAATGTGTACAATGCTATCCCTCAAAATCTCAGACCCCCACCAGACCTGGCCTTGATCAAATTCCCTGATGGATTTGATTCTGACATGGCATACCAGCTTAGGGAAAGAGCTCCTCCAAGCTTAGAAGACATGCAGAGTGTAGCTGTCAGTGTAGAGGCCAATCTGATTTCTAAACGAGCTCGAGCTAGAGCTGAAAGGAGAACACCTTACAAAGAAGAACCTTCTGCATTTGAACAAAAATTAGATGCAATTATTAAAGGAATGGATAGACTGGGTGATAGAGTAGAAACAATTGAGAGGAAATCCTCTTGGGATGGTCAACCAAGCAATACTGGAAGAAACCCAAATTTTAGAAAAAATCAAAATCCCAATACTGGGAAGGTCGGCCCTGACCAAAACATCAGGCCTCCTTTCCAGGAAAACTATGCTGAAGCTTCAACTTCTAGTGAGCCAACAGAGGACACTCAAATTAACTTAATGGGTCTCAATAGTGGACAGCAAATATTTTTTGACCCAGGATGACCAAGAAGCTCACAATTTTAATCAATTCCAAACCCAATATGGGGAATCATTCGTTTTAGGGAGGGATATGATGCAGTTTTCTATGAGGTTCATAAGCAGTACAAGTTGAGGAGCAGAACAATAGATGTTCCTGAACCCAATAAGCAGAAAGATGCCAAGCAGCCTAAAAAAGCAAAGGTTAATAACCCTCCTATACAGCTCCCTGCTAAAACAGACTTCAACCCAAAAGAACTGATCAGGTGTTCATGTCCTAAGTGTCGTAAAAATGCTCAAAATTCAAAGTGCTCAGAACTGGTTCAAAGCTGAACGAATGTAAAGTGCTCGTCCTCCCGATTCCGGTGCCGCAAACGGTTCGAAAAACGGTCGCCGTATGAGGAAGATATGACCAAAAGAATATTTTGCCCAAAACATTAGAAAAATTGAATTTAAAAAAAAAATAATAATTTAAAAAAGGAATATTCCTTGGAATATTCCACAGAATAATCCCTGGAATATTCCACAGAATATTCCCTTTCAGCAGCCAATCACTGGCCGCCACGTGGCAGGCCAGGAGGGCGCCACGTGACCCCAGATGACGTCAGCAAAGCTCGTTAATGGTTTGGGTTTATAAAAGTATGGCATGGGCCGGGTTTGAACCCACGACCCCTGCTCTATCACTTTAATGGTTTACCAACGCGCCACCAAGCACTCATTTGATTTATGGGCGGAGGAAACTGGTTTTAAATTTTAAAATTGGTTCTGGCGGGAAATGAAGGGGGCCAGCCCCGCCCTCCATATGACCAACGCCAGGGAACCAGGAGCTTAAGCTAACCGCCAGCCCAAACGGTCAGCACGCAATCCGAGGAAGACATTTAATTTGACTGCAGTTCAGTTGGCGGCGGAATTGGCGGAGCGCCAAATTTGGCGGGCTTAACTAGCCGTCACTAAATTTAACTGGGGTTTTGTTAGGCCAAACTGGCAGTTGGGAGTAAATGGCCATAACTTTGGCTAGGAAAGTCGGTTTTGGACGAATTTTTTTTTTATTTTGGGTATTTTCGACCTTCTGAAGCCATTGGTGCAGGTATTACAGCCATCAGAAGTCATTTTCAGATGTTTTGAAGCCGTGGAAGTTCTAGGAGCCACCAGGGCCCAGTATTGGGAATACTGTACAGGGTTGCAAGTATCCATTGGAGGTGATCCAATAGTCAATCCTGAAGGATTCAAGTGTTCTGAATCCATTTCTACCATCTATTTCTCCTGTAGATGCTTCTATTCAGCTGTATTTTCAATTTGAGCATTTTATAAAAACAAGGACAAGCCCATTTGGGGGCTTTGGACCCAGCAGACGTAGCCCTGGAGGGGATGAACTGCTTTATCAACTTCTTTTGCATATGTGGTTGGTTTATTTTGCAGAACAAATTTGTTTTAATGTGTTAAACAGTAAAAGGAAATAATTCTGCTATGCTTAGATGGGTCATAAACAGCTGAAAATTTCATGTGTTTCCTTTCTGCAAGACATGGAAGTCTTTTAAACATGTTTATTTCTGAATTGAATACCTTGCAAACAAATTTCAAGTAGTTTCAAATTCAGATCAAGTTGGTATCAGAGCTAGATTGTTGCTTCTTTGTATCAAAATCAGTGAAATAAGCTATAGACAGAGCCTGAAATGAGCCAGGAAGCCTTCCAAATGCTCTTGTTATACAATTGCAAAGTAGATAAATGCTCTTTTCAGTCAATCTCTGGTGTAGTTGTCTTTTGATTGTTTTTGTGCAAAGATCTTCTAATTGTCTTGCAAGTATTGATGCTTACCAAGTTGAAACTTAAAAGAGGGGAAGGAAAGTTGACTAGAGAACGAGAGAATCCTCAGTCAAGGAAGGCCAGAGAGCCATCACCTCCACCTTCAATTTCACCCTCAAGAGTCTCAGCAGAAGCTTCAAGGATGTCTGAACATGAAGGAGAAATTCCTATAGAGACAGATCCAAGAGAAGAAGAAAGAGTCTTCAGAAAGGCTTTCTTAGATCTCACTGAAATGGTGAGGATATTGTACCAAGAAAGAAATGAGAAATTTGGGTGGAGAAGGGTCCAAACATCCACATGAAGGAGATGGCTCTTCAGGAGGTTAGAAGGATGATGATCATTCCAAGAAAGGACATGGAGGTAATGGTGATCCACCACCCCCATCTTCACCTTCTTCCTCTTCATCCTCGTCTTCTTCTGTTCATAAGCATAGATCCTCTGGAAAAAGTCCTTTTTTGAAGCTTGATGTAAAATTTGAATTACCTATGTTTAATGGTGAAGTGAATGCAGAAAAGCTTGACAACTAGATTAGGCAGTTGGAAGTTTACTTGAGGATCCAAAATATGCATGATGATGCCACAAAGATTCAGTTGGCTTCTTTGAGAATGGATGGAGCAGCATTGGTCTGGTGGGAGGCCAAGACTAAAGAGGAGATCAGGGAATTTGGTAAGGTTACCTTAACATGGCCTGAATTTCTGTTAGCCATTAAAAAACAGTTTTATCCTCTTGCTCACATGCAGAAAGCCATTATGAACTGGCAAAATTTCAAACAACTTAAGGGTCAGAGTGTCCAAGACTACACCCAAGAATTCAGGAGAAGAGCTCTCTTGTTAGGGGTAGATTTACAGACCCAAGAAACCTTGCTGAAATATATTGGAGGCTTGCATAGCTACCTTAGACACACCATCTTGATGTTTAACCCTACTAGCCTGGACGAGGTTTGTGTCCAAGCTACCCATTTAGAGGCAAGGGGAAAAAACACATTTGAAGAGGGTAGAAACAAGCCCCCCAAGGGGAAAAGCAAAGAGAAAACCTCCAAGGGAAAGGGCAAAAAGAATGCATCTGTCAAACAGGAGAGTGAGAAAGTGATATGTAAACACTGTTCTAAACCAGGCCATGAGGAGAAAAACTGTTGGAAATTACATCCTGAAAAAAGACCTCAATCTAACAAATCCAAAGGGAAATAGAAAACTGCTGCTACTACATCTACACCACAAGATTTAGGGGAAGATTCAGGTGATGAAACCAAAATTACAGCCATGGGTTTGAAAAACTTGAAGGGAAAAGAAGTTGAAACTCAAGCCAGCACTAGTACCTCAAACTGCCATGTAAAAGCTCCTAACGAGGAAGACAAAATTGAACTGTTTCATGTGAGGGTGATTTCAAAACATACTAAGATTGACACACTTTTTGATAGTGGGTCACAAGCAAACCTTATATCAGAGGACTTGGTCAAGCAGCTTAAACTTGAGACCGTTCCACATCCGAAGCCATATCCACTTGGATGGATTTGCAAGGATGCAAATTTACAAGTTTCAAGAAAGTGCACATTGCGCTTTGCAATTACTGCACATTTTATTGACACAGTTGAACTTGATGTGGTACCTTTTGATATAGCAGGAATTGTTTTGGGAAGTCCTTACTTGTTTGACAGGAAAGCTATCTTTCATCGCCATGAAAACAAATATCATTTGTTCAAAGATGGCAAGGAGTTCATTGTTAGAGCTCATCGCAAGAAGACAAATATAGCGATGGTGAATGCAGGACAGGTAAAAAGGCTGGTCAATTCAAGTAAGAATTTTGTTCTTCTTATGATTAAGCCCAAGGTTGATGTGAATCATGAGTCATTTGAAAATTGTGATCCAAAACTTAAATCAGATCTATATGATGTAGTTGATGCATATCATGAGATGTTTCAGGAGCCAACAGGTTTGCCTCCTAAGAGGGAGATTCAGCATGAAATCCATTTACATCCAGATTG
Source organism: Pinus tabuliformis (assembly GCA_031772625.1). Lineage (NCBI taxonomy): Eukaryota > Viridiplantae > Streptophyta > Pinopsida > Pinales > Pinaceae > Pinus > Pinus tabuliformis. The sequence goes on along the minus strand of CM062807.1, from coordinate 180,031,570 downwards.
TCCTCTTCCAAACATAGGCATGTACCGCATGTCTATTATGGAAAATGCTGAAATAAAGAAGCAAATCAAGGACTTGTTGGACAAGGGTTTCATAAGGCCAAGTACTTCGCCACGTGGGTCACCGATTGTATTGATTCCAAAGAAAGATGGCACTTGGCGTATGTGTGTTGATTTCAGGGCCTTGAACAAGATAACGGTAAAGAATCATTACCCACTCCCAAGGATAGATGATTTGCTAGACCAGCTGAAAGATGCTCGATATTTCACTAAGCTAGACTTGCGTAGTGGATATCATCAAGTAAGAATTGAAGAAAGTGACATTTGGAAGACAGCCTTTAAAACCAAACAAGGACTCTTTGAGTGGCTTGTGATGCCATTTGGTTTGTGCAATGCACCTGCAACTTTCATGCGGGTAATGGATGATGTCTTGCGTCCTTTTCTTGATGATTTCGTTATTGTCTACTTAGATGACATCTTAATTTTCAGCAAGTCTAGAGAAGATCATGTCATGCATGTTAAGAAAGTACTTGATGTTTTGAAGAAGAATCAGTTATTTCTTAAAATGTCAAAGTGTGAATTTGGAAAGACTTCTTTGGTTTATTTGGGACACATAGTAGGAGGAGGTGCTTTGAGAATTGATCCTGCTAAGATTGAGGCTATTGTGAAGTGGCCTACTCCCAAATCCATAACAGAGGTAAGAAGTTTTTTGGTGCAGCTCAATATTGGAGGAAGTTTATCTCTAACTTCTCTTCTATAGCAGCTCCTATGCATGCAGTGACAAGTGTGAAGCATGCTTTCCAATGGGGAGGCAAGCAGCAAAAAGCTTTCGAATCTTTGAAAGAGAAGATTAGTTCAGCTCCAGTCCTTGCATTATCGGATTTGAGACAGCCATTTGAGATACAAACTGATGCTAGTGATTATGCTATGGGTGCAGTTCTTCTACAGCATGGTAAGCCTATTGCTTTTCATTCTGAAACTTTTAATGGTGTTGTTGTAAATTATCCTACATATCATAAGGAGTTGTATGCGTTGGTACAAAGCGTCAAAAAGTGGAAACACTATTTGATGGGCAAAGAAACTGTTATACATACCGACCATCAGCCCTTACAGTACTTGCAATCACAAAGCAAGTTACAACAGTCACGACACTTCAGATGGATGGGCTTCTTGCAACAGTTCCATTTGGTAATAAGGTACAAGAAAGGTACTTTGAATAAGGTTGCTGATATGCTTTCGAGGCCTATTATTGGTGCTGTTACTTTACTTAAGAATGATTCCATTGTACATGATAGTTACATAGAACAATATGCATCTGATGATGACTTTAAAGATGTGTATGCTAACTTGAGTAAAGGGAATCATGTAGAGGAAAATGATTATCACATGCATAACAATTTGCTGTTTCATTTGGGCAAGTTGTGTATACCACAGGGGGAGAGGATAAATGTCATAAGAGAAGCTCATTCTTCTCTTATTGCTGGCCATTTTGGTGTGAGCAAAACAGTTGCACATCTACAGAGGTATTGCTATTGGCCTCGCATGGTAGATTCGGTTTCAAGGTTCATAAGAGGTTGTTCATTATGTGCTACAAGCAAGCCTAGCAATAGGAAGCTTGGTTTGTATACTCCTTTGCCGATACCTTCTAGACCATGGGAGGGCATCTCTATGGATTTTGTAGGAGGTTTTCCAAAATCTAGAAAGCAGCATGATTATTTATATGTAGTAGTTGATCGTTTCAGCAAAATGTGTATACTTATGCCTTGTAAGAAAACTATAACTGCTGAACAAACTGCTGAATTATTTTTTCATCATGTATGGATTCACTTTGGTTTGCCTACTTCCATTATTAGTGACTGGGATTCCAGATTTGTGGGGAATTTTTGGTCCAACCTATGGGAGATGATGGACACAAAGTTGAAGAAAAGTACTGCTTTCCATCCGCAAACAAATGGACAAACCGAAGTTGTGAATAGAACCATTGTGTACCTTTTGAGAGGTTATTGCAGCAAGCATCCCAAGCTTTGGGATGAACATTTACACTACATACAGCATGCTTACAACCGTGCCAAGCACTCTTCCACAAACACCTCACCGTTGAAGCTTGTTTTGGTTACTTGCCAAAATCACCTCTTGATTTCATTCTTGAGAAAGATGTCGCCATTGAGGGACATAGTGATATTGACAAAGCTCATGCATTCATTGAAAGAATTCAGCAAATTCAAGAACAGCTTGAGAAGAGTCAAGGCAAGTACAAGGAAAGACACGACAAGCATAGAGTCGATCACAAGTTTCAAGAAGGGGATGAGGTATGGTTGTACATTAGTAAGGAAAGAATGCAAGGAGAAGGTAAAAAGCTGAAGCCTATTCGTTATGGTCCATTCAAAATCCTCAAGCAGGTTGGAAATAATGCTTTTCAATTAGATTTGCCTTCCTACATGCAAATGTATTCTGTTGTCAATGTGGAGAACTTACGTTTGTATGAACCTCCTTTGATTGCTGATCATGAAAGTGTTGTTCAGCTGCCATCTATAGAAGATTTCTAGCCAGAATTCTTAGATGAGCTGAAAGAAGATACAATCCTTGATAGAAGGACACGCACTTCAAGGAGGGGCAGTGTAGATTATGTTCGGGTTGGTTTCAAGGGCAGCAAACCAAACAAGGCAAAGTGGATGGAGGTGGACAGAGTGAGGGAGTTGTACCCTCACCTCTTTAACAGGTAGTTGAAGGCTTTTGGGGTCCAAAAGCTTCCCAATGGGGAGGCGTGATCAGGTGTTCATGTCCTAAGTGTCGTAAAAATGCTCAAAATTCAAAGTGCTCAGAACTGGTTCAAAGCTGAACTACTAGAAAGTGCTCGTCCTCCCGATTCCGGCGCCGCAAACGGTTCGAAAAACGGTCGGCGTATGAAGAAGATATGACCAAAAGAATATTTTGCCCAAAACATTAGAAAATTTGAATTTTAAAAAAAAAAAATTAAAAAGGAATATTCCGCAAAATATTCCTTGGAATATTCCACATAATATTCCCTTCCAGCAGCCAATCACCGGCCGCCACGTGGCAGGCCCGGAGGGCGCCACGTGACCCCAAATGACGTCAGCAAAGCTCGTTAATGGTTTGGGTTTATAAAAGTATGGCATGGGCCGGGTTTGAACCCGCGACCCCTGCTCTATCACTTCAACGGTTTACCAACGCACCACCGAGCGCTCATTTGATTTATGGGCGGAGGAAACTGGTTTTAAATTTTAAAATTGGTTCTGGCGGGAAGTGAAGGGGGCCAGCCCCGCCCTCCATATGACCAGCGCCGGGGAACCAGGAGCTTAAGCTAACCGCCAGCCCAAACGGTCAGCACGCAATCCGAGGAAGACATTTAATTTGACTGCAGTTTAGTTGGCGGCGGAATTGGCGGAGTGCCAAATTTGGCGGGCTTAACTGGCCGTCACTAAATTTAACTGGGGTTTTGTTAGGCCAAACTGGCAGTTGGGAGTAAATGGCCATAACTTTGGCTAGGAAAGTCGGTTTTGGACGAATTTTTTTTTTATTTTGGGTATTTTCGACCTTCTGAAGCCATTGGTGCAGGTCTTACAGCCATCAGAGGTTATTTTCAGACGTTTTGAAGCCATGGAAGTTCTAGGAGCCACTAGGGTCCAGTATTGGGAAGACTATACAGGGTTGCAGGTATCCATTGGAGGTGATCCAATAGTCAATCCTGAAGGATTCAAGTGTTCTGAATCCATTTCTACCATCTATTTCTCCTGTAGATGCTTCTATTCAGCTGTATTTTCAATTTGAGCATTTTATAAAAACAAGGACAAGCCCATTTGGGGGCTTTGGACCCAGCAGACGTAGCCCTGGAGGGGGTGAACTGCTTTATCAACTTCTTTTGCATATGTGGTTGGTTTATTTTGCAGAACAAATTTGTTTTAATGTGTTAAACAGTAAAAGGAAATAATTCGGCTATGCTTAGATGGGTCATAAACAGCTGAAAATTTCATGTGTTTCCTTTCTGCAAGACATGGAAGTCTTTTAAACATGTTTATTTCTGAATTGAATACCTTGCAAACAAATTTCAAGTAGTTTCAAATTCAGATCAAGAACCAATGGTTGAGGACATATCAGACAGTCAACCATCAAACAGTCAGCCTTCCACTTACTTTCCTCCCAAAGAAAATGCAAAGGAATCTCCTGAAATTGATTTTAAAGCAGATTCAACTCATAACAGCACTCCTGATAAAGAAAAAAGCATTGAAAACACAACAGAAAAAGAGAATCTTGCTGCCCGAAATGAAAAAGTTCAAATGGAAAAACCTTTTAACCTTGAAACCGAAATAGGCAAGTTAAAAATAGTCACTCCACTGTCAGAATTGGCTAAACATGATATCTATAGAGAACAAATTAGTAGATCACTTCAAATTTTAGAAAACAAAGATGCAGTGAATGTTCTAGATGACCAGCCAGAAATAATTTTTGGCCCTGAAGTAAATGGTAAATCAGTAGATGGAGGAGTTCCTCCTTTCTATGTAAGTCTGAATATGCATGACAAAGTACTTCCCAATGCAATGTTTGATTCTAGAGCTTCCCATAATTTAATGTCCAAGTCTGTGATGGAAAAGTTGGACCTAGATTAAGATATCACAAGGCCATACAAAGACTTGTTCTCTTTTTATTCTAGCCAGGTCAGATGTCTAGGGTTAATTAAAGATTTATGTGTATCACTAGTTCAATACCATGCCAAGACAATTTTAATGGATGTAGTGGTAGTTGATATCCCACCAAAATATGGCATGTTACTGTCCAGATCTTGGGGTGCAAAGCTCCAGAGATCTCTACAGTTGGACATGTTCTATGCCACCATCTCAGTATTTGGCCAACCAAAGAGATTGTACCGGGAAACTTTGATGAAATATGTGGTTAGCAGCCAAGAGAAACCCCAAAATTTTCCCATCTATTCCATGCATTTTGATTTGAACACTTTCATCCTATACAATGCTAAAATTTGCCCTCCAACTAATGACAAGGTTTTAGCATCAGCACAAGAAAAAGTCATAAATGGAAAATCTAGTGTTCAGATTCAAGAAATTTCTATGAGCAATGACACAACAGACACACAAGGGAAACCACATGAAACTGAAATTCCAAATTTTCCTACTAAGCAAATTTTTAAAACTCCTGATGCTAGCTGTAATCAAGAAATCCTATGGTACTTGGAATTTGATGGATCAGTGAATAAACTAGGAGCAAGGGCAGGGATTTGGATACATAATATGGAAAATGACCATGCTGAAGGACATGCATTATGGCTGAATTTTAGATGCACTAACAACATGGCCGAATATGAAGCCCTCTTGCAGGGACTCAAATTGATAAAAAGTCTAAGGGCAGTTAGAGTATCCATTTTGGGAGACTCTGATTTGGTTATTCAACAGATGAAAGGAAGCTTCCTCACAAATGACCTCAGGTTAAGATCTTATAGAGGAGCAGCAATCGAAATACTAAATACCTTTCTAGAATCGCAGCTTGCCAAAATTCCAAGAAAACACAATTTACATGCTCATAGTTTGGCAACATTCGCCAGCACTTGTAAACTGCCATTTAAGCCTAATCATCATTTTACAGCTGAGATCAAACACAAGCCAACTGCGCCTGACAATGTAAAAAACTGGCAACTGTTTGACAATGACACTCAAATTAATAATTTCCTGACTTTAAAAGAAGAATTTTCGAGCACAAATATAGACACAGGCACTGTTGGTAAAGATCATCAAATAGACAAAATTGAAACTTACATTTCCGCTGAAACAGCAACTCAAATACTACATCCAACAAACTTTACCAACAAAGAGTTGCAAGAGCTGAAAGAAATAAACTTTGATGACACTGTTGAGGGAGAAACTGAAGTGATTGGTTTAAAGGACAATTTTTTACCCACAGGATTAACTCCTCTGGAAGACATTTTTTATTCTAATGATATCCCATGGAAACCCAAAATGCAGCCATTAAACGTAGAAATTTAGGACTGTAACATAGGGACTCAGCAAAATCCTAAAATGATAAAATTGTCCAAAGCTTTGCCTCCTGACCAAAAGCTCAAATATGTTGAACTGTTTAAAGAATTTCAGGATGTCTTTGCATGGAGTTATGAAGATCTCGAATCCTATGACACTTCTGTAATTCAACATACAATACCCATCAAAGAAAATCAAAAACCTTTCAAGCAAAAGCTTAGAAAGGTCAACCCTGTACTCCTTCCTCTCATTGAAAAATAAGTCAAGAGAATGTATGAAGCTGGAATAATTGCACCCATTAGATTTTCAAAATGGGTCTCCAACTTAGTGCCCACTAGGAAGAAAACGGGAGAAATAAGACTGTGTGTTGACTTGAGGAATTTAAATAAAGTCTCTTTAAAAGATCACTACCCCTTACCTAAGATGGACCACATTTTACAGAGGGTAGTGGGTGCCTCCAGAATTTCACTCCTAGATGGGTTTTCAGGCTTTAACCAGATTTTAGTTCACCCTGATGACCAAGACAAGACTGCTTTTACAACACCTTGGGGAACTTTCAAGTATATAAAGATGCCATTCGGACTCAAGAACGCAGGGGCGACTTTTCAGCGGGCCATGGACATAGCTTTTGCTAAAGAAATTCATGATTTCCTGGTCATATATCTAGATGATCTCACTGCCTTTTCCAAATCAGATCAGGAACACCTAGATCATCTCAGACAAGTGTTTTTAATCTGCAGAAAATATGGTATATCACTAAATCCAAAGAAGTCATTATTTGGCCTGGAAGAGGGTAAATTGTTAGGTCACATCATCTCCAAAGAAGGTATTAGAATAGATCCGGACAGAATACAAGCCATTATGCAACTTCCTCACCCTGGAAATATCAAAGAACTTAAAGCTTTCCTAGGGAAAATGAATTTTCTAAAAGGATTCATACCCAACTTGGCTGAACTGGTAAGATTGTTGAATAACATGCTGAAGAAAGATTCCAAAGTTAAATGGACAATAGAAGCTAAACAAGCCTTTGAAGAAATCAAAATAGCTTTAACTAAATCACCAATCCTTACAAGCCCAAAATTTGATAGAGATTTTATAATCTTTTCCTTTGCATCAGAACATACTATTGCTGTTGTTTTATTGCAAAAAGATGATCAAGGGTGTCAAAAGCCCATAGCCTTTTTCAGCAAAGCGCTTAGAGATGCACCACTTAAGTATCAAATCATGGAAAAACAGGCTTATGCCCTGGTAAAAGCTATTAAGGACTTCAGAGCTTATATCTTATACTCTCATGTAATAGCTTGTACCAAGTACTGTGGTCAAGGGTATTCTAACTCAAGAAGGAATCGAAGGCAAAAGAGGCAAGTGGATAGCTAACATTTTGGAATATGACATTGAAATTAAACCAACAAAGCTGATAAAAGTACAAGGATTGGCTAAACTTATGACTAAAACCAAATTTCAAGCCCTTGACATCAATGAACTAGATAATGAACAGGAGATGGTGACTCCACAGATCAATCAAGCCTTTTTACAATCACCTTGGTATGCTGATATAATTTATGTATTGTTAAACCTGCAGGCTCCTGCAGGGTTATCCAGAACTAAAAAGAGATTTCTAAAAATGAAAGCTTCAAAATTCTGTATTGTAGATAATGTTTTATTTTGGAAAAATCATGAAGGCATTTTACTGAGTTGCTTAACAAAGGATGAAACTGACAAAGTGCTGAAAGAATTTCATGCAGGGGATTGTGGTGGACATTTGTATTGGAAATCAACTGCTGATAAAATCCTAAGGGCTGGATTTTACTGGCCCACCCTATTTGCTGATGTAAAGAAATTTGTAACTACTTGCCATAAATGTCAAATTTTTGAAGGCAAGAGAAAACTTCTACCTCTACCCCTCAGACCAATTTCCACTGAAAGACCATTTCAACAATGGGGCTTAGATTTCATTGGGGAAATTCACCCTCCCTCTTCTGGCCAGCATAAATGGATTTTGACTGCCACAGACTACTTCACCAAGTGGATAGAAGCCATCCCTTGTAGACAAGCTAATGATTCAGTAATCATGCAATTCCTAGAAACCAATATCCTGTCCAGATTTGGCTATCCTGAAAAGATTATAACTGACAATGCTGCTGCTTTTAAATCCAAAATAATGATCAATTTTTGTCACAAGTACCACATTACCTTAGGCCACTCCACAGCCTATTATCCTCAAGGTAATGGTCTAGCTGAATCATCCAATAAAAGCCTGATCAATATCATTAAGAAAATATTGGAGGAAAATAAGAAAAATTGGCATAAGAAGCTTATCAATGCACTTTGGGCAGATAGATTGACTACAAAGAGATCCATTGGAACAAGCCCCTATGAATTGGTTTATGGCATGGAGGTTGTATTCCCTTCATCTTTGGGAGTCCCTGTGATAAAATTGCTGCAAGAAGTGCAGGCAGAACCCAATGACATTCAGAGAAGAATAAATCATACTATTCATTTACAGCAGACTAGAGAAGAAGTGTATCAAAGATCTCAAGTTCTACAGGAAAAACTTAAGAAGATATTTGATAAGAGGACTAAGGTAGAGGATGTTTTCATTGGAGACAAAGTACTGAAATGGGATTCCAGAAGGGAAGATAAAGGAAAACATGGGAAGTTTGACTTCCTGTGGAAGGGACCTTTTATTATTCAGGCTTCACAAGGAAACAACACCTACTTTTTGAAGAGCTTGAATGGCACAGAAGTAGAAGATGGGCTAGTCAATGGTCAGATGTTGAAGCATTATTTTGATCCAGTTTGTTGAGATGTCAGGACTCTAACTTGTACATAAGAGTGTTTATTTTCTGCAGTTTATTACAGCAATAAAATAGGAAGGAATATGTAGCAAATTTTGAGAAAAAGTCCAGGAACTGTGCCACCTTTTTGTGTTACCTTTTTGCTGCAAACAAAAGCCAAAGAAGAAGATTTGGGAGCTGAAAATATGAGAACAAACATTCAAATAAAGTATCCAAAACATAGCTGCAATGGTTTGAATAAGCTCATGAGAAGTATATATATGTTGCAGAGACACAGTTTTGTCTGCTTACAGCAAAGGGGAAATTTCAGAATACAGCAAGAATTGAATATAAGGCCATCTGACCTGTTGTTCTTGACTTTTCACTAGGAAAAGCCATCCCCAAGTGGAGCCAGTGTTATGCTCCTATACCAATAGGTGTCATATTTCATGATTGACTGGTAAAATCCCAAATATGTTCATCCTTTCCATGCTGCAAAGGTTCCATATTTTGAAAAAATCAAAAAAAAAATAAAAAATGAAAAGAGGGTATGCCCTAAAAGAAAGATCAAAGGGCAAAAAGAATGAATTGGTCAAAAAGAAAAGAAATGAACCCCAAATGAAGAAGACCAGGAAAGTGTGCTAGTCCAAAATGCCACTACTATTCCATTTTTGCAAAGAATCTCATTGTGTGCAATCAGTGGACTTTTGTCACAATTGATGGATGGCCAAACAGCTTAATCTTGGCCAGTTCATGTTTTAAATTTCTTGTTTTAGAGATAGAGAGCAAAAATCTGTCTAAACAGTTCAAGCTTGGCAGATAAGTAGTTAGGTAGAGAAGCAAAGGTGCTCAACAGCTAAATCTGAGCCCCTGGAAGAAATAAGGGCAGACTTAGATAGGATGGCAGTTAAAAGAAAAGAAGAGAGTAAGGGTTTGCTAGTTTAAATGCACCCAAGGAAAAGGAAGAAAAAATGTTAGGTGTAACAGGCTAGGTAGGCAGTTTTGGTGTTGCAGAAGCAGGCTTATGAGTAATTTTGTCTTTCAAAAGTGATTCATCTCATGGATATCATAAGTGTCATGGCAAGGTGTGGCTACAAATCAGGTGAAGCATGTCTAACTTCCCCTCACTCTTCTCCCTGAAACATTTACTAACCTCCCCCTAAGGATGTTGGGATCTGCTCAATACTCCTAGATCACTCAATTTCATGAAAAAGACTAAGTAAAACTCTATTTTTACTTCGGCAAAGGAAGCCACATTTCTTGTGTAAAATTCATTTTTAATTCCCTTAGCCTAAGTTTCTTGACATCAAACTTAGCACTTGCTATCAATCATGACCATACTGACTTTAACTTTAGTATGTAAATCCCTTATGATTATCCCACCTGCCTGTATTATATAAATATATGAAAACCCCAAAAAATTTAAATATCCCAACCCTGCTAACTATAGCAATATGTTATTGTTTTATCGGGAATTATTGGTTCAGCTGGAACCATATAAAAACCCTTCCCGCGCTAAAAAATTAACGGTTAATTAACAAGGTTTAAACCCACCCGATATATTTAATTCGTTGTTTATATATGTGGTTCCTCGCGCCATAGTCCTCCGCCATATCCCATTCACCACCAACCGTTGGATCTAGCCCTCCCCTCCCAACGGCCCAAATCCATATCGCGGCACCCTTCCATAGAAAACTTTAGCGCCCGCGGGACGGTGGTATTCCGGCCGTACCATGGGACAGGTGGTGCCCTCCCGCATTGCTCGCTGCCCCTCCTCCAATACCACCCTAGCCAATAAAGCGGTGCGGGCCAATACTGCTTACCGCCCCTCGCTGACCCCCCCCCCCCCCCCCCCCCCCCCCCGCTGATGTCATGACCACGTCATCCGCTTACGTCACCTCCTCGTCAGCGCCATGTCATCGCCACGTCACCCCGCTACACGACAAAATACTCCGTCATGCTGACGTCATCCGACCGAAACGCGCCAAAAGCCCGCCAAAGTCAATTTTTTGTTAAAAAGGACGTGAAAACGTCATTTTCACTCATTTTCACTTGTTTTCTCTGCGCAACTATTGCATGCGGTTTACGTCCAAAGCAGTGCTCGACCATACAGTCTGCCACCCAGCCAATCAGAGTCCATAGTACGGTCTTCTAGCTTATCCTGCAACCTGCAATGCGCACAGTGCGCTGTTAAAAACAGATATTTACCTTAATTCTATCTCCAAACCCTATGAATTTCAGTTCTCTCTACAAGTTGTCCAAAGCACACAAATTCGAGTTCAATTCACCGTACTGCCTTCAAATAAGTGCACCAGAACCATTGCGCTTTTACCCATTTTTACCAAAAACCCTGCAAATTTCGTTTTTCTCGATAGATTTCACCCAATGAGCTAAATTCAAATCGACTTTGGTCTGCAATTCCCGAAGAAAAGCCCCAGAATTGTTATTTTGCCTACTTTTGCTACAAAAGCCCAAATTCCAATTTGAAAACTACAAAAACCGAAAATGGAAGCCCCTGTTGCCCTCAACATAGCTCCCCTCAATGCACCTCATAAGGACCTGGAGTGGTTGCCCTTGGCTGATAGGGATTTTCAAATACAAGACTTAACTGGTTACAAAAACCACCTCCAAGCATTCTGTGAAATTAGGAACAATCACCTAAGTAAAACTGATCTCTATGGGATATGGGAATCCAATCTGCCCAGGTACTACCTCCCCTCAGTAAATGTATTCCCAGATGTAATCCGCCTGTGTTGTGCCAATTATGAACCTGTCAAAAGAGCAGTTATGACTCCATCTGGAACTGTTCTCTTTTATATAACTCCTGAGTCCATAAATGAAATGCTACACTTCAAACCCACTCAGCCTCTGGCTCCTCTTTCTATGGGATTCTTGCTTGAGCAAGGCTCTAAACTGCCCAATGCAGAGATAACTCGTGTTGTTCAAACATTTGTGAGAGCAGATCGCTAGCCCAAAGAGCCACCTCCCTTTCACCATGTCTCGTTCAATGAAGCTGGAAGATTCATTATTGATATGATATCCTATGTCTTGGGATTTAAGACAAGTGAATATGTTGATGAGACCATCTTAGCTCTGTTGTCCATGTTTATTCCAGGACAGCCTCCTGCTGTCAAATATGACTTTGCTACTTTCATTGCCAACAAGATCCATGACCAACTCTTGAATCTAGATAGAGAAGGAGTCTTTAAGTACACATCATATATATATCATCTGTTCTTATACTATCAAACAGACAGTTTTCAGTTTCCCATCAGAAAATTGGATTCTAAAGGAGAAAGGAGGTCTGTGATCTTTTGGACCTCAGTCTTCCATGAAGTCCATAACTCTCCTTACACTTACTATGAATTCATTGATTTGTTTATACATCTGGTCTCCTCTCTACTGATGAGAACTCCTCCTCCTAGACTCTCTGGTGATATGTAGAAAATTTTACAGCTCTCCAAAAGCTACAAAATAGGTGACTGGTACTTCTACCAGAATCACACTGAGATCAGGATATATGGCTGTGAGTTGTGCCCTTATAAGCTGCCCAAATATGTGCCTATGAGACTGTTTGCTCTAGAATATTTCAGGCAATTTATCAACTCAGATTTGACTCACTTTTACGGTGCAAAGAAAAAAGCTCAGCTGAAATTAAGAAACCAGTTAGGCCCTTTCATCATTAACAAAAAGGAAGTATGGCAAGATATTGACAAGATATTGGGTGAACAACTCAAATTAAAGAGGAGCTTTTGGTGGGTACCCTATGACCCAAATGGCTTTATCACTAAAAGAAAAGTAAAAAATAGGCTATCAGCCTATAAGCATTGTAGAATCCGTGAAATAGAGCAATTTGCTAATCAATATGAGTCGGTAGAGGGCACATTAATTGAAGAACTCACTGAGGAAGAAAAGATGGAACAAACTATGAAAAATATTGAAAAGACCCTTGACCTGGACTCTTTTGGACAGGAGTCTTTCAAACTGCCTCAGCAAACTGGAGTGGGTACATCATCTGTTGGAACTTCATAGCAACCTGCCCAAGAAAGCACTACACCAGCCACAAGGACATCTGAGGGCAAAGAAGTGCTAGATACAGAGCAGCACATAATGACAGATTAGCCAGTAGCATCCAAGGAACAGGGCCAAGGGCAAATTCCTCCTGTCTAGACCAAAGCACTAGAGATACCAACATTACAGACTCCTCTAAATGAGGAAAGGGGCAAGAAAAGGGACAGAGAAGAGACCACACTTGTAAGTGGACCAGCAGAGCAACCAGGGGCAAAAAGGCAAAGAATAAACCCTCTACCTGAAGAGGAAATTATTGAGGAAACCATAGAAAGTCCAAGAGGTGAGAGGGCAACCAGCCCACAGACATCCCCAGTGGTAGAAACATCCACCAGCTCTCATAGGCAGGACCTAGAAAGGCAGCATAGTGTGGAAGTTTCATCCACCAGACCATCAAGCAAGTAGGCCTCAGATGTCAAAAGAACATTCACAGAGATTAAGGCTAAAAATGATCCATTGAGGCTGCAACTTTATGACCAATTTCTCAAGATGACCCCCACCAACCAGCAAAGGTTAATGTCTGCATATGACATTAAAGAAGGAAAAATGATCTTGAGCCACTTTAAGCCCAAAGTGCAGCAACCACAGTCAGCAGCTGACTACATTAGAACAAATCTGGAGGTCCTTGCCAAAGACATTCATCCTATGGACCAGATTGAGCTGCATAAGCAAACTAGAGAGATGGTCTACTCTACATTAGCAGATAAGGCAATGTTAGCTCACAAATTGTAGAACTCATTAAACAACACATATGCCCAACTAGATTTGGAAAATGCATCTTCTTTAGCCAAAGACAACATAATAAAGTCTTTCGAAGATATTATCAATTAGCTGGGACATGATCCTAAGGATGTCAAAGGAATAAAAGCATTAATGACGAAGGAGGAGGAGGACATTGCTGCCCTCAGGAAACAACCGAAGCTGCCTACTACTATGCATCCACAAACTTCAGATTGTGCAGAAAAAAGCAGAGGAGGACATGATGGACCTGCTGATGAGAATGAATCAAACATTAAGCGAGATAGAGCAGGAATTGGAGAAATAATTACAATAAAAGCAAGGAGTGTCGACCTCCCAGCCACCTGAAGTAACTCCAGCAGTTACAACTGCCCCTCCCACAGTTACAACAACAGTGCCTCCCACTGTCCCAGCATCAGCAGCAGGTACTTCAGCAACAAGCAACAGCACTACCATGACCACAGAGGAGTTAATAAAGGCTATGGAGGAATTAAAACTCCAAGTATCATAATTGAAAGAAGCCAAAGAGAAATTGGCAAAGTTAGAAATAAGTTATGACAAATCTAAAATGACTGTGGCAAAAAAGACAAGAGAGGTGAAAGCATTAGAGAACAAGGTAAAAGCATTGGAAAAGGACCTCTCTTTAGATAAGCCTCTGGGAGAAATCAAAGGCATTTTGTGGGCTAACATCAGTCAATCCATTAGTGATGTATGGAGGTCTATTCAGACCATTTATGAGCAGATTGACTTGATAGCAATAGCCCAAGTGGAAATTCAAAAGGCCAGAACTCTATTGGGACATAAGCCCGAACAGGCCAACAGGCTAGTCCATTTTTTGAATACTAAGACCAGCGAAGAACTAGCAGCACTGGACATCAAAGACAGGACAGGCACCATTCTAACAGTCAAAAGAGTTCTGACCATGAGAACCCTGATGCAGAATTTGGAGAGGAAAAGCTAGGACATGCAAGTGGAGATAGACTCTTTTATAGAGAGATTTGCAGTTTTACATGAAAGGGGCTTGCCAAGTCTGGTGGGAAGAAATGAACGCCTGTTGAGACAAGCTGAGTACACATACAGGTTGAATCAACATGCTGCTGATCAAGTAAATGCATCATCAAGTACTTCAGCAGAGAAGGCCCTTCCATCTGGCCAAACTCTCTACAACAACTTAGAAAATGTTTTCTATATTGAGCACGAAGTGAAACATCTCTTTACAGTCCAGCCTAACTTCTACAGGTACACAGACGCTGATGAGACTTTGAGAAAGCTACAAAGACATCAGTTACCAGAAGAGCAGTGGTGGCAAAGCATGTTGGAAATCCTATAGGCACGTTTCAACTTTTGTTTTACCTAGGATACAACAGATACCATAAAACGGAGGGAGGAAACGGATAGGAGTCATGCAGGGCAGCAATCTATCAAATAAAAAATAGATACGCCCGAGAAAGCTGATCCAGCAGCACAAAATATCAGCGGAAACAATCACCGGCCGACTCACCGAGCTTACAGTCAACGCATCTCACCAACTGAGCAGCCAGCACAACAGCGTTTACTTCTGCATTTATTTTTCCCTATTTTCAAGATCATTTACTTCTCATGTAAAGTAGGTAGAATGAGTTATTACTAGATATTATCTCTTTGAGATATTTTGTAAACATTTTTCTACGAATACCTCCCCAAGCGAAGTATTGGGGGTTGGTGATACATTTCTGGAACTGCGTTGTAACTCTAAAAACCCTCTGAATACAAAGGTTGTTGGAATCCATTGTTTCTGGACTCTCTGGATGTGGAATTGATAGCAGAGGACTATGTTACAGAATTCCTGAATCATTTTGTGGATCAATAAGTCTCTCTTACTTGTGTTTTCAATCTCTGTGTTTACTATATCATATATGTTTCATGATCTAAATAATAGGGAAAAAGAATAACTCAGAATTTGTTTGCAAGCACTCTGAGTTCAATCTCTGTTATTATTAATGTTTTCTTCAGAATTAGCATAAGCAGGAATTCTTAACTGCTCCTGTTTCCCCTGGTTCTTACATCTTGAATATTAGCTGAGGAATTCTTAACTACTCCCTAGCAATAATCATCCACTTTCCCTCTGTCTGCATGATGAAGGATTCTTAATTGCCCTTCACCCACTGACTCCATTCCATCTAATTCCAGCTTATAAATTGTTCCATGATTGATTACCTTGCTCTGTAGTACCACCCTCTGTCAAAGAAACCATATCCAGCAGTTCATCCTCATAGACTCCATTAGCCCAATGGACTGAACTTCTCAGATTTACACCCCTGTTCTATTGAAGATCACCATCCAAAAAATCAAACAAACCCTTGTACTTCATAACTAGCCTAATATACCTCAAAACAAAGCTAAATCATAAAGAGAGAGCCCTCTCTGGATGTAGATTGGCTAGAACCTGCATCTAAAAGATTGGTCTGTGGTTACCTCGGCCGTATTCCCTTTTCTACAACTTTTGGGGAACAACCTGAGTGATAACAGCCTCGAGGCTTGATTGTTTTCTACTCTTAGAAGCCATCTATATGACCTCCTAGGAAACTGAAGCTCTCATCCTCCCCCAAATGGGTTCAGATCACTAGCCTATATCACTGAAAGTGCACATATCCTCTAGCCCCAAAAATTGGCCCTTCCATTTTGAATTGTTCTGGCTTGAACACCCAAACTTCACTAAAAATCTGAAGGAATGGTGGAAAGGCCTAACACCCCAATTAGGTACTAGAATGTATCAATTCCAGCAAAAATTAAAGTTCATCAAAAATAAAATCAAATTCTGGAATAAAGAGGTCTTTGGTAACATCTTTAAAGACAAAAAAGAACTGGAACAGAGTATGGAAAATCTCCAACAAAGAATCATCAGCAATGGCATCACTGACCAAACGAAATAGGAAGAAATAAGCCTCCATAAGAGATGGGAAGAAAGAGTCTTACAGGAGGAGAAACTTTGGCAACAAAAGTCTCGAATCATATGGCTTAAGTGTGGCGAACACAATTCTTCCTTCTTCCATTGCTCCATGATTCAGCACAGGAGACACAACATAATCCTTGGCCTTAAATCTAAAGAAGGAAGCATTGTACATACCCATGAGGACATATCGAACAAACTAAATGAATACTTCAAAAATATTCTAGAGGAGCCCAGGGTAGACAGAACCAAAGCAATCAAGGAAATCACTCACAACATCCCTGCCATCCTCAACCAGGACCATAACAAAATGCTTCTAAGGGAAGTAACAATGCAAGAAGTAGAGGAGGTTGTAATGTTTATGCCCAACGGGAAAGCCCCTAGACCTGATGGTTTCACTATTGATTTCTATAAAGCCTATTGGCCTTTCTTAAAAGAGGAAGTTCATGCTCTAGTGGAAGACTCCAGAATCAACAAAATTGTTCTGAAATCCCTTAATGCCACCTTCCTTACTCTCATTCCTAAAGAAGAAGGTGTTGATTCTCCAGATCGGTTCCGTCCAATTTCCCTCTGCAATGTAATCTACAAAATCATCTCTAAGGTCCTAGCCAACAGGATCAAGTTTGTCCTTCCCCTCCTTATATCCTCAAACCAATCGGGCTATGTGGAGGGAAGACAAATAATGGACAACATTATTCTATCTCATGAACTGATTCACTCACTTAAAGTTCAAAAGAAACCTGGCATGATGATGCAGCTCGACATGTCGAAGGCCTTTGATAAAATAAGTTGGGATTACATGCAAGAAGTCCTAAAGGCATTTGGATTCAATCAGGACTGTATAAATTGGATTATGGCCATGGTTTCTGGAGCCTTCTTCTCCATCCTTCTCAATGGCTCCCCCTCCAAGCCTTTCTGCCCCTCAAAGGCATAAGACAGGGAGACCCCCTGTCTCCCTTCCTCTTCGTCATCATGGCCAAAGGCCTAAGCAGATCCCTAAAGGATGTCAACCTTAACAACTCCCTCGTTGGCCTCAAGCTTCATAATAATGCCCCCTCCTCAACCCATCAACAATTTGTAGATGATACCTTGTTAATGGGCATCCCCATAGTCAAGGAAGCTCTCTCTTTCAAAGAAATTCTCAAATATTTTTCGGATGCCTCAGGAACTTCTATCAACCTCAAAAAATCTAAATTATTCTTCTTCAATACTCCCATTTCCATTCAAAGAAATATCACTAGAACGTTGGGCTTTCAAAGATGTTCTCTCCCCTCTAGATATCTGGGTGTCCCTATAACCGACAAATCTTTCAAAAAATCCAACTGGGAGGACCTTCTCAACAAACTTAGCAAAAGACTTGCCAATTGGACATTTCACTCCCTTAATTTGGTGGGAAGACTGGTCCTGGTTAAATCAATGTTGTAGGCCATGCCTCTGTATATGTTTTCTGCTCTAGCTGCCCCCAAATCAATCACCAATGCCATCAGATGCATCCAAAGGAACTTTTTATGGAGGGGCTCAGACACTAAGAAAAAATGGGCTCTTGTAGCCTGGGAGAATGTCTGCAAACCAAAAAATGTTGGAGGGTTGGGTTTAAGGGATCCAGATATTCTTGGAAAATCCCTAGGGGCCAAGACCTGGTGGCATTGGCTAGACAACCCACAAACACCTTGGGGCCTCATCTGGAGGGAAAAATATGTGCCTACTCACTCAAATGATGATCTCATCAGGCTTACAGGCGACATCAAAGGTTCAGTGATTTGGAATCAAGCTTGGGAGAATAAGGCTATCATTCAAAAGCACAACTTTTAGGAGATTGGTAATGGAGAAAAAGCCCTTTTTTGGGAAGATGTCTGGCAGCAACTACCCAACCTAAACAGGGACTAGTTCACCTCACTTCGCACTACTATGAAAGAAAAAGGCAAGCACAGGGTGGCCCATTACTGGAAGCCCAACAACGGAATGGAAAGATGGCGAGAATGGCTGGAAGCCAAAGATTGGGAACCTCTGCCCATAGGATTTTATTGGAACACTTTTTCCACTACCATTCAAGAAAGACAAATCCAATTCGACAGAGGAGAAGATAAGATCAGATGGGGTAAAAACTCAGCAGGGCATTTCAATCTCAAAGAAGCCTATGGCTATATGGAAAACCATGATCAACTACAGCCTCAGAAAAAATGGAAAACTCTATGGAGCAGACAATTATGGCCCAAAATCACCCTTTTTCTTTGGCTAACCATGCAGAGGAAGATACTAACATGGGACAATTTATGTAGAACATGATTCAAGGGACCTTAAAGATGCCCTCTCTATGAAGAGAACGAGGAAACAATAAACCATCTCCTAAACAACTATGATTACACCAATAAACTTTGGGAGTGGGTTGAGGTTGTTTTCAAATCTTCTAACAGGGACAAGGCTTCCATCCTCAACACTCTAGACAATTGGAGAACTTAATTTTCCTCACACCCAATGGTTGATAGGGCCTGGAACATTATCTCGGGTACCATACATTGGGCAACATGGAAAGAGCGAAATACATGAATTTTTAGAGAAGAAAAAAGGCCAGAAGAGAATATCCTCACCTCAATTAAATAGGTAATCCGAGAATTTGTCACCATCTCAAAATTGTCAAACTTCAGTGACCCCCCTTGTCTTGTTGATCTGAGGATCTTACAACTCCTCGAGTTGCACCTTCCCCCTCAAAACAACATGAATCCAGCGATGGAAAACTAGGAAGCTCACCATCATTGGCATCCTCCAGATAAAGACATCCTCAAATTGAATTACAATGGAGCTGCTAAAGGCAATCTGAGAGTTGTTGGTTTTGGTGGAGTTTTTAGGAACTCAAAAGGAGAGATAATATGGTTATACGCAGGTAACCTGGGCATAGCTACCAACAATGTAGCTGAACTCCATGCTCTGGAACACAGTCTAGACATTGCCAAAGTCCAGGGATTCTAGCCGCTCATTATGGAAGGAGATTCAACTCTCACCACCCAGTCCTGTCGGAAGCTTCAGCAAGGAACGACTGTCACCAAGGTCACAGATAATTGGAGGCTTAGCAAGACCTTGCATCGCATCAATTGGAACATCAGAGAGTTGAGTGCACTCCACTTCCAGGCTGTCAAACAGAAGGCTAAAAACCTGGCTAATAGTTTGGAAAATTGAGGTACAACTCGCAGCACAAGAATCCCCTCCCTTGCATGGAGGGACCTAGAGGATGGACCTCTCCGCCGGGATTGTGAGGCTTTAAACAACACTAACAAAGGAGTATGGGAAACTCTCAATAATAAGATCACATGTGAATCTCCAGAACAGGAACGGTATAATCCTCACATTCCCTCATAATTAATTCCCCAAACAACAACCTTCCCAATTCTTCGCATAAGGTAGGAAATTCCTGAATCGAAGCGATCTTACAAAACTGCCACCTACCCGATCCCTCGACCAATACGTTTCTTACTCTCTCATGACTGTTATGTACCTCTCACTAGCTTCAATTAATGGTGCATTCATGGCTACCTCTTTCCCTCCCACCTCGATCGCCTGCTCCTCCTATGAATACCCTGACCCGCTCACTCTTCCCCACTACTCTTTTCTCCCTCGGGCCTTCGCTTTCATCACCTTTGCCCTGGTTTTACCTCCTGATTCCCCTCCCATCCATATCATGGCCTCTCATCGTGGCTCAGCCCCTGTCCCCCACCGCAGACGCAACAATGCAAGGTGGGATAACCCCAGCATGTAGCCCTGCACAAGATCTGAGGAATCGACGAGCAGAGAAGCCCTCAATTACATTGTCTCGGTTAACCCTGAAACTCAAGACAACATTCACAATTTGGAGCTCCAAGTGCAGAACATAAGAAGGCAGTAAATGCTCAATTTGAGTGGATATCTAAGCCAGGGATATTTTATACAGTCGCACTATTGAGCTCTCACGGCATCTCAATACCATACTCAAACTCGCATTGCAAGAACAATATGAAAATACTAAAGCATTGGAGGTAAAGTTAGACATGATGAATGATAAATTCACTGTCTATGTGAAATCAATCCACCACCGACACTTCGTTAGGAAGGACTCGCAACATTATGTTATGCTCAAACTTTGTATTGCCACCATGAAGGCCAGCGGCGGTGGCTCTCCCAGCATCAAGAAAGAGACAACATGCGCCTCCACCAATCACCAGGTCACGACGGATGCCCCTGTTGGCAGCTCTCCAGAGAAGCCCATTAGGTTGGAAGACGATCCCTCGGACGACATTGCTTAATGAAAAGGTTTATGATGCTTTTTGCATGTCTTTGCCACTTTCCACATGTTTATGGCACTCTTAGCAGTAATTCTACTCTCTGTGGTTTTGTTCCCCCAGTCACTTACAGTCCTCGCCCCCTCAAGTTAATGGGCACTTTTGGAAAATTTTGTAGAATTGGCAAGCATAACTTCTATCTCTCCTTTCAGCCCATAAGAAGGGTTTTTTTTGTAACTATTGTAAAAGGAAAGTTTTTAACTAGTGTAAGAGCCTCATGCTCGAGACACCCCACTCCGAATGTAAATACCATCTTATGAATTAATATAAACTTTCTTACTTACAACAAAAAAACTCTCAATAAGTAGACGATGGTAGTGGCCTCCACATTGGAAAATTATGAAATTAAGAGAAGAAAAAAATTATAACCTATTTAGTGCCTTAAAATCAAATTACTCACAAATTTATAACCTATCTGTGACCTATCAAATACAAAACAAAAAGAAGATCAAAGAGTGAATCCCATAAACAAAAAATAATGAAAGAATAAGTAGTAAATTCGCAAGATTAAGCATTAAATTAAAAGTTGGTTGGGGGACCTTCACTTTTACTTAGATAAGTAAAATAAAAAGGGTGGTTATTGAAGGCGTCAACATAGAGTAAGGGATCCGACAAGCAATCGGCTAAAGGAAGGACTTCTTTAGACAAAGGAGGGGATGTGTACTTAGCTTCGACAAGTACACAATCATATCACAAGGAGTGGTTCTATGCTTATGAAGAATATGATGGAAGGTATGTTTATATGGGGGTGGACTCAACAACCAAGATAGTTGATCAAGGTCGAGGTTGAGTTTGATTGGTGTTTAAGGACGATCAAAGTAGAACATTGTCATGTGTGCTACACATTTCAAATTTGGCTAGGAACCTAATATATGTTAGTTGAATGGATGATGCAGGAGTGAATATTGTATTCGAGAAGGATTCATGTAAGATGGTTTATGGTGTGATAATGTAGATGAGAGGTGTTAAAATTGGGGCATTGTACAACTTGTTAGGGAAAGTCAACCTAAGTGGGCACAATAAGGCAGTCATTCCTAGAACTGATAAGTCAATCTGTTTTCCAATCGATGAGACCATGTTGTGGTATCAGAGGATGGGACATATTGGGGAGAAAATAATTTTAGCTATGCAAAGCTAAGGTGCAGTGAAATGTTTTCCTAGTAACTCTCTAGAATTTGACTTATGTGAACATTATATTTATATGAAGCATAATGTGGTAGATTACTATCTAGTGTTGCAATAGAAAAGGGATCCTAAATCTAGTTCATAGTGATGTATTTGGGCCAATACCAGTATAGTCACTAGATGGATCTTTGTATTGTGTTTCTCTCACTGATGATTTATCTAGGATGAAATATATGTATTTATCGAGGAAGCAATTTGAGGTTTTCATAAATTTCACAAGTTTAATTATCTTATCGAAAACTAAATAGATAGGAAGATAAAGGTACGAAGAACTGACAATATATGTGAATTATGTGGCAAAGAGTTTGATTAGTTCTTCAAACAGCATAGGAAAGTATGTCAAATGATTAATCCATATACCCCTCGGCATATTTGAGTCTTAAAAGAATGAACTGGAAATTGATGGATAAGACAAGGAGCATGCTTAATGACATGGGATTAGCATAAGAATTCTAAGTAGAGTCAATCAACATTGCATTTTGCATGATAAATAAGTGTCCTTCATCAATGTTGGTCGATGAGACTCCACACGAAGTATCATTTGGTAAAAATATGTCACTCACACATCTAATAATTTCTCTCTATGATGGTTTTTTCCATGTTCCAAAATGGAAGAGGACAAAGTTGGACAACAAGGTGGTCGAGTGTATTATCATCAACAACAAGGATGGAATAAAGGATGTGGGATGTAGTGAAAAGGAAAACAAATTATAGTTGATATGTGATAATTGAGAAAATTAGGTGTGCTTCTAGTAGTGAAGAGGATCCAAAGTAGGAGGAAAACCAAAAGCTAATGTTCAAGTTAACAAATGAGGAAAGTGATTCATATAAGTTGACTAAATCAAATGAAGAGGTGAAACAATAGGCTTTGATCTTGAAGAGGTCTTTTTGAGTAAGGAACCAACTTGAAAGGTATAATCCACTAGATTTTCAACCTTCTTTTTTGTTATCTACCACTGATGAACCCAGGTCAGTTAGGGAGGAAATCAACTCGTCATAGGGTAAACTCTGGCTAAAATACACGATTGAGTAAATGGAACCTTTGCACAAGAATGAGACATGAAACTTTTCCCACTTACCTAATGGGAGGAAGTTCATTGCTTGCAAGTGGATGTTCAAGAAAAATTTGAATGTAACAGGTCAATTTGAGAAGTGTTAAAATGGTGGTGAAAGGTTATTCCCAAGTTGAGGGAGTCAACTTTGGTCAAATATTTCCCCCTATTACAAGATTAATTTCCATTAGAGAACTAATGTCTCTAGCTACAACATTTTATCTGAAGACAGAGAAAGTGAATTTAAAGACAACATTTCTACATGGTGACATGGAGGAAGAAATACATATTAAATAGCGTGAAGGATTTGTAGTAAAGGGAAAGGAGAGGCTAGCTTGTAAGTTGAGGAATTCCATTTATAGTTTGAATCAATCACCTAAGATGTGGTTCTAGAAGTTTTACACATACATCCATGTATTAGGATGTTTTGAGAAGTTGAGTTGATCATTGTGTATATCTCAAACCTGAAGGCAGGTGTTTCATGTATGTATTGTTATAGGTTGATAACATGTTATTGATTGGAAACAACATGGGTGCAATCAAGGATATGAAGATGTAGTTTTCCTCCAAATTCGACATGAAGGATCTTGGTGCAACACATTTCATTATTGGAAAAGAGATCAAGAGAGACCACACAATTAGGAAATTCTATGTAAATCAAAGGAAGTACCTTGAGACAATTCTAAATCATTTCAACATGTAAGGTTGCAAGCTAGTGAAGGTACCAATTCCTGTTAGGGCAAGGCTAATTGTTGAATGGTTTCCAAATATATGGGAGGAGAGAGAGTAGATGGCTTGTGTTTCCTATTCTGTTGTTTTACGTAGTCTGATGTATGCAATGGTATACATTCAACTGGATATTTCTCTTACGATGGGAGTATTAGAAAAGTAAAAGATGAAACCTTGTAAATAGCACTAGACCATTGTCAAAAAAGTATTTAGGTATTTGTATGGCACAAGCGATCATATGATATACTACCATGGAAGGTCTAAGGATGAGAATGAAACAATTGCACATGGATTTGTCAATGCTAATTGGGTTGGTGATCTAGACAAAAGAAGTTCAACTACTAGATATGTTTTTAATTTGTTCAATGGAGTTATTAGTTGGATGAGTAAGAGGTACTCGATCATGGAACTATCAATGATGAAAATTGAAAGCATGGTAGCCACTTGTGCAAGCAAAGAATAAATCTGGTTGCAATAATTTTGTTCATATATTGGGTTTTCTTAACAAGTAGTAAGAATAGGTTGTGAGAAAAATAGTGTAATATTCTTGGCAAAGAACCCATATTACTATTCAAGGACAATGCACATTGATGTATAATACCATTTCATTAGAGACACAAAAAATAACAAGAATATGTTTCTAGTAAAGGTAGTCGCAATGAAGAATGTTGTAGACTTTCTTACAAAGTCGGTGAGTGTTGTGATGTTCACTTGGTGCAGATAGGCAGTGGAAATCCATGTCATAGTTCATTATCACATGGTACTAATAGTTCATGCAAAGAGGAAAAAAACTAGAAGAATTTTTAGGTGTTATATTCTTCACAGTGGAAACTAGAGTTCAATTATTCGATCTGCTAGTCAAATGGATCGACTAGGGATGAGCCTCAATGGTCTAGTGAGGAGAATCAACTAGTTTATTTACTTGAGAGGATGGATTGATGGTAGAGTTAAAGACAAGTTTATGTTCAAGTTAATGACAAGAACCACAATTGAAATCAATAGGTAGTCGAGTAGCCAACAAAATTCGATAATCAATTGAAGAGGCCAAAGGGATCACAATTGGGCACACATGTAGTCAACTGAGACTAGTGGTCAAAGGGTAATCAACTATAGTTGAAATTGTGTTGAAAACTATTAGGAATTTCAGGATTCTTTGGATCTTTACCAATAGGATTCAAACATCTATAATTGATTTGGGAGCTATGATCAAACGTTTTCTATGTCAATAAATAGAGCATGATGTAAGGCTAACAAATAATAATGAAAAAACTCATGATCAGTAAAGATCAAGTGATGTTTAAGTGAAATGGTCTTAGGTGTGGCCTAAGTTTGACATTCATTATAATCTAGTTAAATATTCAGTTAAGAATATAAGTGATCCGGATCTTGGGAGGAGGCCCCCAAGATCTAAAAGATTGAAATGGATCTTGGGAGGAGAGACCCCCAAGATCTGAAAACTTGAAATGGATCTTGGGGGAAAGGCCCCAAGATCTAAAAGACTGATCTGGATCTTGGGAGGAGAGACCCCCAAGATGGAATTTACCCATGGTATTGTAAATGGCATCTGCCCGTGGTATTGTAAAATCCACCCATGGTATTCATTCACCCATGGAATTGACCCGTGGTATTGTAACTGAAAAATACTATAAGTAACAAGTCACATTTTGTAAAAGGACAGATGGTCTGCCACAATGTAGCCTTTACAGTTATTATCGGTTTTAATAAAAAGTTTCTTTGTGGTTTTGTTTATTGGGCATTCTCCTATTTTTCTTATGGCAATTCAAGTTTTCAGATCTTGGGGGTCACACAGGGCTCCGCCATGGCCAACCCCAATTTCGTGGCTTTGCATAATAATCAGGTCATGACAGAGGAGCAAATGGAGACCCTGCGCAGGAAAATTTGTGTTTATTCAACAATTTGCAGTCAGTTGGTAGAAATGCACAAAGCCATGTCACAGCAGCAGCCTTCTTCAGTGCCTACTCTGCTTATGGGACAACACATGCTTTATGATCTAGCTCAAGGAAATCCAGGGTTTAGAACATCTGCTAGACAGCACTGGACACCAAGTCAGACTCAGCTTCAAATATTGGAAAGTTTGTTTGATCAAGGCCATGCCACACCAAGTAAGCAAAAAAAAAAGGAGATAACAATGGAACTTAGTCAGCATGGTCAAATATCTGAGACCAATGTTTATAATTGGTTCCAAAATCATAAAGCTCGTGCAAAAAGAAAACAATTACCTTCACATAGGAGAGACCCCCAAGATCTGAAAACTTGAATTGCCATAAGAAAAATAGGAGAATGCCCAATAAACAAAACCACAAAGAAACTTTTTATTAAAACCGATAATAACTGTAAAGGCTACATTGTGGCAGACCATCTGTCCTTTTACAAAATGTGACTTGTTACTTATAGTATTTTTCAGTTACAATACCACGGGTCAATTCCATGGGTGAATGAATACCATGGGTGGATTTTACAATACCACGGGCAGATGCCATTTACAATACCATGGGTAAATTCCATGGGTCGATGAATAATATGGGTGGATGAGTACCATGGGTTGATGCCATTTTCCATTCGGATCAATAAGAGCAATGAAGCTCAAAGGTTAATTAGTTTTCTTGGTTAAGGGTTTCTAGGGAAAAATCTTTATGTATTATGTAAATATTTATGGTATGTAATTATTTATTTTATGTTTTTTAAGTTCTCTCATGTGACGAAACTTTATAAAGGCTTACAATCATAGTAAGAAGATCAAGAAGAAGAATGGAGGGAGCGGCTTGACCTAGAACCAGGCAGCGATGGAGGATCGTGAAGCCATGTGTTTTTCGGTGCAGGTATCAGGGCAGTGATGCATATGCTGGTCCTGGCCTTGGTTTGGGTGTCGAGGGTAGATGTGAGAATTTCGAGGCGGGAATTATTTTGGAGGAACGTATTTCCACTTAAACCATTTCATTGTGTTTTGTTTTTGGGTGACCGGTAATGCACTCACTGTGACTCTCATTTTTTTTTACCCATCCTCTCCGTGTCAATCCTCGCACAGTTTATTTTTTTCCATCGTTTTCATCTTGGGCGGTTTTTCTTACATGGGTTTCAGGTCTCTTGGGGACATACTGCTCTGGGGAGGTTCCTCTTCATTGGATTCTCTCCCAGTATCATGTTTGCTCGAAGCTTTCACCAATCAGTACAGTCAGGTGTTAGTTTTTATAGTTTTTTTTTTTTTCATTATTTCTAGGATGGTCAACCTAACCGACTATGTGGATTTGGAACTGGCACCGGAGGAAATATTTTCAGTTTGGGGTTTGGAACCGACGCAACATAATTTGGCAAAGGTAGTCTTGCCAGCTAGGTCTCCACCTAGCAAAAGTTGCAGTACGGAGCTGGCTTGGCAATATGGTGGTGGTCTAGGGCTACTAGAGGAGTCAAAACCTCCTTCCTCAAGGGTGGTTTTCTGGATTCCGGACTCTGAAGTTCATGAAGGTCTAAATGGTGCATTTTTAGCAAGAAAATATGTCTGGTTGTTAACGGAAATACAAGTAAGCCCAAAAACCCCTTCTGCAGTCCCTGTTTCTGAGTTTCAAACGGGTGGTTTGGAAGATATCGTTAGAAGTAGTGGGCTCAAGAGGAAGGAAGGGTTGCAAACTTTTTTAAATGAAGTATTGGGGGTGGACCAACCGATGGTACAAAACCCTTAACTGTAAAATTCTTGTTTTGACTTGTGTCATCAACCTTTCGGAGTCTTTATATTTAATTGTCGAGACTTTGGGTTTTGGGGAGAAGTCTTTTATTGGTTTCCTGGAGGAAAATTCGTCTGTGGGTCAACCACTCTTGGAAGTATCAGAGAACGAAGTGCTAGGGTTTCCAGCTTTCTCCCGCCAAGGTTTGGATTTGGTTGGACATATAGAGGCGGGTTCTTAGGGTTTGAAGGAGGGTAACCATCCCCCCATTCTTGGTACTGGTGGGCAAGCTCTGGACTTTGAAGATTCCCCGAACATCATTTGGCACCAAATGATCTCTATGAGGGTATACCGATATTTGAAAGCCATGAGGACGAAGAAAATACTTCAATTTCCCCTTCAGTTAATGGTCAGTCCTCAGGCCTGAAAAGGAAGAAGGGGAAGGTGATAAGAAAGAAGGCAGAGAAACCAAACTTAATTCTAGGGGTAGACATTCAGATGGATGAAGCTATGGATGCATTGGAGCGCATCATAGTGGGACGGGTAAAGGGAAGACAATTTACTGCTAATTTCATCAAGGAATGGAGCATAGGGTCGGTTACACAGACGGAGGTAATTTGTTTAACAAGGGGTTGGTTCATGGTTCGTTTCTCTAATGTTGATGTTGTAGATTGGGTTCTTGAGTGAAACTGGGGTTTCGGGAAAGCCCCGATTTTCTTCAAAAGATGGACACCCCTCTTTGATGAACAAAGAGAAAGATTAGGAGAGATCCCAGTGTGGGTGCGTCTTTTGTCACTTTCTCCTCAGCTTTGGTTGATGGATGTCTTCAAGGTGATTGGGAACATTCTGGGTACTTTTCTGGATGTTGATATGTCCTTTCAAGTTACTATGGAAAGAAAGGTGGCACGTATTTTGGTTAGGCTGGACCCGAGGGAGGGTTTGGCAGATTTGATGCAGATCCAGGTGGAGGGCTACTCTATCACTCAGGTGCTCAACTATGAACAAATACCCTATAGATGCCATCGTTGCCACAAACATGGCCACTTGGCAAGGGACTGTACATTGGGGTTTAGACGTCGAAGGAAAAATAGGGTGGAGCTGGTTCAAGAAATGCAGGAGCAGCCTGAGGATGTTATTATGGAGCAGGCAACATTTCCTGGGGGGCAACAGGCAGAGGTTACGGTTTAGGTTGTGGTCAATGAGGATCATCGGGCAGTTCCTATTGAGGCTGAAAGATTTGCAATTGTACACTTACAGGACAAGATTGTAGAGGTGGAGGCATCTCATCCTGCGGGTACCGTTACTCCCCCCCTCCCTCCTTCTCTTTCGTTTCTGTGTATGCCCATTGTGGATCCTATACTCGGGCTTGGTTCTTCCAGGCCTCTTATGGACTTCACTTCTCCTCAATGCAATATCTCTTTGGCCCTTGACGATATTATTACTTCGATTCCAATATTAAATCTTTCGAGACCCTCTGTGGTGGGCTCTGGTCAACCCACCCCTTCTGTTTATTGCCCTAATAAGCCTCATTATAACCTTCGTCCCTGGGACAAAATAGAACATCTTGATGATCCTGTGGGTGGTCTTGGCCTACTATTTGACACTGTAGGTCCTCCCAAAACTCAGGGGAGGAAAACGAACATTTCAAAGGCCCATTTAAAAGCAAATCTTGACATAGCTGATGGAAAAAAAATCTCCCTCAAAGGGTCGCTTAGAGCAGCGATGACCCCTATGGCAGTTTCCAAATGATCTTGTTATCCTTCAATTGTAGAGGGATTTCCAGTCCCCAAAAAAAGTTGGCCTTAAAACATTTATTTAAGAATGTCTGTTGTGATGTTATTATGCTTCAAGAGACTCTTGGTCCTAAGGATTCTGTAATAAATATCTTGAGAACCATGTTGCCTGGTTGGTCCTTTGTGGCTTTGGATGCATGCGGGTGTTCAGGGGGCTTGGCAATGGGGTTTAAGGATAGCTATTTAAAACTCTTAAATTCTTGGGGCTCTGATCTGATGCTTGGAGCAGAGGTTTACTCCTCGGAACTCTGTTCAAACTTAACTCTTTTAAACATTTATGGACCTTGTAAGGGATGTATCCCTTTTTGGAATAAATTGTTTTCAAAATCTTTGCTTAATTGTTCAAAGCTTGTGGTGGGAGGGGATCTCAATGTCTCCTTAGGGTTATCTGAATCCTGGGGACCAAATGCACAGGTGGACCCTTTGGCTGATTTCTTTCTAAACAAGATTCGGATGGGGAGATTTATTGATGTTGATCTTCTGAAAGAAAAACCTACCTGGAGAAATAGGAGGGTGGGTGAGGCAAGGGTGGCAAATCATTTAGACTGGTTCCTGATTAAAGAAGATCTAGCTACTCATATTCCTTTCTTTCGCCAGTGGGTTGGTTCTGGGGGTGATTCAAATCACTTTCCAATTTTTCTGGAACTAAAAGGGGCCAGTAGGAAGCCTGGCTCTCCTTTTAAATTCAACTCTTCCTGGCTTAAATATTTGTCCTACAATAAGTTGGTTCGTGAGATTTGGAGTTCTCAGAACAGTATACTGGGTTTATCCCTTGCCCAATCATTTATGGAGAAGCTAAAAAAATTAAAACAATCAACTATCTCTTGGGCTAAGGAAAAATCTTTAAGGGATGAAGCGGTTTTAAAATCCATTGAGATCGAATTGGAGGCTTTAGAAAGTCTGGAAGGGGATGGTTATGAGACGGAAGAGAAAAAGAGAAGGATAAAAGCTAAGGAGGGTGAAAGGTATAGGATTCTAAAAGACATTGAAGAAAAGTGGAGGCTAAAAAGTAGAGTTATTTGGCTTGAGGTTGGGGATGAGAACTCCATTTTTTTTCAGAACTATGCCAAGGGCAAAAAAAACTCAAACATTATCTGGGAATTGAAAAACGATGAAGGGGTTTCGGCATCTTCTTTCAGCGAGTTGGCAGCTCTGGGGGTCTGTCATTTCAAATCCCTGTTTAAAGCTCCTCCTGAGGCCACCATTGTTGAAGTCATTCGGGTGGCACAAGTCTTCCCCAGCTTTGTTGAAGAGGATGATAATGATATCCTCATGGCCCCTATTTCTAAGGGGGAAGTGGAGGGAGTTCTTCATTCTATGCAAAAGGAGAAGAGCCGGGTCCTGATGGTTGGACGGTGGAATTCTTCCAACATTTTTTCGACCTAATGGGGGATGAACTAGCGGGACTGGTGGAGGAGTCCAAAAGCAGGGGTTTTGTGCATGATCCACTTAATACAACTTTCCTAGCATTAATTCCAAAGTTCGATGATCCTCAAAGCTTTGATGACTTCAGACCCATCTCTTTGTGCAATTGTACATACAAAATTATTGCCAAAACTATTGCAAAATGATTAAAACCAATCCTTTCAAAAAATATTTCACAAGAATAGTTTGGGTTCCTTGAGGGTCGGAAAATCCATGAAGCCATTGGGGTGGCCCAGGAATCCCTGCACAGTATCAAAAGACACAACAAAAAGGGATGATAGTTAAGATTGATCTTTCAAAGGCTTATGACAAGATTAGCTGGATGTTTTTGCGTCTTTTGATGACTCACCTGGGTTTCAATATTGGCTTTATTAATTGGGTCATGGGTTGTATAACTAATGTGAGTTTTGTTTTTCTCATCAACGGGGCAACCTCTCCTTTTTTCACGAGCCAGAGGGGTCTTCGTCAGGGATGCCCTTTATCACCACTTTTGTTCCTTTTTGTTGTTGAAGGTTTGAGTCAATTGATTCATTCTGCCATCAGAAGGGGTGAATATAAAGGCATTGAAATTGCTATAAATCTCTTTATTTCTCATCTTCTTTTTGTGGATGACATTTTACTGTTTTGTGATGGGTCTAGGGGAGAACTTGCTCAGCTGCAGTCAATTCTGGATTTATTCCTTAAGGCAACCGGGATGAGTATAAATGCACACAAATCCTCTATTACTCACAATGGGCTCTCTAGGGAGGAGATAAATAGATCTTTATCCATTTTTCCCTTTGAAGTTAATCCTCTGTCAGAAAGCCTCAAATACCTTGGGTTCCTCTTAAAGTCGGACTCCTACAAGAAATCAGACTGGAAATGGTTAGTTACAAAAATTGAAAAGTGTGTCAAGCATTGGAGCTTTAAGTGGCTCTCTAGAGTAGGGCACTTGGTTCTTATTAAATCGGTTTTACTAGCCATCCCAGTTTACTGGATTGCACTTTCTTGGGTCCCGAAAGGAATTCTTTCTCTAATTCAGAAAATATGTGGTCGATTTTTATGGGCGGGCTCAAAGGAAGATGATGTTCTCCCATGGGTGGCCTGGGAGAAAATTGCTCGTCCAAAAGATAAGGGTGGGTGGGGCATAAAGGATCTCACATGTTTCTCTCGCTCTTTGGCAGTAAAATCAGGCTGGAGCCTTTTAACCAAGGACAACCTATGGACATCTATGATAAAAAGGAAATATATAGATCCTTTGGACTTTGTTGTTTGGTTGAGAACTCTGGGAAAGTCCTCAAGAAACTCTTTGGTCATCTGGAAGGCTACGATTGAGTCCTTCGACATTGTTGATGAAGGTTTGTCCTCGCTGGTTGGGGATGGTTCTAGTGTTCGAGTGGGAGTGGACCCTTGGGTTGGTTGTAATGAGGCTTTCACTCTTCCAAGGGAGCTGAGAGAGTCACTTGCTGCCAAGGGGATTTATCTTCTCAATCAAATCTCAAATGAGGGAACCACTTCTTTTTGGAACTAAGGTTGGAAGTCGGCTGAGGAATTAGACCTCAAGCCCCAGTGGGAGGGTGTTTGGCAGGACTACACTATGGAATTGCAGAGAACAAACGTTTGTATAAGGGATAGGTTGATGATCTCTGATGGGTCTACTCTCCCAGTGGTTTTTATGCTCTGAAATTTGGGTACAACCTTAAAATGGATCGGAGGGGGGGTGGATTTTGGCACTGGTGGTACAAGCTTTTGTGGAAACTTAGTTGCCCAGCAAAATCCAGACTCTTTTTCTGTTGCATTCTTAGGAACAAAGTCCCAACCTGGGAAAACCTCCAAAAAATAAAAAAACATGGTTTGGGTTGGTGCACCCTCTGCAAAAATTCTGAAGAAAGCTCTTCTCATCTCTTTTTAAGTTGTCCTTTTGCTATAAGTATATGGGATTTATTTCTGAAGGTTATTGGTATTAATACGCATTGGTTTGAAACCCTAATCATGGCGGAACCCTAGGGTTTCTGGGCAACGGTTATCGAGCTTTTTCCACCAGCGAAAGATTTTGGAAGGTGCAGGATGGTTTTCCATGTGGGTCTGACCGCGGGTTAGGGATTTTTTAATGTGTTTTGACCTCTAAAAATGGGCATGTCGGTGGACATATTATAGTTGTTTTGTGGATTCTCACCCGTTGTTTTATCCGAACTCCGTTTTCACACAGCAGCCTGCATTCCCCTGGTCATACGGCGGTCAGGTATTACTGTCGGTTACTATGGTTGAAGAGGACCTCATGGATTACGAGGAGGACCCCATGCCAGAACAGGAGATTTGGGCGCATCAAACTGCCCCGGTCATGGGCCCCTGGCAGAATAAACCGCTTCGGACGACAGCTGTTGTTCAGATGCCGCTACACCCGCCCTCCACCGGAAAACGGCAACATCCTGCTGTCAACGTTGAGGACTTACCCGGCCTAGAATGTCCCCCCTCTCTCCGGCCACTCTGAATCTCCTCGGCACCAGTATTCAGGCATCTCCAACCTTTGACTCCCCCCTGCCATATACCCCGCAGCATCCCCTACCTTATCCCCCGCAGCATTCCTTGCCTATGAACCCTCCCTCCATTTCCTTGGCTCAGGCTGGCCCTTCCAATCCCCCGCGGCCTGCACAATCATTCATACATCTGGGCTCGTGCAGTTTCAACCCTCACTCCCCGATACGCTCTGGATGCTTCAGCTCTCCAATTCCGAATCCTCGACCTGCCTTATCGGCCCAGCACAGCTCCTCGGAACCGTGCAGAAATTTGCTCAGAGACTATCCTACGGGCCGGCGCACAGACAAGCTAAAAAAGGGTCGGTGCCTCAGAGCAGTGGACACTGATATTAATCTGACTTTTGGTGAAGACGTTCCTATGGCGGATGCTATGGACACGGCGAGGAAAGTTCTGGTTGGTCGTGTAAGAGGCAGGAACTACACTATGGAGCGTCTGCATCAATGGACCATGGAGATATGGGGTTCTCTGCTAAAAGAACTTCCAGTTATTAGGGTTTTGGCCAGAGGATGGTTTGCCCTCCGCTTTCATAGGGAGGAGTACACAGATTGGATTTTATCGCACTACTGGCATATTGAGCTAGCTCCAGTACTGTTGAAGAGATGGGATCCACTTTTCGATCCGGAGCGTGAACAACTTGGAGCAGGGCCTATTTGGGTCCGACTACCCGGTTTGCCAATGCAGTTTTGGACTCCACAGGTGTTCAAACGTATTGGAGATGCACTGGGGACTTACCTTGAGCATGACCAGTCCTACGAAAAGACTGGCATTATGACTATGGCGAGGATTTTGGTACATCTTGACACCAGGGCAGGGCTGGAAGAAAAAATCACTCTACACAGGAGACACTTCTCGCATAAACAACTTCTGGACTATGAAGGAGTCCCATTTCGCTGTAGGAGGTGCCACAAAGTGGGTCACCTATACAAGGATTTCCCACTGCTATCTTCGGTGACTACAGAAAACTCGCGGGGGACAAAGCAACAGACCTCTGAAGAGCTGAACAAGGGAGAACAGAAACATGGAGAGGCACCAACTGAGGTGGCGAAGGGTGCTACACAAAAGGCAAAAAACCGGCGAAAAGCTCCAACCTCACCTCCTCGGACTCGCTCCAAATCAGCTGCGGAAGCTCCTTCTCTCCCGGGTAATGGATCTTTCCCCATATCCTCTGCACTTTTTTCAGATGTTATGTTTACTACTCTGCATACATCTTTGCATCCCCCCTCCTCTGCACATTGCTCATTCCCCTCCATCCCTTGCTCCATCTTTCCTCCTCCCCCCACTTTTTCCACTACACCTACTTCCCTCAGGGATATTTCCACCTCCCCTACTCACACTTCCTCCCCTTCTGGGACGGGATCCCATCCCTACAATCTCCGATCCAGAGCTCGACCTAAGACTCCGCATTTAGGGTTGGGCCTTTCCCCTGGACAGCCCAAGAAATCTAAACCTACCAGAGGGCGCCCATCCAAGATCAAAACTGCCATCAAGTCGGCGGTGGCAGATGTTGCGAGGGGCCGTCAAACCACCATTGATAGGGCGCTTAGAGCAATTGAGCCCTCTGCCCTGGTCTCCCCATGATTTGGCTCTCCTACAACTGCAGGGGATTAGCCAACCCCAAGAAGAGATTGGCTCTCAAGAGGCTTTTATATGGTACCAATTGTGACATCCTCTTCCTACAAGAAACCCTTGGCACTTCTGACACCATTACCAGAACCCTCCACTCTATCCTGCCGGGCTGGTTTTTTCAGGGCATGGATGCCATCGGCAGATCCGGAGGTCTAGCTATAGGTATAAACCCTAAAGCTGTCAAGCATATATCCACCTGGGGCGGATTGGGATTCATCGGAATGGACATTTTTGTGGGAGAGCTCGGTTACCAGTTAAAAGTGATTAACATTTATGCCCCTAATCAGAACATAATGGAATTTTGGCACAATTTGTTGGAACACAATCTTGTTTCAAGCACCTCCATTATAGGGGGGGATTTAAAATTTTCTTTGGGAATGGAAGAATCCTGGGGACATCATTCCCAGATCGACCCTATTTCGGATCAAATGAGCACTCTACTGGATACATACAAACTAGTAGATGTTCCTATGAACAAGAAATTGCCCACTTGGCATAACAGGAGGACGGGGGATGTTGCACTGGGCCGGAGATTGGATCGATTCTTGATCCACGAAGATCTCCTCCGTAACATTCCCCTATATAGACAATGGGTTGGTACTGGAGGATTTTCTGATCACCTCCCCATATTTCTTCAAATCTCTGGACCCTCCAAAAAGCCTCGTGCCCCATTCAAATTCTTTACTGGATACCTAAAAGATCCTGACTTCATCAACCTGGTGACTGAGTTCTGGAGAGCACAACCACCTCTCAGGGAGCAGAGAATGGCTGCGGATTTCTTTATTCGACTTCAAACACTCAAGACTATGACAGAGGAATGGTCAAGGAGGAAGAAATTGAGAGATGAACAACATCTTAAAGACATTGAACTACAGATTGCTCAGCTCACGGATGAACAGGGGCTTGGCTTCTTAATGGATGATACAAAATTACATCTGATTAATCTGGAGAACCAAAAGATAAAGATGCTACTGGAAAAGGAAGAACAATGGAGGTTGAAAAGTAGAGCCATTTGGCTACAAGCGGGAGATGGAAATACTAAATACTTCCACAACTTTGCAAATGGTAGAAAGGCCACCAACACTATTTGGCAGCTGCCCTGTGAGCCAGATGGTTGGGCCTCTACACACCCTCAATTAGCCAGGTTGGGGAATACCCATTTCAAAAGACAATTTACAGCGCCGACAGCCATCAATCTACCAGACATCATAAACTTGGCAGGTCATTTTCCCAGATTTGTGGATCCGGATGTTGTTGAGGATTTGATACAACCGGTTACCATGGAGGAACTGGAAGGAACTCTTAAATGGTTCAAGAAGGACAAGAGTCCTGGCCTGGATGGCTGGCCAGTGGAGTTCTACTCGGCTTTCCTGGAGTTGCTGGGACAGGATCTGCTGGCGGTCATTGAAGAAAGCAGAATTACTGGACACATCCATCCCCCCATTAACTTCACTTACTTGGCCTTGATTCCTAAGACTGATTCACCAGCCTCTTTTAATGATTTTAGACCCATATCCCTTTGCAACTGTCTGTACAAAATCATTTCTAAAATCATAGCCAACCGCATCAAGCCCATATTATCTAACCATATTTCTCAGGAGCAATTTGCTTTCCTCCACCATAGACATATTCAGGATGCCATTGGCACAGCCCAGGAAGCCCTTCATTCCATTAAACACAAAAATCTCAAGGGACTCACGCTCAAAATAGATCTGTCAAAGGCTTTTGACAAAGTGAATTGGCTTTACATCAAGATGATTATCACTCATTTGGGGTTTCCCCCTGCTCTCATCAACTCGATCATGGGGTGCATCTCCACTGTTTCTTTTGCCATTCTAATTAATGGATCTGCTACTCCATCCTTTTATATAGATAGAGGGATAAGGCAGGGATGCCCTTTATCACCACTACTTTTCTTATTAGTCATGGAAGGATTGCTCAGACTCATTGCTTCAGAAAAAAGAAGAGGAGGCCTCCGAGGACTAAAAATCATGGAACAATACTACCTGACACATCTACTATTTGTAGATGACATTTTGATTTTCTTGAATGGGAGTGTCCAGGACACCACTACTTTGAATGAGATTCTAAATCTATTCTGCAGTGCCACGGGAATGGAGATAAATACACCATTTCCCTATCTGAATGTACTCAACAGGAATCTCAGCTAGCCATACAAAAATTTCCATTTCAAGCTACTGATTTGATGGAGGGGCTCAAATATCTGGGGTTCAGACTAAAACCAGATGGATACAAAATTGCAAATTGGACCTGGCTCATCATAAAAGTGGAGAAGAGAATTAGTTGTTGGTGTCACAGATTCCTCTCTAGGGCAGGCAGACTAATCCTCATCAAATCAGTCCTCGAAGCCACCCCGATTTACTGGATGTCACTCGCCTGGATTCCAAGAGGGGTCCTTCACAGAATTCAACAAATCTGTTGCAAATTCCTCTGGAACGGAAGAAAGGAGGGCAAACCATTTGCCTGGGTTAAATGGACCAAAATTGCTACTCCAAAGAAGTGGGGAGGATGGGGACTAAAATTACTACCGGCCTTTGCTCAAGCCTTGGCAGCAAAACAGAGTTGGTTATTACTAAAGCAAAAAAGTCTTTGGGCTGAGGTTATTATACACAAATATATCTGGTCGTCTACTATCATAGACTGGATTAGAAGTCCATCTTGGAACAGGAAAGGCATTTCGGTGATTTGGAGGGCCATACTCAATTCAATTCCCATTATCAAGGATGGCTTACTATGGAAAATAGGCAATGGAGCCTCAGTCCGTATTGGAGTAGACCCATGGGTGGGTAGTGGAAATTCACATCAACTACCAGTTGGACTGATAACTCACCTAAACAGCAGGGGCATTAAGTTTCTTGGACAGATTGGGGATCAACAGAATTCAACTTTTCATACACAAGCTTGGCTGACCGAGCTGAACTGGCACATACCAAATGAATGGAGTAGAACATGGCAAATCTATTTACGGGCACTCACAGAATCGCATGTTAGATTAAAAAATGCAGAGGATGAACTGATTTGGGCACACTCAAAATCTGGACAATACCCATATAAACAGGGCTATGACATAATCATTGCAGATATAAAACTGGAGGTCTTAAGGAGCTGGTGGGTCACCTTATGGAAATTAAAAGCTCCTTTATGTACCAGACTGTTGATGTGGAACATAATAGAAAATAAGATCCCCACTGGATCCTATCTGAAAAGGAGGGCTTTTTTGGGTCCTACCCAGTGTGTCCTATGTCTCCAAGAAGAAGAATCGACCCAACATCTTTTCCTCACTTGTCCGACCACCAGGAGCATTTGGTCACAAGTCCTTCAAACACTAAATATGACTATGAACTGGCAGGGGGCTGATATTATAACGGCTTGGGACGATTGGTGGAGTACTTCGGCTGTGGAGAAAACTAGAAACCTTCCATTACTTGTTTCTTGGTACATATGGCTCAAGCGAAATATCAAAATCTTTGAAGATAAATCGGTCAACTAGAACCTACTCCCTCTGCAAATTTGTGCTGCTTTTGATGAACTTCCAAATGATGATAGCCAAAAGAGACCTAGAATCATTCGGCAAGAACAGATAAACAGAACAATACCTTGGGCCTATTTTGACGGTGCTGCCCAACAGCATGGCTGTGGGGGTGGCATATGTTTCTACCTATCAGAAGAACACTACTTCCAGATTTGTATGGGTCTGGGACCGGGCACAAACAACCATGCTGAATTGATCTCATTACGCCATCTGTTATACTTTGCCATTCTGAAACATTGCCGAAATATACAAATTTATGGAGATTCAAAGAATGTGACTGATTGGTTTAACAACTCAGTTGTTTGCTCTGCTTACTCTTTGAGAAATATTATGGAAGAAATTGTTTTTTCAAAACATTCTTTGATCAGATTTATGTTTCTCACATCTACAGGGAAAGAAATGAAATTGTTGACAGGCTATCGAAAGAAGCGACGCATCACCCTCTAGGAGAGTGGATGATCGTCGAACATACACCTGCAGGAGTCTATCACTATTTTCACAGGGCATATATAGATGGGGGACTACAGAGGGGCAACAACCTCTAATTTAACAGCACTTTGATTTTGAACTTTATATGAAATTTTGCTCATGTATATATCAGATTGTAAATATGGACATCTACACCCGTGTGGGTAATTTTGAACTTTATTTGTGGTTTTCGAACCAACATAGTACACCCTTTGGGTTTTATTGTATATACTTGTTTTGGACAGTGGACAAACAACCACGTTTACAGCATATGCCCTCGGGCATCCACAACATGTAATTTCTCCTTTGAAATTATGAATTTTCTTTACAAAATAAATAAATACGCATTGGTTTGGTTTTTCC
Organism: Pinus tabuliformis; assembly: GCA_031772625.1. Lineage (NCBI taxonomy): Eukaryota > Viridiplantae > Streptophyta > Pinopsida > Pinales > Pinaceae > Pinus > Pinus tabuliformis. The sequence goes on along the minus strand of CM062807.1, from coordinate 179,992,358 downwards.
TTGGTGGAGGCTTAGCATAATTGGTGGACATCTTCACCTGATTCTCATTAAGAAACATTCCCCCGATTATTTGTTGGGGCATTTCGCTGGCTCGGAACAAATATATTTTGATGGACCAACCCTCAAATCCCTATATTATTGCTATTCAGTGTGCCTCTATCTATGAGTTGATTCCTCACACCACTCTCGCTTTAGCTTGTTGGAACATTCAAGAAGAAATCATTAGACCTGATATACCGTGGGCATATTTCGATGGGGCTTCAAACACTCATGATCGATGTGGGGCAGGGATCATAATTCACATAAATGATCACAAAATCCTAAAAGCTTCAGTGGGAATTGGCACTGGTTCAAACAACTATGCAGAACTAAAAACTTTGAAACTTATTTTATGTTGGTTAAGACAGTTGGGGATTGATTCAATACATATTTTTGGTGACTCTCTGAATGTGATAAACTGGACAAACAATTTGCAGCGCTGTCAAAATCTTACATTGATTCCTATTTTAGAAGTTTTTTTTATCAAATCAACCTTTGTTGATTTCTCTGTTTGTCACATTTACAGGGAAAGGAATGTGGAAGCAGATTACTTTTCTAAAAAAGGCTTGCAGTAGGCTCTGGACTCCTGGCATATAATTGTTTCAAACAATGGGCAGGTCACCGAGTTGGATCAGCCTCCATACTTTTAAAAATTTGGGTTCATTTGGTCCTTTTGATTATGGTTTTTTCTTTGTATCTCGTTACTATGGGGCTGAACAATTTTTGGGGTACCACTTTACAGTTTTTGTTCCCATGTGTTTTTCGACAGTTGGACTATGGATATACTACTATATTTTTTGTTTTAATGGGTTACTTTCTCTGAATGTTCGGAGAGACCAAAATTTTTTATTTCAGTATAGTTTTTGCTGTATATGATTATGAGTAATGAGCAAGTGTATTTATCACTTCCCTCAGTATGTTGTGGTTTCACTTTCTGCGTATGGTGGATTCACAGTTTCGTTTTGAATGCTTTGATGCATCTACTCTATAACTTTTTATTTCCTTAATAAAGAGTTCGATTTTTCCATTAAAAAAAACCCGACAACAACTAATGTGCATTTAAACATTTTTTTGAGATTAGTATTATAGAACAAAAATCAATACATATTCCATTAGATCTGATGCTTTTTAAATCCACCAGATTTTTGTTATGTAAACCAAACCACATTTTATCCCAGTATGCAGATACAAGGTACTATGAAATAGATCTAAGATGAGTAAACATCCATAATTAACACCGACAACAACTTATGTGCATTTAAACATTTTTTTGAGATTAGTATGGGGCTGAACAATTTTTGGGGTACCACTTTACATTTTTTGTTCCCATGTGTTTTTCGACAGTTGGACTATGGATATACTACTATATTTTTTGTTTTAATGGGTTACTTTCTCTGAATGTTCGGAGAGACCAAATTTTTTTATTTCAGTATAGTTTTTGCTGTATATGATTATGAGTAATGGGCAAGTGTATTTATCACTTCCCTCAGTATGTTGTGGTTTCACTTTCTGCGTATGGTGGATTCACAGTTTCGTTTTGAATGCTTTGATGCATCTACTCTATAACTTTTTATTTCCTTAATAAAGAGTTCGATTTTTCCTTTAAAAAAAACTCGACAACAACTAATGTGCATTTAAACATTTTTTTGAGATTAGTATTATAGAACAAAAATCAATACATATTCCATTAGATCTGATGCTTTTTAAATCCACCAGATTTTTGTTATGTAAACCAAACCACATTTTATCCCAGTATGCAGATACAAGGTACTATGAAATAGATCTAAGATGAGTAAACATCCATAATTAACACCGACAACAACTTATGTGCATTTAAACATTTTTTTGAGATTAGTATTATAAAACAAAAATCAGTACATATTCCATAAGATCTTATGCTTTTTGCATCCACCAGATTTTTGTCATGTAAACCAAACCACATTTTATCCCAGTATGCAGATACAAGGTAATATGAAATAGATCTAAGATGAGAAAACATCCATAATTAACTCCATAACATGACCAAAAAAAGAAGGATTAGTCCACAAAATAAGCACTACCAAATCGAACATGAAAACGGGAAAAAATAATACAGAATTGACATCAGCCAAATAAACCATATCAGGGAAAAGGGAGAAAGCATGTGTCTAGTGTAGTGCCTCCCACCAGAATCTCAATATGCATCCCATCTTGCTGAGCATGTATTCCAAGTTTGGACATCTTGTCCGCGTTGCGGTTGTACTCCCTACCAATGTGTTGTATGGAAATGTGCTTGAAGGACCTCCATAAGAGCTTAATTTTCCTGAGCCAGCCTTGTAGATGCAGATGACGAATGCACATGATGCCTCGAACATGGTTGATGATAGACTGTGAATCCCCATATATGTGAATGGAGGGAATGCTCAGGAAAGAAGCAAACCAAAGAAGGCCCCACAGAGCCATGGCCTCCACCTTCATATTTGTCCCATTGCCCGCCCCCCAGTATACCCAGAATTGTTGTTCCAAAGAGAAAACAATCCAGAAACCACATCCGCATCTGCCCCCTTGTGCGGCCCCATCAAAAAATCGATTGAATAGTTAATCCCGAGACCAACATCAGAAAGAGGGGACTGATTAGGCTAGAGGGGAGTAGACAGTATCAGAGTTGTCCATCCCAGAATCCGGTTAACAACTGGTTCCAAGTCCATCTTCGTCCCTTCAAAAATAATATGGTTTCTATGTCGCCAGATTTCCCATATGGTAGCGAGGGGAATAGCTCGCCAATGGGACGGTTTGTGGCTCCACCAAGACAAACAAGAAGTGATAGAGTCAAACTAAGCTAAGGGGAATTTAAGCCTGCCGGAGAGCTCTAGCCAAATATGATATGTAACTGGGGAATTTAAAAATATACGTAGATTACTTTTCGCCTCCTCTTGCACAAAACACATATACTAGTTCCCTGCGAATTCCTCTTTTGTAAATTGTCCCAAGTTGTTTTTTTTTTCCAAACAAACCATACAAAAAATATTGAATTTCTATGTTGAATTAAATGTCTAATTAACTCTGTAATTGGACGTAATAAGTGTTCACAATTTTTAAAAATCACTCCACACTTCCATAATTTAATATTAAAACTAGAAATATGGTGCTTAACGTCTAACTATATGTGTATTTATAATTGCATAAATATTTATATCACTCATAATAAATTATGCATTATATTTACTGCTTTTGATATGATGTGTATTTATAATTACATAAATATTTATATCACTCATAATAAATTATGAATTATGCTTACTACTTTTGATATTTATTATGAATTATGCTTACTACTTTTGATACGAGAGCCAATGACTTAGCTAACTCTAGATTAATTTCACATAACCCTCAAATTGGTGTCTAGATTAATTTCACATAACCCTCAAATTGGTGTTTCATACAATGACATTGTTATCAACCAAGTATATAAAATTCATTTAATGGAGTCCCCACTAAATTCCTTACCCTCATTAATTAGGATTGGTCAATATGGATCATCATATAGCTACCAACTATAATTCAATTAAAATTGTTGCCCATACGCCATCATCGTTTATATGACTTTCTCATCAACATCGTCACCTCCACAACATACTCCAATTGTTGTTCCCTTTTCATCGTACAAACCACCCATCTACTCAACATACCATCTCCATATACATTTAACTCACATGGAAATATATACATCCATTCCCATAGTCACATCTTTTAAAATTTAAAAATTTTGATATTCTATATTCAAGCCAACTTATTTAAAAACAACAAATCAAACTTGGTTTATAAAGTCAATTTATATTTCTTTTAACATTTCCTTTTATTCCAATTCAACTTAACTTATAAAGTATAATTTATTAAACTAAAGTAACTTCGTGTGTGTATTAATCTACATTAATTCTCCTATAAGAAGCCACCACTATGGGTGGTAATGATGAATTGTCAGTGAATGTGCATTATTATACTTGTGGCGAGGCTGGTATATTGTAATGGTAAGTTGGTGACTCTCTATTAATTTAGTTAACTATATTTTTTTTCCGAAGGTGGTAAAACCTATCAACTCAGGTGTCAAACCAACAGTGAGGACAGCCATCTCTGGCTGCTATCCGCGAATGCTGGGTTTGACTCATCACTGTTAAATAGGAAAACCACGCCACCTGGCATAACCCTGCTGGTGGTCCGTAATCGGGAGCAGGCTCTCACTCCTGCCAGATGCCTCTGGGTCTTGGGCCGTTAACCTGTTTCCTTACGTCCGAGGAAGACGAGCTCTTAGCCAAGCAGAAACAGTTTTACGGCATACTCCAGGCCGAATTTAGTTAACTATATTATATATACTTTCCCATCATTTTTATATTTTATGATAATTATTTTATTTCAATTTATTTGTAATATTGGCCGTTCATTTTTACATATTATCGGCTATAGCATTGGAAATTACAAGTAGTTTGTAATTTCCTTCTTGTATGCTCTGGGTAGTGCACGTTACATTTTACATTAATACATTCAAACTACTTAGATTTATAAGATTTCTCGTAATCCGTGTACATGAACCTAACTTTAAACATTCATGTAACTTTAAAAGTTCTCCACCAAGGTTTAATAGTGTGCACGTCCATTGCTCATTTACATGTTTTTCCAAAGTATTACATAAGCTATTTTTATATTTTTTCAAATATTTAAAATTATTTATTTTATATTTCATTGGTTAATATTGAGGATGTTGGAACCAGATTGATGGTCATTTTCTCGAGTGATGTAGGATTTTAATGCACGCATGTTTCGAAGATTAAATATTTATTAATAATTTTTACAATAGTTAGCTCTTGTGATAAAGTGTTTTTGGATTTGTATGAGAATCGTTATAATGTTGGTAAATGTGTTTTTAGATGACATCGTGTTTTAAATATACAATTATAAAAATGTTTTACACAATATATTTATTTATTTTGTTCTTAAATTATGTAAGAAATTAATTCACTCTTAGAAATTGTGAAACCAATTCACTTTTAGAAATCGTGACTGAGGCACATCTAACTTATCAAAATCATGTCCTTAACATGGTTATATTTTTTCTCAAATAATTTCTAACTGGTGACCTTCACATGAGGGACTGACTTATATTACACACACAAATTTGCTTTTAATCTGTTCATTTTTATGAGAGATTTTTCGGCCTAAATCACAAGATATTTCATTTGTCGACCCGTTTCCAACGAACCAGTGTGGTTCATCGTCAGGACAAGTTGAAAGAACTTATCATGCTTTGCATGTTAAATAGATAGAGCAGAACCTCCAACGGCTATATTCCTTGACCAGGTAACGGCTATATTGACAACGGCTCGATTTGGCTGGTTAGTTAGTTTTGTTAATTTCTTAGTTGCTTTTGCTTGGTTTATTTACTCTCCTTAGTCAACTTGTGGATATACTTCTAGCCTTGAATTGTGATTTTTATTGTAACATGTAATGTAGTTTTTATTTTATTGCTTTACATGATGTTTTAGTTATTTATCTTAATTAAGTCAATATTCTAATATAGTTTTATTATTTCATGCTTTGAATTTAATAGTTGTGCTCATGCATGTCATCTATATTAATCATTATTAATGTGTCAATCAAATATATTAATTACATTATTAATATTTTTAGATTAATTATAAATTACATTATTAATATATTTAGATTAATTATAAATAGAATAAATTTTTAGTTTAAATAAATAGATTTAAATCATTTCTAAAGTAAACTTTTAACTAGGTAACTTAAAAAAAAAACCTCTATTTTAATTTAACTAATTAGCAAACAACTTTTAAAAAAATAATAATAATAAAACATCCATGAAAAAAAAAAAACAAACAAACAAACTATATTTTAATTTGAAATTAGAAAACAACTTTTAACGTAAAACAATGACTTAAAAAAAAACATCCATGATATTTTTTTAATAGTAGCATTTATATATTTTTATTTTTATTTTATATATTTTAAACAATTTTTATTTTATTTAAACATGTTCTAGCATCCACAATAAGTGTGGACAACCATTCTTACAATCAATAAGTTATATATTTAATACGAATAAAACCAATATATATCTATCTTAAGTATGGATCTAACATGGGTAGAGAGGGATCAAATTTCTTAACGTACAAACTTCTTTAGAGTGCAAAATTTCATTATTTAAATTGTATTTCTAAATGCTAAATAGAGTATTTTTTTTTTCAGAAAGAAAATCATGATATTAAAATGCTAAATAGAGTATATATAGGACCAAATAAACGTTTTAACCATAAAACTTATTTCTTTCATGATATATACATAATTTTTAAAAAATGATATATAACATATACATAATTGACATTAAAATATTTTACATAACATGTACATCCAAATTAAAATGGTTTTTTTTTTTTTTTTATTCATGTATTTTCAAGTATATGTCAATATTAATTTGTATTAAAATATTGTATTCATAATCCATATTGAATATTTTTTTATGTACGATATTAAAATACTTTATTTTAACAATTTTTTCTATATATAAATATATATGAAGTTGTTAGACATAAATTAGTTAACATAAATTTTGAGATAGTTTATTTAAATTCATTTTTTATAGCCAACATTATTTTTCTATTTAGAACATATTTTTTTTATTTTATTTTTATTTTTATTTTTATTTTTTATTTTAAAGGGAATGGACGGTACAAACTTACACATCTCTCATTCTTGGTTGTAGAATGAATCTTTTGCCTTAATTATAAATAAATATAAAATTGATTATTGCGCCAAGAGGCGCTCTACAACCCAGTAAAGAGTATATGTGTAGATGTAATGTAAGTATGTAAATAATTTTAGATGGCGTCTTAATTAAAAAAAAAAATAGAAAAAAAAAAAATTGTTTGCTTTGGGTAGCTCAATTAGCAATGGCTTGCAAAATGAAGTTTCATTGAACCAGAAGTCTTGGGTTCAAATCTTGTGCTATATACTTTATAACAATATGATAAGATTCTTAATCATGAATATTCACCCTCACTTTGCCATTGATATTATGAACTTGAGAATAAGCTTTGTTATAATAGCATGGGCTAATACCATGGCTTATCAATACCATATGTCAAAATATTATAACTTATTTATTAAAAAAATTCCAATAGAAATTAAATTAAGGTTTTAATAAAATTGAAAATGAGAATACTTTCATATTTAAAGATGTGGAATTTATATAATATAAATAATATTAGTAAGAACCAACATAGATCCATCTTAACTAAGGATCCAAGTGATAACAAGAAGAAAAGTGAAGGGGAGAGAGGGGGAGGCGAGAGGGAGGGAGATAGTGACAAAGTTGGAGGGCAGAGAGAGAGATAGAGAGTTGGAGGGGGAGAGAGAGGGAGTAAAGAACAAAGGAAAGATCAAGAGAGAGTGAGGAAGAGACGAGAGGAGGGAAAACACACAGAGATGGAGGGAGAGGGAGGGAGATAGTGATAGAGTTGGAGAGAGAGAGAGAGAGAGAGAAAGAGAGATGGAGGGAGAGACCGAGGGAGGTGGGAGAGAAAGGGAGAGAGAGGACTCAAGAGAGAGAAGGATTTAAAGATGGAGTTGCACCGAGGGGGGTGGAGGGAAGGAAGAAGAAATACCTAGAGTGATCCAAGCAGATATTGGTGGCCACCCGCCAATTCCACTTGGACCCCCACCATCTTTTAGTTTTTCAGTTTCCTTAATTGTAGCACAGTTTACTATGTTTAGCAGTTTTTCGAGTCCTAAACTTTCAGAGTTGTTTTGTAGGCCCTAAATGACATTTTTTTGGCAATCTACCGCCAACAATTTTTGTTAAAATTGTCTTTTTTGTCGTAGTCCTCTGAGAGATCTTTCCAATGGGGTATCATGCGTGTCAAACAGAAATAATATGACCAAGTCACGACCCCAGGAAGTTGGTTGTCCAACTAACCCCAATGGGGCCCATAAACTCTTGGTGTTACATCTCCTCGGGTTAGGGTTTTGGTCGTTTAGGGTTTGCTCTTATTGTTCAATAATAAAAAGGCCTTTGAGCCTCATTGTAATGCAGTTTAGAGGCATGTAGCCGCCACATCTCTTCTCAGAGATACGCTACCATCACCCAAGCTAGTTTATTTCCATTTCTGTTTGTAAGCATGTTTCAGTATTTTACATTAATGAAATGAAGTATTATTTCCGTTGCATCTTTGTATTTATGGTTATATCTGTAATTTGTTGCGTTCCTGTTCAAATCTGAATCAGTGGTATTAGAGGGGTCTGCTCTTTCTCTGTTTTTCTTTGCATGTCCCCAATGAGGTGGGGATATAAGGAGTTAGGGCTTGAATTGGTCAAACCTTTGCAAGACCAGCCTCGCAAATCCCGACGGCCTCCCATGATGGATGAAAAGAAAGACGAGGGGGAGGGAGATCCTATCAAAATCTTGCTCGAAGAGGCCCTTGAGCGACAAAGGAACGCGATGATGGACAACTTTTCCCGGATCCTTTAGCGGCTACCCAGGGGCGACACATATACTTCCAACAGCTACTCTGGAAGTGCCACACCCTTTAAGGTACAAGTTAACTTTGGCATTCCCATATTTGAGGGCCAGATAGATGTAGACGTTGTAGATAAATGGTTAAATTTGCTAGAAGGGTATTTTTATGTTCATGATTTTTCTGGCCGGGAAAAGATTACTTTCGCTCTTCCCAAAGCCGCCCCCTCGTCAAGGACTGGTGGGAGACCTACTATGAGCAGAAGGATGAAAGTACGACCTCACTATTTTCAGCTGCACCCACTTGGAATTCATTCCGGGATTCCATCAAGGAGCAATACTACAAATACATCAAGTGGACCACGCTGCGGCAGGGAGGGGACCAAGATGTGACGGAGTTTACTAATATTTTTCATACCCTTCGCACAAAGTTGAGTATCAAGGATTATGAGAGGCATTTGGTACTCAAATACCGCAACTGCCTACACAGGTACATCCAGGACGAGATGGAGTTCCTGGACATCTCCTCGCTTGGAACGGCATAACAATACGCGTTCAAGATCAAGCAAAAGTTTAAACAAAAGAAGCGAGACTTTGGATCTGCAAATCCGAAGCAAGGGAAAGGTGCCCCCAAACCACAGAACAAAGGAAAAAGCCAATGCGGGGTGGCCCAGGACAACCCACCAAAGCCGCAAGCAAAGAACAACATCGCAAAGCCAAAGAAGGACATGAGAAAGTGGTGTGAGTTCCATAAGAGCTCCACTCACAACACAAGTGAGTGTCAGGCCAAGCAGTCACTGGTGGCCAAGCTAAAGGCTTCGGAATCAAATGCATGTTCTGACTCTGAGTCAGAACCCGATAAGGGGAATGACAAAGGGAAGTAGATTATCGATGTGGAACCCAACGCCACCATTGCCACCACGAAGATCCAGAAGGAAGAACCTGAAGATCCAGAGGAGGAGGAGCGCCTCTTCCACTCCCAGGTGTGGGTAAAGGGCTCCTCGTTACAATTCATTGTCGATAGCGGGAGCTAAAAGAACCTCATTTCGGCAGAGGTTGTGAAGCGGCTAGGCTTACCGACCACAGCACATCCCCAACCATATACCATCAGGTGGCTTCACCAAGGAAGGCATCTTCGCGTGAGCCAAGCAGTGACGCCTTCCATACAACATCAAGCCCTTCACGGATGAGGAATTATGTGACGTTGCTCCCCTTGATGTTTGTGATGTATTATTAGGCCAACCATACTTGTCGAAGTGACATGCTATGTATGAATCAATGCCTCATGTTGTTATTATTACTTTGGGAAATAAGTTGTACAGGATACCAGAGGTAGCACCGCCTACTGCCATCTCTTTGCTTACTACAAAACAATGCAGTGAGCTCATTTCCAAAACCAAGAAATTTGTTTTCCTAATGATATGCCCTTAAGGAAAGAAGAAGACAGTGGCCACGAACTCCAGACAAGGCCCCTCCACATGACAACTATAGATGGACAAGGTCGTGGAGGAGTACGAGGACATCTTCACCTCCGGGGTGCCTCTGCGCTGTCAGGTCAAGCACTCCATCGATCTGACCCCAGGTGCGTCGCTTCCCAATGGACCAATCTATTAGCCCTTCTTTCTGGAGAATGATGAAATCAAGAGGCAGATTTAGGAGCTGTTGCAGAAAGGTCACATCCGACTGAGTTCATCACCCTGTGGGAGCCTGATCGTGTTGGTACAGAAGAAGGATGGACTTGGAGACTCTTTATTGACTATCGGGCGCTGAACAAGATCACTATACAGAATAGGTACCCAATCCCACGGATTGTTGACCTTCTGGACCAACTGAAGGGGGGGAATATTTCAACAAGATTGACTTGAAGTCAAGATATCACCAGGTACCAATCGAATCCTCCAATGTGTGAGAGACTGCCTTCAAAGCCAAGGAGGGCCTGTTCGAATGGTTGGTTATGCCTTTCGGGTTGACGAATACTCCTACAACCTTCATGAGGTTGATGGATGACATCTTGTGTCCATTCACCAACTCATTTGTAGTGGTATACTTGGATGACATCTTGATCCTTAGCCAGAGATGGGAAGAGTACCTCCACCACATCCGACAGGTTCTCCAAACATTGCGGCAACACAAGTTATGTGCCAATTTGGAGAAATGCACTTTTGGCATGACCCAAGTTCAGTATCTGGGATACATTATTGATGAAAGGGGGTGCATGTGCATCCAACCAAGATCCAAGTCATTCGGGATTGACCATCTCCAACCACTCTGACAGAGCTCCGCAGCTTTCTGGGTCTTGCCAATTTCTACCGCAGGTTCGTGTTGGGATTCTCTCATATCACTTGGCCCTTGAGTCAAGTCACCAAGGGAGGAGTGAAAGAAAAATTATTTTGGTCTGAATCTCAACAGAAGGCATTCACAGAGTTGAAACATCGCCTCTGCTCGGCACTAGTGCTCACATTACCAGACTTGCAACAGCCATTTGAGATTGAGACAAATGCCTCTGACTATGCTATTAGGGCAGTCCTTACTCAACACGGGCATCCAGTGGCATATCACAGTGAGACACTTTCAGACACAGTCTGGAAGTATCCCACTTATGACAAAGAGATGTATTCCATTGTGCAGGCCTGCCGACAATGGAAGCATTACATTTTGGTGAAGGAAATGGTCATCCAACAAACCATTGGCCCATGTAGTTCATACAAATGCAAGGGAAGTTGCATAATGATCGCCACCATAAGTGGTCCACATACATGCAACAATTCTATTTGAATATCAAGTATAAGAAGGGCAGCACCAATAATGTTGCAGATTGCCTCATTCAACCATCGATCATGGCGTTAACCACCGTGCTCAACTCTTGTGGGCATGAGACTTCTGATTGGACACTTCTCTACAAAAGCGACCCAGAATTTGGCCAAACAAACCAGACGCTCTTAGAGGGTAAGCATGTTCCAGATTTTCACCTCCAGGATGCGATGTTATTCCATCTGGGTCACCTTTTGTGTTCCTTCAAGCGAGCGTGCCAAGATGATTTGGGAAGCGCACTATAGTCGAGTTGTTGGGCATTTTGGGGACGATAAAATGGTGGCAGTACTGCAGAAGTATTTCTATTGGTCGAATCTTCGACAGGATGTCAGGAAGTACATCAGATCCTGCATTTCCTGTGTCATTGCCAAACCGACCATCAAGAAACAAGGCCTCTATACTCTGCTGCCTACCCCTAGTCGACCTTGGGAATCCATCTCCACATATTACATGTCGGGCCTTCCTTCTACTAAGCATGGAAACGATTGTGTTTTTGTGGCCGTCGACAGATTCTCGAAGATGGCCATTATGGCAGCCTACAAGAAGAATATCACAATAGAAGCCACTGCTAAACTCTTCTTTGAATGAATATGGGTACACTTTGGGATCCCACAGTCTATCATCTCAAATCGGGACAGCAGGTTCCTCAGTACATTTTGGTCCAGTCTCTGGTTGATGTTGGACACCAAACTCACTAAGTCCACAGCATTCCATCCCCAAACTGATGGCCCGATAGAGGTCGTCAACAGGATGATCGTACACATTATGCTTATGTACAACTCAAAGCATCCATGCACATGGGATGAGAGCCTCCCCTATGTTCAGCACAGCTATAACTGGGCTCTCCACTGCTCAACTAGCCACAACCCTTTTTAGGTAGGCTTGGGATTCTAGCCACTATGTCCCATTAATGTGGCCATGCCATTTCAAGCTACTCAGCCAGATTTGGCTCATGTCTAGTCTGAAACCAAAAAGGCAAACAACTTCATTGAGCACATCCAACATATCCACCAACAAGTCCATGACATTTTAGAGAAATCAAATGCCAAGTACAAGCAGCGACATGATCAACATCAGGTGCCACACAAGTTTCAAGTGGGCGACAAAGTCTGGTTGCATTTGCAAAAGGAACGCCTTACCAGAGCCTATCGGAAACTCGGACCACTCTGATATGGTCCTTACACCATTACCAAGGCTGTGGGAGACAATGCATTTGAGCTCAACATTCCCCCATTCCTTGGCCTGCACCCAGTGTTCAATGTGGACCGCCTTCGGCCATACTTTCCACCATTACTAGACACATCCGACATTGCAGAACAACTCACACCAATAGAATTAAATCCAGATTGCATGGAACAAGTTGCAACTGAACCGATACAACCATCAGAGTCAGAACAGTGAGCTGCGCAATAACTTCTAGATCCATTTGGTTTTCTTTCACCTTCGAATCATGGACACATAGATCAAGCACACTCACCAACAGAAGATCCAGCTGTATCAAGTTGTCAAAGTAGGCCAACTCCTTCACCAGGGCAAGTGGCTCACAAGGGACCAAGTTCAGCAGAAGTTTCCTCATCTCATGGAGGAACTCAACGCAATGGGGACCATTGCTTCCTAAGGGGGGAGGAATGATCTAGGTGGATATTGGTGGCCACCCAACAATTCCACTTGGACCCCCACCATTATTTCTTTCAGTTTTTTAGTTTCCTTAATTGTAGCACAATTTACTATTTTTAGCAGTTTTTCATGTCCTAAACTTCTAGAGCCATTTTTGAGGCTAGTGTTTTTTTGATAAAATTGTCTTTTCCGTCGAAGTCCTCGGAGAGATCTTTCCAACATGGGTATCATGCATGTCAAACATAAATAATATAACCAAGTCATGACCTCGGGAAGTTGGCTATCCAACTAACCCCAATGGGGCCCATAAACTCTTGGTGTTACATCTCCTTAGATTAGGGTTTGCTCTTATTGTTAAATAATAAAAAGGCCCTTGAGCCTCATTGTAACGCAGTTCAGAGGCATGTAGCCCTCACATCTCTTCTCATAGATAAGCTACCATCACCCGAGCTAGTTTATTTCCATTTCTGTTTGGAAGCATATTTCAGTATTTTACATTAATGAAATGAAGTATTATTTCTATTGCATCTCTGTATATATGGCTATATCTGTAATTTGTTGCGTCCCTGTTTAAATCTGGATCATAGAAGGAGAAAGGTGGAGAGAGAGAGGGGTGGCAAGGGAGCAATGGAGAGAGAAGAGTGGGAGGGAAGAGAAGGAGAGAGGAGAAAAGGGGAAGAGAGAGAGGTAGAGAGGAAAAGGGAGGGAGGGAAGGAGAGAGAGAGAGATAGATATGGAAAGAGAGTGTGTATGTTTGGGCGTGAGATAGAGAGAGTGAATAAGAAAGAGACACATATATACAAATATATATATTATATAGTTTTATATAGCCATCCTAGATCCATAACCTCGGATCTATCCAGCGTGGAGAGGGATCAAATCTCTTGAGGTGCAAACCTTTCCTCAAGTTTTACACTCAAAAAATAGGTTTGCACCTCGAGAGATTGGATCCCTCTCAGCTCTTGATAGATCCAGGGTTAAGATGGATCTAAGATGGTTATATAAAACTATAATGTTTATATTTGTATATATGTGTCTCTTTCTTATTAGCTCTCTCTATCTCACCCCAAACATACAACTCAAAAGAACGCAACATGGGCCCCTAAAATTTAGGAATCACTCTACATGACTTTAGATAGACTCCCAACTCGAATTAACTAAGTCAGATTAACTTAGTTAACTATTACAAGTTGCTATGAGAATTAGAATTACAATTTAAGGACAAATTAAATTAGGATTTTTCTTGATGTTATTTTTAAAATTTCTTGTTGCTATTTTCAATAATCTCTCTCTCTCTCCCCTCCAACTTTGTGACTGTCTCCCTCCCTCTCTCCATCTCTCTCTCCCCTTCATCTCTGTGGCTCCCTCTCTCTCTTCCCCTTCTCTCCCTATCTCTCTCATCTCCTCTTCTTTGTCTTCTCTCGCTCACTCTCTCTCCATCTCTCCCTTGTCACCCCCTCTCTCTCTCCACCTCTATCTCTTTATGTATTTGTTCTCTCCGCCGCCCCCTCCCTCTTAAATTTGATCCATTGTATTGTGTTTTGAAAATTATCTATAAAAAAAATGGCTGTAAAATATTGAACCTATATTTTGGATCAATCATGTCAACTAAAATGCAATAATGAAATACTTAAAAAAACACATGCACTCTCTTTCCTTCGTTATCTTAGTCACTTTGCTTGCTCCCATCACTTAGATCCTTAGGATTTCCTTTTAGATTCAATTAAAAAAAATGTTATAAAATTAAATTAAAATAGAATATTTTTATTATGAAATAAATTATGGTTTTTGGGCATGTGGTATTGATAAGCCATGGTATTGGCCCATTAACCTATTTACAAGTTAATAATATCCATGGTTAAGAATCTTGTCATAGTGTTATAAAATATTTTGATTGAGAAATAAGTTAGAGTGTGGGGCATGTGGTATTGATAGCCCATGGTATTGTAACAAAGGTTATTCACAAGTATCAATGGCAAAAGTGGAAGTCAATATCTATGGAATCTTGTCATATTGTTATAAAATATTTTGATTATGAAATAAGTGATAATTATTTATAACTTTATTAAAAATAGGTTAGATGTGTAGATGTAATGTAGGTATGTAAACAATATGTGTAGATGTAATGTAAGTATGTAAACAATATATATGTTAGATGAATGTAAGTATGTAAGCAATTTTAAATATTGGCCCAATTAAAAAATAAAAATAAAAAGTTATTAATGATATCCGGCATGAGTGTAAACATTTAAATTTTGGCTGAAATAATAATAAAAAGTTAAAAGTAATGTAAACTTGTAAGTTATAATTATTTATAACTTTATTATAGATTAGATGTGTAGATGTAATGTAAATATGTAAACAATATATAGGTTAGATGAATGTAAGTATGTAAACAATTTTAAATATCAGCCCAATTAAAAAATAAAATAAAAAATAAAAAATAAAAGTGATATGGGGGATGAGTGTAAACATTTATATGTTGGCTCAAATAATAATAAAAAGTTAAAAGTAATAAATGAGAAGTTAAAAGTAATAAATAAAAAATAAAAGTAATATAAACATATTATCCAAGATGAGTGTAAACATTTAAATGTTGGGTCAATTAATAATAAAAAGTTAAATTAATAAAAATAATAAAATTCAATTTGTTATATTTTGATTTTGTTATTAACTTTCGAATAGGTTTTGTTACAATACTTATCAATTCCATATGCCAAAAAACCATGACCTATTCCACAACCAAAATATTTTATAACAATACAAAATTCTTAACCATGGATATTCATCCCCACTTTACCGTAGATATTATTAACTTGTAAAAAATAGGCTTTGTTACAATACCATGGCTTATCAATACCACATGCCCAAAACACAACTTATTTCACATATTTTATATCACTGTGAAAATATTCTTAACTATGGATATTCACTTCCACTTTACCATGAATATTATTAACTTGCCAATGTGCATTGTTACAATACCACAGGCCAATACCATGGCTTATCAATACTACATGCCCAAAAAACATAACTTATTTCACAATCAAAATATTTTATAACAATCTGACAATATTCTTAACCATATATATTGAACCCCCTCTTTTGCCATTAATATTTGTGAATAGGCTTTGTTACAATACCATGGGTCAATACCATGGGTTATCAATACCACATGCCCAACACTCATAACTCATTTCACAATCAAAATATTTTATAGCAATGTGACAAGATTTTTAACCATAGATATTATTAACTTGTAAATAGGTTTTGTTACAATACCATGGGCCAATACCATGGCTTATCAATACCACATGCCTAAAAAGCATAACTTATTTCACAAAAAAAAATAAAAATAATAATAATAATAATAATAATAATAATTTAATTTTATGACATTTTTTTAATTCAATCTAAAAGGAAAAAGTTATAGTTACTTTTGACATATATCTAAACCTTGCATCCTCAAGACTACTAAAAATATTCCCATAAAAATTAAATTAAGGTTTTAATAAAGTTAAAAATGAGAATATTTTTATATTATTAAAAACGAGTATAGATCAATCCTAACTAAGGATCTAAAGCAAAGTGACTAAGTGTAAGTATTTCATTATTGTATTTTAGTTGACATGATTGACCCAAAATATAGGTTCAATATTTTATAACCAATTTATTTATTTATTTATTTTTTATTTTTTATTTTTTTCTTTAGATATTTTCCTAAACACAATACAATGAGACCAAATTTAAGAGGGAGGGAGCGAGGGGGGAGAACAAATACATAGAGAGAGGGAGGGGGGAGGTTGGGGAGCAGGGGGGTGACGAGGGAGAGATGGAGAGAGAGAGAAGGGGGGTGACAAGGGAGGGATGGAGGGGGGGCAGGGGGTGACAAGGGAGGGATGAAGAGAGGGGGGCGGGGGGTGGAGAAGACAAAGAAGAGGAGAGGAGAGAGATAGGGCGAGAAGGGGAAGAGAGAGAGGGAGGTGCAAAGATGAAGGGCAGAGAGAGATGGCGAGAGGGAGGGAGATAGTGACAAAGTTGGAAAGAGAGAGAAGGGAAGAGAGAGAGAGAGGGAGACACAAAGATTGTTGAAAATAGCAACAAGAAATGTTAAAAATAAGATCAAGAAAAATCATAATTTAAGTTGTCCTTAAATTAAATTGTAATTCTAATTCTCATAGAAACTTGTAATGGCGTCGTCTATTGAGGCGGAGGAATTTCCTGGATGGCTAAAAGCGGTCAGAATCTGGCAATTTTTTTTTCAAAAAATCTTGTAGTAGCAGTGTTTGAATCATGTTTTTGATGGTGGAAATGGATTCAGCACCATCAAAAACCTTTGGGGCACCCAAAATCTTGAAGTTTGACAGCGGTAACCTAGATTTACAAAAATCCCTGTCGGATTTTATGAAAATATTGCCAGAATTCCCATGATTTTTAGGACAAAAAGCAGTCTAGTTAGACTACGACACTTGTAATAGTTAACTAAGTTAATTTGACTTAGTTGACTCAATTAATTCGAGTTGGGAATCTATCTAAAGTCATGTATAGTGGTTCCTAAATTTTAGGGGTCCGGGTTGAGTTCTTTTGAGTTGTATGTTTGGGGGTAAGATAGAGAGAGCAAATAAGAAAGAGGCACATGTATACAAATATAGATATTATATAGTTTTATATAACCATCCTAGATCTATCTTGACCCTAGATCTATCAAACGTCGAGAGGGATCCTATCTCTCGAGGTGCAAACCTATTTTTTAGTGTAAAACTTGAGGAAATGTTTGCACCTCAAAAGATTTTATCCCTCTCAACGCTTGATAGATCCCGGGTTAAGATGGATCTAAGATGGTTATATAAAACTATATAATATATATATTTGTATATATGTGTCTCTTTCTTAATCGCTCTCTTTATCTAACCCCCAAACATACACTCTCTCTTTCCATATCTCTCTCTCTCTCCCCCTCCCCCTCTCACTAATATGTTGATGAGTTGTGAGACTAAAGTGAACAAGGAGCATCTGTGCCCTAAAATTACAATAGGATCTCATCTTGGGGTCATATCAATTCTTAACATTGTTGGATATTTTGTACTCACCTTCACATATAAGGAGTGCCTTAACAAAAACACTCTATCCCCGAATATTTTAGGTCAGGTGGGTAATTTTTTTATTAATAATATTATTTATTGTTTTTTATATATTTTTGTCTTGAGATATATTAGAACCTTAAAATAAATACCTTTTTTGTTTTTTCTATAACTTTTTAGTCCGAATGACCAAATTTCATTAACTAACCTTTGTTCAAGTCTTAAGATTGATTCCTACTTCTCCAAAAACCAAAGATGGATACATATTCTCACTAAGAATAAATGATACAAATACAAGGGCATGTGTGGGGGTTCAAGGTGTTGTTTGTGGTTCAAGTTTTCATGCGTGCTCAAGGTGTTATTTGTGGTCGTAGACAATGTTTGTTCAAGGTATTGTTCATGACCTTTTCCAATGTGTGCTCAAGGTGTTGTTCATGTCTTTAGCCCGTCTATGTTCAAGGTGTTGTCTGTTGGCTTGGCCTATGGTTAGGGATGTTAATGGCTTAGCCTATGGTTAGGGATGTCAATGCCACTAGAAGTTTTTAGTAGTAGGTATGTACCTTAGGGTCATGGAACACTATATGCGTCTGCTTTTTACCCTTCTTTTCAATGTACACAAATATATTGTAAATGAAACCATATACACATATAAGTTGACTATGTATATTAGTTTAATTGTAACTTTTATAACTATAAACTATTGATGAAATATGTATTTCTTTATTATCTTATATTTTAATTTAGTTATATTTAAACTAAGCATCATGTACTAGCTACTATGTAGCACTTCTTATGGAGATGAAGCAAATATTGCAATGCCCATCATTATGAAGATGAAGCCAATATTGCAATTTAAATTCTAGATAGAATTAAGAAATCATGAAAAGTTAGGGAAAAGAGTCGAGAAATTCAAGGCTAAACTTGAAAAAATTAATCACAAACTCCCAAAGATGATGGCTAGAAATTTAAATAGAGAAGAGATATATTTATTGTGAATGTGGTAGGAGATTGATTCCAAGACATTTGTGTGAGGAATTTCAACCTCGCCAAATGAAATTATTGGTCGATATGATTCATAACATGAAACTTACAATAATTCACCTAGAAGTATAAATTCATCAACCATAGTTCATGAAAGAGATCAAGATACAACAGGTCAACCCGGTAGATTTAATATTGAAATACTGACAACTAAAATTGAAACTACACCAAAAGTATTATTAGCTTCAACTCAGGTTCGCAACAAAATAGAAATGAAGAAGATGTGCTTCAAATAGAAATGATTGCTCCAAAATACTAAATACAACAATCAATTGCAAAATACGTTATGTCACATCTTAAAAGGTTTATAAGGTCCAAGTTCCAAGAAAAAAGAAAGCAAGCCCATAGTTCTGTTAGCAACCATGAAAGGGAGATCATAACCTACGACCTTGAAGCTTAAATAAGTCATAAAGAAATGAATGTAAAAACACTCATAAATTATGGCAATACTCATAATAATATGGACATTGTTGTTGTTGAACAACTAAACCTTTTTATGCACCCTAGTAAGGACCTCACTTTTATGATCATAGATGCACAAAGGTCAAGGAGTAGGAAGATGTCATAAATTCTCAATTCAAACAAGAACTAGAGCTAGAAATGGGACTCTATAGTCTACTACTTGAATAAATGGATGTGATGCTAGATGTGGAATGGTTAATACAATTGAGGACTTATACCACAAACCTCAAAGAACAGTCCATGGAGTTTAATTGGACATGTCAACGTTATAAACTATATGGTGCTAAAGGTTCCATTCTTTTTATGAACAAATTACAACTAATGAAAAAATGGAAGAGGTGTAAATGAACATACAACATCATAAGCAAGGAGAATATGTTACCAAGAAACATCAAGATTTTATGTTAAACAACCAAGTCAAGAGACTTCGAAATATAATGTAAACAATATAGAGAGACCTCACCAACGCTCAAAGAAAGAATGAATTCAAGTCTTACAATCAAACAAAGATGAAGATGATGTCATGAAGGAAACACTCAACTAGAGAGAATCAAATCTATTATGCCTTGTCAACGTAGGATTTCCTGAGAGCATTGCAATTTAATAAACATAATTATAACAATATAATAAGTAGCAATAATAAAAAAAAAATCAGTTATAGTTACTTGGTTGAAGTCATATGCTTGTCTCAAAGATTAAGTCATGCATGTCTAAGTATGAATAAATACTAATAAGTAGAGTAATGAGAGGTCAAAGGACATATATATTACCTCATGACCAATGAATTCATATAAGTACACTATCACAAGGCTCATTGTAATCATTCTTATCATCTTATCACAATCAAACATTATTCCGTGTATCTTAAATATATAGTTGCAAAAATATTTGTTTCACTTGTAAATAACATGAATTCTTCATGAGATCACAATTAAGGTACCACAAAAATAGAAAGGGGTGGGGTGTGAGCCTTCATTATAACTAATGGTTGCTCTTAACTCTGTAGCTTGATAGTTTCGTAGGTGTGTCGAGTAATGCAATCTCCTTTCAGTCGACGTTGCAAACATTTCTCCATGGGATCACAATTAAGATACCACAAAAATAAAGAGGGATGGAGTGTAGGCCTTTATTGTGACCATGTTGGCTCCTAATTTCATAAATTCATAATTCTACAAGTCTGTCAAGTGATGCAATCTCCTTTGAGTTTACATTTCATATGTTCCTCCATGAGATCACAATTAAGATGCTACAAAGTCAAAGATGGGTGGGGTATAAACCTTCACTATAAATAATGCTTGCTCCTAATTTCATAGTTTAATACTTTGGTAGGCATGTCAAGAGATGAAATCGACTTTGAGTTAACAATGCTAGATTTTTTTATGTTGCAAGCTTCATTTAGTAGTTTAGAAACTTCCACATTTCATTATACTAATCAGGTTCAAGTCCCTCCATATTTATTTCTAAAACTCTTTCAACATTAACATTTTAGAGATGCAAACAAATCACGACAGCCTTTGTGAGGCATGAAATGTCTAAGGAGCTTATTTTTTCCATTTTGTTAATATATTATGGGGTAAACTGATGGCTAGGGATTCAAATTGTTATCCAAGAGAAAATCTACATGTTCACATGAACTTCCTATTTCCATCTCTCAAATTCTATCATTTGCGTAAAAAATAGAGACATGGTCAGACAACCAAGTTAGGGTTCCTACTACCATCTCATTTCTTATCTTGGCTCCCCTAAAGGGATTCACAATGAGGAAAATAAAAGATAGTCGTACCATATGATCTAATATTTTCATCAAATTAACCAATTAGGTAACCTAGGGTGTTATTACATCTAAACTAAAAAGTTTAAAACCAAAAAAATATAGGTCGAATGATTCTTCCCTTTATATGTCATAACAAATACAAGATATGTGGCAATGTCGTGGCAAATGGACGTGCTTGACGTGCATCCAATTTGCAAGACCAAGATGGGATTGATGGATAGGTTTTATGTGCATGCACATGAATGTCCAATAGAATTAGGGAAATGTTGTGAAATAATAGAGGTGTAAGGTAAATGTTTCTTTGTGAAAATGTATAGTGGAGGCTCAAAAACATAGATAAATGTCATTGTCAATTTGGCATGTTAGATGAATCTACACAACTCTTTGTTCACAATATATATGCCTTATGACATAATAACCACTTATGCATTTAAATCTTAGAGTTGACAACAATCCTTTTAATAAAAATCAATCATTATTTGATTGGAAGTTTTTTAAGATAAACATTGTTGATGATTTTTAAAACACCCATGTGGCTACTTTGTTTCAAAACATATCCATTTTCTAAGTTTCAATGCATTGGCATTTTATTGTTATTTGCATAAAGAGGACCTTAACCTTTCAACAAATTAACTAAGGCATCATTTTTCTAACATTATGTTGTGAAACAAACATCAAACCTTTTAATGATGCCTATAAAGAGATCTTGAATTACCCATTTGATGATTATTATTGTTTGGAAAAAAAATCTACAACCTCAACTATGATTTCTTTATTTGTTTAAAAGTCTTTGATTAATGATAAGAATTACAACCACTGACTTGTGAAGGAAAATACTGGCTAAATGCTAGTTATAGTTGGGGGATTCTACTCCACCAATGTCACAAAGAAATTGCACGTGGCCCCATCCACATGAAATGGCTCCTTGTTGAGCAAAACTAGCCCTTGAAAGACAAGCATGTCATCAATGAGTATTAAACCCAAGTTGGAGGGTAATAACACTTTGTTTTAACCATCGAGACAATACCGCATTGGCATAATCTTGAGTCTAATTTGGATCCTTTGAATCAAACAAAAAAACATCCTCATGTATTGATTCTTTGGATGAAGCCTTCACTGATCTACCTAAATCCTCCACATTTTTAATAATATTTCTAACTTGTTTTATATGATGATCTTCATATTCTTGTTGCATCACCTTATTCCTCTAACGATAATGATATCTTTTATTCTAGTTTTTTCCATGTGCATAGATAGTGCCTTCTTCGTGAATTTTTCGCTTACAGTGATTTCCCTCTTTGGTTCTTCAAGTGAGAAAAAATATTCACCAACATATGTCTCATAGGCCAACTTCCATATACAATGAAGGGAAGGAAATGTGGTTCTTCATTATCCTTACTCTTTACCACATATATAGACCTATAGACCCAACATGAAGAAATAAACATGGGAAAACAACTCAACTAAATAAATAATCAAGCACATTAAAAATAAACATATAATTTCTTTATTCGAGTATTTAGATAGATACAAACTGCCATATATATATATATATATATGAAAAAATAGAATGATAATGGAAGTAAAGGATAAAGAAAACCTTGTAATCAAAGAACAAAGGAATTAATGGATTCCATATAAATGAATAAGATGTTTAGATCATAATGGGATAACGGTTCATGAGTAGATGAATGGATAAGAGCTCCATATGGATAAGAATCCATCAAGAAATTATGTGATTGAAACTCCAGCCCATTCCCAACAATAATTTCCCTTCTCAACCCATTCAGATTTCTCAATGATATTTTTCAAAAATATTGCTCCATATGCATGTGGATGAAACCTTAAAATTTTTATGAATCTCTTGCATGAGAGGCCTAACCATGACCTTTTTCATTGATTTAAGGGATGAAAGTCTTTGGAAAAGGTCAATTCATAAAGTTATTACCTCCTACCTTTCCTCGTGTGTTGATTTATCATATTCTTAGCCATTGACTCCTGAGGGTGGATGGAGTAACTTGGTGGTAATATGCCAACACAATTGCTCACCCTTATCTCATCTTCCCTCTCTCTACATGAAATTATTTGAAAATCATCTCCCTTAACACCTAAGTAACGTTGGTTTTCTTTGATGATTCTACTCCCAAACATCGTATCCTTCCCTATTCATTTTTTCTCATGTTATCCAAGTCATTTGCTACCCTAAACCTTTTTCTTTAGATTTTTCAAATTTACATGCTTCAAACCAAGAAGGATTTTACAAACCTCATCCATAGGTATCAATATTCTTTAAGTCAATGAAGTAGATTGTAGTAATGATGAATTTATAATGACAAATTCATTTTTTTATTATTAATTTGCAATCCTTTTCAATCACCACAAATATTATGTCCATATATAGCTATATAATAAAGTATCTCCTCATTTATATTACTTTTTGCATATTTTTTATGGTTTCCATTGCATTTTGAGCATAGTAAGTAGTTGGTTGAAGGGATTTTCAATTTTATGAAAGTTCTTCTACTTCATGCATGACTTGGATTACCTCTAAGAGCATCATCAAAAGTTAATTTGATAAAGTGGGAAATCAAAGGATTCAT
This sequence comes from Pinus tabuliformis, assembly GCA_031772625.1. Taxonomy (NCBI): domain Eukaryota; kingdom Viridiplantae; phylum Streptophyta; class Pinopsida; order Pinales; family Pinaceae; genus Pinus; species Pinus tabuliformis. Next base: position 179,968,433 of record CM062807.1, on the reverse strand, counting down.
TGCTTCTAGTGGTTTTTTTATGGTGGATGGTTGAGTTGTTAACTTCTTATGTTCTCAATGGACTTAGAAATAAAAATAAATAAACCCTTAGTTTTAATAACAAACCAATGTTAAAATCCTCGTGTTATAGTAACACTATCAATTATTCCCTAAGGAAAGAATACATTTCACAAGCAATGATTGTTGAAAATTTCAATATGCTTCACAATATATCCATGACATTGTTCTACTCTCTGTATATTTCTATTTAAGCTATTGAGAACATTCTAAAGAAGGAACTCTCTAGTAGATATAACTTTCTATTAAGTCTTCTTACATTTATTATTTCCACACTCTTATGTGGGGCTTACTTACTATAAATGACCTCTAGACACAACAATGCATAACTACCTAATTATTATCATGCCCCTTAGGTACCCCATGTTTACCCCTAGGTATACTACATCCCATCCAGCTTTGCATGCTCCATCCTCAAAACATGGGAAGAACCATACAATATGATCTGTTGAACAATGTAGTTTGTTGGTACCAAGCATAAGAATCCATCCATCCTATTGAAATGTGAACATGGGGTCTAGTTGTTTCCTCGCTACCTTGATCTGGATTTTGATGGCTCCTTGTTATGCTAATATGATATCTCCATGCATTATTATTATTCATCCATGTACTTTTTGATTGGTTACATTTTTTATGTCATCTTTGTCCATAATAAGTTTGTTGATGTCCACACCCTTGCATTGATGATTGTTGTATTTACGGGTGGTAGGTATTTTCATATACATTATCCTTAACTCTCAACTTTTCAAGTTTAGACTCTTTGACGTGGCATTCATTTGAGTCTTTTAAATCCTTGGTTCCTTTGTACGCCCTTCTTTATGCTTTTCTTCATATGCTCCTATAGTCTTCACTTATAATTCAACGTTAGACTCTACAATTATTTTCCATGTTATAAATTCTTTAGGTGACCTTGTATTCCCTTCTTGTTTATTAAGAGACAATCATGTAGTTTGATTTGTTGAAAATGATTGTTATTGATGTCAACAATTTCCCAAATGAAAGAGAAAGTTACATAGTCAAATAACATATTTCAAGCTTCCTCGAAATATTGTTTTTGGAATTTTGATGCCCCATTTGGATACCATATCTTTGAATGAATTTTTACTCCAATTAACTAGCTCAAATGGAACCATAATATATGGTTGGAAATTTTATTTTGAGACCTCTCCAATGGTATATGATACACCTCCTAGCTCCTCATGGTTGAGGAGATATGAATTTTTTAAGTTACTCATTGATATACAATAACAGTTGCATAAGTCGACCCTGCCATGAACAAGTCAGCCCAACCATGACAAGTCGGCCCTACCATGAACAAGTCAGCCCAGCCATGACAACTCGATCATACTTTTAGGGTCAGTCACACTATTTATAGGTGTGAGGTGGAGGCATTTAGTCATTCACTGACGCAATCTTGAGTCTTTTTGGGCAGCAAAGGAAAAATATGAGGTGAAGGCCAAGTTGAGGGTGGGCGGAAGAGAAGTAGGTCGAATTTAGGCAAAAAAAGCCAAGGGTTTTTAGCACAATTTTTTGAAGGATTTTAGACAGGTTTGATGCATGTTCTGTCACAAGTCGAGTTCTATTTTGTAGAAGGTTGAAGTATTGATTTAAATAAGGGTGAGGTCTAATCTTGTGGAGGTTGAATCGTGTTGAAAGTTGAACTCTGTGAACAAGGCTGAGTTCAGGAGTGAAGAAGGCCAAATTTTGGTAATTGGTTATGAGGAGGCCGAAACTTGTTGAACATTAAGTTCTAGTGTTGGTTAGGGGTTGAGTGTTGGAAATAATACTGAGAGGGGGGGGTGAATCAGTATTATCAGATCAATAAAACTTTTCCAATTTCATGCTCAGAAACATATACGCGACTTCAGTTAAGTGAACCCGCGTGTACACGCGACTGTGTCTAAAGCAATTAGCGTATATTCAGAGATCTTATGATTCAGTTAGCTTATCTTCAGTAAATGCATCAGAACATTATTAACCATATTAACAGTAAACAGGTGCAGTATAACAGAACAGATCATCACACATAAGGCACACACATGAACACCATGATATAAGGTGGAAACCCAATGTGGGTGAAAACCACCTGCTGCAATTTGTTTCTATCTTCCTTTAATAAGAAACTTCTTTTACAATGTACTGGTGCAGTCCTTTACCAGCACGCAGGCTACAACCTGCAGAGGGCTACAACCCTCATAGTTCTTGTACTAGCCGATCCATTTACTAGTACGTAGGTGCCAACCCTACAGAAGGCTACAACCTTCACTCGTTTTCCAGCTGCTCCTGGAAGGGAGCTACAACCCCCTTGGCTCTTGTACTGGCTGATATATTTACCAGTACGTAGGTGCCGGCCTACAATCTTCCCGGGACCACGTTTCATACATTTTCATACTGGATCCATGAAACAATCACCATTGTAGAACAACCTGCATCATCAATCTCTGAATCACCCAATACTGAATCACTGAAACCCTATCAAGAACACAGACAACATAACAACAACCAGATCCAACTCCATCTTCATACTTCACATTGTATACGCTACTTTGACGAACCCAACCTGCATGTATACGCCCTTTTACCAAAGGCAACCCGCGTACAGATATGTAAATTCAAACTTAAAACTCCACAGCTATATCAGTCATCAAAACAGACCCAGATCATAACAATAAACATGCGTCAATAGATCTAGTCTATCCACAGTCAAACCATAAGAAGATAATCATTCCAAGCCTTGAGATCTTGTTCCATCATTCATCATCCTTCGCATGAGTGAAACCTTGGTTCAGATCACCAACCCATAACCAGCATTTGGATCTCACACTTCCTCAGATCTGCATCACTCACATACACCCATGCTTTGGCCTAATGATCTTTTCCTTATATAGCCTTAGGCCCTTCACAATACCAAGAGCCAAGACCATAGAAATCCAATACCATCATCCTCAAAACTAGGGATCGACACGTCCGTCGAGACACCATGGTCCAAAACCATAGGCACAACTTCCAAGGACTAACTGCCACGGACCAAAGGTACTTTTCACATGTACGCGCTTTTACTGAAGCCAACCTGCGTGTACACGCTGATTCTCCTTGATGAACCTGCGTATATCTCTTTCTTGTCCTGCTGTACTGAGATCTGTCCTCTGATTAAGTTGCCATCACCTGTACCAACCTCTGAGCACCTGTACCAACCTCTGAGTGAGTTGCCATCAAGGACAACACTTGAATCATAATGCCAACAATCTCCCCCTTTGGACTTGATGGCAACCACCACACCAAGTCACTCTCCCCCTTTGACATCAAGGGCAAAGGGCGGACCAAGATGTTCTCTTCTTTGGTATACCTTCTGCTGTCCATACTGCTGTCCATACTCCCCCTGAGTACATGCTGAAGATCCTGATTTGGCTCCCCCTTTGTATATGCCAAAGTGTACCAATCTATCCATGCTCCCCCTGAGCAGATGCAGTTTCTAAGACCAGCCATTCAGATCTGTACCATAAGCATCAACCTGCAATACTATTCCTTTGATCAAACAACAAGATGTATCATTTAGTTTCATTAGCAATCCATAATGCCAACAATGAATTATTTGAAGTATATGCTCCCCCTGAGTGTGAGCCAACCATGACTGAACCATTTCCTGAGTCTGTTCTGCTGCCCTTTATGCTCCCCCTGAGCTTGAGCCAACCATGACTGAACCTAGGTCTGTTCTGCTGCCCTTTCTCCAGATACGCGACTTTGCAGCCTGTAACTCGCGTATATACGCGACTTGTCTTCATTATATCAGCGTATGCAGGATGGAATACTGAATTTCATCACTTTCAGATTCCCCTGTGTCTGTTATGTCAGCTGACTGAGTTATGCCACACCTTTCTATCTCTGTCTTCTTCAATTCCTGCAACTGTGATGATGTATGGTCCTCTTGTCTTAAATTTTGAAATCTGCTCCTGCATTCCCTTGCTTTATGCCCATAGTTGTTGCATGTATAACACCTTACATTTTTCATGTTCCTTCTAACACAATCAATTGCTTTGTGTCCATATGCATTGCAGGCAAAGCAATATCCTCTGAAATACCTGGGATGCAATGATCTTTCTTGCACCATTCTACTTCTACATCTGGCTGCAACATGTCCAAGATTATGACATACATAACATTCAACTTTATTCAGTGGAGGAAATAATCGTCTATCATGTCCATAGTTAGGAGTAAAGAATCTTCCTTGAGGAATTTCTTTCCTTGGTTGTTCCTTGTTGGGCATTTCAGATTTCTCATTAGAGTTTCTTGCCTCACCTTGTGAACTAGATTCACCTTCAACATATTCATGAAAACCAAGACCAGTTTTGATAGCAGGAGACCTTTGACTATTAAGAATATCATCCAGGACTTTAGTACTATCTTGAAATCGTAAAAGCTTATCCTTTTCTTCTATTTTACCTTTCAAGATATTTACCTCAATTTGATGTTGTCCTTCCTTTTCAGATATTGATTCCTTAGGTCTTCTTCAGCTTTTCTCCCTTCTTCCACTTGTCGCTTTAGTTTGATCACTTCATGTTCTTGATCTTCAAGATCTTCTTTTAGAGAGATGATCTTTGATTCAAGCCTTTGAATAGTTATGCTTTGATCCTTTACTACATCCTGCAATTGCTCCCTTACCCTGGTTACTGTCTCCAATTGTTCATTCAATTTGGTAACTTCTTCAGTTTCTGCATTCTTCTTTTCATGTGCCATGAGACTTTTAATATCTTTGCTATTATTGGATGAAGCATTCTTCTTTTCACGTGCCATGAGACTTCTAATATCTTCACTATCATTGAATGAACTTGTAATATGGGTATAATAGCTTCTACCATCTTCTTCAAATAGCTTTCCTTTGTTATGAGGGCATCTAGCAGCATAGTGACCAACTCTACCACATACAAAACACTTGAAAGGTAGCTTACCTTTGAACCGTCCAGTTCCCCGTTCAAGATTCTTGACAAAATTTACCTCATCTTCTTCCTCTGACACTTCGAATGCGGCTTCTGGTGGTACCTCTTGTCGCATTTCAAAAGTAGTTAAGATCCCGTGAAGCTGTGACATGGTGATTTTCTGCACATTCTCCTTTTCTTCTATAGCAGATACTTTAGAATCAAATTTAGCAGATAGAGATCTCAAAACCTTTTCAACTAAGACAACTTCCTCAAATTCTTCACCCAGATCCCTCATACAATTCACAATCTCATCCATACGCAGGAAATAATTAGCTATGCTTTCATTATTATGCATCTTAAGAGTTTCATACCGGATTCTGAGAGTTTGAAGCTTTGCTCTTTTTACCTGATCATCTCCTTCGTAGCTTGTGACGATTTTGTCCCACATTTCCTTAGCTGATTTGAAATGCATGATCTTCATAAATTCTGATTGTGTCAAACTGCTCAATAGGACAGTAACAGCTTTGGCATTGAGCTCATATTGCTTTTTCTCTGCTGGATCTGTAGGAGTTGCTGATGGAAATTTGTATCCTCCTTCTACGATTCCCCAAACTTATGCTCCAAGTGATTGTAGATATGCAGTGGTTCTTATCTTCCAGTGAGTAAAATTGTTCCCGTCAAAGACTGGTGGCCTGATGTGTGCCTCTCTTTCTGGATTAGTCATACTGATGGATCTTTTCCTTCAAGCGATCAAGCTTCCTCTGAAGAACTTGGCTCTGATACCAATTGTTGGAAATAATACTGAGAGGGGGGGGTGAATCAATATTATCAGATCAATAAAACTTTTCCAATTTCATGCTTAGAAACATATACACGACTTCAGTTAAGTGAACCCGCGTGTACACGCGACTGTGTCTAAAGCAACTAGCGTATATTCAGAGATCTTATGATTCAGTTAGCTTATCTTCAGTAAATGCATCAGAACATTATTAACCATATTAACAGTAAACAGGTGCAGTATAACAGAACAGATTATCACACATAAGGCACACACATGAACACCATGATATAAGGTGGAAACCCAATGTGGGTGAAAACCACCTGCTGCAATTTGTTTCTATCTTCCTTTAATAAGAAACTTCTTTTACAATGTACTGGTGCAGTCCTTTACCAGCACGCAGGCTACAACCTGCAGAGGGCTACAACCCTCATAGTTCTTGTACTAGCCGATCCATTTACTAGTACGTAGGTGCCAACCCTACAAAAGGCTACAACCTTCACTCGTTTTCCAGCTGCTCCTGGAAGGGAGCTACAACCCCCTTGGCTCTTGTACTGGCTGATATATTTACCAGTACGTAGGTGCCGGCCTACAATCTTCCCGGGACCACGTTTCATACATTTTCATACTGGATCCATGAAACAATCACCATTGTAGAACAACCTGCATCATCAATCTCTGAATCACCCAATACTGAATCACTGAAACCCTGTCAAGAACACAGACAACATAACAACAACCAGATCCAACTCCATCTTCATACTTCACATTGTATACGCTACTTTGACGAACCCAACCTGCGTGTATACGCTCTTTTACCAAAGGCAACCCGCGTACAGATCTGTAAATTCAAACTTAAAACTCCGCAGCTATATCAGTCATCAAAACAGACCCAGATCATAACAATAAACATGCGTCAATAGATCTAGTCTATCCACAGTCAAACCATAAGAAGATAATCATTCCAAGCCTTGAGATCTTGTTCCATCATTCATCATCCTTCGCATGAGTGAAACCTTGGTTCAGATCACCAACCCATAACCAGCATTTGGATCTCACACTTCCTCAGATCTGCATCACTCACATACACCCATGCTTTGGCCTAATGATCTTTCCTTATATAGCCTTAGGCCCTTCACAATACCAAGAGCCAAGACCATAGAAATCCAATACCATCATCCTCAAAACTAGGGATCGACACGTCCGTCGAGACACCATGGTCCGAAACCATAGGCACAACTTCCAAGGAATAACCACCACGGACCAAAGGTACTTTTCACATGTACGCGCTTTTACTGAAGCCAACCTGCGTGTACACGCCGATTCTCCTTGATGAACCTGCGTATATCTCTTTCTTGTCCTGTTGTACTGAGATCTGTCCTCTGATTAAGTTGCCATCACCTGTACCAACCTCTGAGCACCTGTACCAACCTCTGAGTGAGTTGCCATCAAGGACAACACTTGAATCATAATGCCAACATTGAGTTGAGAAGCAAAATTGTTAAGAAAGGAGTATGTGGATGCAAATAATGTTAAAATGATGACACAAGTTGCATCAATATGAAAGCAACAAAAGTTGGTGGATTAATTGAATTCGCTACAACCTATGCTCAATTGGATTTTTTTTTAAGTATTATTTAATGAATGTAAATAAGTGATTAGGAAAATAAATGGCAAAGGCAAGGAGGTTGTTTGTTTGAGTGACCAATGTGTTAAGAAACATTGCTTTTGGAGTTGAAGACCACATGGTTGAAAAGATGATGTGGTGATACTCAGTGTTGTTTTTAATGTTGGTAAAGATTCTTGATCTTCAAATTCCCGTTTTACCAAAGAAAATTGTGTTTCATTTTTGTGAAGTTATCTATGTGCTATGAGAATGGACAAGAATCACAAGGAATGGAAGTTTGTGAGTATATTGGGCAGTCATATGTAATTAAAGATTGAAGAGTGTGGAACAATGGAAGACCAACATGGTGGAAGAATTGTTCTGTGGAGTAGTAAAGGAGCAGAGTGAAGCTTGTTGTTATGCAGGTTGACCAAGGCAGGTCATCAAACAAAGGAAAACAAAAGAAATTGTTGATTGGTCCAAGGAACAAATTGTTAATTTGGTGCTCTGTTGAGGAGATTGGAGTTTCCTGTAGGTTGGTGCCTACAAATTTGTTGAGTTGATGCTCATCTAAGGGACTATAATCTCCTGTAGGTTGGTGCCTACAAAAATTGTAAGTCGATGCTTACTAAGGATTGGTGTCCTCATCTTCTTGACAAGTTAGAGTATGCAATTTTTGTAAGTTGGCAATTACAGAGGATTGGTGTCCTCACAAGTGTTGTAATGAATTGAAGATTGTTTGAATAAGCATTCAAATGATTATTATAAAAAATATATGTCTCATGATTTATGTTCATTTAAATGTTTTTAACTACTAAAAGTTCCTATTTGTAATGAAATATTGATTCACCCCCTTCTCAATATTTCCAACAATTGGTATCAGAGCATGGTTCCTTCATACATAGACTAACAGCTAAAAGATAGACCTCATAAATAGAGATGGCAAAGTCAAAAGGTGTGACTGAAAATCCTTGAAAGAAGTCTCCTCCATAGTCATGAATACGATACCTCTTAAAGAAGATAAGGAAAAAAAGAAGGATCATTGAATCCTGGAGAAGGTTCCATCATTGAAACAGATGTCTTAGAAAGAATGAACCAAATAAAAAAAAGACAATATAATGTTGAAGAAGGAAATGAACAAATTAAAGAAAAATAATCATGATGAAATAGAAGAAGAAAATGTCGATGGCACATAACTTGGGGCTAACAAATAGTTAAGCTCAAAGAAGAAAATATATGGTTTAAAGAGTAGTTGTAAATCTCTGAAGAGAAGAGTCATAAATTTGATGAAACAAATTTATCCTCTTAAGACTTCAATCAAAGAAGCATAAAAGTGAGAAGAAATGTTGTCAAGTCAGTTGAAGGAAAAGGTTGAGGATTATGAGAAGCTAGAAGTAGAAGTTGATCAAAAACTGAAAGAGCAAGAACAAAAACTTGAAGAAGTCAACTCCATGAAAATTCAGCTAGAAGATGCAAATAGAATAGAGGAAGTGGTAAAAATTCGACAAAAGGAAAAAGAAGAAAATTGTGAGAGTCTTGAAGAAGATATTTCCTCACTAAGGAATGAAGTAGACAAGCTCAACAAGAACTTGAAAATCTCTTCATTGTTGGAGGATATTCTTAGCAGTCAAAGATTACCATATGATAAGACATGTCTTGGTTATGTAGGTGAGACTTCATACAAAAAATATGCAAGCCTTAAGTTACCAAAAATTTAAGTAACACCTAAAGGTCATGAAAGCCCCAACCACAATTGAAGCAAGGGAATAAATCATGATGAGGTTGGAAGAACTAGTACACCTAGAAGTTATGTTGATGCCCTCAAGAAGTCCCTACACAATGCAAGTAGTAGTGAAATAAGAGACAAAGATCAACAAAGAAGTGATTCTTCTTCAAAGCAAAACATCTTCAAAGGAACTACTTCATCAAGGCAATCCTACTCATCCAGGTATCAAACTCTATTTTTTTATCATTGTTATTCATGTACAAAATTTAGACATAAAGCTAGGGAAAGTAGAGCCTATTTCAAGCATGATTATGTAATTCATAGAGGCTCTTATCAGTGTTTTAGAAGCAAGTTGGAAAGTAGACAAATTATAAACTCTAATGACTATAATAGTGGAAACCATAATTCATTCACTCCCTCGTTCAAGTACAATACTAAATGCTACAAGTGCCACTACTTTGAGCATATAACACACGATTGCAAAAGCACCTTGAAATGGCTTCCTAAACAAAACAAGGAAGAAGATATTTATACAAGGTATAAAGAAAAATACACCAAGGTGTGGAGAAGAAAACAGGAAGAGCCAAAGATGGATCTGTATGCTCATGGCATGGGTCTAAATTTTTGATGAAAAATTCTTTAAGTATAGGCAAGATTGAATACTCTTGAGGTTGTAGAAGGAAAGGAAGCCTAGACTATGCAATATGATGTTATGTTTTAACTACATTCTGATCGCACAAAGGTTGTAAAGGAGTTTTCATGATAATTTGTTTTCCTGTACTAGAGTCTAAGAAGAATATATTTCATGGAGAGATCAAACCATAATTTTTTTTGGTTGGCAACGATGGAATGGTTATGATTTATGGCTTCAATGTGTAAGGAGGAGAAAAAGGAATTTGTTGTTCTCTACCATCATAGTGAGAAATTGGATATTACTTTTGGGCTTACCAATGACTCCTATATGCATTTTTATGAACCTTCAAGTCAGTTGTGATTTCCATTATGCATGTAACTTCATCTCCAAGACTATTCCAAAAGGAATTTTTGCAAGGGAAAACCTTATGGACTTTCTCTAGTTGATATTTTTGTGAGTACCATGAATCCTCTCAAGGAGCCTCCACTTGTTATTACAAATACAATTATGTTTATCCTTGTAGAAGAATATTATGTTGATGAATTTTTGTGTGATGGTGCTGCCATGTTGAGATTTGAGGCACTCTCTAAAACATCGAAGTTTGTAACAAAGTGAGTCCCTTTTTGTAAAATGTTCAACATTGAGCCTTGTGCTCTTGAGTGGTACTTTCAACAAAATATAGATTATCTAAAAAACAAAGTACAAACTATCTTACATGAAAGATCACAGGGCTATCAAAAGGGAGCAAGAAGAATTTAAGGCACAAATCGATGCCTTAGTTACTAAAGCACAACATGTGCTAGAAGAAGGTTGGACAATGAAGGAGAGAACCCATGGCCTCAAAATAATATGTGAGACCATCCAAGAATGATACAGATGTTTTTGAGTCATACTAGGGGACATAGTATTGATGGAAATGAACTGCCTCGTTTTGTCTATGTTTCCAGACAAAAGAGACTTGGATTTAGTCATCATAAAAACAGACGCAATAAATTCTTTGGTTTAAGTCTCAAATGTTCTTATAAATGGTCATTGTGATCATTATGTAAACAATAGTAAGGTACTTCGTGAATCCATATGTTTCATGATGGATCCTACTATTGGAAAGAAAGTTTGTTATGTGTGATGAAGGCAAGCGCTTTATAGATTTGATTCTTCTAAAGCTAAGAAGGAATGAAAAAGGACTTGTAATTACTTGTCAAAATGGTGTTGCCAATCCTAAAAGGAAAAAAACAAAAAAAAATGAAATCCAAGCAAGAAAGAAGAAGAAGGAATCCTAGCGCAATGAATCTAGTCTTCTTATATTTAATTTAGAGGACATAGAAGTAGTAGAAGGAATCGACGATGATAAGTTTTCATTCATATCTTAGATTAGATTGGAAAAGAAATTTGGACAATCACTTGTCTTTGTTATTTGAACTCCTCTTGAAAATGGTGGTGCACCACAAAATTATAGTCCTGCTTCACTTCTAAAAGAAGCCATTCATATTAATAGTTGTTGTTGTGAAGATAAAACATATGGGGGAAAGGAGATTGGTATGGATATGGAGGGGGTTTGAAATGGTTGGAGATCTTATATCATATAAATACAACCATATACCCATGGAAATCCATACCTATAGTGGCATATTATACCTTGCCAATTATATGGTTACTTACAGGAAAATTCATTATTCTTGAGCTCAATAATATAGCAAGTATTTGGTTTCTTACCATCTCTATCTTTGCAATTGGCATCCTAGAGACACGTTGGACGGGTGTTGCAATTAATGATTGGTAAAGAAACAAACAAGTTTGGGTGATTGAAGAGTAGGATGATGGAAAATGTGAAAACTATGCCTAAACATAATCAATTTGATGATGGAATTGCAACATCCATGGCTACCCAACAATCCCACATTTTCCCTTTGGGAATACTTCAAATATTCTTAGAAAGCCAAAAGTAAGGGAGGGTCATTTCTTAAAGATAGAAAAATAGGAACACTTGTCAGGAAATGTTGATAAGATGCAGATAAGAAGAGCACCTTTTGCTGTTGCTTTCAAAGGGGGAGATAATGCATACAGGGGGATCAAGTAACAAGAAGTATGGAGAGATTACAGAGAGAGGGAGCAATTGTCAGAAGAAATATATATCAAAGTATTTCCATTAATAAAAAGGGGGAGATTGTTGAAAATGGTTATTGTTGATTTTAAAGGCTATTCGAATGAAAGAGAAAATTACATAGTCAAATAAGATAGTTTGAGCTTCCTGGAAATATTATTTTTGGATTTTTCATGCCCCATTTGGATACCCTCTATTTGAATGTTTTTTTACTCCAATTACATAGCTCAAATGGAAGCATAATATATATGGTTTGAAATCTTATTCCAATATCTTTCCAACGGTATATGGCACGCCTCCTAAATCCTCATGGTTGAGAAGATATAATTTTTTGAAGTTACTCAACGATATACACTACCAATTACGTAAGTCGACACTGCCATGAACAAGTCAGCCCATTCATGACAATTCAACCCTACTTTTGGGGTCAATCACACTATTTATAGGCATGAGGTGGAGGCATTTAGTCATCCACTGAAGCAATCTTGGGTACGTTTTAGGAAATGAAGGAAAAGTATGAGGTGAAGGCAGAGTTGAGGGTGAGCAAAAGAGAAGAAGTAGGTCGAGTTTAAGGAACAAAAAGTTGAGGTTTTTGGCACAATTTTTTGAAGGATTTCCGACTAATTTGAGGCTTGTTTTGTAATGCCCCTTAATAATAAATAATAAATAATAATAAAATAATAAATAATAAATAATATAATATAATATTAAACAATAAAAAAATAGTAATAGTAAATAAATAATAAATAATAATAAAATAATAAATAACAATACTAAAGCTCTATATAAATATAAATAGAAATAAAACAAGAAAGCAGTAAAAACGAGTGAAGCTATCAAAAAGTAAAAACAAAAGAAATAAAACAAGAAAGCAATAAAGTTGCATGTTGACACATGGAGTGTGTGCATGTGGTTCCCCTTCCAATGTTTGCTCTATTTAATAGATGGTGAGGAAGATGAGAGGCATTCCATCATTCCATGATTCCACCATTCATTCTCTTGGGAGAATAGTGTTGTGAGACAAAGGATTCCCTGGCAGTAGTACGTTGATTGAGGGCTCGGGGGTGGCCAGTTGTAGCAAGATTTTGTGCAACTGAGCCTACGGTTGGGTGGAGAGTCGTCCCCAAAACTTTGTTGCAGTTAGCAGAATTCAACTAGCATTCAACCCGAAATCACAAGTGAGAAACATCATCGCCACAGGTAAGTGTCTCTACTCATATTTTTGAAATTTGATGTTAATTAGTTGATAAATTGCGTGTTGATTATAAATCGCATGATTAATCTAATAAATTACATGTTTTTATTTTGGGGCTGTTACATATGGTATCAGAGCAGGTTTCAACTCTGTGTGACCTCTAAGTAAAATTTTTGAGAAAAATACTAAATTATTTTTTCCAATTATTTTGTTTGTGATGATCAAGAAAAATTTAGTCAAACTAAATTTGAGAGAAATAAATACAAATCTAACCTTTCTTTTTACAATAATTATCTATATATATATATATATATATATATATATATATATATATATATATAAATTTAGATGCATGGACATATTATTAACAACAACAAAAAAAAAAAACCAAGCAAGGTACATCACTTGGCGAGGACTAGTCTATTAATACAAATTCAAAATTATAGGGGGGCTCCATTACTTTCTGAACTCTAGTATTTCCTTCATTCTTTTCCTCCTCATTTTCCACTCCATTTTCTACTGCACTTACTCTCTGACTTGAAGGTAGCGCATGTTCACCAGGTTTCACAGAGATCCATACTATTGCATGGATGAATGATTGGATTTAACTGCTTAGAGCTTGTTAGTAACCCTTCTTGGTTTTTTAAGAGAAAATTTGATTCGCTTTTGTTATTGATTGGACATTGTACTCGTATTTTTCGTTCAGAATAATGGAAATCACATAGTTTGACTGTGCACTAATGTTTACGTGTGCAAAAATTCATCTTCTTTTCTTGACTCCATTTCCCAAAGCAAAGTACCGGAATTGATAAGATCAACTGTAATATTAGAAATTCACCTTAATTTGTTGATATTAAAGTGAAAATCCGCCATTTATGGGGCACCAAACTTGTCATTTTGCAATTAGTTCGAAAAAAAAAGGCAGAGAATTTCACGGATTTATGTTTTCTCGAGCTGATTTGACAATTTAAATCATCAATCTGCAATTTATTTTTTGTGATTTCAAGAAATTAATTCCAGATTTGAAGGAAACACCAAACTTTATCACAGGATTTTAGCACTTTTTTCCCAAGAATTTAGGCTTCATGCCTTTCAGGCATACCCCCTCCGGTTGCCATGAGCCAATCTAGCAGTGACAGGGTCTGTAATACAATTACTTTTAAGATAGTAGATAAATTTTCTTTATTTATATTTATAAACCTTGGTCATAAAATTTGTAAGCCAAGATTTCTTTCTTGAATCCTTAATCTTATCGGATCTCTGTTTGTCTCTACTCTTTTTGTCCAAAGCTATATGAGGATTCGTCTTCTTAATGCCTAGATTGGCGGTTTGTTTGTAGAAGCTTTTATTCACGCTTCTAAAGTGTTTTGAATGGTAAAATTGCTTAACGCTTTCTTCCTGTGTTGTTTTCCATGTTTAATCAGTGCAGTCCTTGGAAAGATCTGTTCTCTGAGATGTTAGATCCACTGTTTTGTCGAGTTTTGGTCTTAAACAAACTGCTCCACGTAGATCTTTTCTGGAATTGACCATATTAGCCTGGTTAATGAGTTTGAAGGCTTTATGTCTTGTATGAATGCCTGGAAAGTTTGAAGGCATTAATACTCCGTTTTAATGCGTCTCAACCTCTAAAATGCTAAGAGCTTCAAGGCTTCATAAAATCATTAAATGTATCGAAAGTCCTATACTTGACTAGTATTGATATCTGCCCCTTTTGGTGTTGATTTTGGCATATTTGTGTATATTTGGGTCTTGTTATTTTTCAAATTTATGATTATTTTCTTGTCGTTCTGGGGCATTACGAGAATCGAACTCAGGACCTCTCGGGGCCAATTCCTATATTGACTCTACATCAGTGTGCTTCTAATCAATTTTATCTTAATAATATTCGATGGATAAGAGGGAGCAAGATGTTCATGTTCCGTATTTCCCGAAACCCTATAACCATATCTTGTTTCGTTCTTGCTTCAGTTTCAATTGTTTTATCGCTGGGTTGCGACAAAGGAAACTTTCGAGTGTGGCTATGACTTGAAGCGTAGGGATTCTGCAAGGTTTTTTTTCCAGAAGATTAAAGGAGAGCCGAAGTATCGTGATTTCCCAATCTAGTTCTCACAACTAGGGCTCTAAGATTCAAGAGGGTTTGAAACCAGGTTTGAAAATCCGAAGAAGCATAGGGCTTTCTATTGTTGGAGCGGCCAAGGAATCGTAATTCGAAGGCTTGACCCAATTTTTTTTGTTGAAAGATGGCAAGCTTATTTTTAGATTTGTCAATAAATCAAGATTCTTTGAGAAATATTGAAATTTCTGAGGCCACTGGTAAATTTTTTGAAGTCCATTTCAAACTTTTTGAAAGGTCGTCGTCATTTTTGAGCAAGGGATCGTTTTCTTGGAAAGCCGTTCAGGGTTTATTAATTATTTGGAGCCATTTAACTCAAAATTTCACAAGAATCCATTGTTTATGGCTTGAAGAGATCAATTTCTAAATTTTTTTGAGGGTCACAGGCCTGTCAACCATTTATTTCTCAATCGCAAAGATTGCGAAATTATAACTTTATATATATATATATATATATATATATACATATATGTATGTATATATACATATATGTATGTATGTATAGATACATATATGTATATATGTATGTATACATATATGTATATATGTATATATATATATATAGATATATATGTATGTATGTATATATATATATATATATATCTTGTTTTTTTTTTTTTTTGAAATTCTCCCATTTTGCAATTAAATACTGAATTGCTGAAGGTGAACTCCATCAATTTCTGAAAGAGATCAATTATCAAAAGGTTTTTGCTGTTCAATTTGGCATATATTTTGTTGATATAACCCTTACTGTTTTGACAGGTTCTGCGTTGAGCATATAGCACATCTATTCTACCTAATGTGAGAACATTAATTCTGCAGGGGCTAATTACATTTTTTTGGAGAGCCTAATCTTTCTAGGAACTACCATATTTTTGTTAATTATTTTCTAAGGCAATGTCTGGGCTGGCTATGAGTTTATTCTGACTTCTTTTCATCAAGGTCGTAGGGTTTCTAGGCCTCCTTTCTCCTCCAATCCGTGAGCAAATTTTTGAGATACTGTTATCAAATTCGTGGGCATTTCTGAGAGTATATTTGTCAAATATTTGAGGCATCTAAAGGTTTAAAGTAAAGTTGTTTAGGGAGTTTTACAGTCAAGTTGTCCAGCAAATTTGTATCTATTACCTCATTGATCTCTTGTAGCTTGAGAAAAAAATTGTTGATCGGTACATATTCAACAAGTTTCTTGAGTGTGAAGTGCTATTTTTCTTTCTAAAGGGTCCCTCTCATTCTAATTCTAGTGATTCTTCATTGTGTTGGGAAATTTGAAATCAAGGAGATAGCTTCACTATGTATTCAAACTCACTCATTGCAGAAATCCATCTTAATATGGGACTATTGAATTGGCAAATTGTAGGTTTCTCTAGCGGACATCTCCTCTTTCACTTAATTTTGATCTTGCATTCATACATCAATTGATAATTGGGATTGTGGGCTATATTCAGAATCACAGGTCAGCGTTACAACATTGGAAGGGTTTCATCACTGGTTCAAAGCCAAGAAATTTCCAATTGATCACCACTATTAACCAAATAAAATCCATGGTCCAAATGAAAACCCTTTATCACTCACTCTTTACCAATTTCTCTCAATTCATTTTTTTTCAAATTGGCAAGCCATATAATCTTGCATCTGAATCTAAGAGAACAAAATTACACAGAAGTGATTGCCACAGTTGTATGTACACAAAATTTCTTTTGCTTATCTCTACTTACTCATGCCTCAAGAAAATTACATATCATGCATTGTATTTTATAGTAGGGAACTACACAGTGATCTACAAAAATTTGCAAGTGCTGGTTATGCAGAATTACTTTTAGTCCTTTCTATGTATTTTCACCGGATGCATTGGAATTCCAAGCATTTTTATTTTTTTTTGTATCAGAACAAATCATTTTGATTCTCCTTATATCATTTCTCAGAGTTGAGCTGCCTCCTATCTGATTTAATAAAGCTATCCAAAACAACATTGTGTTGGGTTTCCTCCTAAATGATTTTAATAAGCATCCATCTAAGGGTTGGCTTGTTAGCTGCGACACATTACAAAATGCAAACTAATCAATTCCAACAGTCAACTTTCTATTCTTTAATGATGCATACCATTTTCAAAATATTTTTAAAGAATGGTTGTTGATAAAAAGTTATAAAGTTATACTGTGATACACCTAAATCGTACACTATGATTTCAGTTTAGTTTAATTAACTGTTATGATGTTGAGTATAATGTTACATGAGGTTTCGTGATATAATGGTAGGAGGATAATGATGCACATGTGGTTCTTATAGTGATGATGTATCCTTATGATGATGATGATATGCATAGGCATTATGATGTTATGTCGAGGTATATTGACATATTCATTTACTACGTGATGATAGGTATTTAATGTTGAATACTCATGATGGATATGATATGCATAACATGGCATAGGAATTATGATGCTATAATATGAGGTTTATTGACATGTGGTTCATTTATTATGTGAAGTCATGATATGTCTTTGATTCAAATATGTTGATGTTCTAACTTATGATGGTATTTCATGAGTTGAAGCATGTGATAGTTGCGTACAAATTTATGACATGCATGAGCATGCAGTTCGTTATTATTCATAATGTTGAGATTAACAATGATGAATGTTCTCATGATGACATGCAAGACTGGGCATGATACTATGATGGTATAGCTAATGCGTTGGTTGCATGTTGAGGTGTGATGATTGACAGGACTCCTCAAATGGGCCAAGAGGGCCAGTTTATTTGATGATCTCGTGCGAGCTCATACACACGAGGGAGAATAAGTAACACCATATGGGCTGGGGACAAACTCAATCAACACTACATATGCCAGTGGTTCCTTTGTCTTGTGTAGCTCTTGATGGATAGCTCTTGAAGGGCTATGGGCCCATCGTGAGGAGGCCAAGTGCCTGATGTTCTAGGCTAGGTGCATGTTATTGGATTGGGATGCCGAAGTCTGGTGGGGGTGTAAGGACTTCGATGCCTAGGGTTGTGCGCCTTAGTGAGTTGTGGAGGGAGTGGGCCAACCTTGCGAGATGCCCGGAGTCATTGAGTACTGTACCGGATGCCTGCCTTGGGGCAGATGAGGTCTGAGTCGGGCGCGAGCCTTGGGGCCAGCCTTGGACTAGGATACAGACTGGGGAGGCTTATGCCTGGTTTTGAAAGTGGGAAAAAGGACAGAGATTCCTTGGGATTTCCCGAGTGTTGTGAAACTTTCGATGCCTGCTGGTTATACTAGTTCAGCAGAGGGTGTCAGCAACATGAAGTAATAAATAACAAAATAAAATGTTAAATAATTCAACTTAACTTCGGGATGAAGTTCCTTAAAGTGGGAGAGTATGTAATGTCCCTTAATAATAAATAATATAATATAATATTAAACAATAAAAAAATAGTAATAGTAAATAAATAATAAACTAATAAATAACAATACTAAAGCTCTAAATAAATATAAATAGAAATAAAACAAGAAAGCAATAAAAATCAGTAAAGCTATCAAAAAGTAAAAACAAAAGAAATAAAACAAGAAAGCAATAAAGTTGCATGTTGACACATGGAGTGTGTGCATGTGGTTCCCCTTCCAATGTTTGCTCTATTTAATAGATGGTGAGGAAGGTGAGAGGCATTCCATAATTCCGTGATTCCACCATCCATTCTCTTGGGAGAATAGTGTTGTGAGATAAAGGATTCCCTCGCAGTAGTACGTTGATTGAGGGCTCGGGGGTGGCCAGTTGTAGCAAGATTTTGTGCAACTGAGCCTACGGTTGGGAGGAGAGTCGTCCCCAAAACTTTGTTGCAGTTAGCAGAATTCAAATAGCGTTCAACCCTAAATCACAAGTGAGAAACATCATCGCCACAAGTAAGTGTCTCTACTCATATTTTTGAAATTTGATGTTAATTAGTTGATAAATTGTGTGTTGATTATAAATCGCATGATTAATCTAATAAATTACATGTTTTTATTTCGAGGTTGTTACATGTTCTGCCATAGGACATGTTTTATTTTGTAGAAGCTTGAAGTATTTATTTAAATAAGGTTGAGTTTCAGTCATGTGGAGGCTAAATCCTATTAAAGGATGAACTCTGTGGACGAGGCCAAGTTTAGGAGTGAAGAAGGCTGAATTATAATAGCTAGTTCTGAGGAGGCCGAAACTTGTTGAATATTAAGTTCCAATGTTGGTTAGAGGCCAAGCTAAGAAGAATAATCGTTAAGAAAGGATTATGTGGATATAAATAATGTTAAAATAATGACACAAGCTACATCAATGTGAAAGCAACAAAATTTGGGGGATAAATTGAATTTGCTACAACCCATGCTCAATTGGATTTTTTTTTAATGTATTAGTTAATGAAAGTAAAGAAGTGGTTAGGATAGTAAATGGAAAAGACAAGTAGGCTATTCATTTGAGTGACTAGTGTGTTAAGAAAACATTGCTTCTGGATCTGAAGACTACAAGGTTGATAAAAGGATGTGTTGATACTCAGGAATGTTTTTAATGCTGGTAAAGATTCTTGATCTTTAAGTTCCCCTTTTACTAAAGAAAACAATGTTGCATTTTGGTGAAGTTATCCATGTGGTATGAGAATGGACAACAATCACAATGCATTGTAGAAATTCCCACCGTAGATCAACAGATTATGCAATATACTAAAGCAAAATACAAGATCTACTTCTACAACAAACTTTACAGAAGCTTAATCGAATTGAGCAAGATCAATGAGAACACATATAACTGAGAATGAGAAATCAATCACACATAAAACAAAAGAAATAACCCGGGGAAAGCCTCAGCCTAAAACACCAATCTCTGTATTATCATACAAGTGGAAATATGTTCAAGTTACAAAAAGAATCAGCTCTCCAGCTATCCTGCTCTCTCTGCAATCAAACAATACAGCTCACAGACTGAGTAGACAATAGATATATCTTTCCTCAGCACTCCAAGCCTCCTATTTACTTGCGCAATTTTTCTTGGGGTCTAGTGATGCCACATGTGTGAATTGGCCTCATCACACTCACAAAAACTAAAGAAGTAACTGGGCAATCCTTAAGGAAAGAATACCTTCTGCATGCAAGAGATATTCACAATGGAATATTCCTACGACTGATAGTACACTGTCCCTCCATCCAATCTCAACTGGGTCTCTGTCTGAACTAACAGGCATGAGTTATTTATGAGAGAATATTCAGTTATCTGAAGTGCAGCAGTTACATGCTTGCATGCATTAACTAACTAAACTCACAATTAATTCAACAAACAGTTTGAATTAATCTAACCGGACTTGACTCATTTAACTGAGCCAACAAATTACAACTCATCCTTATCTCTTTAACTAATGGATAAATTCCACAATTAATGGAGAAACTGTTGCATGTCCCCACATAGACTTCATGCTTGATTTTCTACAACTAATTAACTCATGGTGAATTAATTAATTATTTTATAAACAGCTGCTAAGATCAAATTCGAATTTTTACTTCTCTATTTTAGTTCAAGGACTAACTAAAATAGGAAGGTATCCCGAAATGCTATTTATAGCAGTACTAAATTTAGCACTTCTATATTTAACATATCTTGTTGCTATTTTCAACACTCCCTCTCAACAAGAAAGGGATTATCAGTAACCCCAATCCTATGTCTGTGGAACTCGAACTTGCATTTTGACAATGCCTTAATCAAAATATCTGCATCCTATTCCTCGGTCGAAACATACAACAGCAACATGATCCTCTTGATCACACAGTCTCGAAGATGGTGATACTGAATATCAATGTGCTTGGACCTGTCATGAAAAACTAGATTCTCAGAGAGTTTGATACAACTCTGATTATCGCAGTAGATCACGGTTGGATCCATCCTCTGACCAAACAATCCCACTAGAATCTTCCGCATCCAAATGGCCTCACATGCAGCCTAACTAGCAGCCATGTATTCAGCCTCTGCTGAGCTAAGTGCAACTAACCTCTGTTTCCTGCTGTACCAGGAAACTACAGCTGAACCAAGGTTGAAGATTCCTCCAGAAGTGCTCTTCCAGTCTGATGGACTCCCTGCCCAATCCGCATCTGTGAAGCCCTGAAGCTTCACTCCCTCTGTCCATTTGTACCACAATCCGAACTGAGATGTGCCTCTGAGGTATCTCAGCACATGCTTTGCTGCCTTCCAAAACAACTTGGTAGGCTGAACCATAGCTTGACTCAGCTGGTTCACCGCAAAGCATAAGTCGGGTCGTGTGTTCACCAAATACATAAGTGAACCCACCAGCTGCCGATAAACAGTAGCAGCTACTACCTCACCTGAAGTAGCATCCTCCTTCCTCCAGTTCCCAGCTAGAGGAGTCTGCATTGGCTTGCACTTCTCCATTTGAAAGCGCCTAAGTATCTCATTGGCATACTTGCCTTGAGACACAAATACTTCACCATCTTTCTGCCACACCTCCATGCCTAGAAAATAGTGCATAAGACCCATGTCTTTCATTTCTAACTCTCTTGTAAGGTCCTCCTTGCAAGACTGTATCGGCTGATCATCACCTGTAAAAATCAGATCATCGACATAAAGAACAATGATCAATGTTTTACCTTCTACCATGATGTGGTAAAGGTTCACATCTGCTTCACTCTTGGTGAAGCCCAACTCGGTGAAATAGCTGTCGATTCTGGTGTACCAAGCACGGGGTGCTTGCTTCAGCCCATAAAAATCCCTCTTAAGTCAGAACACATGCGACTCACGATCGAAGGTCTTGAAACCCTCTGGTTGCTCAATGTACACCTCCTCCTCAATCTTCCCATTGAGGAATGTTGTCTTCACGTCCATCTGATGGATCTTCCAACCCATCTAAGCTGATAGTGCCAACATCGATCTGATAGATGAGTACCTTGCTACAGGAGCAAAGGTCTCATCGTAGTTGATCCCCTCGACCTGTGAGAAACCTCGGGCAACAAACCTTGCCTTATGTTTCTCAACAATGCCATCAACCGCCTACTTTACCTTGTAAAGCCACCTGGAACTCATCACTGACTTGCCTTGAGGTCTTGGGACAACATCCCACACATTATTCCAAATGATAGAGTCGTACTCCTCTACCATTGCATCAACCTAGACTGGTTGTTGCATTGCTTCCTCGAATGAAGAAGGTTCAGTATCTACACACTCCCTAACTAGGGCCATGTACCCAGTGTACCGCTCGGGCGACCTCCTCTATCTGCGCTGAGAAGATGGTTGTCCCACATTCTCCTGCGCATCCAACATCAACCTGTCAACTTCCCTTGAGTGTTTTCGCCCATCTCTGGAAGTCTTAGCATGAGTGGATGTCTCCACTCCCGGATCCTCTGCATGCGGCTGCTCTGCATCAATCTGAGGCTCCTCCTCCTTAGGAACTGAAAGTTCCTCCTCTGCATGCAACTTGAGCTCCCTCTCAAGTGATAATCACATGGCTTTCTGCTCGTTGAACTTCAGATCCTTGTGTACCACTGTCCTCTGAGTGGTAGGCAGGTACACCCGATAGTTGTGGGGTGTATCCGTGTACCCCACAAGTATTCCCAACTCAACTGTTGGATCTAGCTTCTTCCAGGCATATTTGGTCACATGACAGTAAACTGATGATCCAAAGATTCGGAAGTGACTCACATCTGGTCGCTTCCCGGAAAAGGCCTCCATAGGTGTCTTCATTCCCAGCATATGGTGCGAGCTTCTGTTCTACAAGTATACTATTGTATTGCATGCCTCAGCCCACAAATGCAGTGGTAAGCTTTGGTCATGCAACATCGCTCACGATGCTCCCACAATCGATTTGTTCTTCCTTTCGGCCACCCCATTCTACTATGGGTTATGGGGTGTCGTCGATTCCCATTTAATTCCTTCTGCAGCGCAGAAGTCTTTAAACTGTTGGGAGACATACTCTCCACCATTTTTTTTTTTTTTGACAAATTCGGTTGCTATATATTAGATTGAAAAAAGTGAGAGGCATCTTGCCATACATGAAGTGCTTCTTGAGCATTATAGACCCAAGGAAATACAAAATAGTTCTGTTCCTTGATCCTGATCCTATTGCTTCTATCTATGTAACATCTTTTACTACTATATATTCGAACAAACTGAAGACACCAAAACTTGCAACTGCAACACATAACTAATCAATATCTATGTGGCTGATCTTTCGCGCTGTGGAGTCCTCCAGGTTTTGTTCAGCCTCGTTTGGTTTGGCGCTGGAAGAGGAGGAAGCTTCTTTGAATTTATTCTCCATCATATATCTGAGGGTTGTAATTGATTCTTCAGCATGAGCGCATCTGTTACTGAGGTTGTTGAACTGCTCGTGCAATGAGTGAACTCGATGAAGAAAGAAATTCATTTCAGCACGGTATTTGTCATGAAGAATTCTGTATTGCTCATCAAACTTTGTTTCCAAAGTCCAGATTTGATCAGCATGACTAGCGTCCATGCTGCGGACTTGGTCTTCTAACGCCCTTTGCTGAGCGCACACTTCTTCAAACTCCGCCTGGAGGTCACGGCAGTGGAAACATTGCTCATCTCGTTCCATGGGGTTCGCTTCTCGGGCGTGGTAACTCTGGAGGATAAAGTCTCTATTCTCTGCAGCTGAAAGCTCTCTGGTACAGAGTTTTTGGGAATGACTCTTAGTGCTCACTGACTCCCCGGCAGTCTGAAGACCATCGCCTCTTGCAGAAGAGGTTAACTCAGCAAAGGACGCAACTCTAAAGGGACGAACACAGAGTGCCTCACCAGAATGACGAAGGCTGAGGCTCTGTTTAGTTATAAATAGCGCGTCTGTGCCATTAGGGCGGGCTTCATCCTGATTGCTGATTCCAAAATTGGTCCACGCGGTCCAAGGCGAATCTGATTTGAAGCAGGTGCTCTGTCTGGCGGGACGATTTCTGCCTGAGTTGCGATGGATTCCCACACTTCGGGCACGATTCTTAGTCCTGTTTCTGAACAAGTTCCCATCTACCATGCCTGCCCTGCGCATAAAAGGTTGACTGCATTCGTGTGAACCTTGGGAGCAGTTGAATAGAGGGTGTTGATTTGATTGCCTGATCTGGCTACTGCTACAATTCCTTACTTCCTTGACGTCGTTGTCCGCTACTCTGCTGATTTCCCTGTGCTTGCGGATTCTATTGGTTATAGTGCCTTTGACCTTGGTTGAATGCATGATCATGGTAATGGATAGGTGGACGGGATGTTGTTGCAGCTGAGGTGTCCTTTGGGGCGATCACAAGCCTTGTTGGCATATCTGTCCGCGTCTTTGTTGAGACCACGAAGGATGTGGTAGTAGTTGACATCCTCCACCATATCCTGAAGAATCTGATTTCTGCTGATTATTTGTTGTAGAAGAGTGTTCGGCGATATTTGCTTATTCACCATGAGTCGGATTATTATAGCCGAGTCACCGAAGATAGTTACCTGTTTTAATCCTAGCTTTGTCAGTTGCGTGAGACCTTGAAACAGTGCCAGACCCTCGGCCCTATTATTTGACATCTCACCCAACCCCCATTCATAATGGAGAATTGTCTCACCATTTGCATTGCGAATCAGGCCTCCTGCTCCTGCTTTGCCAGGATTTGATTTTGAGGCCCCATCGAAAAACAGTTGGTACCTATTGCAGTTGCTCAGCCATAGAGCAAATTCTTCTTCTTTGGGCCGCAGTTTCCAGACATTGCTGGTCTCCTTCGTCTGCAATTTTTCTTTTCTCATTGCTGGATTACTTAATAGACCTCCGTTCCCATAATTGATCAGGTTCCTTTCTTCTGCACTGTATTGAGAAGCCACAATCGAGCCTTGAGTGCGGGTGATGATTGTTTCCACAGCTAAACTCTTGGCTTTGTAGCATATTACTCTTATATTGTAATCTTTGTCTTGAAAGACCTTTTTATTTCTGGCCAGCCAAATGCTCCAGACAAGGGTTAATGGTATTGTGATCCATATTCTCTGAGTTAATTTTCCTTTCTTGTCTCTCCAAGGGCAGATTTTCTTCCAACTAATTACTGTTTCAGCTATAGATGTCTTTGGTTCCCATGCGATCTCCCCTATTGAGGCCATATTTTTCCAACAGTTCTTAGCCACTTGACAATCCAGGAACAGATGCTGCATTGTTTCTTCAGCTTGGCAACAATTTGGACACCTAGAGGGCCCCAATATGCCCCTTTTTTTAAGGTTTTCTGCTGTTAAGATCTTTCCTTTCAGCAGAAGCCAGAAGAAAAATTTTACTTTAGGAGGGGCTTCCGACTTCCATGCCAATTTCCAATGCACCCAGATGGCCTGTGGAAAGGTGCTTTCACACAAATGCTGATACCCTGCTTTGGTTGTGTAAAGAGTTCCTGAGGGGTCCCAGCGGTAGCTGTCTTTAATCCCTTTTTGTACCGTGGCTTTACTATGCAATAGATTTTTTAGAGTTAGGAAGCTTGGCTCAAGGTCTCTGGGGAAGTCCGGAAAGGTCCAGCCTATCCAGGCTTGAGATTGATTTCCCCACTGTGTTATTTGAGCTAAATTCCAGATTCCTTTGTTATTGAGCCAATTGATCGCTGGGATTGCTTCAGGATTGGATCCTATAGGGCTGTGGCCTAAGATTCTGTCAGATGAGATACTAATGCTGTCCCCTTCTCCAGGAATTTTTGAAATATGTTGGGCCATATGGGGGATGATCTTCTTGCACAATTTCCAGATGTTGGTGCTGTCTCTGCTGGGAATAGTGGTATCCAACATTTGATATCGAGTGCTGTTCAAGTATTTGGCTTCAAGAACTGTTTTCCACCAAGCTGAATCCCCTGTAATTAGTCTCCACACAATTTTAGCTCCTAGAGCTAAATTTAGCAGATTTGGTGTCCTTATCCCAAGTCCTCCTTTCTCGAGAGGTTGAATAACATGCTTCCAGTTAACCAGGTTGAATTTTTTTTTCTCCGTCTTCCCTCCTTGCCAGAGGAAGTGTCTGAGAGCTTTCTCCATTTTATGATGGAAAGCCATTGGTGCTTGGATTAGAGAGAAGCAATAGATTGGTAAAGAAATTAATCCTGATTTTAAGAGAACTAGGCGACCAGCCGGGTTCAGCCACATAGATCCCCATTGTTGAATCTTCCTTTTGATCTTATCAAGAATTCCATTCCAAGTATCGATCTTCAAAGACCCCATACTAACTGGCATCCCAAGATAAGTGAAGTGACTCCAGTCCAGCTTGTATGAGACTCCTAGAATGTTGGCAATACTGTATATGGTGTGATTCGAAACATTCCATCCATAGACACAGCTTTTAACTTGATTCACTTGTCCTCCTGAGTATTCCATAAATTGATCCAATATCTTTTTAAAACGCCTTGCAATGGTAACCGAGGCACCTCCCATCAAGAGGGTGTCATCTGCAAATTGGGAGTGGTTGATGCTCTTGGTTCCTTGCTCAAAATGAATACCAGTGATGAGGCCATTTCTTCGGTTATAATCTAATGCTTTGCTAAAGGACTCAGCCATAAGAATGAATAAGTAGGGGGACAGGGGGCAACCTTGCCTTAGTCCTCTGGAGGATTGGAAAGCAGTGCATGGACGGCCATTTACCAAGGGGGAGATCCAAGGATTTGAGATGCAAGCTTTGATCATGTTTATGAAGGAGGCATTGAATCCCATTTTGTGTAATACTGCAAAGAGAAAGGAATGCCTGACTCTATCAAATGCATTTGCAAGGTCAAGTTTTAAAACAAAACCTTTCTCCTTTCGACTTATGCTAGAATGTATAGCTTCTTGCACAAGAAGAATAGAATCTGTGATGTGTCTATTGGCTAGAAATCCTCCTTGATTTTCTGAGATTAATAAGGGGAGATAAGACTTTAACCTAGAAGAGAGAATTTTAGTGATGATTTTATAAGATGAGTTGCAGAGTGATATAGGCCGAAATCGAGAGAAGGAGGAGGGCCTATTTTCTTTTGGGATTAGAGCTAGATAGGTTGAATTGGTGAAACCCCCCAATTTACCTTTCCGAAGGGACCAGCGAATCATCTTTAGAAGGTCTTTTTTGATTAAATGCCAGAATTCTCTATAAAAGCTTATTGGAAATCCATCAGGACCTGGAGCTTTGTCCGGATGGAGACTCCAGATTGCTTTTTGAACCTCATCCTCTTCTATCTCTTGCATGAGATTGTTGTTCATTTCTTGAGTTACGTCTCTGGTCATGTGTTGGAGAAGACTTGAATAATCCACCTCGCTCTTGTCCTCAGATAGTAGAGTTTTGAAGTGAGTTGTTGCTGCTTCTTTTATGGCATCTTGAGTCTCATAGCTTTTCCCTTCACTGTCTTTGATTACACTCACAGTGTTTCTCGCTTTCCTGACTGTGGCTTGTTTATGAAAGTATGAGGTATTCTTATCTCCTTCACGTAGCCACAACTATCTTGATTTTATTCTCCATTTGATCTCCTCCTCTCTGGTTATTTGTTTCAGCTGGGTATACAATCGAACTTCATTTTCTTTTGCTTGCTGTGTAAGGCCAGCCGCTTCAATATTTTGCTGAACGGTCTCAAGGCTCTTTTTTATGTCTTTTTTGGCGTGCTCAGGTTCCTGGTAGCTGCTCTTTGCCCAGGTTTTGAGGGCCTGCCTAGTTTGCTTCAGCTTAGTTTCCCAAATATAAGCCGGTGAGCCCTCCACGTGCTGGGTCCATGCTTGCAAAACCGCATCTCTTGCTGTTGGGATTCGGTTCCATAAGGGGGAATATCTGAAAGGAATAGGACCCATCTGACTATTTCTATGCAGTGTGAGAGTGATTGGGTAATGGTCTGAGGCGGAGGTGTTGAGAATATCTGACTGACCGAATGAAAAGGTAGATAAGAAGGCGATGTTGACTAGGAAGCGGTCGAGCCTTTCCATAATATTTCCTGCTCCTAGACGCCTGTTGCTCCATGTATATCTTCTATTTTTGGGCTTGATATCTACTAGATCCTTTTCATTCATAAGTTGTTCAAGCCTGTTTCTGAAAGGGTCTGAGCTAAAGTTACCACCTCTTTTCTCATTAGAGTGCATGACCAGGTTTAGATCCCCTGCCAGGATGATATTGCTATCTTGATCTTCTTCTATATTTGTATTCAGAGTATTCCAGCAGATTTCCTTTTCCCTGTATTGGTTTGGTGAATAAACATTGTATATCTTGACCTCTGTTCCGTTGGTCTTACTTTCCAGTTTTATACTTATCCAGTTCTGATGGATTTTGGAGAAGCTGCATGTCCATTTGCTATCATCCCACATCGTTAATATGCCCCCCGAGGCTCCTCTGGCTTCACTAGTACAGCCTCTGTATTGCTTTTGTTGATTGATGAGTCTGTTGATTTCAGATTGGTCTAGCTTAGTTTCTTGGATGAGTATGATGTCAGGCTTTTCACTTTGAATTAACTCCCTAAGGGCAGCTTTCTTGGAGGGGTGCCCTAGTCCCCTGTTGTTCCAGGATAGCAGCTTCATCATGGTTTACCGGAGATATGGAGAGGTGCCCGCCTCTCTTTACCTTTGATGTTGTTTTCCTTGTCCGAGAGTCCAAGGATGTAGGATTCTATGGGTGTCTGAGATCCCATTGCTATATCTTTTTGAGCATTTTCTTCTCTATGTTGCTTGGCCGTTTTCCTGCCTGGTCCATGCTTTTTGGGGATGTCATTGGGTGCACTAAGCTCCTTTGATGAACTTCTGGTAATCCTAATGGAGTGAGTGTCAGGAGAAGGCTGAGAGGATTGAGGGGGAGAGGAGTGGGGATGCTGATCCGAAGAGGGGGGGTCCTGTTCGAGATCATCTTCAGAAAGTGAAGCGAAGGGATTTGATGAGGGGGGTATGGAGGGATCCGGGGTTGAGGAGGGGATGAGAGGGGGTTGCTGCTGAGAGGCTGAAGAGGGGTGCTGATGAGGCGAATGGAGATGTGCGGGTTGAAAATGAGATGGTCCTGGAATATCAGTCTCTGCCTGCTTCAAGGATGGGTTCGATTTTTTCCGTTTAACCGTTTCCCATTGTCCTTCTTGCTCTATTGATTCTACATTTATAAGTTTGGGGCATCTATTAGCAAAATGACCATATTCGTGGCATACCTTACACTTGAAGGGGATTTGCTCGTAGTCCAGCTGTTGAATATGGCACCAGTCATCAACTTTGAGTTTGATTGCCTCCGGTAGTCCGCGTCCCAGATCAACTTCCACACATATTCTCGCATAGGCCTGCATGTTATCCTTGGGTTCGCTTCGATCTATATATTTCCCGACCGCATTCCCTATTGCTTTGACCGAGTCATCTCCCCAGCAGTGGAGAGGTAGGTGAGGGAGTCTAACCCAAACAGGAACAGCGCTTGGGATGTCCAGCTCATGATCGAAATCTGGAGTCCATTTGTTGAGGTATAGACCTCTGGAATCCATGAAATATGGGCCATTTCTAAAGATTAGATCCTTGTCTTCCTTGGTTTCAAAATGAAATGTGAAGTATCCTCTTCCACAAAACCGGATGGAAATTTTCCCTTGAACTTTATCTGCCCAGTTACGCTCCACCCATCTTTGCACAGTTTTGGGTGAAGGCCATAACCCTGTAAATTGACCGATTAATCCTTTCTCTGCCAGTGATATGGCTGCCATGCGAGGGATGGTCGGGGGCAGAAGGACTTCCTGAATCACATCTAGCTTCTTTACGAACTTGGTTGCTGTAGGTCTTGGTCTTTGCTGTGGGAGCGATTTCACCAGCTTGGAAAAGGCTTGCTGTAGGTCCGGATCCCCTCCAGGCGGATCCGGAGGATCCATGGGAATGGTCGACGAGCAGAAGGTAAGGCGCAGGCCGAAGGAGGAGGCAAGCTCAGGCGCGCGCGCGCACAGAGCCGACTCGAAAAAAAAAAAGCCTAAACAACACCTATTTTTGAGACATACTCTCCACCATTGTCCTTACGCAAGTCTTTTATTTTCTTTCCAGATTCTTTCTCTGCTAAGGCTTTAAACTCAAAAAACCTCAAGAAGGTCTTATCCTTCTTTTGCATAAAGTAGATCCAGCATCTACGAGAAAAATCATCAATAAAAATAACATAGTACCTTTGTTTAGCGGTGGAGATTGTAGAGAATGGTCCACAAACATCTTAGTGAACTCGCTCCAGGATTGCCCAGCTCTACTATCTCGATCCGGAAAGGAAGATTTCACATACTTACCCAAGGTACAACCTTTGCATGTATTCGTCTGCTCCAGTTTTCCCTTGGGTAGTCTAGTAGAAATTTGTTACATGATCTTCAGGGCTCCGTGGTGCAAGTGGCCTAGTCTTCTATGCCATAGCTCGCCAACATCTTGGCTCTGCACCATCTCAGCTTTGGAACTCAATGTAGCACAATCGTCTACCTCCATCTTGTAGAGATTCTTTACTCGAATCCAAATTTGCTTTGTCTGTCCAGTACCGATATGCCTCAGGAATACCTTTCCTTTACTAAAGACTACATCATAGCCTTTATCTTCTAACATACTGACAGACACAAAGATTCTTCTTCAAACCTGGTACATACTTTACATCAGTTAGGGTGAGGGGAGCTCCATGCTCCCTTTGAAACATAACCGTACCTTCACCTAAAACACGGTACTTTCCATCATTGCCCATCTCGATCCGCATCTAGAGATCCTTCTCCTCCAAGGTACTGAAAAGGTTCTTGCCACCTAACATGTGGAATGAAGCTCCACTATCTAGGTACCACACACATCCAACCATGGATGAAACCATGTTAGGTCCCTATACTACTAGTGTAACCCCTTATTGTTATTAGTACAACCCCCTTATTATATTGTTGTGGTGTTGCTCTACAGAGGGTGTTGCTCTTTGTATCCTCATAATGTGCTATCATTTCCTCTGTGAAAATTGACCACGTAACAAGTGGTTTACGAGAACAAAGCCCTTTATACCATAAAAATTGATCCAATTCTTAATAATTAGATGCAATACATAACTTTTGTAACAGTGGTATGCCATGTATGTCAAAATATTTCTCCATCTGTAGTATCCAATTTACCGGATCTTTGCCATCAAACTTCCTCATCTCGCTTTTTCTTGATTTTAGGAGCTAGATCTTGAAACGATTGTAACTCTATAATTTCGGATCTTCCAGTTCTGAAATCGCGACCTGAAGTAGTCGTGTCCTCTTTCCAATGCCACCAGTCTGATCAAAATTGGATTCTCTAAGAAAGAGTTATGCACAATCTCCCAAGATGGCTTGATTATACACCTTTTCAAAATAGCGAACTTGTATGACGTGCCACATGTCACTATTTTGACCTTAAGATCTAAAACATACACACAAAAAGCTACAATCTGTCCTCTTTTTGTAATTTCTTACGAAATTCCAATCTGATGCTCAAAACACAAGTTATGACTATTTTCCCAAGGTCACCTGTTTGGAATGTAATTCAGGAGTCTGCAAAAGACCAACTTCCTTAGATCATATCTCCACAAATATTGCGCGAAAAGCTCTGAAATTCGGACCCGAGGTTCAGCGTGGTTTCATCTCAAATGGGTTTTTTTTTTTCGCTTCTGAAACGTCGCAGAAAAAAAGTTATAGTGAAAATTCCACGATGACCTATTTGGAGCAGCGAAACCCTAGAATCAGAGCTGACATAACAATAATAATGTAAGGGCACAATATAACAATAACGAGCTTCTATGGGGTACAATAATAACAATACGGGGACTACATGGGCACAACAATATAATAAGGGGGTTGTACTAATAACAATAAGGGGTTACACTAGTAGTATAGGGACCTAACATGCTTTCCATTCCAATGGGTGGCGCTGATGTTTTACTAGGAGTCCAATGGCTACAATCTTTGGGTACGATAGCTTTTTAATTTTCAAGAAATTTTCTTGAAATTTTTTTGGGAAGGAAAGGAAGTTGAATTGAGGGGTATCGAAGGAAAACCTGGAAAGATAATCAACTCTAACAACATGGCAGAGCTTCTAAATAAATAACAACGGGGTGTAATTGCACAATTATGTTCACTAGTGGATCCCACATCGAAATCATGTATTTCTCCAGATATCCAAAACACTTTAGACAATCATTCCAAGGTATTTGAGACTCCCAAAGGCCTACCACCTATTCATGATCATGATCATGCTATTCATTTGATTCCACGAAGTGTTCCTCCAAACGTCAGCGCTTACATATATCCATATGCCCAAAGGAGTGGGAACTCATTCAAAAGTTGCAGAAGATCCCAGTTCAAACAGTGTTGCGAGAACTTGACAATGAAGGAAAAAACATATTGGAACCTGAAGCAGTCACAGAACCGAGAAATCGAAAGCTACGAAATAGATCAATTTCAGAGTATCTCATCAAGTGGAAGAACTTATCCGCTGAAGATTCCACATGGGAGGACAAGAATTTATACAGAAGCATCAAGAACTACTCGAGCGTTGAGGACAACACTTTTTGAAGGAGAGGGGCATGTTAGGTCCCTATACTACTAGTGTAACCCCTTATTGTTATTAGTACAACCCCTTATTATATTGTTGTGCCCATGTAGTCCCCATATTGTTATTATTGTGCCCCATAGAAGCTCACTATTGTTATTATTGTGCCCTTATGTTATTATTGATATGTCGGCTCTGATTATATTATGACCCCTTAGACTCCTATATATAGAAAGGAGGTCTTGTCATTTGTATCATCCAATAATTGTTCATTTGTGTAATGTAAAGGAGGTTGCCCCCTCGAAGAGGCTTATTTCTAAGGTGTTCATCTATCCTTTCTATCTTTTTGTGAGCTGGAAAACCATGCATGCGATAAGCGAGAAATCCAACTCAAACTATGAGGCCACTGCCTCACCATCAGATCCCTTCGAGGATCCCTTCTTGGATTTCTTCAGTGACAATTCGTAGCATAATGGCCGACTTCATGACAATGAAAGCATCACACTTTCGATTTGTCAAACTTCTTCCCACCATGGGAAGAACCGGATTTGGGATGGGACGCCTTCCCTTTCCCTTTCCTCGCCTTACTTGCTAAGGCTAGATTTTCCTCATCATCTTGCTTCGTGGTGGTTCTTCTTATTGTCGTTCCCAATCTGGCAGTTTTTCTCTCCCATTAACCGAGTCTTGGTAGCTATGCCAGCTCTTAGGAAGACCGAGGAGTGCAAGAATCACCATGTCATCATCAGCGGTCGTGATCCCTACACTTCCAAGCTCATCCCTGTAGGTGGTGAGCTTGTTCAAATATGTAGAGATCGTGTTGCCCTTTTCACACTTGATTTTCCGAAGCTTGTTTTTCAGCGCTAGCTTCCTCTGATTGTTGTTGTTCTGATATAGATCTTTCAATTTTTTCCACATTGAAAATGGTGTCTCCTTCCCATGGAGGCTCGAGACAATGTGGTCTCGAACTCCCTCTAGGAGGATTCTCCTTGCTCTAGCCACACATTTCTTCCATTCCGCCAATTCTGTAGCATCAGTCGGCTTGGGGACTTCTTGATCAATGAAGTCCTTTAGACCATTATCCTCCAATACTGCTTCCATGCAATCCTTCCAGGTTATATAATTCGAGCTGCCATCAAGGGCATACTCGAGTCTTAAACTGTTGAATGCCATAGGTGAAATTAAGATGTGATAAGAACTCGATTTCTATAGTCAGGAACTTCAACCTTCGAACTTCTACCTTCTTGTATATTGTTCTTCGCTTGATCACCTTTGCTATGATACCATGTAGAAATTCCCACTGTAGATCAACAGATTATGCAATATACTAAAGCAAAAATACAAGATCGACTTCTACAACAAACTTTGCGGAAGCTTAATCGAATTGAGCAAGATCAATGAAAACACATATAACTGAGAATGAGAAATCAATCACACATAACACAAAAGAAATAACTCGGGGAAAGCCTCAACCTAAAATTCCAATCTTTGTATTATCATACAAGTGGAAATATGTTCAAGTTACAAAAAGAATCAGCTCTCCAGCTATCCTGCTCTCTCTGCAATCAAACAATACAACTCACAGACTGAGTAGACAATAGATATATCTTTCCTTAGCCCTCTAAGCCTCCTATTTCTTTGCGCAATTTTTCTTGGGGTCCAATGATGCCACATGTGTGAATTGGCCTCATCACACTCACAAACACTAAAGAAGTAACTGCGCAGTCCTCAAGGAAAGAATTCCTTTTGCATGCAAGAGATATTCACAATGGAATATTCCTGCAACTGATAGTACACTGTCCCTCCATCTGATCTCAACTGGGTCTCTGTATGAACTAACATGCATGAGTTATTTATGAGAGAATATTCAATTGTCTGAGGTGCAACAGTTACATGCATGCATGCATTAACTAACTGAACTCACAATTAATTCAACAAACTGTTTGAATTAATCTAACTGGACTTGACTCAGTTAATTGAGCCAACTAATTACAACTCATCCTTATCTCTTTAACTGATGGATAAATTCCACAATTAATGGAGAAATTGTTGCATGTCCCCACATAGAATTCATGTTTGATTTTCTACAACTAATTAACTCATGGTGAATTAATTAATTATTTTACAAATAGCTGCTAAGATCAAATTCGAATTTTTACTTCTCTATTTTAGTTCAAGGACTAACTAAAATAGGAAGGTATCCTGAAATGCTATTTATAGTAGTACTAAATTTAGCACTTCTATACTTAGCATTTCTTGTTGCTATTTTCAACAGGCATGGTAGTTTGTGAGTATATTGGGAAATCATTTGTAATTGAGGATTGAAGAGTGTGGAACAGTGGAAGACCAACATAGTGGAAGAACTATTCTGTGAAGCAATAAAGGAGCAGAGTGAAGCTTGTTGTTGTGTAGGTTAACCAAGGAATGTCACGGAACAAAGGAAAACAAAAAATGTTGTTGACAAGTCCAAGGAAAAGATTGTTGAGTTGGATCTCAGTTGAGGAGATTGGAGTCTCTTATAGGTTGGTGCCTACAAATTTGTTGAGTTGGTGCTCAACTAAGGGACTAAAATTTCCTATATGTTGGTGCCTACAAGCATTATAAGTTGGTGTTTATTGAGGATTGATGCCCTCATCCTCTTGATATGATGGATTCCGTAGTTTTTATAAGTTGGTACTTACAGAGGATTGGTGTCCTCACAATTATTGTAATGAATTGAAGATTGTTTGATAAGCATTCAAATGTTACTTATAAAAGATCTTTGTTTCATGATTTATGAGCATTAAATGTTTTTTAATACTAAAAATTCCTAATTGTAATGAAATACTAATTCAACACCCCCCCCAATATTTCCAACATGCTTTTCTTTTTCTTGTACCAAATCTTCATAAACTTCTTTTGCACATTAATATTAACTATACCAATTGATTTCATTCAAGGATATCCAGGAATAACATTTGCATCCTTCGTCTCTATAGCATAAAAATATGAATGCAACAAATATTTTTCCATGGTCAACTTCAAATAATTAAAAGTTTCAAGAGTCTCACTTTTAACTTCTTTGCTTGCATATGTTTTGGAATAACTTGCAATCTATTAGCCAAGTGAACATTGATGAAATTAAGCTTGCAACTAGGGTTAGTAGAAACAATGACATTCACTCTATGAATACATCCATGAACCTTCAATATTGAGTCTTCACATAGAAATAAACCCTTGACACTCCCTTTATCATTCTTATTAGAATGAGACCATCAATCTAAGATTATCCATTCAAAGCCTTAATGTAAAAGTTCCATTATGTTGTCATAGTTAAAGAACCTCCACCATAAGAAAGCATGAACCTAAAACTTACATTAAATTTACGCTCATTTCCCCATTTTGACTTCGTTTCATTAATGCATTCTTCAATGTGTGACCATCTTCTTTTCCTATAGAATGACATATCTTTCTAGGAAGAAAACTTTCAACCAAAAATTGTGGTCTATAAAAATAACATACTTTTCAATGAAATAATGATCATAACTTAAGCCCCGAGGGTTAGCTCAATTGGTCGAGTCCCCGTTATTAGAAAAACCTTTGTTATTGAAAGGTCATTGTTTCAATTCTCTCGAGACTCTTGGGGTCAAGCTCCGTGGTTGAGCCCACAAGAAGTGATTCCTTCGGGTGGATCTGCCTAGTACAAATATTTTTTGGACATAGCGGTCACTGATCTTTGAGATCCGTGAAGCACAGAGAAAAAAAAATATGATCATAACTTGAGAAAAAAATTTATGATACTTGGGAATATATATTTTAATAAATTGGTATATTTTGAAGAGGGCCTTACATAAATAGTTGGTTCCTTCCTTCAAGTACTACATACAAACTTTCAAAATTCGAATTGAAGACCACAATCCTCTTTTGTCATCGCAAAAGAAAAATCCCCTCGTGTTCTAAATAGATATGAAAATAGAGCATAAGAGAAACCCAAGACTTTAATAATAAACCAAATCATTCATACACAAGAATGAATATAGTAATCTAGAGAAAACCCTTAAGGTAGGGTAACACCATGAATTATTCCTTATGCAAAATAAAGCACTCCACACATAATGCTTGCTACAATTTCAACACACTTCAATACATCCATTACATTGCTTCTACTATTTTTATGATTCTATCTAACCCCCATGAACATTTTAGAGAAGGAACTTTCCGTAGTAGAACCTTTTAGCAAACCTTCTTACATTCATTGCTTTGACACTACTAGATGGGCCTGATTTATTATAAATGACCTCTATACATAGCAATAAATAACTACCTAATTGTGATTACTCCCCTTGGATACATTCATAGGTACCCCATATTACCCCCTAAGAATACTACATAACTCAAATGATGGATGCTAATGTCTTAACTTTTGATTTTTCTCTTGTGATTTTTAATGAACCAATCAAGTACTTATGCACACTCATTTAACAAAATAATTTCAGTGACATTATGAGAAATTTTACATGTGACTATTATAGGGTTCTATGTTTACCTCAAGGCTTTCTATCATTTTGTTTTTTCCACAAGTTTCATGTGACCATTCTTGGAATTATTACCGAGAATCTCTCTCTTACTTTATATTTAAAGTTTTCCTTTGACCACTGCAACTGAAGAGGAGGCAATAATGGATTCTTCCTTTTTACCACACATCATGTGGTAATAAAGTTCAATAAGGTTCATTTTATAAGGGATCTCCTTGCTTAAGTTTATTTTTCAAGATGAGAGCCATAAAAGGGTTGAAATTGTTGGTCATAAGATTGGATTCTAAACCTCCCCCAATATACTATCTTTTTCTCCTGAAAGATTTCTATAATATTATATCTATAATAGGACATATTTATTGAAAAGCAAGCCCCGCCCTCAATTTTCCTCGTTTGCTTGTATCTACCTGTAGATTGTTTTTTTTGGTAAATAAAAGCATCATCTTATATTGTATGCAACATAGTATTACAAAAAGTCTATCAAGGTCTATCTAAATGTTAGTGGTAAACCTTGTAGAGGTGGAATTGAGCATAACAAACATATTCCACATTAATCTACGATATTTATAGTCCACCCAACAATATTAAACAAACAAATAAGTTATGGTTTTGTCCCAAAAAACAAAAACAATGTATAGCATATCTACATCAAACATTGAAAATATGAGTAAAAGGTGTCATCTTGAGATCATAATAGATTATCGAAACCGACATGATTGTAAGTCCCATTGGATAATATTAAATGACATAAAAAGCATCAATACTAAGGGGAAGAGAGTTCTGGAGGTCGCTCAAAAGCATCAAAAGCAATGGCCCTACAAGACCCATCTCATCCTTTACCCAACAACCCATCTAAACTCAAATGTCGCATGTGGATTACTTTTGTAATGTCAACCATATTCCCCTTAAATTATATGTTGGTGGCTTCTCAAAGTGGAAATCGTTGGGTGTTAGGGATTGCTACATCTTTGTTATCTCTTAACATGTAAAAGATAACACATTCCTTCATAACCCATAAGAGGGTTGTAGTTTTATAAAGGCTGGTATGTCTGCTTCCAGTATGGCAAGGACACATTATAAGGGTTTTGGAGAGAATTTCATGATCTTGCTCAATTCTAGTTTGGACTTTATTCTTGACCTTAGTCTCCATCTATTCAACTACTTTCATTTTGTGGTTAGAGAATCTTGAGACAAAATCCTTGTCATTCTTAATGCTAAAAGTGAAAATGCTGTAAAGAGGTGTAGAGGTAGCCTACTTACCTTTAATTATGTCTAAACATCTAGTGGAAATGGCACCTTGAAAGTGTTGGGAAGAAAGTTGCCTTTCACTGATTTATCCCTAAACTCTCCTTGCTTGGGACTTGTCCAAATGCTCCTCTTCCAAACCCTCATGTGGTTCTTCTTCCTTTTGCTTTAATTGGGGGATCCAATATCTATCTCCCATGAGCTCCATTGGAAAGCTAACCTTCTCCTCCTTACCTGAATTCTTGATGTTAGCGACCATGAAAAAGATGTGAACTTAGGGTGGCAAGTGTAAGAGGGATTCTCACTAGCCCAGAGGAATATTGGTTTATACTTGTTCATGGAGTTTTAGAATCGTTTCTAATAAACAAGCCACAGCATACATCCTCTTATAAGGATTAAACCTATCAACTATACTTAACATTTTTGAAGTTAATTATAGTGGGGGACTTTAAGAATATCATTAGACATATGATATTGGGTACATACCCTCTCAACTCGACACATGCCTCAATCCTCGACAAAATTAGACAAATCTTGCATTTCTTTCTTGCCATTAAATTGTGTGATGTGCTAAGGTGGAACAATGTCAAGGTGGATTCATTTGCAAGCATGGTAACATAGAAAAAGTGGGTGTTATCATCATCAACACCAAAGTGCATTTCCATCGGATATGTTAATGTCTTTTGGTATATCCATGGAACACTTACTATTGGGGCACTTGGCGGAAGCACATGGTGAAGGGACCATCGAAATGACACGATTATTCTCATGTGACTTACATATGTCATACCTCATTTCTCATCTTGAATTATTCATTTTTGTCTTG
Organism: Pinus tabuliformis; assembly: GCA_031772625.1. Taxonomy (NCBI): domain Eukaryota; kingdom Viridiplantae; phylum Streptophyta; class Pinopsida; order Pinales; family Pinaceae; genus Pinus; species Pinus tabuliformis. The sequence continues at coordinate 179,929,326 of CM062807.1, read as the reverse complement.
CAACATCTCAATGGGATTAATCCCCATGTAATTGATTTATCTGTGCAAAGGGTTAATCATTTTTTGGGCGGACTAGGATCGTGGGTGTCTCTGTTGCAATTGCAATTATGGAAAGCCACTAATATTTGGAACTTGCTTTAGGCAAGAGGCATATTCAATTAATTGGTTTGAGTTTGTGATTGTTGATGTTTTGGATTTTTGTGCAAATTCCAATAGCATAATCTATGTCCTAATAAAATTAGGTCAAGAATGCCAAATTATCAACATAATTGTAAGTTGTCATTAGGATTCTTATACAACAACGTCAAACCATAAAGGTGAGAAAGGAAAATGCATGATGTTATGGGTCATATTCAAAGACTTCTCACCTAGGCACCAACCTAGGCTTTGAACCCTCTCATCAATTTCTGGTATTGGACAAAGTGACCACTCAATCAACCATATTCCATATTGAAATATGATAACACTTGAGACTTAGCATGAAGAAGTTGAAGCAACCAACATCAAACTCAACCTTAGTTATTTCCGATGTTTTTGAAGACTTATATAATTCTCAACATTTACTATGAGATTGTATACTATAACGTATATTTTCTTGAACTTTTGTTTCTCTGCTTTTTTGTATTGGTTATATATAAACCAAGCTTCTTTATTTTAATAGCCCAACAAATACTCTTCATAAATTTTTTGCTATTGTATCTTGGTTGCATGCATTTGCCACATATTTTAATTCAATACAATCATCTTTGTACATGATGCATTGTCTTTGTGTAATGAATGCCATATTCATTGCCAACTGCAATCAGAGTGCATGTTTGATTCCAACCTCCTTTAATGATGTGAATGGTTAACTCCATATCTCCCTACTACACCAGAGGTGCATTCCAACATACTTCCCATAATAGCCGATGGTGCTCGCTCTATCCCAACACTCATGTGAAGCATATTACATCTATAACATCTCATGTTACCATTTAGCACATCATCCAAAAACAAATGCCCATAAACTATTTAAAACAACATGTAGCTTATATTAAAGAGCTCGAATTGTTTTACACTATGGTCAATATAAACTTAGTTTTGTTAATACTTATAAATACACATAAACTATTTAAAACAACATGTATTTTATATTAAAGAGCTCAAATTGTTTTACACTATGTTCAATATAAACTTATTTTTGTTAATACTTATAAATACATAGTTAAATTTAACAAAAAAATAATTGAATTTTATTAATAATATTAATTTCTTAATATTTAGCATCTAAATTTATTTAACTTTAATACATATAACTTCGTTTTTAACTTTTTTAATATGAAAGGCTATAAACTCCATCTCTATATTAACCAATGCTATTAAAAAAATTAAATTTACACTTCTTTTATACAAAAATAATCGTAAAATAATCTCTACGCCTCTTTGATACCAAAATAATCATAAAATAATATTTACTTATATGGTTAATAACACCATTATTTATTAGACAATTAAAACTTATAAAAACCCTGCAACTTTGACTAAAAGTATAACCGTTGAAATTTCCTTGTAATGCAAAGCAAAGAAATATACTTTGTTTTTCCTAAAAGGGAATAATTCCACATTTAAGATGTGCCCAACCTAAACGAATCTCCAATGTTTATGAAAGCATAAATCCCTCCTCTAATGTTCATTTTTGAACATCCACTTTTAAAGGTGTTCTTTTCACTAACGTCTTTTTCCTCCACTATACACAAATCCACGAGAGCCACATTCCTTTGTCGTTATCATGGCCCTCCACAAATAATTAGATTGTGATACCTCGATGTGTGTGGCTTCTTTTTGACACCTCCAACTCCATGCAATCTCAACTCTTTCAATCTGCACCCTTAAAAGGGACTACACAACACCATTCATTTTCAGCAACCCCACGTACTCGATGGCATTTCAAACAGCCATATCCTTGGACAACGAGCCATCATTTTTATATAACAATCCATTAAAGCAACAAGTCCAAAAAGAATTGGATTCTTATCGGTTAGTAATGAATTCAAAAGTCACAACTTTGTTTTAATAGGTTACTAATGAATTCAAAAAAATGAAATATGTCGAGATGTTATTTATATATACATCCTTTTTGGAGTTTGGTATACTTTCCTTCAATCATTTAGCTTTACAACTTCTCAAATCCACATTTTGAAAAGAAGAATCTTTCGAACACACTTCATTTCTTTTCTTTTTGTTGGGTCCAATTTTGCTTTTAAGTCCCAAATGGTGCTTTTAAGATCTCTATATCCATCAAACTTCACATTGGGGTTCTATTGTGGAGTAGAGTACTTAGGAAGGCAAAGTTCACAACCTCAACTTAGTGTTCATGAAAGTATAAGAATAGGAAGTCATGATTTTGAATGGGTTATAAGAATTAGTTTGAAGCGAGAAGTATAAACTTTAATATATTTTAATCTTCATATTAATGGGGTGTCAACCAAAGTAGCAACTTTCCTATGCACATAATAGTTGATGGATTTTAGGGTAGGTTTGTTTGCTTTGCTTTTCTAAAAATAAAATTGTTCAATACTTTATATTACTCCTTTCCTAATATATCCCAACATATCTATTAAAAAGTTGAATAAGATGTCATTTTAGCATATTTGTACACATATGAAAACTTTATACATTAAAGAAAACTTGCTATTAGGAATTTTCATATTAAAACTTATATTTTATTGTGAACTAATTTCAAGTTGGTTATGCTAAAGGTCAACTTGGTGTAGTTCAATTGGCAATGTCTGTGGAAATGAAGTCTCACTGAACTGGAAGTCTTGGATTCAAATCTTGTGCTATCCCCCCAATCGGGGTGAGAAGTTGGACATGATGAAGATGTAGTCCTACCAAACTTACAAAAAATAAAGTTGGCTATGCTAAACAAACAACATCTTAACATATTTGTACAAATATGAAAACTTTTTATACTAAAGAAAACTTGCTATTAAGAGTTTATACTGAAACTTATATGTTATTGTGAGCTAATATTCTTAAATGATGCAGATAATGGTATATTGGGGTTTATATATTACTATGAACGAATCCTCGTGGATAATGTGAAACAATATAATTTTTTTTTTAACAAGAGATTTTATAGTTGTAAAAATAATTCCAAGATGTCACTTATTAAGCATATCCAATTTTTAATAGATATGTGGGGATAGTTTGGGAAAGGAGCAATATGGAGTATTGCCACTAATCTTATATTAAGAAAAAACAACATGTTATCCCATATTTATTATGAGGAATGATGAGTGATAACATATAAGCCATGATATACCACGACCCTTATGCTAATAGGTGTGTCCATAGAGCTAATTGTCCTTCTACTGAAATGATGGTTGATTGGTTTGAAGCTTATTATCATGCGTATTATTCACTATTTATTAAGCTAAATTATAAACTATCCCATTAACGTACACCTTGGTCTGTTAAACACATGTTAAAATCCTTTGGTTTTAGAGGGAAATCAACTTTGAGAGGTCAAACATCTTCCTTTTCTTACACATAAAAAACTTACACCCACATGCACAACCACACCTAGGGAACATGTCCCACAATCAGAAGGGGAAAGCAAAGCAAACTATAACAATTGACTTCACTTACAACATCAATTCACTTTGCTTACAATATTCTCTTTCTTTTTACTTGCTCTATAGAAGATTCTTTGATGTTTGAACATGTGGGTGTCTGCAAATTTTGCTTGTGTTTCCTTTAAATTTGTTTGGAGAATCCATTTGTTACTCTTTTATTTTTAACATTTATCTTGTATTATTTTAATTTTAATTGTGTCTACATTTATAGAGATGTAATTGTTGCGATTGAGTTCGTTTTTGTGATAGTCTCTATTTTTCCTCTTCCTTTATACACTTTGTTAAGAGAAGAAAATGAACATTGATGTAAAATGAAAGCCAACATAGATATATGTTATTAGTAGCCATCTAATAATGTAGTGAACTTCCCTTTGGTGTTCGAATTTGATGATGCAAAAAGTTAGAGTTTCCATCGATCTATAATTTTGAGAGAAGTTTTGATGGTCTAGGTCAATTCAAAATTAGGCCAAAACTCTTATGGGCATTTTTCTTGAATGCATAAATCGCAAATAGTGGGAGAACTCTACTCATGCTTGAAATTTTTGTTAGATTAGTAATAGGCTTATCACTAGAAAGAGGGCACGTTTGTTACAAGATTAGCTGGCACCACTTTTAAAAATTCAATTAGAGCTGTGGATTAATGAAAACTCTAACTTTCTGTATTGTCAGATTATAGAAACACAAGGATAGTTTGCTACAGGATTAGGCAACCTCGAAGTTAATTTTGAGGTGCAAGTTTTGAAATTGATGTAATAGTATATTCTCTTATTAACATTATTTGTACTTTTAATGTTATGCTTTGAATGCTCTTGTATTTAAATTATCTTGGCTATAAAATATCATTTATTTTTGAAGCAAATTTTTAATTAAATTACCATAATTTGACAAAACAAAAAATTATCAATAATTTTAATCAAATTTTAATAATACATATAGATTTATTTTTTAGCAAAATATTAATTAAATTACCATAATATCACCATACAAAAAATTATCTATAATTTTAATAATTCATATAAATCCAAAATTAAACAAAACTCTATTAACATTATTTCACCACAAAAAATCTTAAATCATTATAAATTTCTACCATGCCTAAAATTTCTACCAAATTTATATAAAAAAACATTATTATAAAATTAACTTGCTCTGCTACTTTTTTAATTGAACAAACTTTTGGAAAAAAACCTAACCTTTCCCTATCTTAATTTACCTTTTTGTCAAAATATCTTTTTAAAAAAACATTTATTAATAAAAAACCCTCTCCAAACGTGGAGGAAAGTATTTTACAAATTAGAAAATAAAAAACCTGCCTCCCTCCCTCCCTCGCTTTCAAACTCATCATCCATTTCCTAGAAAGCATATTTTATCTCTTTCGTTGACCACGTGAAGCAACCTGATCCATACCCACCCAACACTCAAATTCAAAACCACCTATAGATACCCACTCCCCCCACCCTCAACCCTTCATCATGACTTTCACCCATTAAACTAAATAATTACAATCCCAGAAACACGAACCATCGAATCTTCTATGATAGAGCCTTGGGAAACATTATTATGGAGGCTGAATTGATTTCAAAATTATCCAGCAATCAAAATGCGGCAAGTTGAATGTCCTGCGACTACTTTACCCTTTTACCGAATCTCGCCGTGCTCACAAACCAACCAACCGGAGATCAATTTATTTTTATTTCAAATCATCTGGCATGCAAAATGCGGCAACTCCACCCTTTTAAACCTTTTACGAAATCTCATCCTGTTCATAATAAATCCAACCGCCTTTTAAACTGCGGCGAAACAGAGTGCAGATTTATTCTATTTTGAATGCTGACCGAGCCGTTTGACTTTACCACCGAGGGCTTTCGCCGCTTCTCTTGGCTTCTCTTCTGACAAAAGTGAAATCTCAATCTCCCCCGTACTGTTGTAATTTTACAGTTACCAATCCAAAACAGGGGTTGCAAATAAATCTTTGGTGGAAATTTGGATTGGAAGGCAACGGACAACCAAAGGAAGGAGTCATCGATCGAGGCATACGGTAAGTAAATGTGAAATCTCGGTACAGGAATTTTTCGCCATTTTATTGTATATTTTTCTCTTCGGTTTTGGTCGAGGAACAGGGATTATTTAATTCAAGAAACGACAGATTCATTTTGTTCCACCGACAAACTGTTTTCCGAGGTTTCCACCTTCATCTTGATTGCTTGCTATTAGTTTTAGCGAAATTTTCATTGAATTGTCATCAAATTGTGCACGGAGTTGCTTTAATCGCTGGTTTAATTTTGGTCGGAGGATGCCTAGGGCAGTTTGATACTTCTGGCCTTTGCTTATGTAATAATGTGATTTTTCTTTTTTTGTTGTGTTGTTGCAAAATTTAAGTCCTCTGAAGCGTATTTTGGTACACAGTGGACTGCAATATTGTGTTTGGTGGTTTTGTTGCCGTTGATTCCTACTGGGGTTTAATCGTTTTCTTCCGTTTGTTTGAATGTGAAGAAACCCTCATTTTGATTATCCGGACCAACATTTGCTCAAATGGGGAGTCCCAATTTTTAGCGCTCGAGAAGACAATGTGCGTCCAATTGAAGGTTAGCTGGAGGAAATTGCCGAGCGATGGTTGGGAGTTCAGGCCATACATTTTGTAGACAGAAAACTCGAGGGGACGCGCCATCATTTCGGGTTTATTTTATTTGGCACAGGTACAATTGAATTGTTTGGCCAATTATGCTTATTTTGTTGAAGGTTTAGTGGATTGTTTTCTGCATCTATTCAAAGATAGCAAGGTTTTTTTTTGTTTGATTTCAAAAACATTTGGTTTGGTTTGCCATTTCGATTTACATTTAATAAATATCTGGAATCTGTAAGGTGTTATTGTTGATGAGAATTGTGAGGAAATACAGGCAGAGCATGGGGATTGGATGCGTTGCTCTGCTTGATTTTTAGTTACATAACGGGTGATGCGCTCTTGTATTAGGGTTTTCTTTTTCTCTTTTGCCTTTTTTAAAAGTTTGCAGCTATTGTGGGTTGGTCCAATGGTCAATGAGTGGCAGTGTCAAACAGTGGGCTGGAATTCAGTCATTGGAGAGTCATATTTTCCACGGACGATATAGATTCCGAGGTCGTAGCTAAACAGTACTTGCCTGGGGGAATGTGGTATCAATCTACCTGGGAGCTTGGCTTATCACCTTCCCTTTGATTTTTGGTAGTTCATAGATTTTCAATGTTCAGTGACGCCAGTGGCCAAACTGCTGCTGCATCAATGTTTATCTTTGTTTGAGCATGATTTTGTTATTTCAACGGAAGGGATCTATTCAAAATGTTGTATGTTGGAGGACGGCTTAGGGCAGAAGCTGTTGTCTTTTTAAAAGTTGCTTTTCGCCTGATTATTGTGCTTTCCATCTATGCGCTACGTCGTAATTCATCCTATTCTTAAGAAAGTTGCCTTCTGTTATTAGTGACATGTATATTTTTTTTGAAAAATAATTATATATTCGGTGGTCTGCATTCGTGTCCTAGTAGATGGATGTGGCCATCTTTGTAATTATGTTCCTCTCATTCTCGGCTTGAATTACTCTAGAGGATGGTTGTTGTGAGAAATCTGTCATATATTGCATTGTCAGCAGAATACCAATGAATGCTAATAGTTTGCAGTGCATTTGTGCAGAAACAAGGATTCAGCCCTTAAGATTACTGCATTGGCAATAGTGCTAGTGGGCCAAAGGGGAGATATCTTCAACCAGTCTCAGAATGTCTCTACTTAGCAGATTCTTCCACAGGAGGTGTCCCGATGGCCTTCTTAAATTTGTTGATAGAGTTTATGGTAAGCAGCTGTGTTGCAAATCTTTGCTTTTTAAATTTTTGTGTAAATGTATTAACATTTCCATTTCATTTTATGACATGCAGTATTCGACTCATGTTTCTCAACTGAGGTTCTACCAGATGAGATATATCACATTTATTTGCGAGAAATTGTCACTGAGTTGCATGAACAGTATCCCGATTCTGCCTTTCTCGCATTTAATTTCAGAGAGGGAGAGAAGAGAAGTGAATTTGCGGAAATTGTGTGTGAATATGATGTTACAGTTATGGATTACCCCAGACAGTATGAGAATTGCCCTCTTCTTCCGTTGTCTCTGATCCATCATTTTCTTCGTGCAAGTGATAAGTGGCTGTCAATGAGAAACCATCAGAACATTATACTTATGCATTGTGAAAGAGGAGGCTGGCCCTTACTAGCTTTTCTTCTTTCGTGCTTTCTCATTTACAGAAAGCTTCAAACTGGTGAGCAAAGGATTCTCGATAGTGTTTACAGAGAGGCGCCAAAAGGTTATCTGCAGCTCTTGTCACCTCTAAATCCATTTCCTTCACAGTTGCGTTATCTTCAATATGCAGCTAGAAGAAATATGTCCCCAGAGTGGCCACCATTGGAGAGGGCACTTTCTTTGGACTGTCTCATTCTTCGTGCTGTACCTAACTTTGATTCTCAGAATGGTTGTCGTCCAATTATTCGTGTGTTTGGGCGGGATATTCATAATAAGGGTGGGCTTTCCACACAGATGCTTTTCTCCATGACTAAGAAGAAGAAAACCTTGCGACACTACAGACAGGTGTGCAATTTGTGTATATGTTCTAATGTACACTGTTTATGTTTATATTGATAGATTGAATATTATTGCTTTATTTATATTTAGAACTTATGTGACGGCACTGTATATTCGTTGAGCAGGTTGATTGTGATGTTGTGAAAATTGACATCCAATGCATGGTACAAGGGGATGTTGTTTTGGAATGCATTCATTTAGAGACAGATCCAGAGAGAGAGGTTATGATGTTCAGAGTTATGTTCAATACTGCTTTTATTCGGTCCAACATTCTGATGCTAAACGTAGATGATCTTGACATACTCTGGGATTCTAAGGAACGGTTTTCAAAAAATTTCCGAGCTGAAGTAAGTCTTTCAGACTGTATTGCTTTCAGTCAATAGTTCTAATCTTTGCTTCATCTCGTTTGATGAAATTGATGTCATTTACTTTTAAATATTTGTCACCAGGTCCTCTTTGGAGAAGTAGAAGCCCTTTCTCCTTCAAGACCACCTATCGCAACCCTGAATGGAGAAGAAAAGGGTGGGTTGCCTGTGGAAGCTTTTGCAAGGGTCCAGGAATATTTCAGTGGTGTTGAGTGGATTGATAGTGGAGGTGATGCTGCACTATTGTTCTTTAAACAGATTTCTTCCGATGACTTTCAAGAAAGATTTGAGAAACTCTTTTCCAATGGTATGAACGATCGCCCAGCTTTGCGTAGCAAGCAGAATATACATTCAACACCTATTGTATTTGAAGAAGAGGAGAAAGAGGTTAAAGAGGAAGATTCTCTGCCAACTTCATTGCATTCTAAATCAAAATCTGATCCCAATTTGTCAGCTCAAGTTGCACCATATACTGCTCATGGATCAACAGCACCTCCGGGAACAACTCCTGCACCACTGTCAAGGGCAATGTCATCCTCCCTTCCTCCAACATCTCTTCCACAAAGATCAGGCCCACCTCCACCTCCACCCCCTCCACCCCCTCCACCTTTGCCATGTTTGTCTAAGCCCAATGCATCTTCACCTCTGCCTCCACTCCCTCCACCACCACCACCTCATCAATCAGGTGGTGTGGCACGGCCCCCGCCACCGCCACCGCCACCGCCACCTCCACCTTTTCATGCAGTTACAGGTCGTGGAGGCCCACCACCGCCACCCCCACCTCCTCTTATGAGTACAAGTAATGGAGGCACACCAGCCGCACCCCCTCCTCCTCCTCCAAGGGGAGGTCATGGAGGTCCACCACCACCACCACCACCTCCTCCTCCTAGTGGAGGTCGTGGAGGCCCTCCACCTCCACCTCCACCTCCACCTCCTCCTCCTCCTAGTGGAGGTCGTGGAGGCCCACCTCCACCTCCTCCATCAAGTGGAGTTCGAGGAGGTCCACCACCTCCCCCTCCACCTCCACCTCCACCTCCTCCATCAGGTGGAGGTCGAGGAGGTCCCCCACCCCCACCTCCACCTCCACCTCCAGGTGGGGGTCGCATGGGCCCCCCACCACCACCTCCACCTCCGCCCCTACCTCTAGGTGGGGGTCGTGGGGGCGCACCTCCCCCACCGCCACCACCACCTCCAAGTGGGGGTCGTGGGGGTCCACAACCCCCACCGCCACCACCACCTCCAGGTGGTGGTCGTGGTGGCCCACCACCCCCACCACCACCACCTCCAGGTGGGGGACGTGGGGGTCCACCACCCCCGCCACCACCCCCAGGGGGAGGACGTGGGGGGCCTCCGGTCCCACCACCGCCTCCAGGATCAAAAGGCCCTGGTGCTCCCCCTCCACCTCCTCCTCCTGGGGGAGGTCGTGCAGGTCAACCACCCCCACCTCCGCTTCCAGGGGCACGAGGACCTGGTGCTCCTCCACCACCTCCTCCACTTGGAAGAGGGAGAGGTGTACCCAATGCGCCTTCACAACCAGGTGGAAGGGGTCGTCCAACTGCAACATCATCGGCACCACTAGCCCCAAAGCGGGCATCTTTGAAGCCACTACATTGGGTTAAAGTTACAAGAGCAATGCAGGGCAGCCTGTGGGCAGATACTCAAAGACAGGAAGATCAGGCAAGGTGGGGGTCAACAAACATAAAAGACATATCTTGCATGTCCCATTCACTGTTTTGTTTTCAATTTGTTGTTAGTTATTAACATTTAATTCCTGCATGCATGGTGCCCATTCCTCGTCATCCGAGCATTTGAAAGTTCTCATCCCACTGATTTTGGAGTTGTCTTTCAGGGCTCCAGAAATTGATATGTCTGAACTGGAAAGTCTTTTTTCAGCTACTGTGACATCATCCAATTCAGGAAGCACAGGAATTGGAGGGAATCGCCGGGGTACTAGTGCACCTAAACCGGAGATTGTACATTTGGTACGTAGCCACATTTATCATCCTTCTGTTTTCTATCCTTAAGTTGTAGGCATATTGGTGCATATGTATTTTTAGAAACCATATCTATTTAGAAATATAGTGAAATCACTCTTCTGTATTTGGAATAACCTTGCGTACTCATGACTTCTATATTTTAGTGTTTGAACTTTGCACTGACTACTTTAAAGCATGCTGATTTAACGGGGAATAAATCTATTAACTCAATCCAAGGTTAGTTTCGTTTCCTGGGACAGTTAGATGGCCTAATGAAGACAAATAATATAAACCGACATTGACATTCAACACTGAAGGGAACTTGAAATCATTATGTTCTGATGTAGGCTAATTGCTTTCCTTTGTTTAGGCTCTTATCTGTTTTGTACATTGGGTGTGGGCAATCTTGAACAAGGCCAACGTTGCCAAACTTGTGCTGGATCTTATTACTTTACCGTAGACATTGTGGGCTGTTCCTAGTCTTCATCGTTATGCTGAAACATGGAATATTAGTATTGATATATCTCTTCTTTTTAATTTTTAAATGACATTACTGATCTTTTCTTTGGAGAATTCATTTTTACGAGGATTGTGTGTCAGTTATTTTTGGTCTGTTTTAAAAATTTGGCTGGAATGGTCTAAAATTTAAAGGGATTCTTTCTTAACTGATCTGTCGAAGCTGCTGTTAACAAAAATCTCAATTGTATTGTAAGAATACTGATGAGCACAAATCATGTTGATTGTAGCCTAATGAGGACCTGGAGCTAACATGGGTATTTGGTTCTTCAAGGCTTAGAATTTTCCATTACTGATTTGAAATAGCAGGCAGTAGTAGGTGATCAGTTTGTTTGGATTCATGGCTCTAGGCTCACACTGCTATAGGACAAATGAGAAATGCTGCTACAGGAGAAAAATGTTCACTTTTTTCTTCAAAGTGAATGAAGTGGGCACAAAGCAATTCTTAAACAGTGGGCTTAAATTATTTTATAAACTACAGCATTCTTACATCTGAAATTTTATTAACTACACCATTCTTACATCTGAAATTAACAGCGTATACTAGCAATACTATGACTAAATAGCTAACCTTTTACATTCAAAGGAAGGTCACCATGCTTATCAAATCAACCATCAAGTGAACAAAGGCAAAACTGGGCAGCCTTTGGTATTTACTATTCAGACTATGGTAATGTTTAAACTTTAAACCTTAGTCAATGGTAAAATGCCTTGATGACTTCTAATTCTCGTGTTGGGTCACTTTGCATTTACGGTCTGCAATCATAGAAGATTTGGACTACTCCACATATGAGCAGTTGATGGCTGCTTTGCAAATACTAATTACCTTAGGTCCTTAATGTTAAGATGTATTGGACATGTACATAGTGATTCTCTCACATGTATCATGGGAATATACTTTCTCACTGTCCTGTCATCTCTAAATGTAGGAAGATCTGTAATAGAGATGAAACTGTACTGGTGCACATGAATTCTTCATGATGAGCTTCATTCATCAAATAGTGATGGTTTCATTTTATGCCATTTGTTTTTTAAACTTCTAGGCTTCCTACACAATTTGAGCAGGGCTTGGGTTCATTTTAAATCATATACATGCTTATGTTTGTATTGTTTGTAGACTGTAGTTTATTTCTATAAAAAACTTATAGGTGGCTCCTGTTTGTAACAGGGCAAACCTATCTTACTTTATGCTCGAGTTGCATAGGATCTATTGCTGTTTGATCTAGCTGCTATTCATTCATTATATCAGATCTTACAGTTCCATGGCAAATTTGCCATTGGTTATCTCCATTTTTTGGTTTAATTTAACCATTTTAAGGTTATATGCACTTGCAGCAAAACTCTTGTTTCTTTGCACTGTGCAGCCATGTGCAATTATATGTTTATAATATATATACTCTCAGATGTTAGGTTTTGTACAAATAGGATGGGTGGGAAGCCAGATGTGTGTAGACCCAATCATTTTCCCTTTCACGGCTTGATGACTAAACATCTTAATTAATTTTTGTCATGCTTTGATGCAGTCTATTTCAGAGTCTGGATTCTGAGGTCTCTGAACAGTGAAAAGATGAACGGTTTTTGTGTTTTATTTTTTCACTTTTGTTTCTACATCCATGCCTAAGTTTCACACCAAATTGTCTCTATAAATTTCTGACTACTTAGGATGCCTTAACTTAGGTACGACTTGATGGATTATGTATCACCGAGCTATGGAATGGTTTTATTCTTTTCACTCAGCTGGATACCCTTGATAGCTTTAGAAAATGCATTTTTATTTCTGATACACCTGATGATCTAAATAAATCATGCATACAATATATTTGATGTCTCTTTTTTTATTTTTTATTTTTTATTTTATGTTTGCCATGTGCTGGAAGTAGATAAAATATTTGGCAGTACAATCATTATTTGAACATTTTAATGAACATAAGTTTGTATTCTCCATTGCAGGTTGACATGCGAAGGGCTAACAATTGTGAAATTATGTTGACAAAAATCAAGATGCCTCTACCAGATATGATTGTATGTTCCTTTTGCCCTTGTTTGCCAATGACATTATGTTTGAACTTGTCAGTTATAAATTATAAGTGGAGGCATCAGTAGTAAGTAAATATGATTGTGACATTTGTTTGGTCTCATTCTTGCATGTGCTACTTTTTAATAACCATAAATAGCATAGCTTATGTAGAGGTGTGCCATCTACAGACCCACTGACCTTGTCAAAATGTAAAAATAACAGACATTCTTTTGTTGTGGAAAACTTTGCACCTATTTAGGATGCTCAATGTGGCCTAACAAATTTCAGTTATAATTTCAAGGAAATGGCTATTTGCTTTAGTGCATAAGATTCTGAAATGTGGGTATGTTGGGAACACCGGTAGGAGTATTTGACATTGCTTGAAGCTTCTCACAAATTTGTAGGAAACGACTGGTTGGGAGTGGCAATAATATATATTGAGAATAAAGACCTAAATTAGAAATATTGATTTGTACATTGATAAATTTAAATTATTATACTATTACACTAAGTAATATAAACTATTAAACATATAAAGAACAAGATTAGACTTAAAAGTGACAAAATTGAAAATATCATTTCATAATTCAATGAAACCCAAAAAGTTTGATCCTAACTTCATGAGTGATGAGCATTTAATGGGATAAGTTCATGGCGCATACACTTTCTTGAAACCACCCTCAAACATCTTGAAACAATTAATGATAATGTTAAAATTTTAAAAGGATAAAATGGAAAGATATAGGAAATGTCAACTTTAACTTTACCATTAATTGCCAACATTTTTGGTCAAACCTATTAAAAATGATAGTCGTGGTTCAAGCTTCAATGTGTCTAGGGATCACCTAGGCAGTGTCCAAAGAGCGCTTGGAGAGCATCTAGGGAGAACCTGGAGAGCACCCAGGGAATGTCTAAGGAGCACCTAGGGAGTGTGCTCCTTGCTCCGAGAGGGTCATAGGGAGTGCCACGCCCCCCATAGTGGCAAGGAGTGTCCTAGGGAGCACCATGCTCCACATGGTGGCAAGGAGTGTCCCATGAAACCCCGAAGTGTGCTCTCTAATTTTGGGAGCGTGCCCTGAACTTGGGGGGGGGGGCAGCAAGCCCCTGGGAGGGTGCTCCTAACAACAATGGTCTAACCAAGTCCCGGGAACTTAAGGACCAACTTTCATAAATTTCTTCTTTCTTAAAAAGTGCCCTCAATTTTTGCTTTAATTTGGGGTACTCTTCCAATGGAACACAAAATTGTCCTTGGGCTTTGTATTATTAAGGCCTTGGTACAAACACATGTTCTTGTTAAAAATGGAGTGTTGGAACTATTGATTGACAACTGTTCGATTGCCTCCTTGCTTAAGAGCAAAACTAAAAGAAGCATGTTGAAATTCGAGAAGGAGAAGCATTGATCTAGAATACCATGGATATGAGGAACTACACAAGTAGTGTTGTGTTTTGAAGTGTTGAACTCTTTCTTCTTCATAGTTAAGATGCATGCGAGTAGGGCCTTGTTGGAAGCAAGATGCGTACATGACGAATTGTGTGTTAAACGTAGTCCTTCCTTAAGTTGGAAGTTCCTTTATGTTGCTTGGAAATTGTCGAGGGAGTAGTTAATTGGGAGTGCAACTTTGAATGCAAAGAGAGATGTCCATTGAAGGAAAGAATACTTGAGAGGATAATGTGGAGACCATAGTTTTAAAAACTGGCCAAATTGAATCAGTAATCAATCAAACTGGTTGGTTATCAACCTTCAGTTAATTACCTGGTAGAAAAATCTAGTTTGGGGATTGGTTGGTATCGACCATCGGTTAGGTACCTAACTAGTACCAATCTGTTCAAATAAGCCAATTTTGATCCAAACCGGTGTAATGTCCTCTTCTAATTAAATTGCCCAAGGAAGGGCAAAGTAGCCTATCCAACCTTGTAGGCTATAATCATTTATAAAGGGGAAACACATTATTCAATGTTATTGGGGTAACATTGCGTAAATTGGGGTGATTGGAGGAAAACTTGTGAAGGAAGCCAAATTTAAGGCAAAATGGAGGGAAACTTGTTAGCCCCTCAAATTAAAATTAGCAGAAGAAACCCTAAAGGTATGGAAATGGGGTCTAAATTTTTTTTTGATCTTTTTTGACTTCCTCCAAACGTAAACAGAGGATGTCGCTGCATTTGGCTTGTCGATACCTTTTCGATGATATAAAATTTACCTCAATCTGACGCCTGGATCAAAAGATATGGCCAATCAAAGTTTGGCCTATCTGGTCTCACCATGTCATCTGATTTGCCATGTGGTACCCATGTGGTTACCCAAGTCATGTGCCACATCACTCCACATGGCGGTTGCCGACCCATTCATAATCGATGTCATATCACATAGGCCTTCCCCCCCATTTCGATGACATAACCAAACATGTTTGCGTGGGGGTTACTCTCCCCCTTTGTATGCATATCAGAGGTATGCGGTTCCTCTAGTGCCACATCACCCCAGAATAAAATCCTGACAGGAGTGCTTCCTACACCTACAGAATTTGTGGGGGGTACATGGACTTTTGTAGGTCCCTCCTCTAACGTGTCCCATCACCATTGCTGTGGGTGTGTGCTCGGGCTCCATTTTGCCACATTGTCCCCGCTGTTTCCCTTGCGATGCTTTCAAAGTCATCGGGGTGACTTGGCCTTGTTCACCTCTGCCACGATATGCCGATGACCTTAAAACTGGCCCCACCGCGCCACCTCACCTTGGGAATGAAATCTTGGGAGAAATCTACAACGCCTTTGCTCATAACTTCCGGGGTTTGGGACGCGGGGATGATGTCGTCAAAATAAAATGCTGGGGTGACGTGGGATGATGTTGTACCATCCATGTCATATACCACATCATCTTGGGTCCCACAAGGTTTAGCCTCGTGCAATTGACAAGTTTCATGTTAAAAAGGGATTTGGGTTTTTCCTTTTTGTTAATGTAATGTGCCTGTTTAGCAGCCCCCACGGGGCCACATCGTCTCAAGGATTAAATCCTAGGAGACTCAAATATACCTCCATTTGAAACCTCTGGGGTAAACCCTTTTGGGTTATCTAGTGGTGGAAAATGCACTACAACCTTTTATGGCCTAGATATTCCCCTCTGCCTGCGCGCTTGTTCACGTTATTTAATTTAGCTCAAAACTACCGCACTGACGTCTTAAGGCTTTTCCAGCCTCATCTACACTTTATAGATTAACCATAACAAAACTTATGGTTTAGGCCCTTACCCAGGCCCCCCAAGCAAAACTTATGAATAAACTCTGCCTTGAGCAGTAACAACCCTGGTAAAAATTCCATGTAATAAAAGTTAATAAAGGCAAAATAATAACCACGGTTGATGGGACACTTATTCCAAGATGAATGCTAGGCAAGGCATCCTAGTGTGGGCGTTCATTTGGTTTATTATGGCTAAGGAAATTGGCAAAGACAATGGCTAAGGCTTTGGAAAGGCAAAATGGCATTTTTGGCACATTTATTTATGAAAATAATGGAAATTAGGAGAAAAGGAAGGTGAAAGGTCATAGGTTGCATGTGAGGAAGAAAATGAAGGAAAATAATGGAAAATGAAGAAAAATAGAGGCCTAATTGATAAAAAGGCTTATGAGGAATTTGTAACCTTTTGTAAGTTCAATTTTGGAGCTCTCTCATTATTCTCTCTCTCTCTCTCTCTTTCTCACTCTTAGAGACTTAGAGTTTTTTTGGAGCACTTTGGCATTGGATCAAGAAAGGCAAAGAAGGCAAGAGGAAGGAAGGAGCAAGCAAGGAAGAGAAGGATCAAGCAGCGATAACAATATTCTTTTTAGGTGTCGACTTGCATGTGTGTTTTCCTTGCTAGATTTGGCATGCATGGTATTCAGCCTAGCCTTGCCATTTTCGGATAGCCATGGTGTGATGGGGTTCACATGTTTTGGTTGAGCTGGATTGCAGGATGGATTCAAAGCTAAGTGAGGTGGATCTTCGAATGATAGAACACATGGCCTAGTAACCCTTGAACCAGACTATTATGCAACCAGCTCACAAAAAGATAGATCAACGACTTCAAAATCAACTTCTTCGAGGGGGCAACCTCATTTACATTACACAAATGAACAATTCTTGGATGATTCAAATGACAAAACCTCCTTTCTATATATAAGAGTCTAAGGGGTCACAATATAATCAGAGCCGACATAACAATAATAATGTAAGGACACAACAATAACAATAGTGGGCTTCTATGGGGCACAATAATAACAATATGGGGACAACATGGGCACAACAATAACAATAAGGGCTACAATGACAATAATAATGGGGGAATACACTGGTATTATAGGGACCTAACATGCCTCTCTCCTTAAAAAAAAGTGTTGTCCTCAACGCTTGAGTAGTTTTGGATGCTTCTGTAATAAATTCTCATCTTCCAATGTGGAATCTTCAGTGGGTAAGTTCTTCCACTTGATGAGATACTCTGAAATTGATCGATTTCGTAGCCGTCGAGTTCTTGTTTCTATGATTGCTTCAAGTTCCAATATGATTTTTCCTTCCTCGTCAAGTTCTGGCAATATTGTTTGAACTGGGAGCTTGTCACCTATAACTTTCTTTAAGGATGAAACATGGAAACTGAGTGCACTCGGGATGATGTAGGAAGCTCCAATTTGTATGCCATAGTACCAATCTTTTGCAACACCTTGTACGAACCATAACACTTTGGTGATAATTTATTATCCTTCTTAGCTTGCTTGAGGGACATTTGTTTGTATGGTTGTAGTCGTAGAAGTACCCAGTGACCTACATCAAAACTTCTTTCATTGCGATGTTGATTTGCCTGTTGTTTCATTCTATTCTGCGCCAAAGTGAGGTTATCCTTTAAGAGTTGAAGAACTTTTTGTTGATGTTCGATGCGATCTTCCACTGCTTGAACCTTAGAATTTTCTCTTAAAGATGATGTGATGGCCGGTGGATGATATCCATAAAGTGCCATAAATGAGGTCATTTTCGCTGTAGTATGGAAGGAAGTGTTATACCACCATTCAGCCAGAGGCAACCACATGACCCATTGTGTTTGTTTATCAGTTACAAAGCAACAAAGATATCCTTCCAAACATTTGTTCACTATCTCAGTTTGCTCATCAGATTGAGGATAATAAGATGAGCTATGAGTTAACTGAGTACCCAAACAAGAAAATAATTCCGTCCAAAAATTTCAAGTGAAAATGGGATCTCTGTCGCTTACAATAATATTTGGGTTTCCATGTAGCTTTTATATTGTTTCCATAAATGCAGTAGCAGCTGTATTGACTTTAAATGGATGAGATAATGCACAAAAGTGTGCATACTTGGTAAGTCTATCAACTACCACCATGATGACACTCTTTCCTTAAGAGTTGAGTAGAATTGTGATAAAATCCATTGAAACCCTTCCGCCTCCCACCCCCCCAACGTTGACTTGGAATAGATAAAGGTTGTAACCGACCTGGGGTCTTAATTGTTTCAACTTCATTTTGTTGGCAAACCAAACATTTTGCCACAAACTTTTGAATATCAGATTTAAGGCCATCCCCAAAAAAATCCTTATTAACCCTGTGGTAAGTTTTTAAAAATCCCAAGTGCCCTCCTCACAAAGAGGTGTGCAATTGGAGAAGAATCTTTTGTTTTAGTTGAAAATTCTTAAAGACGTATAAGCGATCTTTGTACCATAACGAATCATTTTTCTAGCTAAATGTGTCAGATGTACTGGGATCTTGCTGCAACTTTTGAATGAGTGCCCACACT
This sequence comes from Pinus tabuliformis, assembly GCA_031772625.1. NCBI lineage: Eukaryota > Viridiplantae > Streptophyta > Pinopsida > Pinales > Pinaceae > Pinus > Pinus tabuliformis. The sequence goes on along the minus strand of CM062807.1, from coordinate 179,910,471 downwards.
TCTTCATCATTCTTCTATTCATCCCTTGCTTCATTTATCCAATCTGGCTGGATAATAGAAATGATACAAAACGATGCTTCCTCATCCTCATCCTTTCTTGAGACTGCTTCTGCAACAACATCTAGCTTCCCTTTTTTGTAGATGATTTCAAAGTCATAACCCAACATCTTTGTGACCCATTTTTGTTGCTGTTTTGAAATATTATTTACCCTTATATTCAATTTTTGTAAGTCCTTAATGTGCTCCACCATTGAACCCTTTTGTTTGAGATTTACCAATTGACTAAAGAAGGTGTTGCTTTTCATATCCTCATAATGTGCCATCATTTCCTCCGTAAAAATTGACTAAGTGACAATTTTTTTACGAGAGTAAAGCCATCAATAAAATACAAACTAATTGGGTTCCAAATATAAAGTTGCAATGCGTACCTTTTGTGTGTTTTGCACATTATGGAGATCGAAATATTGCTCCATCTGTAGTATCCATGTTACGAGATCCTTGCCATCAAACTTCCTCATATCGATCTTTGGAACATGGTGGGTCTTCAATCCAATGTTAGAGTCTATGAAATCATGATTAACATTTCTTTTGTTCTCATCATGAGTTTCATCTAATACCTTTTTTCCATTAGGAAGCATTTCTTGTAGCAACCTTGTCAAACCTTCCTTGAAACCTTCCATGTCTGCTTTTAAACCATTCTTAAAATCTTCCATATTATCTTTCATGTCAACCATATTAGCTTTCATGTCATCCATATTAGCTTTCATGCCATTCTTCAATCCTTCCATGTCTGATTTTAAGCTATTCTTCAAACCATCCATCTTAGCTTCCATTTCATTTTTGGTTACTCTTTGTGAGAGCGAAAATTGTTGCACTTGGTCTCGTAATTTTGATATATCATGTTGCATTTCTTCTTCTTCTTCATGCATCATAGTAGAACTTTCAGGTTGCTTACTAGGTGTTTCCATTTTCTTTCTTTGGGGCATCAATTAATGAGTATTATGCTTCACTATGCCCTTTGAATCACTTCAAATTATTTTTTCAAACAAAACTTATGCAAATTTTAAAAAAATACACAATTTTTTTTCTTCTTCTTTGTAGGAGCTCGATATTGAATATGTTGTATCTCTGTAATGGCGGATCTCCAAGGTCTGAAATTTTGTCCTGTGGTAGCCCTCTGAGTCCTCTTTCCAACCCCACAAGTCTGATCGAGATTGGATTCTCCAAGAAAGTGTTATGCCCAATCTCCCACAATGACCTGATTATAGATTGGTTCAGTAGAGCGAACTTGTACGAAGTGCCACGTGTCACTGTTTCGACCTTCGGACCTGAAAACAATACCCAACCAACTACAGTTTGTCCTCTTTCTGTCACTTTTTACGAAATTCAAATCTAATGCTCAAAGAGAAAGTTATGACAATTTTCCCAAGGTCACTTGTTTGAGATGGAATTCGGGAGCCTGCAAAAACCCTAACTTCCTTGGATCATATCTTTGAAAATATAGCGAGACAAGATCTGAAATTCAGACATGATGTTCATCAAGATTTCATCTCAAAAGGTTTTTCAGCTTTTGAAGCTTCGTAGAAAAAAATTATAGCGAAAATGCCACGAGGATTTGTTTGAAGCAGGGAAACCCTAGAATCCAAAGCTCTGATACCAAATGTTATCCAACAGCTCACAAAAAGATAGAAAAGATAGGTCAACGACCTCAAAATCAGCGTCTTTGAGGGGTCAACCTCCTTTACATTACACAAATGAACAATTCTTGGATGATTCAAATGACAAATCCTCCTTTTTATATATTGGAGTCTAAGGGGTCACAATATAATCAGAGCTGACATAACAATAATAATATAAGGGCATAACAATAACAATAGTGGGCTTCTATGGGGCACAATAATAATAATATGGGGACAACATGGGCACAACAATAATAATAAGGGCTACAATGACAATAATAATGGGGGAATACACTAGTATTATAGGGACCTGACATGGACTGTGGCTTGTGGTAAAATTGAATTTTGTGTTGCCTCGGTGGGCCTAGGAATCCTTATTGGTAAATGGCGGGATATATGGTAAAGCCTAGAGGGTGGTGTCTCGGTTTAGGGCTTAGTGATCCCTGGATTGGACAGTGGATTGCGGTAGATATTGAGAGACTAGGAGACAAGAAAATTCCCCACGGTGTAGGTGGAGAAATCCGGTGGCATCCATGCTTGTTTTGGCCTAGTGATCTGGTGGAGATCATGGCAAAGCTTGTTATTACATATTTATTGTGTTGGCCTAGTGATCCAGGAGGGATTACGGTAAAGCTTGGTTTCTATTGATGAGGGTGAGGTGGTTTAGCATTGAGATACCTTGGTTGGTTTTTTTGGTTTGAGTCCCACATTCATGCTCGGAATATGGCACAGGGGTGAATGGTTGAAGAGAGAATTGGCTCCACCATTCTATGGTCGGGTGGAACATGGTAGTCCCATCTCGGGTTGGCTTTTGCATTCATTAATAAGAGGTTCTTTCCTTGATATCTTATGTGTAAATGAGCTAGTGTATATGTGGATCTTATGGCTAATGTATCCTTAATAATTTTGTTATTATGTTGGTTATAAGCATTTTTATGACAATGATGATGTATCACTCTCCTCATGTTTTTATTTGTAAATGAATGAATGATGTATCTATGACCTAATAGATGATAATGCAGCTAATGATATAAGGGAACAATGCTCCTTAGCGATTCTCAGATAAGTATGAGACCCCTATGCTTAGATATGTAGATTACATATTTGTGATGTGTTTCATGAAATGCCTGTCATGGCTAGTGGAGGTCCAGTCAAGCCCTTGTTCAAGTAATTTCATTTGTATCATCATTCCCTTGTTATCTTTTTGTTTTGAAGGTGTCATTTAGTTTTGGGCAGTGACTTAGGCTCTGGGCTTGAAAAAGTGGCTCAAATCTCAGGGATGCTGGCACAACATTGAGCAAAATAGCCCTTGGACGTTGGCACACCATGCTGTGGGAGCGTCCAGAGCCTTCTGGATGCATGGATGCCCATATCATGGGAGCGTCCGGGGGTTAATTAGTCTAAAAACTCAGTGGGACCTAGGGGCTAGTTACCTTAGTGGTTGGTATGGTTCCTGGGAGTCCTGTAGCTAATGTGGGAGGTCTGTATGTTGTGTTTCCATCAATTCCACTTCCTTAAGGTCACATAGGAAGTTGAATCCCATTATAGTAGCCTCTCGTCACATGTTTACCCCAGTTGGCCATTACTTGGGTAGATGTGGGAGGAGGGTATTACATGAGCACCCTTGGTCACAGCTCTAGGCCATATGATTAGACAGGGAGTCCACTCTCTCTCTCTCTCTCTTTTTCTCCTCCTTTGGCTAATAGAGTTCAACTTTGCAACATATGCATATAAATATATTTAGGTTCATCCAGACTCAAGGGTCGAACCCTTAACGCCTTATGGCTTAGCCCGCATAGCTATATATACACACACACACATATATAAACATGCTGTGATATCTCTCTCGAGCTAAGTCACTTGGCATGAGGAAACGAGACACGTAGGACACAAAAACACAAGTATCCGACACGTGACATGACAACCCCCCTAGAACAAGACATAGAGGACACACTATATATTATATATTAAAAAATAAAAAAAAAATTAGTGAATATACATAAAACATGAAATATATAAAACATTTAGATGATGATGATACAAATTCAATACAAAATTAATGCATAAAACCAATATAGCATTGAGGGCAAATTCAATCCATTTCTGAACCAAAAATACATCAACAAAGAGGCCCTAAATGGTGTGTATAGTCCAAAAACTATCATGCTACAACAAATAACTAGTACAATATATCATCAAAATCATTGCCTATATTGGGATCCTCATCATCAACATCACCCTTTAAGTATTAAAATATGATAGAAAAAGCTTAACATGTCAAATCAAGATTTTGTTTGAGTGATGGGTGAATTTTTACTATGATCATGATAGAGGAGTTCAACAATCAATGCCATAATACGTGACAAAATACATTGGAAACGTTGTAATCCCTCTAATCCTGAAATCCTGAAAACTGTTAAGTCTGCTGGATTTTGAGTGGGATATAACATTCTACTTTCTCCATACGAAATCCAATGAGGTTGTAACCATTCTCAAACTTCCCGAGTCATTTCGTGTTAATGATAAAAATTTAAGTAAAATGATGAAAATGATATTTTTTCACAAGACAGGTGTCCAAATTTCAGGACACCAGTAGGGCTCGTGTCTGAATTGAGTCAAACTCGTGTTCGAAGAATAGGACACAAATCAAACTCGTGTCAGACATGCAGGATTCAGGACACATGGGGGGTGGGGGGACGTGTCTGGTGACTTAGCTCCTGAGATTTTAATAGGGCTCGACTAACCCATTCAACACACACACACACATAGTTGTAAGGCTCACAGAGCTATCCCTCCTGAGCTTAGAATGCATGTGCATATTTGGCATTAATGCCATCCCTTCTGAGCTTATAGAGGCTTTAACTGACCTGTTTATATACATATATTTATATAAATGCATGTGTATAATTTTACATATACACAAATGCTATCCTTCATGAGTTGGTAACTGATATCAAGACCTAAAAGCCAACTCTATGAATTTCATAACAAATACGATAGATCTGTCTTTTCATTTATACCGAGGCCCATTAGACATATTTCAAGCTCATAATAGTTCATAAATCTATAGGCCTCTTAGGATAATAATAAACAAAAACAAGCTCATGAAATGCATATAGGGATCCATTCATTGTACTCAGGAATCTTATAGGAAAATTAGCATTCCTTGAGCATACAGGGAATCACATTCCATATTAGATCATGGGCATGACCAACACGTTAAATCAATACCATTACAAGCCTTAAGCCAACACATCAAACATATGCTTAGCAATTAATGTACAAAGGCTTGAGTATACACTTATATGGTAAAATGTGCTCAACAACTTATATTGGGAGTTCAACTCTCTACCCAACCATAGACACACTGCAACCAAGCCTTTCTTGCAATAGTCACCCTCGAGCCAGATTCTAGAGCTTGAGGATGAGTGCTTAAGGGATTAAACCAATTTTGCCAGCTGAAATAGGGACTCTAGAGGACCATCCATCTCCAACCACCATCTACTTCATGCAGTCAATATCTCACAGTTAATCGAAAGGTACACCACCTCCATCCTTCAACTACTCCAATAAGAATCGTGGCTTTTCCATTACAGACTGAAACAAGGAATCCAGAGGTCCACCATCTCCACCCTCTAATCAGAAAGGGAATCCAAAGGCTATACCTCCACCCTGAAATCAACCAGGGAATCCAGAGGCTGCACCTCACCCTCAAATCAACAAGGGAATCTAGAGGCTATACCTCCACCGTCAAATCAACAAGGGAATCCAGAGGCTATAGTATATACCTCCGCCCTCAAATCAACAAGGAAATCCAAAGGCTACACCTCCACCCTCAAATCAGCAAGGGAACCAAGATGCTATACCTCCACCCTCAAATCAGCAAGGGAACCAAGATGCTATACCTCCACCCTCAAATCAACAAGGGAACCGAGAGGCTACACCTTCACCCTCAAGTCACAAGGGAATCCAGAGGCTATAGCTCCATCCCCAAATCAACAAGGGAATCCAAAGCTCACTGTAAAAATCAAGAAAACAAGCAGAGGGGGCTAAAGAACTCCCCTACAACCTTGTGCATGACACCATCTCTTGTCGACTAGACATGTACTAAATTAGGCTATCAGAGAGGATATTTACAGATTGTTTATTCAAGTCACCTAGATCTCGCCCCTGACGAGCCTAAGCTCAAATATATCCTTCTACCTAGAGCACTTTTTGAAGTTGTGTGATGGCCTTATCGTCTACCCTCCTAATAGTAGATATGCATAGAATCATAGACATTGGATGCACTTGCTCAGGATACTTTGGGATAGCTTCGAGTTGGTTCCCATCGACTCCAGATAAAGGCAAATCACCATATACCATGAATTGATAGGAACTGCCAAGTGTGCCACATCAAGAGTCGAACAGAGAGATGCACCTTATTTTTCGGTGTCCCTTGTACTATGAGATCAAAGGGCACTATCACTGCCTCTATAGAGATCTGGGGGCCTCCATCTCTACTTTCTTTTGGTAGCAGGACCAGAGATGCTGAGCTCTCTTCATTAGGGGATTTTCATCTTGGAAATACTGAGGGGGGGAGTGAATCAATATTTCGTTACTTTTAACAACTTTTAGCTTTTTAAACCATTAGATGCAGATAATCAAGAGACGCAGATCTTTATATAAGAAACACATATACAATTTTTCTTTGTAAATGTTTTGTAAGCTTCCTCTTACAAAATAAGCACCAACTTAAACTTTTGTAGGCACCAACCTACAATGGACTTCAATCCCCTAGCTGAGCACCAACTCAAAAAATTCGTTGGCATCAACCTATAGGAGACTCCAATCCCCTAGCTGAGCACCAACTCAGCAAATTCGTAGGCACCAACCTACAATTCTGTCATGCACATAACTGTGTTGATTTTTCATCATCCCTTGGGAACTGGACCCTGGTGTATTTTGGTTCTAATGTCATACCATAAAGCGTTTCAACAGATTTCACAGCATCACTTTCATATCTATATCTGTAATGAACAAATGCAAACCCTCGAGAACCTCCAGTTCTCCTATCTCTTGGAATATAGATATCCTGTTCTTGTATGGTTCGTGATTGGGTCATCCATGGATAGAGATCAGTTCTGCTAACCCCGTGGTACCCGTAAATAGTCGTCACTAGCCTTGACTGTCAAAACTCATAACCCAAATTGATATGAGTGTAGGATGGCTCTCTGGTCTATCCTTCCTTCAATGCAATCTCTTCCTGTCCTTGGATAGGGCTCAGGTCTGGTCACCTTTTGGCACACTTTTTGAGGCTGGTTCAACCTTCCACACAACAAAGATATTCAGCTCTGATATAGCATCTATTGAATCAGCCATAGAAAATGAAATGCTTATACCAGCTGAGGTTTTCATAGTTCTGCAATAATTTAATTAACATATACAGCCTTGTCAACAGATTTATGCTGCCCAGGTGTCCAAGTTACTCCGTGGAAGACAGACCTGTTGTTTGATTAAGTAGTATTCTGTCCTCCTTAGGATTGGCTGCAGTCCTTGCAGTATATTCTCATTATAAGCAATATATACTGTCCCAATAGTTTGAATATGCAGTTGATAGTGAACAAATCTAGTTAATTGAGAAGCTATCTCAGCACTAGTGTCGATATGCTAGTTTGGTTCTAGCTTCTGCAGAAAGGATGATCTCTTGGTCTTTGAATTGCAATAGAGAACCTTGTTTCCATTTGTGCGACCAACTGCAAATACTCCAACAGCATCCAATGCTGAAATAACCTTTGCACTCTCTAATAGAACATCCACAACTGTGGGCCTTACAGCAAGAAGCTTCAACAGCTCTTTCGAAGTAGACTCCTCAACTCGGCCCTCTTTTAAACATATGGTTGCACTGTCCATCTCAACCAGGACTCAGCTTCGTCAAGAATTTCAGGCTTGCTCCAAGGAATGTGGCCAACACTAAAAAATTGGTCTGAAAAACTGTCCCCAAACTGTGCCAAGGAGCCACCTACAGCTCGTGTAGGGGCAGCACTTCCTCTCCTCCACTTAGACTTCTCTTTAACTTTTCTTGGATCTGTTGCCCTCTTACTTCACTATGATCTCCAAGGCAGGACTGAATTGATGGCTTAGCTAATGGCACAAACCTCCCACTATTTATGGGTGTAGTCTTTAGTGCGACTTTTTGCAAGCTTTTCCGGTGGGTTTTTCTGGTCAAATTTCTCTAAAATCCAGCAGCAATTTATTGAAATCGCAAGTTTGATAGGTAATTTCTGCACAATCAAAGCGTCCTAGGGGTTTTTCAGGGTGCTGAATCCAAATATGCAGTTAAAAAACCATTTTAAATAATACAAATCAAGATTTAACCTCAATTTTTTCTGTTGGATTCTGTTACCGGAATCTCCAAAAAGTCGCACTAAAGACAACTCCCTATTTATGTGCATTTTGGATGCTAAGATGGGTGGACTTTAGGGCCAATTTTTGCAATGACTAGAAATATATATGAATGCATTCAAAAATTCATTTCTCCTGAATCGTGAGGATTTAGAAGGCGTGTCACTTACCACTGGAAACTTGAAAGGTCTTGAAATATGCCATTTGATTATGTAACATTCCCTTTCATCTGGATTGCCTTTAACATCAATAACAACCTTTTTCAACACTTCAGCCACATATGTCAGCTTGTGCATGCTATGCCTAGTCCGGGGATGATAAAATTGATTACCTCATACTTGTTTATCCATCAGATCAGAGCAACAAACGATAGACAGAGTTTCGAAGTGCAGAAGGTAGAAGGATGGTGAGACCCTATGTTTCTCCTCAACTTTCCTCTTTAGGAGTCCACCTTATTGCATTAAGAACAATTCAAAGGTACTGATCTGTTCATTTGGCCACACGTTCTCAGAGCATTAGAGAGATCAGCTCCAGATGGATCTAGAGTAGAGCACCTCCCGCCTATCAGCCTATCAGACCACTCTGATGGGTTTAGAGGAGCAACCAAAGATCCATTTGGAGTTTGCTTCTTTCAACCTTGGATGCTAGGAGTATCCCTTGCTCATACATTCCCCTCAAGATCATATAGTCGAGATCCCCGATGGTTCCAGCAGACTTCGACTACGAACCAATGCCTAGTTTTCCCTCCACACTCTCAACCAACATACTTAGGAGACCTTGACAACATCAGCCTCATCTTTTGATCTCTCAATCTCTCACTTTCTCTTTCTTGGCAGGTTTTTGGGTTGGGTTACCCACCTTTCCAGTCATGTACAAACTCACTTAATGTTTTATAGCACCATATCTTTGTCATGGTATTATACATATGTTCTCATGATATACTTATGTAGGTTTCATTCTTCATATATTTTTGGCATTTTCTATGAGATGCACTTGCACTCCCACATTGTATTCATACTAGTTGTACTCTTTAGTCCCATTGATGTACTTTTGTGGACAGTGTGTTGGACATTAATAAAATTATTTTATCTTATCAACTGTGTCTTGTATTTGCTTACTACATGTTGCCACTAAACATTTGGATAGAGGGGAAAAATGAAGTGATCAACTTGATAAAGTTTGTCTTGCAATGTATCCATAACATTATCTCTTGTAGGTTGAATCCCAACATTTACTTGTAAAAAAACCTTGGCATTTATGGTTTCGGTACTAAAAAAGGTAGTGAGGGAACCTCTCAAGTCTTAGTAAAGGAAATATACCTCCCTCCGATTTGATAATAAATGGGACATTGAAAGATGATCCTTTGACTCAATCGCTTGTAACTGACACAATTGACAAATCAACATTGGCTGCAGATTGTTGTGATTTGTCTAAATTTGAAGTTGGTGAGAGCAAACTCTTAAACTAGCGGAGAGAAGTCTTAAGGCTATGCCTCAAATATACCCAACAAGTATAATCAACCCTAATTATATAGTTGTCTTTGAGCTGCATGATATCCTCGAAATATATTGGCATCTTAGAATCAAGGTCTTTAGAGCAATGATCCAAGTGAATTAGATGTATTGTCGATAAATATTGTTTCCATTTGTCTTGTTCAATTGTTGCTTGAAGGGTAGGAGGTGACCAAGGGCATCTAAAAATAACATGAAAATGGGGAGGTGGTCATCAAAGATGCTAATAGGTTGAAGAAATATAGAGGTCTTAGAAAACTATTGTTGTCTTTGCCCATTGGTAGCGCTTGTGGAAGCAGTCTCCTTTGAGCAAAGAGCTAGGACTGGATTCGTACCCCTTCTTGAAGCCGATTCTCTTAAACTTCATACCTTGTGGAGAAAGGAGACCAATGTGAAAATAGAATTGAGGTGCAAGGGATGGGGACCAAACTCTACTTGAATGATGTTTTGGGGGATCATTTGTATGTAGCGAATCATGCTATACAACGTAATCAATTGGATTTGTTTCTTCAAAATCCAACAAGCCTTATGAGAGGCCTAACAAGGCAAGAGCTAGACCAAGATGCAACAATGAAGTGGATTGCCATTGTCACCTAAGCACTCCACCTCTTGCTCTTTAGTGGAATTTCACCACACGAGAGGCTTCCTAGTTTCTCAACTAACGATATTCTAAGTCAATTGGCTCAAGGTGATATTATTGAATGGCTAAGCGAGGTTCTTCTATGGATTAGGGAAAAATTCTCTATGTAAAGGGAACAATGTACCATAAACAAAGCCTTTTAAAAGAATACTTGAGACCTATCGTTTTAAGGTGAAGCTCAATAAAAGATTACCTAAGCATGCAAGCATAAAGAAGTTTTCTTAATGATGAAATCAACATTGGGAGATGGAAAACCTTCAAATAAATCCCAAGTTGAAGCCTTGTTTAAGATTAGGGTTTTATTAGGGCAAAAATTTCCTTGGGATGATGACGCCAACCCTACAAGGGGAAATTTCACCATGAAAAAGGCTAGATTTCGAGTCTATGAGGTCAATCAAGGTGAGATCAAGCCAAAGAAGCTCCATTGTCTTCCTTCAACAAGCCCTAGTTGAATTTAGCCCTTGCCCTATGTAGTGGGTTTGGTCAATTTTTGCTTTAGGGTTTTAGAATCATAGAGAAGTTGATTAATTCTATTAGTCTTCGATTTTTAATCAGTTAAAGAAAACATGAGAGATATTTATGATACTTAAACAATCCACAATGATTCAAATTTCACAACTACTCCTGGTTATTATAACAATAGTCCCAACTTATATCCATGGTAGTCCCACCATCATCTGCAACAACAAATTTGTAAATGATTACAACACAATCAATATCTTAATTAATATTTCTAATTCAAATGACTAACATACAAAATTACTTAGACCTACGAAACAATTTAATTGTGGGTCCTATTAATTCCATCCATTCAACGATGCTCTAACAAAGTTTACTTGAGTCGCCTTCCATTGTGTGCTCGAGCGCTTGACGTGGTCGCTAAATGGGCCTTGGAATTACGATGCATCTAATGTTATCTTATGCAATTTCCACCGTCAACAATAATTCGCTAACCTTTGTTGGGTATGCTGTAGCCTGCTTGGAACTTCCCGCAATCGCCGTTGTTCACAGTATTTTGGCGTATGCACTGCAAGAGAGAGCCGCTGTAAAAAAAAAATCTACGCTCACTACCACCCAAAACTCACACCGTTTTTGAATTGCTATTACCACGATCACTTCATTGATCCGCTCGCAATGTAACTACCACAATCGTCTCCACTGATTTGTAAGATAAACCATCACACTTGCCTCCCCTGTTCCACTCGCAAGGAACTTGTCACAGTGGATGTTTCGTTCTTCAAACCCTTGCACTAGGAATTGCTATCACAACTCATAATAACCCACTGTTTATTCATACTTCTATGTAAATATGTCGCAGGCTAATTCCCAGAATAACTACTTCCTAGTTTTCCATGGATAGATAGATGGGGTGCCTGAGTTTATTCCCACGATCATTCAATTTCCAAATCCCACAGAAGTAACGCATTGCTTGTGGAAAAGAGTCTTTGGTAGCCATCAGGAAAGAGTTGACTTTCACTGCTCTTTGATCAACGAATTACCACAAAGAGACCATGACCTTATGACTAATCAAACCACCATTGCTTCAAATCCTTTTGCCCTGTAATCTAGGACAAATCTGAGCTGCTACAAAGAGAATAATCTGTGCCAAAACATAGTAGAGAAAATAGAAGAGAAATAATTCTATCAACTAGGGTGGAATCTTTCACCATTGAAATTGATAGGGAAAAGGGGTCTTAAAACCCTCAGAGCCTCAGGCTCAAGAAAAACATAGATAAATGATCCAATGCAATTCATGATCCAAATGAATTCAATCCTCTTGAATTTATAGATTTCCTAAAGGGGTTTCTCTTCTTATTAATTGAGTAAAATACACTGCAAACGCCCAATTTGGGTTTCTTTGCCCAGTTGCCCCAAAACTTGCCTAGACATTGGGCATTTTGGTGTTTTTCCTTTTTATCCACGACTATAACCTATGGGGATTGATAGGGTACTTCGTCCTTTGCACAATTAATTTACACCCTAGCCCTAGCGGTTTGTCTTTAGGAGCCTAGGAAAATAGAAAAGGAAGAATACAATAAATTCTTTTATGAGTTTTGACCACCATAAGGATCCCAATGCGTTTACCTACTTGGTTGATGGAGTCTTAGGGGCTAAATTTACAAGATATCAAATCTGTATATGGAATAAAGGGGAAAACCCTAGTTTTCACTTACAAAACCCTATCTTTTTATGAGTGGAGAAATTATCTAGAAGAAAGCTCTCTAGGAGGTCTTCTAGGGAATTCAAGAAAAATAGATTCAACTTGCAATAATAAACCAAGATTTTCCAATCTTGTAAAAACATGCATTTAGAAAAACCTTAGCAAACATCTATCTCATGAAAAACCATTAAAGATATGCAATTGTGCTCACAAATTTTCCAAGGAATTGCCTTCTTTCAGCCCCAAAAAACTTTGCCAATACATAAACTAGTCTCCAACAACAATAGCTACACAGAAGATCACATCTCCACAAGTAGCGAATGGCAAAGGAATCGAGCTCTCTCTAAGAGGTCGAAATCCACATGTGACGATGAACAATAACAATGGAGTGATCCTTCTTTAATAGGTCTATCACATCAATTAATCTAATTAAAAGCCCTTAAACAAGTTTGATTTTGAGTAGACATAAAGTAAATAGGTTACAAGCCAACCCAATAGCTCAACAAAATAAAAGATGCCACTATTTACCCACATATGTGAGCCAAAATGGCTCTCTAAGCATGATGTCATGCCCTTTTAGGGCTAATAGGGCTCCAAAAGTGCAACCATCTTTATCAACCACAATTTTAGGGAGTGTCCTCAAATCAAGCCTCAAAACATTTCCATGTGTCCAAAAGCCAATTATGCGTGCCTTGTATCATCACCATGAGTGCCATCTAGACAACATAGTGTACTCTCTCTCTTGCGTTGGAGCAGGTACTACAAGCCATCCCTAATCATCCTAGTCACTAGTGATGATCATCATCGTTTGGGCTCTAGATTAAGGTATGCCCATCAATTAGTGTCAAGGCTAGCTTGGGGGCATGCAAGGTTTGTTGGGTACATCATCAAGAATCCTCAATGCCAAGAAAGATGAGTTGAATGGTCTGGCATCTGATTAGTGCCCCTCCTATAACCCTAAAGCCTTAGAGGAGGTCCCATTGGACTAGGGATAAAGACTAAACTCGTCTGGTAAGGTGAGAGAACAAGTTTACAATCAATATCGATGAATCATCCACATCACCCCTTTATCCATGTTAGAATTTCCATAACATTAAGTAAATGCACTTGATTGCAAAAATGATTAACGTACCTGCTGAGTGGTAGCCCAACTTCTTTCAAGAGGAATGCTAGATGGTGAGAGGTGAATGATCCGTGCAAATGGCAGAGGAATGTGGCATATCATCATCAATGGACAATGTGTACAGTTGCTGGTAGGGTAGTTGTCCAAGATAGGAGAAAAGTTTTCTCCTATAGGGTTACCCATTTTTGTGGGGTAACAAGACTCTCCCAGCCTTAGCACATTTATGTGGAAAAAACTATGCCCATGATATCGAGCCATAAATAGCGGGCATGATACTTGAGTTGAGGAGATACATTACGAAAATGTATCTAATTGCATTGGTGCTCGAGCAATGAGAGGGATTTGCACTCCTTACTATGACGAGGTGAGAAGTCTTGCCTTATTCCAAACCTTGGGCCTGTGGATTGTTCACCCAAATATGTTTTTGTAGTGGTTATCTCAATCTCACTACCTTTGAAGATAAAATAGTAATTCACTAGGGAATTCTTGGGCACATTAAAGACCATAACCTTAGTTTTGCTACTATTCACCACCATATGGTTATGGTCATAGAGTCTAGATGCGGAATCCCTCTAAAGCTTCTCAAGTGAGGAGGCGTGAAGGATCAGAAGGATTGGAATCATTGACAAGTGGAAGATAACCATCTTCCTCATGGTATTGTTCTTTGTGGAAAGACTCAAGTCCTATTTTAGATTAGATAAAGGGGACAACTCTACTTTAATCTTTATGGTGCTTTGAATAAAATTAGAAAATTTATGAGTGCAAAGTTAATTGATGATTAGCTCATAGTCTCATAATAGTAGCTTTAAGAGTCTCAATGATACCGATATCATGTATTGTTTAGAAAAGCAACTCCCTTTGAACATAGTCAAAGGCCTTCTTTAAGTCAGCAAAACAAAAAAAGGGCCTTAAAAGAGCATTGTTTGGCCTTTCTAATGATACCACAAAAGTGAAAGTATGATCAGTGATTTTGTATTATCATTTAAAAATTACTTTCCCTTTTGTTCTGAGGTTCTTCCTCTCCAAGTGATAAAAAAACCACATGCTAAGCACCATTGTGCAGAGTTTGGGAAAGGGGTTTCCAATTATGTGGTTGTCGAGGAGATACATTTTAGAAGAGATTTGTCGAAAATTCATTTGAAATCACTAACACTTGAGTACAGAGAGGGATTTATGTATAATTTGTTGAGATGGGTTGTATAATTTGTTGAGATGGGTTGAGAAGGCCCACATTAGTGCAAACCTCAGGCTGTGGATTGTACACCAACATATGTGTTTGTACTTTGTAGTGGTCACCTCAATCACTTTTCATTGATGAAAGAGTGAATATATGATCAGTAGTTTGGTATTCTCTGTTAAAATCTCTTGTTCCATAGTTTTGAGGTTCCTCCTCTCCAAGTGATCAAAAACCCACATGTTAAGTACTGTGTGGTGTAGAGCTTGGCAAAGACGTGTCCATTCTTGATAGTTCTATAATTTTTAGGATTTGAAGTATTACTTGATTTTGAGATGGGCTGAATGATATGCTAGGATCATGAAGAAGGAAGGGTACATAAGTGAGTGGAAAATGTGTGAGAACACTAGGTAGAAATATTCACCTGAATGGCTACTTATTGGGCTCATGCAGGCTGCTTTTGGGTAGAATACTTCCTTCTTGGAAGAAATGCAACACCTTATAATTTTTCCTTCGCTTAGCTACTGAATAGGTATCAAGTTGTCAAGTATGAATATTTTGTCCCAATAAAGATGTTGAAAGGTTGTGAGGGGTGAATACTTCAAGAATTAAGGCCTTGAAAGGTTGCAAGACCCTTAAGGGGTCCTTCATTCCAGGCTTTGAAACAACAAGGCTTAGGCCCTCAAGGTTTAAACTTTACTTTGTGCTAGGATGTGAAAGGTCCTGTCTGTAGGATGGGTTGTTGGGGTAATGCCAAGCTTTGAAAGGTGTTCTCTTCACAATTTTGGTACCAATAAAATCTTGATTGGAAGTTACTGCTCAATTACATAGGCCTAGTAAGGAAAAATAGATAAGCAAAAAAGGAAGTATCACTCGATTTGAGGATGGGGCGAATGATATGTTGGGACCATGAAGAGGGGATCACGTGCAAACAACATGAGTAAAAAATGAACAATGTAAGTCTAGGGAACAAACATCGTGCTTTAGAATCTAGCTTGACAACCTTCCTTGTCTACTGGTTCCTTGGTTTTCATAATTGAACTGCTCTCTTGATGCTTGCAAGAATAAATTAATGATAAGAGGAGTGATGGGGTGGTATCTGGATGGCAAATTGAGTTGTCACATCATTAAGAGAGGTGATATATAGGATCAAGGAGCTATGATCAATTTAGAGAGCGTGGATGGTCTGGGGAGGAGTGTAGGCCAAAAAGATTTAGGGGAGTGGTTAAGGGAGAAAAGGAGCTCACATCTCCTTGTGGAAAGAAAGCCAAGTTTCTTGCATTGAAGGAAACACCTATGGTCTCTCCTAAGTTCCTAACAGAGAAGAGAGGGTGGGTTGTGGGTGAGGAGTCAGGACAACTGAGATGCTTATGCATATGTTTACACTCTTTATTCTACCAATAGTTCATGGGGAAAATTTAAAACGCTAGGTGAAGAGGTATGAGTGTGGCAATTGATGGTCTAGGGACAGGAATACAGTGTGACCTCCTAAAGCAACTTGGATGGTAGGTCTTATTTGGCTTTGACAACAAGGGAAGAAAACTGGGCAATGTATGAAATTAAATAGGAGAGTCGGAGGGTATAGGCATCAACATACTTAGTTTTGAAGTGGATCGTAGTATGTGAGAAGTCATTTAGGATTGTGGTGATGGTGGGGAAATTGAAGAGGGTAAATGCAATGTATGCATGGCTGGTAATAGAGAGGGGGAAATATGGAATCTCAGATGTGTGGAAGAGGAGCTTGGTTGACTAAGACATAGTCACTACATTAGTGCCCCTACTATGAGGGAAGCAAGTGTACTTGTTGGAGCCCAGCAAGTAGAAGAGACCATTAAGAAGCAAGAGGCCATGAGCATCTTTGAGTAGGTGTCTCCTATAAGCTATGATGGGATGCAAAGATCTATTGACTTTGGCTGAGTTCCCACAAACGAAGACCACCCTTGGATCAGTCATGTATTATCTTGTAGAGCTGCAATATTGTGCAATACAGGAGCAAACTGCAAATATTTTTACCAAGAGTCTTGGTGCATATAAGTTTGTAAAGATTCACATATGACCATCTGGGGAGTAGAGTATATGTAGTATGATGGTCAATGTACTTCATATATTATAGTACTCTTGAGCTAGTGGTCAAATAAAGTGACTTAAGAAATTAATCAAGTCACTTGTTTTTTAGTTACATAATGTTGGCTGCCACGGATGTCCATCTCACTCACCAGACATTTCTTTTTTATTCTAACACACATGGGATAATAACATCAAACATCAATCTTCTCTCTGCAATTTTTTTGTTTCGAGTGTGTGCATATTTTATATTTTTTTTCCCAATGTTTATTGTTGAGTTGTGAATCCCTGAATGTTCTGCTGAATGACAAACATGAAAATACAATGCTGTGATTTATAAATTTTTCTGATGTTTACTGTTTAGTTGTGAAACTCTTAGTACTGTGCTGAATGACGAACATGAAAATAAAAATGCTATGATGCATTAATTTTTTCTTTGTTTCTATGGATAACAGACTGCAATCTTGGCTTTGGATAGTTCTACTTTAGATGTTGACCAAGTTGAGAACCTTATAAAGTTCAGCCCCACTAAAGAAGAAATGGAGATGTTGAAGGTAAAACGTGGTTAATAAACATTTTCTATGTGAGCTTGCCTTTTCTTTTCAGTTATATTTACGCTTCAAATATAGCTTTCATATATCATTTTTAGTTGATACCTTTTAATGCTGTTTTTGTTAACGTGAAGAAGATGCCAGCTTATTTTGGTTCGACAAGGGAATAAACATGCTAGCAATATTGTGTTATATTCAAAAACTTTAATCCATTCACCACAGTGCTTGTCAGCTATATGAATTTTTTATTCCATTTTTTTGTATTTTTCAAACATAAATATTTTTTCTTTCTGCATTGATACACCTGCATTTTAATTGATACAAGGTTCTGTTTTACCACTCTACCCCGCAACAGGCTACTATTTGCAGCAAAATTTCAGTTTGATCCAGGAACCTTTTTAACTATTCCAAGCCAAAGCCAGACTAAGGATAGAAGAACGGGGAGCTGATTCTCCTCATAGATGCAAGAAATTGGAAGATGACATTTTGTCCAATATGGAACGTGATTAAGTACAGGAGCAGAAAATTGTTGGCATTGGAAGCCAGCTAGCTCTGATCAACGAAATCTCTTATACTGCAGAGCTTTAGTTACAATAATTGCTAGCATCTACTCGTTAGTTTCCACTGTTTTTGAGAGTTCTGTATAAATGCTGTCTAAATAGATTATTACATGGGATATCATATACCAAAACATCCCTTGAATATAGAATGAAGTTAGGAGATTTAGTCTTAAAACCAGAAAAAGGCAGCTCCATCAGGTTGACTGGATACCTGCATAATCTGTAAAAGTGTCTTGCACTTCACAAACCTGTAAACAAATATGAAGAAATTTTGGAGTGGTCTGTATTTGTTTTCTTGCTTAGGGGAAATGCTTTTTTTCAATCATGGGAAGCTATGAACCTCCTCATCTGTGTTAATGCCGCCCACTTTAATGCAGAGAGCCATCAAATTCGACCAACACATGCACCATAGGGCTCTATTCCTGCTTGCCTTGCTGTCCTGGTAAGCTGTTTCTCATTGATACTAAGAAGGGGAATGCTCATTGTCAAGTTGTTTGTCATAAGAAAAACAGCATGTATACTTTCAAAGGTTCCTTCTCAGGATATGTCACATACCCCTACTAAATTTAACCTAACCACACTTGCAAAAACTTGATTTTCATCTCTTATACATTTTGTCAAACATTTTACATGTAAACCTTTCTTCAAGTACTTTGTATACAACCAATTAAGTAGTCTTTTTCTTGGAGACATTTTTTTGAACATTTTGTATGAAATCAAATAAGAAACATTGCTCTGATTCCACTTGTAACATACTAACTGAAATATACCACTCAATTAAGCAACTTTTGATCTTTGTCTTTTAGGTATTTTATTAAATAAGTTTGAATGCAAATTGCAATAAAACACCTTTAACACATTTCTTCAAATAATGTGCATGCAAATAGGCATAGATCAACTACAACAGTGCTATCATACAACAATACTATCCCCATCCACAAAACACCATTTTTGCTGGGGTATTTCATCTAACAGTTCATATGCAATAAATTATTAAACCATTTAGACATTTCTGTAAACATTTGCAAGCAAACTAATATAGCAACTGCCTCAGGGCATATTTCCTAAATTATAATAGTCTAAGTTCTGAAAATTGAACCATATGATCAGTTTCGATTCCCCTCACTATGGTCCAAGTTTCAACCTCTGGAACCTCCTAGATGAAAAGTTATAGCAGAAATTCCAACATGACCTGTTTGATGCATGATTTTAGGAGCATCCAAGAAGCTCAACTTCTTGTGATCATATGTCTTAAAATATTGTGATCCAAGATCTAAAAGTTGGACTAGGTAATCAGTTGGATTTTCTCTCACTATGGTCCAAGTTTAAGCTTATGGAACCTCCTAGAAGAAAAGTTATAGCAGAAATGCCAACATCACCTGTTTAAATATTCAGTTAGGAAGCTATCTTCCTTTGATCATATTTTCTATATTTCGTGACTCAAGATCTGAAAATTGGACTAGAGGATCAATGAGATTGCCCCTCACTATAGTCCATGTTTTAACTTTTGAAACATTCTTGAAGAAAAGTTATAGCAGAAATGCCAACATGACCTGTTTAAAAATGCATTTAAGAAGACCTACTTCCTCTAATCATATTTCCTAAAATTTCACGACCCAAGATCTGAAAATTGGATGAGGGGATCAATGGGATTTCCCCTCACTATTGTCCAAATTTCAGCTTTTGGAACCTCCTAGAAGAAAATTTATAGCAGAAATGTCGACATGACTTGTTTAAAGAACAATTTAGGAAGCCTATCTTCCTCAAGCAGTGTTGTTACAAAATTTAATACATATGAAAAGCTATAGCCAAATAATATAACAACTACAACCATGATAAATTTGCTGAACAGTAAATGCATTTACATATAAACTTGCTGAGAAAAGCAATTAAATAACCATGCATAAGAGATACTTATCTTGAGTCAAATATTTTGCAATCTAGAACTGAAGAAGGGTGATCCACTCTCCACCCAACCATAGGTTCAGCTATGCTGTAGACTTTCTTATAGTGAAGGCCACTCTCCACACAAAAAGTGAAAGCCACTCTCCACACAGAAAAAGATCTCAGTGTTCAGTTTTTCCATTCCTTGACCAGGCTCATAAACATTCACAAATGACAATGCAGGTCCGTACAGCACAAGGGAGTCCCTCTCTGATCTCTGCAGTCCCTAGACCCTCCCTTGTTCAGTGCCCTCTATGCCACACAAACAAGACAACTCCTAGTCTTCAGAGCCATCCAATCCCAGGGAAAAATACTACAACTTATTCAATTTCTGTTACACATGCTGTCACCAATTCTCATGCCAATTTGAATTTTTGAATGAGAGAGGGAAAAAATGAGTATATGATCAGAATAATGGAGTAATGCTTAGAACAAAATGACAAATATAAAAAACTCTTCAATGGCTTTTCTCATTGATTTTTATAAACACACCTTGACCCTTCATCTTCCCAACCATCACATTAAAGGAATTATTAATTTAAGATATGCATTTTCCTCTCAGGGCATCATAATCTGTTGGTTGTCCCCCCTTCCTTCA
The DNA here is from genome assembly GCA_031772625.1 of Pinus tabuliformis. Lineage (NCBI taxonomy): Eukaryota > Viridiplantae > Streptophyta > Pinopsida > Pinales > Pinaceae > Pinus > Pinus tabuliformis. The sequence continues at coordinate 179,890,082 of CM062807.1, read as the reverse complement.
GTTCTAGCATATTTTATTGGTAAAATAAAACATTACATCTCATAATAAAGATTTAAGCAGTGTAGCGAAAATCGCGGTAATATCAGAAAATTGCGATTTTTTTGAGTTTGGCAATATTATCGCCCGATTTTTACTTAATTTATTTATTATTTTTATTTATTTATTTTTTGTTTTTTAATTTTCGCAAAAAATCACAAAAAAATACGAAAATTTGAAATAATCGTGATTTCTACGAAAAAAATCACGATTTTTTGATGAGGAGGAGGAGCAATAGGAGGAGAAGGTGACACAACCTACCCAGGCTACCCCTGTCACCAGTAGAGGATGTGGTCTACCTCCTGTAGCAACTAGTTCTTCAACTTCTAGAGCACAGCAGAGTCCACTGCCAACTCCACCGACATATACATCTAGAGGGAAAGCTATTACATTTTCTTGCAAGAGGGGCAGAGGAAATCAGTGGTATTAGTTATTTGGTTCATTTCAATGTATACGACATTATGACTCATGATATGAGATACATTATTATATTTTTTGTTGATATTTTGAGGCTGAGATGGGACTCAGGAGTCAGGACTGACTATTCAGGACATGATTCACTGTTATGTGTGATGTAGCAATGATATTACATGTCTTATACATTAGTTCTTTTATCATATTTATGTGTCAATGTATTTATTTTATGTTGTAGATGCTTTAGATATTAAAAAAATTGAAAAAATGAATATTTTTGTATTTTATGATTTTTCCCTGATTATTTCCCGATTTTTACGATTTTTTCCTATTTTTTCCATCGCTGTTATTATCCCAATAACGATTACTGCAACATTGGTTTTAACTCATAGCATCAATGCTGGCACCCCAACATTATAAGTCTCTAATTGCAAAAATTTAGCGAAATAAAGATTAAAACCGGGGTGTCACAAGATAATAGGAGAAATCCCCTGCGTCATGAGGTTGTCCTGGAAAGCAAAGAGCAGCTGGGGGAGCTTTTAACTAATTGTTTCTACCTCTTGCAAGAAGATCTGAAAATATAAGGTGCAAAAGTATTCATATCTTGTACAGCTTCTGCACAGCTTTGAGGCCAGTATGGAATTGCCATACTAGGCCACAGATCATGTATTATCAGAGTGACTGATGGATCATCTCCAGATGGGTACAGAATAAGGATAATGGGTGAAATTCTGTGTCGCGATGTCATTCTGGAAAGCAAAGAACAGCTGGGGGAGCTTTTAACCGATCGTTTCTACCTCTTACAAGATCAGAAAATATAAGATGCAAAAGTATACATTGTACTATGTAGTCTTCTACAGTTTCTGCACAGCTTCAAGGCCAGTATCGAATTGCTGTACTACTAGGCCACAGATCATGCATCATCAGAGTGTCTGACGGATCAGCTCAAGATGGGTACAGAGTAAGGCATCTCTTGCCTGTTAGACTGACCCCTTGATTCTGCCTAGCAGTCAGGGTTCTATCTTGAGTTTCTTTTCTTCAGCTTTTGATGGTAGGAGAGCAGGGCTTCCTCATTCCTATGCCCTCCCAGCACTGTATCATTGTATTCCCTCAGCCTGGCCACTCCCTGGGAGACATGATCCTCCATTGCATCTGCCCCTTAGTACCTTAGTCTCCCCCCTCACCCACAGTCATCGTGATTAGTCTCTCTCTCTCTCGCGTGCGCTCGCGTGGCACCAAGATCTCCAGTCTTGGGCCTGTTTATTTTATAACTGCACTTATGCCATTGTTTTATCTTTTGGTTAGATTTATTGATTCATTTACTTAGACAATTATGTATGCTGCAGTCTTTTCACTTTCTTTTTATTGCTTTCAGTATTGATGTAAGAGTTGCTTTCACATCCCACATTGGATGTATATTATAGTCCCATTGACCTACTTTTGTGGCCATTTATTGGACATTTTTAAAATTATGGTATCGTATTATCTTCTGTAGTGGAGCAGCACATTTTTTGCCCTAGTTCTCTGTTAGGATGTCTAGATACAAATATAGCGCTGGTTCATAGACTAATAATCACAGTGGTTCATAGACTAATAAGCACAGCTGAAGCATTAATGACTGTCTTGTTAGACTATGCACAAGGAGGGATATGGTCTAGATTCAAACTAACCAGGGCTGTTATTTCTGTGATTCAGAATTATTCAGGTGACAAGGAACTGTTGGGAAGATGTGAGCAGGTATTGCATTTAATTATCCTTTGAAGAGAAGTGAAGAGTCATTGTCTGTTTATTTCAGTTCTTAGTTTTGGCATTTGCGTCTTGATGTGATAAGTTATGCTGGCGAACATATATTTGCAGTTTTTCCTGGAATTGATGAAGGTACCAAGGGTGGAATCGAAGTTGAGAGTCTTTTCGTTCAAGATTACATTCTCTACCCAGGTACTCTTGTGTTTTATGCTATTTTTTGTCCTGATATTTTGTGAATTCTGCATTTTTTTCGATAACTTGCCTTAAGCTATTTTCATTTTTGCAGGTTGCAGAATTGCGTTCTAGCTTAGTAATTATTAATAACTCTTCTAAAGAGGTATATTTGGCTTGAAAGAAAGCTTTACTTGTTTTCAGCTATGATTAAGATTTGTTTTGATGATTGTAGTATGAAACTGAAATCATTACAACGGGCTGATTCTATTCTTTTTTGAACTCAACCAGATTAGAGCATCAGTCAAGCTACGCAGAATCATGCAAACGATTCTTTCACTGGGAAATGCATTGAATCAGGGAACAGCACGCGGTAATTGCCAACAGTTTTATGCATTAGAAGTGTTTAAGGATAAAATTTGAATCAATGAAATGTATAAACCATTGTGACAATGTTCTTGTTTCGAATGTTTGTAGGTTCGGCAATTGGATTCAAACTTGATAGCCTTCTTAAACTGACAGACACACGTGCAAGGAACAATAAAATGACTTTAATGCACTATTTGTGCAAGGTAATGTTGCAATTGACATGTTGTGTTATTTATTCTTCTGCAATGGTGGTATTGCTGGTCCAACGAACAGTCATTTTGAAAAAAAGTAGGGTTACACAAGGGAAAATTAGATAGCTTATGTATGCTGACTTGGTGATGGCTGTGCCACCTATTCTTTCTTGTATTGTGGGGGACTATTTCATCATTCTTGGTTTTTGGGTTGCCAAGTTTCAAATGCATGCGAGAGGGCTGTAATATTTTGGCTGAAATTTCTTTTGTTTGAAGGGAAACTTTTAGTTGTGTTTAACTTTTGTTTTTGGGAATGTAAGTTTCCACAGTTATTCATATTGCTTGTGATATTTCTGGATATAAACTTGTGCCAAAGCTTGAAACATGATATGTTTGAGGTAGACACTCCACCCATTGTCAAGGACAATAGAAGCTTTAGAGAGATATCTCAGGAGAGTGCTGGTGGAGTTGAATTTATAAAGAATTACCATAGCTGTTGTTAGGAATTTGGTTAGAATTCCAAGAGAAATTCATAATAACTAGAAAAATTGATAGTTAAACAATGGGTGTAGTGTCCACCTAAAACATTGGATGGTTGATGTTTCAAGATTTTTCAGAGTTTATATCCAGAAATATCACAAAGCAATAAATTTTGTTTGTTGTCTTGTTTTCTGTGTAAGAATTCTATTCTGCTTTTAATTTGTAATACATTGGTTTCAGTGGTTGGGAGAAATTTTATACATGTTACAATGAAGATAGGGTGGTATGATGGCACACCCATAATAGTATATACTAATTCAAACCTAAGTTACTAGGCATCGGGTGCAAATCAAACACTAGGTGTTACAATTTCAAAATTTAGCGTATGGCTTTGGCAAAGTACATATTTTGAAATAATAATAATGGCGAAGTACACATTTAGAAATAATAATACCCGCTATTAGATCCAGGACCAAGAATTAGAAAAGATTTACCCTATAAACCAGCAATGAATGGGGTGCGTGTAGTTAACGAAGGAATGTGCAGTAAGTGAATTTCGTGCAATGAGTGAACGGGGCTAGGGAAGGGAGGTGGGAAACAAGAAAATGCATATGCTCATAGAGAAGGTAAGTTACCACACCTATTACTGGATCGGGAATTCATACACTTTTGCAAAAGCTTTCAGGATAAAACAACAAATCAACTTGATACCCATTACACAAAACGCTCTAATTTGACATTATTATAAGCAATTCTATTAGCACGGCTGGCATTGATTCATTTGCTTCTACACCTAACTTACACACATTTACAACACTATAAGCCCAACCCTTTTCCCTACTTCCTTACGAGCCCACTACTGAATCGTTTGGAAATTCAACCAATCCTACTGGACCTTTAGATTAAAAGGAAGGATAGAAATAACATTGAACCCTTATCACTATTTCTTTTGGTTGCAAAGAAATCACAACGCCTGATCCCTATAGCTTGCCTCTTTCACCAAATGGATACCCTCCCTGGAAATTAGACCAATTCTACTAAATTGTTACTTACGACCCTTGACCTTTGAGCGCTTACGCCAGTTGCGGATTTCCGGCATTTCACTTTGTTCCTTCCTCTCCTATAAGGCAGGTGGCAGTAGAAGGAGGTGTGCAGCGGTGAGGTTTATCCCGTCCCTACAAAGAGTGTAGGAATTTACAGGGTAAGTTCCTCAGACAGAACACCAAAGGACACCGCTCACAAACAGATCACAGATCAATGCACCAGTATTTTGACGTGGTTAAAACCCTCAAAGAGGGAAACAGTCCACGGCCTGAGCCAACACGGCCACTTCAGGCAATTTATTAATAAAAGAATGAAAATTTACATATGCTTCTCTCATAGATGGATTACCCTACAAATGACCCTCCATGCGCTTTAAATAGAAATCATGGACCAATCGGGTGTTAAGCCACGGATCAAGTGTCGGTAATACCGAGGAGAGAATGAATCGTCGGATCACTACATATCGTGACCGTCGGATTGTAAGTTACAAAATGTACCAGGTAAAGAAACACACTTTACCTAACTCTATAACTAACTCTATACTAGACCAAGTTGTACTTAACTATCACCTATGTGTTGAAATATCCTAACATTGAACCCTTATCACTATTTGTTTTGGTTGCAAAGAAATCACAACGCTTGATCCCTATAGCTTGCCTCTTTCACCTTTTACCAAATGGATACCCTCCCTGGAAATTAGACCAATTCTACTAAATTGTTACTTACGACCCTTGACCTTTGAACGCTTACGCCAGTTGCGGATTTCCGGCATTTCACTTTGTTCCTTCCTCTCCTATAAGGCAGGTGGCAGCAGAAGGAGGTGTGCAGCGGTGAGGTTTATCCCATCCCTACAAGAGAAGTCATTATGTTTAGTAGTAGTATAGTGAGGGTAAGGTGATCCGGCGCTGATAAGATAATATAAGATAAGTTCTATAGCAGTATGTACCTCCCTCCTAAGCGATTCATTTAGATAAGTGGTATAGAGCTGGTCGAAGTCTGTAGGTGGGTAGGTTGTATGAGAACACTCCAGGTTGTTGGGGGGGTTAGTCACAGGTGGTAACCATAGGGATAATCGGCCATACATTACCCATCCATCTGAGGCATGAGGCACTACGTGAAGACGACCTATCTGATCATTCGTCAATAGTCGGGGCCATGAATAATGTATGGGTGACAGATCCAACAAAAATGTACTTTGAAATATACACCAGGGCAACAAATGTCGACAATGCCGCCCGACCAAGAAGGTTGTTGTCTAGCTCAATTTGGTGCGAAGTGTTGGAAACTTAGGTAGGAGGGGAAGTAAGTAAGGAAGGGAGTTTGACTGGGATAAAGACATTTGGAACTGGCTCAATCGCTTCGAATTAACCATTGGTTTTTGTGGGGAACATACCCGAGATTGGGGTGGGGCGATGACAAGGCAAGGCAGTTGGCACAAATTTTTCATGTAAAAATTTCTCATTTCCCACCCGGTTTTCAGTTTCACCTTATTTCTTCAAAATAGTTAAATGCCCTTTCCCATATCCATACATTCAACAACTGGAAAATAAATTTTGCTGAAAACACAAATTCTGGAAATTTTACAGAATGCTGGAAAATGCAGAAATAAATATCAGCACATACAAACAGCCATTCAACACATTTAAACACAGTGATTTTTGGTCAAGGTGGCCCTGGAAAAAACCCCCTACAATTCTTGGGGAAAACCAGTTCGAAAGCTTCTTTTATTTCTGGAAAATGCTTTTTATAGTAAGAGAAATATTTAGCAAAAATCAGTAAGCAAACTTTTACAACTTATCTCAGCCTTGCTGAAACTCCGCCTTGCTGAAAGTCCGCTGTACAGACTTGCTGAAACTCAGCCTTACTGAAACTCCGCCCTGTTGAAACTCCGCTGTACAGACTTGCTAAAACTCAGCCTTGTTGAAACTCCGCTGTACAGACTTGTTGAAACTCCGCCTTGCTGAAACTCTGCCCTGCTGAAACTCCGCTGCTGAAACTCTGCTGTACGGACTTGCAACCTCCTTATCCTCACTGTCCAGAAATCTCCCTGGCTCTCTTTCTCTTCTTCTCTCAATCTGCTCATGGAAGAATTAATGACCTTTTCCTCCTTTTCCTCCTTTAATCTAACCCTAAGTGACTTTTGGGTGATCCCTAAATCCAATGGCTGAAATAGATTGAGATCTAGGATTGAGATTAAATGCTCATTTAAATCTCACTTTCTATTTTTTTGATTCACCCCACTTTAATAAAGACCCACTTAGTCATTTATTTCCAAAGTCATTTTTCCTTTCTAATTTTACATTGACTTTAATAAAGTCACTTTAAAATTAGACTTTAGTAACTTTATCACTTAAAGTCACTTTAAATTAGATTATTTTTATAAAGTCACTTTAGGAGAAAAATTAAATTCTTTTGGACACTTTTCCCTAGGCCAAAGATCAAAGCCCTTAGGGAACCACCTGTCCTCCGGTACCAAATTTCAACACTCCCTCTTACTGAGGAAGGTGTTCCTCACCACACCCATCTTGTCTCTGAAGTAGTCATGCTTGCCTCGTGGTAAGGCTTTGGTAAGAATATCTGCAACTTGCTCATCAGTGGGAATATACTCAAGCTTCACAACGCCCTTCTGAACACAGTCTCTGATGAAATGATATTTGATCTCGATATGCTTTGACCTGTCATGAAATACTGGATTCTCTGTGAGTTTAATGCAACTCTAATTATCACAGTAAATCACTGAAGGTCCCAACGACTGACCAAATAATCCAAAGTTATTCCAAACAACATCTTGTGAAGCCAGATGGCCTCACAACTACCTAGATTGGCTGCCATATACTCTGCTTCCACTGAACTCAATGCTACTGACTGCTGCTTTCGGCTGAACCATGACACTACTGCTAAACCCAACCCAAAACAACACCCTGAAGTGCTCTTCCTATCAGAAGCACAACCTGCCCAATCAGAATCAGTATAACCTGCCAATCTCACTCCATCCCCCTGCCTGTAGTCCAGACCATAATCCACTGTCCCCTGCAAGTACCGCAAAATGTGTTTTGCAGCCACCCAGTGAACCTTCCTAGGCTCACACATAAACTGACTCACCGTGTTGACTGCAAAACAAATATCTTGTCTAGTGTTGGCCAAATACATCAAGGAACCAATCAGCTGCCTGTACAATGTGGGATCCACCAACTCGGAATCCAAAGCATGAAGCTTCTTCCAGTTGGTGATCATCGGTGTCGACATGGGTTTACAATCCTACATGTGGAATCTGCCAAGGATGTCCACAATATACTTCCCTTGCCCTAGGAAGAAATGCCCCTCCTCCTGCCACACCTCCAAACCCAAAAAGTAATGCATCAAGCTGATTTCCTTCATCTCAAACTCCGCTGCAAGATCTCTCTTGCAGTGCTCTATGAGTCTCTCTGCACCTGGAATGACCAAGTCATCCACATACAACACCACAATGAGAGGCTCCTCACCTATCACAATAAAGTAAAGGTTCGGATCTGCCTCACTCTTTGTGAAACCCATCCCCTGCAAGTATGTATCTATCCTGGAGTACCAAGCTCTGGGAGCTTGCTTCAGGCCATAAAGGGCCTTCTTCAGTCTGCACACATGGGACTCCTTCCCATGCACCTCAAAGCCCTGTGGCTGCTCAATGTACACCTCTTCCTGTATGAAGCCATTGAGAAATGCAGTCTTCACATCCATCTGGTGGATCTTCCAACCCATCTCTGCTGCTATTGATATAATGGAGCGGATCGAAGTATATCGAGCCACAGGAGCGAAGGTCTCCTCATAATCAACTCCCTCTACCTGGGAGAACCCTCTAGCCACAAACCTTGCTTTGAATTTCTCAATGCTGCCATCTGCAACATGCTTTACCTTGTAAAGCCATCTGGAAGTAACCACGGATTTGCCCTCAGGCTTCGCCACCACCTCCCAAACATCATTCTTCATGATAGAAGAATACTCCTCCTGCATGGCTTCTCTCCAGACCTGCTGGCTAGCTGCCTCCTCATAGCTAGAAGGCTCAGAGTCAAGGATGCTGGTAACCATTGCCATATAGCTACAAAACCTCTCAGGTGGTCTACTCTCTTTGACCGGCCTCTTAGGCTCAGCAACAGATGTGGCATCTCTCAAGGTGCCTAAAAGCCACTTGGGCTTCCTCTTCCCTGAGCGCACTTCTCCCATAGGAGAATGAAACTCCTCCTCCTCATCATCATCAGGAGCCTGAACTCCTGACTGTCTGTCTGCTGTCCTCCTGCCTGCACCTGAACTTGTAGAAGCTGAGGTACCGTGTGAACTGTCCATCAGTGGACTCCTTAGTGAACTGCTCTGCATGCTGCCCGGAGCACCGCCCCTCTTGCTCGGTGAGCCACTACTCACTGACGGACATGACATCCTCATATATGTACCTCCGGATCCTCCTGATCCCTGCCCACTCGATCCTTGCGACTGACTCAACTGCTGCTGAGGGTCTGGCTGATCCAGATACTCTAACTCTCGTGACCTCCTAAAGGCCTTGTCCTCTTCAAACTTCACATCCTGCCTGACAACAACTTTCCTCTGTGTAGGAATGTAAATCCGAAAGGCCTTTGAGGTCTCACTGTAGCACACAAAGATACCCTTCTCTGCGGTGGGCTCTAGTTTGGTCCTCTTCTCCTTGGGTATGTAGGAGTATATAATGCACCCAAAGATACGAAGATGACCAATATCAGACTTCTTCCCAGAAAAAGCCTCCTCCGGAGTCATGTGCCCCAAGGCACGATGCGAAATCCTGTTCTGCAAATAAACAGCTGTGTTGCAGGCCTCTGCCCACAAGAACAATGGCAACCCCTGATCATGTAACATGGCTTTGGCAGCCCCTACGATGGATCTGTTCTTCCTCTCTGCAACCCCGTTCTGCTGGGGGTTGTAAGGAACAATGAACTCCCTCCTAATGCCTGCCTCCGCACAATAGTCAACAAACTCTCCAAGGGTGTACTCTCCCCCATTGTCTGACCTCAGGGACTTGATCTTTCGACCTGTCTGTGTCTCCACAAGAGCTCTAAACTCCTGAAACCGCTTGAAGACCTCACTCTTGGTCTTCAAGAAATAAATCCAGGTCTTCCTGAAGTGATCATCAATAAATAAAACATAGTACTCATATCCACTCAAGGAAACATGAGACATCCGACCGCTCACATCGGAATGAATCAAATCAAGTATCCTAGTTGCTCTGCTGTCACTGGTGGGAAAAGGGGATTTGGCAAACTTGCCCATCGCACATCCTCTGCAAGTATCAAAGTGATCAGTACTGAAATCTGGCATACCTGTAGTGATCTCCCGCAAGGTCCTCAAGGCTCCATGATACATATGCCCCATCCTGCGGTGCCAAATCTCACACAGCTCAGAATTGCTAGCTCTACTGTCGGTACTACTGCTCAATGCCAAAAGGGGCTGGAATGCAAACTTGTACACCTTTGCATGGCGTACACCTATCACTCTAGCCGAATCAGCTGGAGTGCCCCTGGGATACATCAACACCTGTCCTCCCCTGAACAGTACCTCATATCCTCTGTCCTCCAAAGCTGAGACAGATATGAGGTTCTTCCTCATCCCTGGCACATAAACAACATCTGACACCTTCAAGGGAGGTTTGGACTCCCTCTGAAATGTCAGTGTCCCCACACCGACTGCTCTAACAACTCTGTCATCATCGAGTACTACCTCTATATCAGTGCCACTCTCTGAAAGCTCTGAGAAGTACTCACGGACTCTGTCATGTGACGTGAAGTCCCACTGTCCACATACCAGATACCCGAAGATGCTCCGCCAATCGAGGGAAAAGCATGCTCCCTTTGAACCTGTGTGGCAGGTGATCCTGCACTAGAGGACTTACACGCAGTGAACGCAAACTCCCGGTCAAAACGATCTGCAAAGTCCTCAACCTCTGCTGAAGCTGCCATGCTCTGGTTCTTTCCCTTCTTCTTCTTCTTCTCCGGACAAACAACTGCATAGTGTCCCATCTTTTGACAATTCCAACACTTCAACTTGGAATAGTCCTTCTGTGTGTTATCCTGTTTACCTTTACCTTTGCCTTTGCCCCCACCATTGCTTGTGGAAGCCTGTTTCTTCCCTTTGCCTATCGTGCCTCCTGCCGACAGTGCTACATCCTCATCCTGCTCAACTGGCTTCGCTGCCCCAAGCTGACCTTTCCTGATCTCTGTCTGAATGCAATCATCCCAAAACCTCTCCCATGTGGGAAGGGTCTCACGTGCACAAACCCCATCAGCAAAGTTCATCCATGAACGGGGGAGGCCATTCACTGCAATCTGCACCAACTTAGTGGGTGGAATGTTCTCTCCAACTGCTGTCAACTCATCTCTCACATTAGTAATCTTTGTGACCATTTTTCGGTTCTCATTGGTACTCTGGTAGAGATTGGACAATGCTGTCCACATCTCATGGGTATTTCTCTTTCCGCTCACATGAGGAATGCAATGGTCTTTGACTTCGTCTAGAATCGGTCTCTTTCCCTTGTTGTTCTTTTTATTATACTCAGCCAACTGAGTAGCATCAGTGAGCACAACAACAGGGTTCTGTGTGCTATGCACCATGATGTCCCAGACTTCTACCTCCTCAATGATACTCTGCATTCTCTCCTTCAAAATGCTGTAATTTGTATGCCCATCCAGCCTATCCTCCACCCTCAATCCCAATGACATCCTGCTGTCCTAAAACTGAAAAATAGCACTGCTGTAGTAAAGATAAAACTGTTGTTTGTGAAAAATCAGCTTGTTGGAATTTTCTGAGTGAAAAATCAGCAGGCTGTAATTTTCCTCCTTGCTGTCCCAAACTGCACTTCAACACTCAAGCTCTGATACCATGTAAAAATTTCTCATTTCCCACCCTGGTTTTCAGTTTCACCTTATTTCTCCAAAATAGTTAAATGCCCTTTCCCATATCCATACATTCAACAACTGGAAAATAAATTTTGCTGAAAACACAAATTCTGAAAATTTTACAGAATGCTGGAAAATGCAGAAATAAATATCAGCACATACAAACAGATATTCAACACATTTAAACAGTGATTTTTGGTCAAGGTGACCCTGGAAAAACCCCCTACAACTCTTGGGGAAAACCAGTTCGAAAGCTTCTTTTATTTCTGGAAAATGCTTTTTACAGTAAGAGAAATATTCAGCAAAAATCAGCAAGCAAACTTTTACAACTTATCTCAGCCTTGCTGAAACTCCGCTGTACAGACTTGCTGAAACTCAGCCTTGCTGAAACTCCGCCCTGCTGAAACTCCGCTGTACAGACTTGCTAAAACTCAGCCTTGCTGAAACTCCGTTGTACAGACTTGCTGAAACTCAGCCTTGCTGAAACTCCGCCCTGCTGAAACTCCGCTGTACAGACTTGCTGAAACTCAGCCTTGCTGAAACTCCGCCCTGCTGAAACTCCGTTGTACAGACTTGCTGAAACTCAGCCTTGCTGAAACTCCGCCTTGTTGAAACTCCGCTGCTGAAACTCCGCCTTGTTGAAACTTCGCTGCTGAAACTCTACTGTACGGACTTGCAGCCTCCTTATCCTCACTGTCCAGAAATCTGCCTGGCTCTCTTGCTCTCCTTCTCTCAATCTGCTCATGAAAGAATTAATGACCTTTTCCTCCTTTAATCTAACCCTAAGTGACTTTTGGGTGATCTCTAAATCCAATGGCTGAAATAGATTGAGATCTAGGGCTGAGATTAAATGTTCATTTAAATCTCACTTTCTATTTTTTTAATTCACCCCACTTTAATAAAGACCCACTTAGTCATTTATTTCCAAAGTCACGTTTCCTTTCTAATTTTACATTGACTTTAATAAAGTCACTTTAAAATTATACTTTAGTAACTTTATCACTTAAAGTCACTTTTAAATTAGGTTTGACTTTATAAAAATTATAAATTCACTTTAGGAGAAAAATTAAATTATTTGGGACACTTTTCCCTGGGCCAAAGATTAAAGCCTTAGGGAACCCCCTGTCCTCCGGTACCAAATTTCAACATTCATGAACGAATGTTTCGAGACAAGGCTTATATAGACCTCACAGAAGGAAGGAAGGTTCAGTGCTTCCAGAATCAAGGAATGTTCAGGGCATACCCACACACAGGAGGACAAGGGTTGGTGCATCCCCATCTGTAAGGTTTATGACATCTAGACCCAGACTAGACCATTGCTTACTTCGATTTCAATACATATGTCGCATCTAATACTATTAGTTCTAGACCGAGGGTTAGACATACATGCTCACTTCAATACAACAACCAACAAGCTAGACTATGCATTATATACGTTGCTGCCCACAAAGAACAAAGTTTACAACACAGAACATATAGGTTTATTGCAGTGGCATGATCCGGATTATCCATAGTTTTGTGTTCATTCTGTCTACGTTTCAAACCCCAAAGAGGGTCCATCATCAGGACTAATTCAGATAGAATATGAATGAAATCTTATTGAGAGAAGAGTCTATCGACTTGGGAATAAATAAAACCTAGACTCCTAATTTTTAAGCAAGCTGACACTTATATGTATGATTTCTAATTTATTTTAATTTATTATTATTTGATTTATAAAAATTTTATTTAATTAAATTAATTATTTAGCCTTGATTATTCCGATAGTTTTTTCTGGAACCTCATTTTTTTTTAAATTCATAAATAAGTTTAATTTATTAGTTTATAATTAATTTATTAGTTCAATTTGATCCATAATTTTTATTTATTTTATTTATTGTTATTTACCATATTTTTCATTGTTAATCCTATTATTATTATTTTTTTTTAATTAATCAATTAATTGATTAATTAATTAATTTATAATCTTTAATTTATTTATTAATCAAATCTCTGGTTATTATTAATTATTTTAGTTTAATTAATTGACTAATTATATTTAATTTTAATTAGAATTAATTAAAATTGATGTAATTAAATTAGATTAAATTAATTAATTTTGATTTAATTGATCTAATTAAATTATAAATTGATTATTACTTAATCAATTTATAATTTAATTAGATCAATTAAATCAAAATTAATTAATTTACCCTAATTTAATTACATCAATTTTAATTAATTCTAATTAAAATTAAATATAATTAGTCAATTAATTAAACTAAAATAATTAATAATAACCAGAGATTTGATTAATAAATAAATAAATAAATAAATTGATTAATTAAAAAAAAAAAATAATAATAATAATAATAATAGGATTAACAATGAAAAATATGGTAAATAACAATAAATAAAAATTATGGATCAAATTGAACTAATTAATTACTTATAAACTAATAAATTAAATTATAAACTAATAAATTAAACTTATTTATGAATTTAAAAAAAAAATTAGGTTCCAGAAAAAACTATGGGAATAATCAAGGCTAAATACTTAATTTAATTAAATAAATTTTTTATAAATAAAATAATAATAAATTAAAATAAATTAGAAATCATACATATAAGTGTCGGCTTCCTTAAAAATTAGGGATCTAGGTTTATTTATTCCCAGGTCGATAGACTCTTCTCTCAATAAGATTTCATTCATATTCTATCTGAATTAGTCCTGATGATGGACCCTCTTTGGGGTTTGAAACGTAGACAGAATGAACACAAAACTGTGGATAATCCGGATCATGCCACTGCAAAAAACTTCCACAGAAGCCTAAAATCTAACATATAGGTTTAGTTTATACTTCTCGGGCTTGCTTTGGTTTATGTTGCTTGGTCGCTGGTCCCACTTAGTTAGTTAGTTAGCAACCAGTGGAGAATAGATTTACCAGTTTCACCACACTCTTCGTACTTGACTTTGGGGTTCACGCGTCCACAGGCCCAAGCTGCAGCAGTGCTGAATCCAAACCTGTGAGCAAGTCGACCAAGATAAGGTGGTCTAGGTAAGGAGAAGAATGCAGAGGCGAAAGGCTGAAGCGCTTCTGAACCTCAATTTCGACTAGTGGATTTTATGATTGGGAAGGTTGAGGATAATACCACCTATAGTTCTACATTTTCGCTAGGGCATAGTACTTCTTTTTCTACCATTACCGTTGAACAAATGTGTAAGTGAAACCAAACGTTGTTAGCCAAGAACATGCTATAACCAACCAAGGAAGAGCGAGGTTCGTGATAAGGAAGGATATTGACTCGCTACCACTCGATAAGTGTGACGAGGGCGAGGGAGATCGATCTATATCGCCAACCAAGGAAAGATAGCTCCCCTTACAACGACCCCCCACACAATAAGTCAATTAGGATGCGCACGCAGACGAGACTTATATGGAAACCCCATAGGTCCCTATTCACCATATCTTAATGAATGTCCCTCCCTTTTTGAAGCATCCTTCCCCTTCTATGCCATTTGAGCTTGACCCATATTTCAAAGCAGAAATGAAAAGGACCGGATAAAGGAAATACCTAAATAGACTGAGAGATGCGGAAATCCTTACCTCAATCCGAGGAACCTTTGAAATAGAAAGCTCGTCTGTCACACCCACGGAGAGAAGCGGGGTAGGGGGGGCCACCCTTTTATCTTCTTTATTGATAGGGCATGTATGTAAACCTTGTCCGAACTGTCTCTGTCATTGCCCTCAAACCATAAGATCTGCTGCCAGCCATGCACTCAAGCAAGAAAGAAGACCGGCCAACCTCAGCCTCCCTTCACTTGATTTTATGCTCTAGTAGTCAATAAGTGTCTAAGGATGATGATGCAAAATGATGCGATGCCAACCTAGCCTCAATTCCTTGTCTTGCACATTCACATTCTTTCTCTATCATTCCTTCCTTCTCCCCTTATCGTTGGTAAGTAATGTTGGAACGACGAAAGAATACTAGAATTAGACTACCCTTCCTTTTAAGGGAACCTGTAAGCAAGGCAAGCTTTAGGGCTTTCACTTTGATCGAGCAGCTAAACGTATTATAGGATGGATATCTTGATGCATATTTCAAGAATAGAATCTATTCGTAGCTATTTTGTTTATATATTCGTATGACACAATTGATCCATCAATGTGAACAATCAGAGGCTGTGTGCGAGACCATCCCATTAGGGTAGCTGGCTACCTTATCATTCAAACTAGATATGGTGTATATATACGATGTCAATGCATACATATTGAAAGGTCCTTACTAGGTCAGGCCAGGTTGGGCAATTTCCTACTTTATAATGCATGAGGATCGAGTATGTTGTATATATAAGCCTGGGGGCTTGGCCAAGAAACAGTCCGCGAGCTTAGGTGGGTAAGATAACTATGCGGAAGCACGCTAAAATGGCCTTAAAATAGGTTTTCACCTCACCCGCCGCTTAAGTCCTCGCCTGCACCCTGCTTAAGGTTCTACCTTACATGCATTCAATCAGATATTGGGCTAAAGCACAATTTGAGTTCTTGAACCCAGATGGAGCATGCTGCTTCGACCCCGTCTACACCAATATTGTCTTTATCAAATATGCGTTTGGAGACGTTTTTAGGATTGACCGGAACCAACCAACCTGGTGCCTGAATATGGGAATCTTATTGTTGTGCACCTCACTTTTAGGCACTATTCTTCAGAATCTTCTTCTTATTGCTATGATTTAGAGCCCACCCTTACTAACTTGGTGCCAGCCCCCCACCTCCTATTTCAAATGGGAATCTTCCTGAGAACCTCTCAACTGTTTAGATTGGGCCTTTATATACGTTATTTATCGATCCCATCTTTTGATTATGCCGCCGTATCTGACTTTATGAAAATGATTATTCGCTTTCTTTACAACCCCACCACGACTTACCATCATTGCACAACCCCACCTTTGAGAAGTGCTTTTAGAATAAAACCACTTCACCACACCAATGCCCTTCTTGCTTTTAGGGAAGACCCCCGGCCCTGCTGCATGAATGTAAGTTTGACAGCTTAGTTGTGGGTGGGATCCTTTGAGGAAGAACTGCCTTAGGAAATACTCCTAGAAGAGTTGAGGGGGTAGGCACTTTGAACTTTGCTATTCACTTTTATCTACTGGATTACTGAAGTACGACGACCTACCAACCTTTCTGATCAAGTGTGTAGTATATTATAAGTAAAGCAGTATTTCATAAAGAGGAGAGGGCAATTCTCTGAGGATCCCACCACGCCAGATGGTTCTTGTGCCACCCACTTTCCTTCTTTTCATCCATTGTGTAGGCTTTTCAAAAGTAAAGAAAAAAGGTCTAAGTGTCAATGACAACTCAAGCCGGTAAGATCTCTCTCTAAGTTCAAGTAAGTGAGCCTTTGTAGCACTCACCGTAAAGGTCTGTAGGATCAAGGCACCTATCGGTTTTGGAATTTCAAATCCTAACAATAAGAAGGTGGTTCTTCATTATAGTGCCTACCATCCAATCCTAAAGGTTCGGCTTCGCTATCCCACCCAACCTAAGTCTATCTCAAAGTTGTATAAATAAATTACATTTATAACAAAGATCAAAAGAATATTCCACAAATGGTCCCATAGCCCGAAGGCACACACCCACCTTCCTTTCAAAATTGTTGGAGTCTTGGATTTCAAAAGACCTTGCTTGTTGAAACTATGATGAAATGTCCAAAGGGAGGGGGGTCTGGATCAACTTTGTCTCCACATGTTCGTTTTCATAATATTTGCTTCCTTCCTAAGGCAGGATGATCCCACACATTTCCATAAACTACCTCGCTTTAGCTCGGCTCGACAACAAGATAAAGAGTGCAATCCACTCTATATACCTTCTTTGCTTTAAAAAGGCCTTTTCACGCTCTATAAAGCCAATTGGCATTGTGTTGGGGCAAGGATTATAGCCATCAAATTGCGGTTTCAAGACCCAAAAGATCATTGGAGAGGTTCCTACATGCATTGGAACGCTCTTAAAACGCCATTTTAGGAGATGTGAGGACATTTGTTAGAGCTCGATATAAGAGGCCTCGAGCTCATTACCCTTAAACCTATGATCTATTTTGTTACAACCCTTTTTCCTTTCTTGGGAAGTTGAAAGGGCAAGGCAGGGGCAGGGTTAGATGGTGACAACAACGATTGGTGATGAGGGTAATAGACCGGACAACACCTTCCTCGAAAACCTGAACTTACCCTACCACCTGAATACCCAGAAAGAGAATGACCTGAGGACTGCTTTGAACCTTACCCCACCTCCTTCTTATCATTATCACACGAAAATGGAATGTCTATCATACCCTTATCTATGGGCCATTAAAACACTTTCCCAGGGCTTCTATTCTATTAGATAGCCCTTCTAGCTCTTTGAGGGGAAGAAATCAATCACAAGGGCCTTTCAGTGATGCTTTCTTCTTTCCTTGCCCCCTCAATCTAGCTAGCTTAGGTAATACCAGGTTTTGTCCTGAAAGAAAGGCCTATATTTGGAACTTATAGATTTATGCCTCACAGGGCCCCTCAATGCATATGAAATATTATCCCTTCCATGAATTGGCCTAGCGTTAGCATCGGGTAATGGTATTTCCTTACTGGCAGTGGTCTTAAGCCTTGCCGTACTAGTTTATTCCATTTATTATTTCCTATATTCGGTGATCCTTTTATTCAAAACTTACTTATAAAAGATTTAGAACTTCTAAACTTATGCCTCATGGAGGATTATGCTCTTATCAAGGGTGCATATCTTCCTGAACTATCATAATTGAGGGGAATAAACAAAGGTACAAAAGGGATACACTTATTGCTACGGGAAAGGGATAACCTTCTTCTCTTTGAGGGGAGGGCCAAATATAAGATAAGGTGCTTAGGCTTTCATAATTGATCGTACTATTTTATAATAATGCTTGCCTTATGACTTGAAACAAAGTCTTTCATTCATGTAAAGTTAGGGTAATGAAATCATTTTTCAATTTGTAATTACATTTATAAAAGAATGACCAGCTTGGTACTTCTTTCTTTGGTCGAGATTTGGTCGAGTGTCTTTCGATCGTCCCTACGCTCCTAAGTGATGATCAGGTGGTTGGTAAAAACACGATTGGCTGAGCTTACTTTTGAGAATGGTTGGCTGGGCGCTAGGCTTATTGACCTCGTTACCAGGTTTGGATCTGGAGCCACTTCAATTATACCTTAGCGACTGGAGGAGTGTACTAAGCACAAATTTCATTTAATAACATCCATTCTCCAATGAAACTTATTGCACTTCGAAATCATTACCCCACCAGGAGAGGGAAAAACCCATACGCATGCCTTTGTTTTGAACTTCTTCTCATACACAAAGCACATTCTATTAGTATCCACCTCCGAAAACAAATTCTATGATCTCCAAATAAATTATCCAAAGCAAAGAAGGAAGGAAGTGCATAAGGGGGAGAATAAGGGTTAGTTCCCGATAGGATAGTCCCCCAATGTTCGGGATTAAAGGACAGAATAGGTTTCATTTCCGCTTGATTTTGATTGGTTAGTTACGCTTAGTTACGCAACGGTTCGGAGAGTGAAGAGTTAGGTTCAGATAGGATAGTGAGAGAGTCTGGTTCAGATAGGTTTGGATAAGAGATGAAAACGGTTCGGTCCAGGATAGGAGAGATAGTTCCAACGTTCGGGATCAGGGCACAGGGTGGCAGGGACAGACTTCGTGTAGCCTCATGGCCTAGTGGAGCCTCATCAAGGGTTATACGGGAAAGTAAAGGAAGGGTTAGATTGGATTACTAACTATTTATAACTATTCCCCTCAATATATATACCCCTCATCATGGAATGGCATTACTCATCATGGAATGATCGGGGTATTAGCCTTAGCGGGGTGATAATAAGAAGTTATTGAAGTTTATCTGTTCAATCTAGGCTGGGTTCCGAGTGGAGCTCGCTAGCGCTCAATAGCAGTACCCCCCTCGACCTTACCTTATATTACGTATATAACACTTTACAAGTTATTGAATTATGTATGCAGGCAGGCAGGTATGCAGGAAGGAAGGCAACACCTTATAGTATTTCGATTGCCAGAGTAGATCTTCAAGATAGATGAAAGCAGGTCTTCCAGTGATACAATATAAGAGCTGGTCTAAGATAACTGGTATTCGAGCGAGAATTAGAGCCGGTCCAAGAGAAAAAGGCTATTCTTAGAAAGGCTGGTCCCAGAGAGATGGCAGGTCGAAGATAAGAAGAGCTGGTTGAACCAGAAAAGCTATTAATGGAATTACTTCAACTTGCATTACAAATGATCTTAGATATGCTATTTTCACCCATGAAAAGCAATATATAAGAGAATATTAGAATATAACCCTTCGAAGGATTTCCCTTTCAGGACTGTCCCATAATATAAGACTTTGGGAAGGGAAGTGGAAGATATATCTTCCTGGAGGGAGTCCTCAACTCACTCTTAGTAGTTTCGTTGTATTGAAGGAGGGGTTGTTTCTGCTGTGCGAATAGAGCGCCCCAGGACGTCGGGTAACCGCAGTAACTCTAAGAGAGAATACCTACTTGAGAACTGGGGTTGGTGAAGATTGAGTGAAGACACCAATACACAGGCTTCAGTGCCGGTCACTCTCGGGTGCTAGTAGTGGAATCCAAGTCAACCATACGAGACAAATAGACCTCTGATTCTTAGGAAGGGGAAGTTTCTTTATCTCGTCAAGGTCTTGCCTTAACTCACCCCGAAGGTACACACCTTGAGCATGCATTTTCACCCCATAATTCATTTGAAGGTGAACTAAGAATTGATCTAATCTTTCCCCCAACCAAGGTTAGTTCGGGTAGGTGATATGACCTTGGCTCAAGCTAGGTAGGTATGCCTACACTTACCAGGTAAGTAAGTGAGTTACGGACATGGGGAAGTCAATTCACAAACAAGATCTTTCTACAAGATGTTACCGCTTCTTTGTTGAGGACCCTATTCGTCACTTTGGTTGGCTTACTGGGAGAGTGGGGGAGAGAGACGAGAGGCTATCCAATGTCTGATTATGTAGCCGTCTAAACATGAGAGAGAGTCCTGCCTAAATTGAGAGTGACCACCCACTTGAAGAAGGAAGGGTGTTAAACACAGGCATGGCAGCGACAACATAGGAAAGATAAACATGAGAGTACATTTATTATTAACAAAACATATACATTTATAGTACATGGTGTGACTGTTGGGTTCTACATCCCAAGGTCTCTTGGACTTCCTTAGTCTATTTGGCTTCCACACTAACCCATAGAGGATTAGGTGTCCAACATTCCCCCCCTTAATCTGAAGGGTTATGTAAGAGTCCAATAAGAGAGCTGTAATACAAAATGTGCAAAAATGCATGGCAACACTAGGTTGAATGTGCTCCCTGGAATGTTGGTATAAAGGGCGGTGGTTTAAGGATGACCACCAACACTGGGACGCTTAGTGCAGTTCCCAGAACTCTTTCAATTTTGGCATGAATATCAAGTCTTCTGCTAGAGTAAGTGTTCATGATGTTTTGAAGAGGGAAACCTTCAACCATGAAAGGGAGGTCTCACCCCGCATAAAAGGGAAAACTTCAACCTGAAAAGGGAAGTCTCAACCTGTGATGGTTTAAGGATTACCACCAACTCTGGAATGCTTAATGCAATTCCTGAAACTCTTCCAAATCTGGCAAGAAGATGAAGTCTTCTGCGAGAGGAAGTGTCCCCAATTCTATTCCTGGAACTCTTCCAAAACTGGCAAGAAGATGAAGTCTTCTGCTAGAGGAAATGTCCCAAATTCTTTGAAGAGGCATTACCGACTGAAGGCATGCTCAGAGGCATCTTTGTCTCTGGCTACAACTCTGAATCTGGTGTGGCAGGTTGTGGCTTAGGCTCGCTTGATGTGGCTTTGAAGCTTGTAGATGACCATCATTTCCCCCCCGTCAGCTACAAGGTGAGATGATGGAGAAAACTCAACTGTAAGACTGTTCAATACTCTAGAACAAGTTCTGACATGTGATTGGAATATCTCCTTGCTTGTTGATGCCCATTGCCAAGAAGAGATCCATCCAAGATGAATATTTGTTCTTGCAGGAGGTTTGTTTCTGAAGCATTTGTTTGAAGAATGACTAGTTTTATGACAATGCTTGCATAGATGAAGATCAAAACTGTGATTTTTCAGATGGCGAACTCGGTCATAGTGTTGGCATTTCACAATCTGTGGTTGTTGCTGTTGCTGTGGAAGAGGGGCAGAATCTAGAACAACTGGAGGTGAACTGTCATGACGAGCAGGTGAAGATGGACCGTCTTGAAGAAATCCAGCACTTTGAAATTGGATTGGTTTGGAGTAGTTTGGAATATGAAAGGACACATCCTTGTCATATCCAAGACCAGTTCTATGCTTGTTGTGGACAAGATCTTCCCAAGGTCTGGTGACCGACTTGGGAAGTGCAAACTGAATTTCTGCATCTGCATGTACAACTGCTGCTTCATTGGGTACTAAATATGAATGAACTTCAACAATATTGACCTGCTGCTGATGGGTGGCTGTCTCAATGTTTAATAGAGGATTATTCTAAACATAAAACAATTCAGGATGATGCCTTTTTTGCTGTAACTCATCTCGTTGGATTTGAGACTCTAGTTGCAAAAAATCAATCTTTTCCTTTACATTTTGCAGACATATTTTAGTGTTGGAAAGATTGCTCTTGCTGATATTTACCATCTCATCTATGGTGGAATGTATTAGGATATTCAATAACTTTAATGCATCTTCAAGTTTGGCCATTGTCTCAGTAGATAAACCCTGATATGCAAATGATTTCTGCCACAATGTTCTCCACTATGGGTGATTTTCATAAGTTTATTCACTGTACAATGCTTTTAAGGCTTCCACATGCACTCACAGTCTCCAAATAAACTTGTATTTTTCAATAGCAACTTCAGAAATTAAATGCAATAGCCATTAAGTGACCCCTCCTACAGAATGGACATTTCTCATTCAAAAACTTAATTGTACAATGAGCAGATTGGAAAATAGAACTTGATAATTAAATCACTACATAAGCAATTATCAATCCCCAGAATGGCACCTGCATTTGTTTATGATATATGTTGCCCACGAAATGGAAGCATAGGTAAAGAGAGATTCTACGTCCCAGTTTAGAGGTAATGCCCAAAAACAATTTGTAATAAGCATGGGCTTTTAGATGAGGAATACGCCCTTCAAACAATGATATGCTCACGCTTTAGCTACTCAGAAATTTGTCCCCACATAATTTCTAGGGTCATCATAGAGCACTTCAACGACATATTTGAATGATAGTCAAAGATTCATGGAAGATGGCAACTACATTGATTCAGAGGTTGAAAATTCTAAGTTGATTATGTTCGGAGTAGGCAGAAGAGGATGTCCCAGACAGGACTTGGGAATGCAAGTTTCAGAGTTTGTCTTAGTGCATATTTTGCACTATTTCGAATGGAAGCTTCCCCAAAGAATATTAATCTGTTAGAGAAAACAACAACCACCATATCAATATGCACTCAGTGATGGCTTCACATGATACTCCATACCTCAATCTCGCAAAAATCATGGAGGTGTGGTCTTAATGCACGACCTCGTAATGCTTTATCGCAGAGAAAAAGCGTTTAGCCAAGGAATGCCAAGAGTCATTTGGCATCTATGATCAGGGAAGAGCAGATCCTTGAATTCACTTATGCTTGTGTTTACTAACTGTGATTTCTTCCGAGCCTGCCTAGCAATAGTCGAATCTAAGGTCAATCACACTGCCATACCACAGACTGGAATTAATATTGAATAATCCAAACCGGTTTTGGAAGGCGAGGTTTGGAGTCGGCTTGCTCTCAAGGGATCTCTGCACTTCTCAGGACTGGTCTCCTTATTTGTATGAATAAATCCAACGTATCATTCAACAGAAAGAGCCACGGAGGGTCGTGGAACTTCGTGTAGCCCTTCAAAGCCGTCTGCGCCGTACCTCACTCAGCAGAAATAAAGTATTAAAGAAACTGGCAGAGACTATAACTTCCACCTTGCTCAGTAGACCATTTTTATATCGCCAATGTTGCCAAGACTATCTGGCACTTATGCGTGAACTCTTGCCTGCGACTTACACTGATGTCTTGGGAAGAGGAGCGATATATATTAACCTTCAAACAAAACCCACATTTAAAACCATCCATACGCAGTCAACACTATTGTCCTTTTCGATGAGGGCGGCGCACATAATACATAATTCAATACCAACACGCAACCATGAAAAATTGTCATGATCTTCAAAACATGGGTTAACGCAGAGCTAGGAGCACAGAAGATTTATATTGAATTGTATATATGGTTTTGGTAGAATATGCAGTCAACACACGTTATCGACCACCACAAACCTCAACACACTGTGCTTTCACAAACGAATTAACACAGATATTGAACTCATTGCAGGAGAACACACCATATGCAGGAGCATTTGCAATGCACGATTTTCAAACTAGGCCTTTTTTAAGTATTTTATGCATAGTGACAACAATGCTCCTTTTACAAGTCGAAAGTTCTTTCATGTGCAACACGACTCCTTTTACAATCGAGTCTCTCCATATGCTTTCAACGCATAGTAGAACCAATGAAACGGTGCTCAAATAGGATGTTCAACGTAGCTCAAATTGAATTTCACAGAGAATATGGCAGAGAATAGAGGGACAATGTGACTTCTGAAGAAATGGCAGAAGGGAGTTACAAAAATGGAGCTAGAAGCCAAAAATGGCGCTGGAGAAATGACAGAGGTTGCGGCTAGAATTTAGTTGAGAAAATATTCATGAAATGCAGAAGTGATGGCAGAAATGACTGGCACATAAAGGCCATAAAACAAATGGCTCAAAGTAATTATGGAGGGCAAGAATATGCCTGCTTTGATACCATGTTAAACACAGACATGGCAGAAACAACATAGGAAAGATAAACAAGAGAGTACATTTATTATTAACAAAACATATACATTTATAGTACATGGTGTGACCGTTGGGTTCCACATCCCAAGGTCTCTTGGACTTCCTAAGTCTTTTCGGCTTCCACACTAACCCATAGAGGATTAGGTGTCCAACAAAGGGAATAAGGTCTTGAGCTAGTTCTGCTCAGGTGGGGAATCAATTCTGGGTAGAGACGATACCACTATTCACCATTCAAAGACAGAGTCAAATGCATTTTTTGGTCTTGACGTTCTTATTAGCTTTCAGAATTAGTAGATGAGTTCTTGAATTCTGTTCATTCACGTTCTTTGGAGTCGACTTCTATGTTCTGTATCTTGATCTTCGAAGGCTTAAAAGTTCATTAGAGAGTAATTCACGAAAGATAAGGTCATTAATTACGAGGAAAATGAAGTAATAAAGGAAGATTTCAGTGAAGAATGAAGTAAGTGGGAAAATAAAGACAGTTAGCTAGCACTTTTCACATTAGAGAGAGAAAGACTTCCACGTAAAGTTACTTGGCCTTACCTGGCCTTACCTGAGCTAGCTCTGCTCTTTGAGGGGAAGAAAGGAAGATCCTAAGAAATACCATTATTCTTGTAAGGTCCAAGAAAGCCCAAGTTCTTACTAAATTATTTCATTTAAGCCCACTTGGAAAGAAGTCGCTCGACCAAGGGGGAGAGAAACCTCGAATGGATCATCTATCATCTCGACTCCCAAACTAGAAATATAACGCATTTTTCTTTTCACGAGCTCCTTCTTGATATTCTCCTAGCTTTTAGCCTATTGTCCCTGTCCATTGAGCTAGAAGTTGGTTTCTCAGGAAAAGCGATAAATAGACTTACCAATAAGTCGGCCATGTCAGGCTCTTCTATCTGTGTTGGCGAAGAATGATTCTATCAGAGTCCCGCCCCACTCCCTCACCTCAGTCTCAGGGTGGGAAAGAAATAAACTGAGATGAATAGATCGATTAGGTTAGGAGTGAATATCCACCTTCCTTCCAGTCACTCTTCATCTCAGGTAGGGAGATCTAAAGGCTTACTCACCATCAGTAATATAGGTCAATACGATCGTATAGGTTCGTATGGGGGTGTGTCCAGATATCTTGCCTTTGACTTTTTGTAGGGGCTTGCTTACACGAACACGAACAAGCTTGCCTATAGGAACAAGCTTACCTATAGGTTGTTGTATCATAGGTTTATTTGCTTTGGCGAAGGCAATCTAACAAATTTGCTTGAAACTCCCGATCAAAAATGACATAAGAATTACCTTACCATGCTTCAACCAGAATAGATAAGGCTTTTAGTAACGCTGTGAGCTCCTTGCCCGATGCGGACAAGTAGTTCCTTTCTTGTCTTACTTATGCTTCAACTTGAGGTGGCCCTGATAGAAGGCCCATAGTAATGCTTAAGCTAGAAAACATTCCTTCAGTCAAGAAAGATAGAACCTCACCTTTCCTTTGAACTTCCTTTTCACTGCCTTTGTTCGTTGGTCATCAAGTCCTTTGAACTGCCACTGTTGGTAGGTGATTCGTAGGCTGTTCTTATAGTTACGGATAGCGCCTTACTTACCTAACGTACTGGTGCACCTAGATTTTTACAATTTGCATTAGGTACATCGTAATCATGTTTGGCCTATCCCCTTATCCATTTACCCATATGCTACCATGATCTAGACATAAATTGGAAAATTTATACAACAATTAATAGTTCCTGTTATACTAAAATAATCATTTTTAGCCATGAAATTTAATGTGGTCATATAGTGTTTGATCATGGACTCTACCTTCTCGCTCAATGTTCACTCTCCATCCTGCCCCCTCGTCATCCCACTTTTCCACCGCACATACTAGTATCTAATAGGGATGTATCATTTACTATACTATTCGCCTTTGCTAATTGGTCATGCTTGTTACCTGTTTTGCCTCCCTAAACCTGACCTTTTCCCCATGGATTACTAGTATCACAATGAGTGTAAAGTTGCAAATTCCTCTCAATCATCTCCATTTCACTCTTTTGCACAACTCCTTATTTGTTCCTTGCCTTTAGAAAGATTACTAGTGTCTCATTCATCATAGAAAGTGTGAATTCATTTCCACAAGCAGACACAACCTTCTTGAAGCCTCTCTACCATTCACATAGAGCCTTTTGGCGCACTCTTTTCATTTATCAAGCCTCTCTTCCCCTTGATATTAGTTAGCAATACATGTTCTTCCATAATACCAACTTTATGATGTGTAGCCTCTAGTCCATATTGTCTGTCCCCCTTTCATTTATCGTATCTTTTCTTATGATTAGGAACAATTGGGATGCTGAATACTAGTAGAGCTGCTGATAAGGAAGCCTTTCAGGGTGAGTTCCTAAAGCATAGTAACACTTCAGCTTCAGTATTGCTTATTTGTTTAATTACAATGTTATGTTTAAGTTTCCCTCTAGCATGGTCCACCATGTCATCAAACCCATTTTCAAAATGAGGTTTAGCCCAGATCCTAACAATTACACAACCATCATGATTGGATGCACCTTTTCTGAGCATTATGTCTATTGGATGAGCTTGAAAGCAGGCACCTTAGCGCCAGAGGACAAGGAGGGTTATATTAGAGTATCTAACCATTGATCAAATCTTCATATCTCTAGCCATTTTTAGGAGGCTTGTCACTTGTCTTCAAAGGTCTTTATTGTTTTGTGAACAAGCTGCAAGAGAGGCCTTGTTTAGAGGTCACATGACATTGGTTTTTTTAGAGAACCTTTTTGTTGCCATCACGAGACTTTACATGAAGGTTCTTAGTTGCCTCCCCACGTCTTTGCAGCACTTCCAAGATGCCTATTCGAAGATGCACCGATAGGACATGATCCTTAGACCCACTATTCCTTATTGTTTCAAGTTTTGGGAGCCTAGTTTGCATGAAGCCAATTGAGCTAAGACAAGGAGAGTCCAAATCCTTCTGCTACAGTGCATCATTTGTTGCAAGCAGAGAATTCCTCAAGCCATTGTTTAGGTGGATTTTAGGGAATTTCCTTTGTGGCTTGAAGTCATTTGTAGACAAGTTTTTTTCTTCATAGAGTCCGGGCTTTTGTAGGTTCTACTCTTGATAGCGATCAATATCCTTACATTTCTCTTTGTTATTCTGAGGCTATTGCCTTTATAGCCTCCCCTAGAAGGGCACATTGTTGGTTTTCAATGACTTGCCAATTACTTTAGTCGGCGGTTATTTCTTTTGATCAAATTCCCTCTTTTAGGGACTCTTTAGATGTCCCAGGTCACCTTCTATTGTCGAAATTGATTTTAGTGAGGTGATCAGGGAGGACATCTACAAGCAATTCAACCAGGTCACTTGGATTGCCCCCTTGAGGGCCTTAGCTTGAAGATGACCTTTTACCTGGAGTATTTCATGTAGCTAAAAGGTGGCCTTACTAAAGATCTATGCATAAATGATGACATTTGATGCATGACCTTAAGTTGCTTGTTTGGTTGGTGCAGGGTTGGTTCCCATCATCTTTGGGTCAAGAGAAATCACCACATCCCCACGTTTTGATAGGAGTTGCCAATTGTGCTACTTGCAAGAGTTTGAGTTGAAGGAGCACCTCTGTTGTCACCCAAAGTGTACAGGCAAGATGTGACAATGCTCAGGACGAGGGTTGTCACTCAGATCCCTTCTGTTCTAGCTCTCTCCCAGCAACAGGCTATGGGGGATAGTACTTATGAGATGTGAAGATGAAAGACCCGTCAGCAATTCGACAAGTCCGGGAGACTGTAGACACAACTGAATGGCCTAGCAACTTGGTTAATTTAGCAAGTTTAGTGATTTGATTAGATACCTTGAAAGACTAGTACCTTAAATGGAGTCAAAATACTTGCTTTACATGAATTATCGACCAAGCCAATGGATGAACAATTGTTGCTTTATGATGCTTCACCTTCCTATATGAAGTGCGACACCTAAAATTTAAGTGAAATGCAGGATCTTGATTAATTTTAAATTAGATGCTTAACTAGATGAATCTTTTCTCTTAGCTATTTTGAAACTAGTCTCTAGAGTTAGTTGTGGACAGAGGCCCAGGGAAAGACAACAAAGGCTATATTAATGATACCTCCCTTGGAAATCTAACCACCTGATGCCTTTGGAGTTGTAGAGACTGTGGCTCTAATGACTGCAAGGTCACCCTCACCATGTTAACCACTAAAGAGGGTCTAGACTTCTCAAGCTAGACGAGAAAGGTGGTTCCTAGAGTTTTTCAAACAAGCTTCCGCTTGGAGGTAAATTAATTAGTGCAAGGCTAAACTTAGAATGTAAATGCAAGATGAGTGATTGTGTTTAGGTGAGATTGTGAAGGGTCTCGACGCTCAAGTACTTAGAGACAAATTTACAATGGTATTCAGTTTAGAACAATGAAATACTGAACAGTGTACAATGCCAATCTTCACCAAAAGAAAGTGCTCAATGAACAAAATAAATGGTGTCAGAAAATGTTATCAAGATCACAATAAATAATTGCTCATAAAATCCAATGCTTCTTTCAATAAGGCCAATTAAATGATGATCTTAAAACACAATTAGCAACTTCTTGAGATTAACATTAGAATACCAATGTGTCAATTGAATTCCTTATGAGCACAACTAGCAATTCCTGCGATTATGTCGAGATTATTCTTATAACGATTATGATTACCAATTAAGTGCTTTTAGGAGTGACTTGATTTGCAAGATTATAAATTTTAGATGTGAAGCTCACTTGAAACAAGTTAGTAAATCCACAAGAAGCAATGTAACCAATTATCCAATTCTTTAGCAATGTAATAACAATGACAAGTAAAGATATTTCAATGTCACAATAATGCTAGCTATCAATGAGAGAGAGAGAATTTATCAACAATATTATTTCTCTAGAGCAACAAGCCAAGCTTATCCAACACTTGCCAATTCGTCCAATAATGCAAGCTTATCCTTTAGAGCACTTGTGTTTGAGACAAGGATGCAAATGCAAACAATGGTATGCCAATGCAAGAATGCAATGCATGCAAAGTGCAATGAGATGCAATAGATGACAGCTGTAAGAAAAACACCAAATTCCAATGGAAAACACGTATTCAAGATGCACAAGGACGAGCTAATGCCAAATGAAAAGAGATGACTGTCAAAAACTTTTGTGCCACTGTTATGCTAGCTATTAGACTTTACTATGCATATATCGGACCTCTTATTATTATGACAGTCCTCCAAAAATGATAAGAGATGCCAAGAAGTGCAAGCCCAATGAGTGCAAATGATATGCCAATGAGAAAATATGACTGCAAGCTACTTATTATGCCACTGTTATGTGATTTTATCACTGCTGTAGGTGATTTTAGATGGCTGTAGCAAACATATCAGATCTGATTCTCAAATTTATTCAACAGTCTTTCAAACTTCACTTATATGCAATTAAAATAAAACAATGGTAGCATAATTTACAAATATTTACAATATTTACAAATTAAAATTATTAGCTTTCATTAGCAAATTAATTCTTTGTAGTTCAGGATCAAATAAAAGTTTTGATTTTTTTTTTTTTTTAAAATAAATTTCATGGATGAATGATTCGAACGATAGACTAGGCAAAACCTGCCTGCAAAATAATTTGTCACAATGAAAGCTTAGAGCCCAAACAAGGTCGACTCTTCCCCACAGTTTGTGAACCTGGAGCCCAAGGGCTAGCGTCCCTGTAAATCTCCATTTAATCTCAAGATAAACTGTTAGATCATATAGTGAATAAGATCGCCTAAGATATCTCGTACCAATAGAATGTTCTTATCACCGATAAATGAAATAACAATTAAACATATTCAACACAATATAGGATAAAGCAGTGTTCCACGGGGACGCGTCCCCCAGGGTCGGGTGTGCGCACCCCTCACACCCCACGCACCTCGGACGGGGGGACGTCTGGGGAATCGTTTCCCCGGGGAGACGCAGGGGGGGACGTTTCCCCAGTGTGGGGGACACGACTCCCCAAAAGTGGCGTCCCCTCTCAAAATGGGCTATGCGCCCCCCTTAAATTTGCTTGTAAACAATAATTTATGATAGGGAAAACCTAGTATTTGACCATATTTCCCTACTAATGCTATGCAATTCATGGTAATGTTAAATTCTTAAAGTAAAAGGATGAAAATGAAATATCTTTCATTTTCATCCTTTTACTTAAATTTTTAACATTACCATGAAATGACTCAGGATGTTTGAGAGTGGTTCCAACCTCATTGGATTTCATATGGAGAAAGTAGAATTTTAGATCTCACTCAAAATTCAGCAGACTTAACTGTTTTTCAGGAATTCAGAATTCGATGGATTGCAATGTTTCCATTGCATTTTGTCATTTACAAGGGTATGGAATTAGTATTTAATCAAGAGCACCAAGCCCTCTATGTACTTTAGAGTGACTTTAAGACTCATCACTCCACTGTTTTTGAGTTTTAGCTATATCAATTTACTATTCCAGACTTCAGATTTCAGTTTTTATTGTAGTCTATTTTTCTTAGCACTAATTAGAATCTAGAATGATGAATGATGAATTTTCATTTTAAATCAATTTAGAATCTAGAATGATGAGTTTAATTTTTAAATCAATGTAGATTCTAGAATGGTGAATAATGAATATGGATCAGAGTATATCATTATTGAATCTCGTGGTCTATAGATGAATCATGTATGTATTAGTAAGGGTGATGAGTATGGATCAATGCATTTCATTATTTAATTCAAATATGTATGTATTATTGTGTTTATGCTCTCATTATTGAATATATATATTAAAAAGGAAAAAAATTATATACCCCGACGTCCCCCCGTCCCCCCTAAATTTCCCTAAAATTTGAGGGTACTCCCACACGTCCCCCTTGTGCGTCTCCTTGCACCCGCGTCTCCCCCTTTCGGAGTCTTGGTGGAACATTGGGATAAACACATAACTAGCACATACCACAGATCATCAGATCCCATTGTGTGGACTTTTGAGTTCCTGTCCCAGATCCCATGACAGACACCATGTACATTATCAACTCTAGAAGGTCCTAGAGAGGGACTCATTTTGCATAAAGTACTACTCTGTTTGCTCAAGCAACTAGTCTTTGATTATGAGATTCTTTTGTGGGCCTTGGATGCTAGGAGTGATGGACCTCGTAAATCCTGGGCTGCTCCCAGGATTAAATAGCTTTGCCTCCTCGACCTTAGATATTCTCCAAGTGACACTATTGGATGGTGCATCGTGCCCTTTCATGATGATTGATGACCTTGTTGAGGAGCCTTCTTATATCTCTCCTTATTTAACATTATTAATATAGTTTATTCATTATTTACCCCCTACCATCTGGCTCTATGAATGTGTACCCAATGTTTTTACATAAAGGCTAGAACTTATAAGCTTTTTGATCTAGAAAAGGAAAATGTCACTGTAGGAAAAGATTTGGTATTCTACGAAGCTTACAAGCATTTGGATGAATACCAGGTTTTCTTATCATGGCCCGAGGAAACAACAGATGATCTGAAGAAGGCTGAGAAAGAGCAACAACCAAGTAAAAATCAGTCTGGTTCCAAGCACTGATGAAGAAGGTAGTGACGACGAAGCTATCGGTGAAAGATGTTCTTCTAAAATTGATGAAGGCAGAGATGACAAAGTTAGCGGTGAAAGACCTCCAATTACCAAGAAAATACAAAAGTGGTATTTGGAGACATTGAAAGATCCAAATCCACTAGGATTACCTGAAGATATTCAACAAAGTAGAGAGCCAAGAAAACTATAACAATCAAATTGACAATAGCTAGACATAAAATTGATGGCTATCTTTGAGGATATAAATGGGAAAGAGAAAGCAATGTTTAGTGCACTAGAATGTCTAAGGAGGGTTAAGGTGATATTAACCTTGAAAAGGCTGAAGCCAAGCCCTTCTACTATGCTGCAGCTCACAAAAAAACCAATGTTTCATGTGAGGGCCTAACCAAATTGTTTAAGAAATTTCAACCCCCACTTCGGTTATCAGTTTTCCTTATCACTCCATGCATTTAGTTTTAAATCCAAGCATGATAAAAATTCTAAAATCTGGAAATGACAAAAACACAAATTTAGGGATTTCACAACTGCTGAAATTGCAGAAATAAAACACAACAAAATTATGACAGCCACACACAGAAAATAACATAGTGATTTTTGGTCAATGTGACCTTGGAAAACTCCCTACAACTTTTGGGGAAAACCAGTTTGAGAGCTCTTTTTTATTTCTGAGAATGCTTTTACAGAGAAACTGAAATACACAGTAAAAATTCCAGCAACCACAAATTACTAATAATCTCTATTTCTGTGCTTGAACTCCACCTCGAAAATCGTGCCAATCAGCAAATAACCAAAACAAAAATTTTACAGCAATAAAACAGCATTAAATGCTGTACGACATGCCTCGAAAAATGTGCCTAGAATTTGCTTTATGGACTGTACGGACCGTTCTAATTTCAACAGTATGACTGCCTTGAAATTTGTGTCCAAATCTGCTCCGAAATTCGTGCCCTTGCTGCTGTCCTCCTTCAATTTCTGTGCTATCCCTCTTCCTCGATTTTTGTGCCTCTCTTGCTATACGATTTTGCCTTGGGATGCGTGCCGATAAATGCTGCTGCCCAGGTTTGCTGAAATGTCTTCTTGCTGCTCTCATTCACTTCCTCACTGCTCAAAATTTTTCCCCCTTGCTCTCCCTTCTCTTTTTCTCAAATGTTCATGAAAGAATGAATTGATCTTTTCCTCTTCTCTTCTCCTTTTAATCTCCAAATGACATTTTGGGTTACCCTAAGATCTAATCGCTGAGATTCATTTAGATCTAGGGATGAGAATAAATGTGCATTTAATTCTCACTTCTATTTTCTAGCTCACCTACTTAAATAAAGACCCACTTAGCCTTTTATTTCCATAGTCACTTTTTCACTTTCTAATTCTTCATTGACTTTAATAAAGTCACCTTTAAATTAGAATGTAACTTTATCACTTATAAAGTCACTTTTAAATTAGAATGTAACTTTACCACTTATAAAGTTACTTTTAAATTAAATTGACTTTATCACTTATAAAGTCACTTTAGGAGAAAAGTAAAAAATAAATTTGGACAGTTTTCCCTAGGCCAAAGATCAAAGCCCTAGGGAACCACTTGTCCTCTGGTACCCAAAGTTTTACACTCCCTCTTATCGAGGAAAGTGTTCCTTACCACTCACATCTTGTCTCTGAAGTAGACATGCTTGCCCCGTGGTAAGGCTTTGGTGAAAATGTTTGCTACTTGCTCGTTTGTGGAAATGTACTAGACATAGTCTCTAATGAAGTGATACTTGATCTCAATATGCTTTGACCTGTCATGAAAAACTGGATTCTTCGTGAGTTTTATGCAACTCTGATTATCATAGTAAATTACTGAAGGTCTCAATGCTTGACCAAATAGACCAAACAACACCCTGCGAAGCCATATGGCCTCACAACTAGCCAAACTAGCAACCATATACTCTGCCTTAGCTGAACTCAATGCAACTGACTGTTGTTTTTGGATGATCCACAACAAAACTGTCAAACCCAACCCAAAACAGCACCCAAAAGTACTCTTCCTATCTGAAGCACAACCTGCCCAATCTGAATCTGTGTACCCTGCCAGTCTCACTTCATCACCCTGTCTTTAATCCAAACCAAAATCCACAGTCCCCTCTAAGTAACGAAGAATGTGTTTTGCAGCTGCACTCTCCTGGGCTCACACATGAACTGACTCATAGCGTTAACTGCAAAACATATATCTGGTCGAGTGTTGACCAAATACATCAAACAACCAATCAACTATTTGCATAGAGTAGGATCTATTAGTGTCAGTCTTGTTAGCCTGTCACTTGGATCAAATATGCTTTTACTATGTTTTTTCCGGACTTTCAAAATCATTTTTTTTGTTAAGGTTTACACAACAAAATTTGGTCATTGTTTGGTCTGTCTAAAGATGAAGTCATTATTTGGAAATTCACTCATGCTGGTCGCCTATCACACTTTATGGAGGTGTCACAATAAAAATGGGTTAGTTATCACCATCATCATTCCATTTGGTCTCAGGCCATCCATTAGGTCGCTAGGGTTTCCAAGGTCCATCATTTTCATGTATAGGACCAGCAGTGAGTAAAACATGACAAAGAACTTTTGGGAGTTGATTTTGACTTTTTACACACTCCTCATACTCTCATGTTCCAAAAGTCCCAGAAAAAGAAGCTCCAACACTAAGGAAAGTAAATGACATCTCAAGTTTGCAATGGTAAAGGTAACTCTGTTTTCATAAAGTGTAAATCAGTTTCTAAAGGAGGGTGGGTCCCATTTCTTTTTTAAAAAGTGAAGAAACTTTCCCTATATAAACTCAAAAG
Organism: Pinus tabuliformis; assembly: GCA_031772625.1. NCBI lineage: Eukaryota > Viridiplantae > Streptophyta > Pinopsida > Pinales > Pinaceae > Pinus > Pinus tabuliformis. Next base: position 179,855,402 of record CM062807.1, on the reverse strand, counting down.
CCCCCAAACTCCTTCATTCACATCCTATTCACTCTTTATTAAGCTATCCCGTCCAAGAAAGCAAAAAAGTCGTTTTCCTAGGTGAAATTGGCAAAAAATTTCAGGCGCGCGCAGGACAGAGTGCCTCGAAATCCTTCAAAACTCTCCCAAACTTCATTTTTTCACTTGCAAGCTTGATTTCACTGACTTCTAAGCTAAGGAACAAGTAAGTACACCATCATCATCCCTCTTTTGCTTTTCCAATTTCATCTCATGTCAATGATTCTTCAAGTTAGGGTTTGTAGCGAAATTTGCATGGGAAATGATAGGGTGAAAATGGACATCATATTTTTTGATTTCTAAAACATGTAAAATGATATCCTACACCTACATACATGTTTAATGAGCCATTTTAACCATTTTACCCACCTCAAAACAAAGTTTAAACACTCAAAAAGCAAAACCCTAGCTCATTCCTAGAGGTTTTTGGGCAAGTTTCATCATAAACCCTGTTGTTTCCACCTGCAAACAAATCATCTTTCCACTGTTTCTCCACTCATTTTCATTAGCTTTCAAAGTCCTTTCACCTTTCCAAAGACCCCTCCCATCATTTTGTTAAAAAATCACCTTCATATCACTTCATTTCCATTCACACCTCACATTTTATTTTCGCTGCTTGCTGCTAGGGCTTTGTGTCATCATGGAGGTAGAATCTTCGCCAGAAAGAAAAAGACAACATAAAGGAGGGAAGATCCTCAGATATGAACCATCAGACTGCAATACAATCAACTCCTATCCTTTCATCAAACAATGCTTTGAGGATGTCCACTGCCTGGAATTTTGCAAAAGGGTGAGCGAGGTGGGATTTCATGAGCAACTAACAGATTGGGTGGCAACTCAACTGAAAGGAGAAATTGCTGTCATTGCTGGTGTTGAGTTCAGTTTTTCAGTGGCCTCCATCTCAATTGCAACTGGGTTACCAGAACAATGGCAAATATTGGTTCAAAGGAATGAGCCTAGATCTTGAATACTACAAGCCTTTCTTGAAGACGCCATACAGAGAAACACATACTCACCTCATGCCTTTCATATATTTATTGAATAAATACACCCCTTTGATGAAAACTGTCATGAGGTTCTTCACTTGTGAAGGTAGATTCTTCAGGTTATATGCCTATCATATTTGCCTCTTGTTGCCTTTCACCTCTCAAAAGCCACTCAACATGTGTAATTATCTATTCAGGAGCATTTCCAAAATGTCTGAAAAAATACAATTAAAGGACAAAGAGCACTCCCCAAGCTTGTTCCATCACAGTCTCATCAAAACCATTGTCTTTCACCAGCTGGTAGAGAAAGGTATGGTTTGGGAAGCCTTTTTGGAAGCAGCTTTGAAATGGCATTAGAAAAATGCAGCATCTCAGTTTCCTAGTGCACCAAAACAACAAACAGAGGTGGGGTCATCTAGCAAAACAGTGGAGAAGACTAAACTACCCAAACTTGAGGTGACTAAAGTGTATAAGAAAGGGCAGAGGCTTGTGTTTTCTTCTCACAGAGAGAAAGGGGCCAAGCCTTCTTCATCAACAAAGCAAGAACCGACATCAAAAGAGAAAGACACAGTTGAACATGAGTTTGAACTGATTGATCCAGAGATTGAGGATCAGACCTCAAACATGCGACAGACAATCAGGGATAAGGACTACCAAATCAAGGAGCTAGCAATCAATTTGGAAAGGGAAAAATATGTTATATCATTCCTTGAACAGGAAAACAGTCAACTCAAAGCAAAGGAGTTGATCCTAGAAAAGGAAAAAGCCAAGTTATTGCAACAAGTTGGCAAAGGTAAGGAGATCATGGAATCAAGCGAGCCTAAAGCATCAAAGGGGAGAGGAAAAAGGAAAAGACCAAGAACAAGAGGCCTCAAGAAAGCTTTGCAAGAGGAGCAAGAACAAATTCTGCTGAATGAGGACCTTGACCTAGAAGATAGGATTGCCCTAGAGGTTCATCAAGATAAGGAATATTGGCTCAATAGGGTGAATGAACACTTGGAGAAGCTCCTTGAGAAGGCAAACAAGGATAATCAGTTGCTCAGACACATGGCGCATCACTATCAAGCTCAAAACATGATCGCCAATGTCAAAGTAAAACAACTTGAAAATAAGCTCAAGGAGGCTTAAAAACCCAAAGGATGCGGGGAACTTAGAGATGCTTGCTAAAGCATCAATGAAGCTATAACAAACATGTTTTTACACCTTCCCTCCAATTTTGAGCAAATTCTGATCATTTTGAGTTTTTTGAGAAATTTTGGTCCAAGTTCAGAAATTCAGTTGCTCTAGAAGGCACTGCTCTTTTTCCTCAAGCCTCCATTTGAGGAAAGGTCAACATTTTTGGAAAGCTCTTGCCATCCTCTAAAAACCCATTTGCTCAGATTTTGCAGAGGTGGCTTAGTTTTGGAGAAAAATGCAAAAAAGTGGCAAAAAACTAGCATTTTGGACCCTTTTTTGACAGGCGCTGCACTTCTGGATTGACCTTGGGAGAATGGATTTTTGAAGGCCTTCCCATGCTCCAAATTCAGAAATTCAAACTGTTCTGGAAACTAGACTTGAAGGGCTAGTTGACCGTTCTCTCAGTTTTGCATTTTGACCTCTAGAAGGCACCTAGAAATCAGCTCAAAGTTAGTGTTGTGCTTCTGCAATTTTCTGTGTTCCAAATTGTAAATTACACTGTGTAAATTTCTAGTTTCTAGTTTGACTTAGTCAAAGTCAAGATTCTCTATTTAATGGCACTAGTTTCGAGGCTTAGGTGATGTAGGAATGAATAAATGTAGTTATTTTTGATGTTTATTAGGTCTCATAAAAGAAGCAAACTCCTAAACAAACTCTCCATGAAGTGCTTGAGTTTCACCTTCTCACTCTCACTTGTTGGTTGAGAGAATCTTGGAGTCAGTTCCCCCACCAAGGAATTCGACTCCTGAAGGTGGGCAAGTGGTCTAGGAGAGTCTATATGTATCATTTCTCCTCAGGAGAAGAGGGTTGAACTTTTTGTGAAGGAAGCTTGCATGTAATCATATTTTCAGCTAATACAGAGACAGGTTGCAGCTATTTTCAAGGAACTCTAGCCCTGTGAGTTCATGGTGCTTGTATTTCATTCTTTTTGTTTTCTAACGGTCTAAAAATCTTTATCTACATTATATCTCTTCTTTCTATGAATGCCTTAGAATAAAATACACATAATTCTTGTTTTTCAAGCTCGTTTTCACAGTTATGTGTATGTCTTCCTAAGCTAATGAAATCATGTTTATTTATGCTCATTAGTTTCTTCCACACTATATCCTCTCTACTACACTGACAATACTCAAAATACACCATGGCTTCTAATATCTGGCTCCTTCTCATATTTGCTCTTGCACTCCCACAGCTTAGACCTACTTGTGGCTCCAAACCCTAAAAACCAAATTTTCACAAACAAACAAACAAATACACATATCTAGCCTAAAATTCATTTGCTTTAAAGTCATATCACTGATAAGAGACTTAGAGAGATCCCTCTCATGCTCAGTAGGGCTAGCTACTGAGCTGAATTGGTTTGAGGTTACCTTTCTCGATTTCCTTTTTAGCCTAGGAGATTGTAAGGACTAACAGGATCTGCCAACTCAGAATCAGAAGCGTGAATCTTCTTCCAGTTAGTGATCATCAGTGTAGCCATGGGTTTGCAGTCCTCCATGTGAAATCTGCTAAGAATATCCACAATGTACTTCCCTTGTCCCAGGAAGAAATACCCCTCCTCTTGCCACGCCTCCAATCCCAGAAAATAATGCATCAAGCCGATATCCTTCATCTCAAACTTTGAAGCAAGATCTCTCTTGCAACCCTCAATGAGTCTCTCTGCACCAGTGATGATCAAGTCATCAATATACAACACCAGAATGAGAGGCTCCTCACCCACCACAATGAAGTATAGGTTCGGATCAGCCTCACTCTTTGTGAAACCAAACTGCTGCAAGTTTGTATCAATCCTCGAGTACTAAGCTCTAGGAGCTTGCTTTAGGCCATAGAGTGCCTTTTTCAATCTGCATACATGGGACTCCTTCCTATGCACCTCAAAGCCTTGCGACTGCTCAATATAAACCTCCTCTTGAATGAAGCCATTGAAAAATGCGGTCTTCACATCCATCTGGTGTATCTTCCAACCCATCTCTGTTGCAATCGATATAATGGAGCGAATAGATGTATACCGAGCTACGAGAGCGAAGGTCTCCTCATAGTCAACTCCCTCTACTTGTGAGAACCCTCTCGCTACAAATCGAGCCTTGAACTTCTTGATGCTACAACCTGCAACATGCTTTATTTTGTAGAGCCATCTGGAAGTAACAACTGATTTACCTTCAGGCCTCGACACTACCTCCCAAACATCGTTCTTCATAATAGAAGAATACTCCTCCATCACGACCTCTCTCCAAAGTTGCTCGTTGGCTGCCTCCCCATAACTAGAAGGCTCAGAGTCAACAATTCTTGTTACCAATGCCATGTAACTACAGAACCGCTCAGGTTGTTTACTCTCTCTAACTTGTCTCTTTGGCCCAGCAACTGATGTGGCCTCGCGCAAGGTATCTTGAAGCCACTTGGGCTTCCTCTTCCCTGAGCATGCTTCTCCCACCGGAGTGAAAGAATCCTCATCATCATCAGAAGCCTGAACTCTTGAAGGCCTGTCAACTGACCTCATGCTTGAATCAGCGCCTGTGGATGCTGAAGTACCGTGTGAATTGTCCATTAGTGGACTACCCTGTGAATTGCTCTGTGGACTGCCCTGCATGCTGCTCGAAGAACCACCCACCTGACTTTGAGAGCCACTGCTCACTGATGGACCTAACACTGTAATCGATGTACCTCCTGATCCCTGACCACTGGGTCCCTGTGACTGACTCAGTTGCTCCTGAGGTTTTGGTGGCTCAGGATACTCTAACTCCCGTGACCTCCTGAAAGCTCTCTCCTCCTCGAACTTCACATCCCGCCTGACAACCACTTTCCTCTGTGCAGGAATATAAATCCGATAAGCTTTCGAGGTCTCTCTATAACCCACAAAGATGCCCTTGTCTGCAGTGGGCTCTAGGTTGGTCCTGTTCTCCTTGGGGACATAGGAATATGTAAGGCACCCAAAGATACGAAAGTGCCCAACATCAGGCTTCTTCCCAGAAAAAGCCTCCTTCGGAGTCACATTCCCCAAGGCACGATGTGGACTCCTGTTCTGCAAGTACACAACAGTGTTGTAGGCCTTTGCCCACAAAAATAAAGGTAACCCCTGATCATGAAGCATGGCTTTGGTAGCCCCTGCAATGGATCTGTTCTTCCTCTCTGCAACCCCATTCTATTGGGGGTAGTAAGGAACTATGAACTCCCTTCTAATGCCTGCCTTAACACAAAAATCAACAAACTCACCAATGGTATACTCCCCTCCATTGTCTGACCTGAGGACCTTGATCTTCCTACCTATCTGGGTCTCCACAAGAGCTTTGAACTCTTGAAACCGCTTGAAGACCTCACTCTTGGTCTTCAAGAAATAAATCTAGGTCTTCTTGGAGTGGTCATGAATGAATAAAACATAATACTCATAGCCACTCAAGGATACATGAGACATCCGATCACTCACATCGGTATGAATCAAGTCAAGGATCCCGGTCGCTCTGCTGTCATTGCTGGGAAAAGGGGATCTGGCACTGTTGTCACTGCTGGGAAAAGGGGATCTGGCATACTTCCCCATAGCACATCCTTTGCATACATCAAGGTGGTCAAAATTGAAATCTGGCACACCAGTGGTGATCTCCCGCAATGTACTCAAGGCCCCATGATACATGTACCCCATCCTACGATGCCAAATCTCACACAATTCTGAACTGCTAGATCTGTTGTCAGTCCTGTCTCGAGTGTTGCTACTCAATGCCATCAGGGGATGGAATGAGAACTTGTACACCTTGGCAGGGCGCACACCAATCTTTCTCGCTAAAGCAGCTGGAGCTCCCTTAGGATATATAAGCACCTGTCCTCTCCTGAACAACACATCATACCCTCTGTCCTCAAGTGCTGAGACAGATATCAAGTTCTTCTTCATTCCAGGCACATATAGAACATCTGACACTTTCAAGGGAGGTTTGAGTCCCCTATCAAATGTCAATGTCCCCACACTGACTACTCTAACAATGTTGTCATCACCAAGTACTACCTCCATATCAGTATCACCCTCTGAAAGCTCTGAGAAGTACTCTCTTACACTTGTCATGTGGCGGGAAGTGCCACTGTCAACATACCAAATGCTAGAAGATGCTCTGCTAGTAGCGGGGAATGCACACTCCCTCTGAACTTGTATGGCAGGTGATCTTGCACTAGTGGCCTCACAAACTATGAACCCAAACTCTCGATCAAAGCTCTCTATCTCTGCAAAAGTTGCCATGGGTTTGTCTTTCCCTTTCTTGTTCTTCTTCTCCGGACACACAACAGCATAGTGTCCCAACTTTTGACAATTCCAACATTTGACTTTGGAATAGTCCTTCTCCTTGTTTTGCTGCTTGCCTTTACCTTTGCCTCCACTGTTGGAAGCTTGTTTCTTTGCTCTGCCCTTCTTGCCTCTTGCTAACAATGCCACATTGTCATCCTCCTCCACCTGTTTGGTTGCCCCAAGATGGTTCTTTCTGATCTCATTCTGAATGCAATCATCCCACAACCTCTCCCAATCGGGAAGGTTTTCCTGTGCAACAATGCCATCCACAAAATTCTCCCAAGTCTTGGGAAGACCATTCAAAGCAATCCTCACCAACTTAGTGGGTGCAATGATCTCACCTACAACTGCTAACTCATCTCTCACTAAAGTGATCTTTGTGAGGTATGCTGTAGCATTGTCAGTCTTAGCCATTTTATTGGCCTTTAGTTTCTCTTTTAGGACCATTTTTCTGTTTTCATTTGAGCTCTGGTAAAGACTGGTCAAGGCTGTCCACATCTCATGTGCATAAGTCTTTCCTTTTACATGAGGAATGACATGGTCTTTGATTCCTTCCAGAATCAATTTTTTTGCCTTAGCATTCTTTTTGTTAAACTTTGCCCACTGTACAGGGTCAGCGGGTACTACTACTGGGTTTTGTGTGGTATTTACCATAATGCCCCATACTTCTGCTTTCTCAAAGATGCTTTGGATTCTCTTCTTCCATGCATTGTAGTTGTTCTGCCCATCCAACCTGTCTTCACTGTCCTACCAAACTGAAATTTCCAAATCTGTGGTAAAGGTTTCTGTTTTTTGTGTAAAAATCAGCTTGCTGTAATTTTCACTTTGTTGTCCCAAACTGCACTTTTCAGCCAACCAAGCTATGATACCATGAAGAATTTCAACCCCCACTTCGGTTACCAGTTTTCCTTATCACTCTATGCATTTAGTTTTAAATCCAAGCATGATAAAAATTCTAAAATCTGGAAATGACAATATTTTTTTGAAAACACAAATTTAGAGATTTCACAATTGCTGAAATTGCAGAAATAAAACACAGCAAAATTATGACAGCCACACACAGAAAATATCACAGTGATATTTGGTCAATGTGACCCTGGAAAAGCCCCCTACAACTCTTGGGGAAAACCAGTTTGAGAGCGCTTCTTTATTTCTGAAAATGTTTTTACAGAAAAACTTAAATACACAGTAAAAATTCCATCAACCACAAATTACTAAGTATCTCGATTTCCGTGCTTGATCTCCACCTCGAAAATTGTGCAAATCAGCAAACAACCAAAACAAATTTTTTTATAGCAATAAAACAACATTAAATGTTGTACTGTTTGCCTCGAAAAATGTGCCCAGAACTTGCTATACGGACCATACAGATTTCAGCAGCATGACTGCCTCGAAATTCGTGCCCTAGCTGCTGTCCCTCTTCCTCAATTTCTGTGCTGTCTCTCTTCTTTGATTTCTTGCCTTTCTCTTGCTATACGATTTTGCCTTGGGATGTGTGCCAATAAACGCTGCTGCCCAGATTTGCTGAAATGTCTTCTAGCTGCTCTCCTTCACTTCCTAACTGCTCAGAAATTTTCTCCTTGCTCTCCCTGCTCTTTCTTTCAAATGCTCATGAAAGAATGAATTGATCTTTTCCTCTTCTCTTCTCCTTTTAATCTCCAAATGACCTTTTGGGTTACCCTAAGATCTAATGGCTGAGAATAAATGTGCATTTAATTCTCACTTTCTATTTTTTAATTCACCCACTTAGTCTTTTATTTCCATAATCACTTTTTCACTTTATAATTCTTCATTGACTTTAATAAAGTCACCTTTAAATTAAAATGTAATTTTACCACTTATAAAGTCACTTTTAAATTAGAATGTAACTTTACCACTTATAAAGTCACTTTTAAATTAAAGTGATAAAGTCACTTTAGGAAAAAAGTAAAAATTTGAACACTTTTCCCTAGGCCAAAGATCAAAGCCTTAGGGAACCACTTCTCCTCTAGTACCCAAATTTTAACAATTGTGGAACAGATTTTGAATTGAAAATATATATTTCTGTGAAATTTTAGGTTGATAATTTCTCTTGATTCTAATTTGTATCCTCCAAAAAACATATTGTGGGGGAGGCAATCTAGAAAAACCTGCAAGTTCATGGGGATGCCCCTTGGGTGTGCGTCATTGAAATGATGGGTACATTCCAGTCCATCCAGTTGATGCTCTGTCCATATCCAATGTTTTTAGACTTCCTATGACATGAACTGGGGATGTGGGTGCATTTCTTTATGGAGGACGCAGCCCTGGAGGGAATGCGAACATGATTAAACTGGTTATAGGATTATCTATTGCCATGCCAGAATTTTCTTTCATTCCTGAAAGCACAGTAAATTTATTTGGTGACTTGGTTTTGGCTCTTCTTCCAAAGATCCTGGATGTGATCCTTTTCTTGAGGTTTATTTTCCCTTCTCGAAGGGGTTTTCTCTGTGGTGCTTGCTTAATCAAGGGGGAGGGAAAGGGGGAGTTCTGCATTTGCATATGCTGCTTTGCAGGCATATAGGCTGGTGAACTTGGCTTAATTAAGCTTGATTGGGCTACTCCTCTGATATTGTGTTAAATTTCTGGAATAGGAGAGAAAATTTAGTTTGATGGGTCGGTAAAGAGGCTGTTTGATTAGTGACGGCCCAATTCTCTATTTCCTGTGTTTTCCTATCTGCATGTTTTCCTGCTCTGTTTGACCTGCAGCAGGTTTGCTACCAAATCGATAATTCATGATCTTATGCTCCACAATTTGACAGTAGAAACCTGCATTAGGCAAGTTAACCTATAGTATTATTTCTGTGAAAGTGCTTTCTCTGCATTGGAAGTTGATAGACACTTTTAGGTATTGTTAGAGATTTACTGCAGTACAGACCTGCAGGCTGCAGGTTGAAGCTTTGGGCTGAGCCAAATATATACTGTCCTTGAGGTTGGTTCACTCCAGCATAAGACAGGATGGCCAAAATTAATGATAAAACTAAATATGATGTACCAATGCACTGGGAAATTTTGTTGCATGTGCTGATTTACTCTCGTTGCAAAGCTCCTTCGACATCATTTTGGTTTCAAAATTATAATGAACTGGTATTTTTATTGCTACACTGCTTTTGTAAATGAGATTTTCAGTTGACTAACTGGGCATGTGCCATGAACACTGTAGCATGGTTTAGAGTAATTTACAACATGGCTTTGTAAATGGCTTAAGGATCATTTATAAGCTGTATTTTGGTGACAATGCGAGTAGTTACTTCCATCACAGTAACTTGCTATAAGAAATGGATTAAAAAAATGTAATATGGATGAAAAAAATGTAATTTGCATGTAAGCTGGGTCCTATGTCATACATGGGAAATGTCATCCTCGTTTCAGAGTTGGATTTGTTGACCCATATAGTATCGTCTTTCTTAAAAGTTAACCTATAGTATTCTTTCTGTGAAAGTGCTTTCTCTGCATTGGAAGTTGATAGACACTTTTAGGTATTGTTAGAGATTTACTGCAGTACAGACCTGCAGGCTGCAGGTTGAAGCTTTGGGCTGAGCCAATTATATACTGTCCTTAAGGTTAGTTCACTCCAGCATAAGACAGGATGGCCAAAAGTAATGATAAAACTAAATATGATGTACCAATGCACTGGGAAATTTTGTTGCATGTGCTTTTTTACTCTCGTTGCAAAGCTCCTTCGACATCATTTGGTTTCAAAATTATAATGAACTGGTATTTTTATTGCTACACTACTTTTGTAAAGGTGACTAACTGGGCATGTGCCATGAACACTGTAGCATGGTTTTGTAAATGGCTTAAGGATCATTTATAAGCTGTATTTTGGTGGTAATGCGAGTTAACATATAGTGAGTAGATACTTTCATCATAGTAACTTGGGATAAGAAATGGATTAAACAAATGTAATATGGATGAAAAAAATGTAATTTGCATGTAAGCTGGGTCCTATCTCATACATGGGAAATGTCACCCTCGTTTCGGAGTTGGATTTGTTGACCCATATAGTATCGTCCTTCTAGAATATGTTATTTATCAAATTCTTTCAAAATTTTATCTGATTCATAAGTTTCCTGTCACTGTTTCTCTAATATGAAGTCCATATTGTTTCAGGTGCTTGCTGAAAAGATGGAAGAGCTGCTAGACTTTGACAAGGACCTTGTTCATCTTGAAGCGGCTGCCAAGGTAATACCATTTGAATACTCCTTTTTTGGAAAAACCATAGCTGCTTTTTTATTACATTGAATTTCCATGAAGATTACACCAAGAGCTATGTGAGATGGTTTACAGGCCTACAAATGAAGCACATAATTTAGAGTCAATCCTAGTTTCCCGGATGGACTAAATTCTTTTAAACCATCTGCATTCAAACTCTTGGAGTGCCCACCTTCTGATGAGTTGCTTTGCGTTCTGACAAGTTAGTCTTGCCTTTTCACAAGTCTTCTTTGTAATATAGCAAATAAATGGTTTGTCATGCTGCCACATGGGCCCTGAAATATTTCTTCATCTTGAAAGTGCTAACTTGTAGCAGTATTTTATATAGTTCCAAGAAAGCATCTGGTCTCTACTGGTAAACATTGGATTCTTTTTAACTCCTCTCTAATCTAGCCAGGGGACAGTGCCTAGAAAGCCCTTTTTATGTGCAAGTGAACCAAGTCTTTTGGTGTTGGGAGTGTGTAAATATTTCTATTTTGTACATGTAACCACTCATCCCATTCTCCAGTGTGTAGGTGTGAAGAGCCCCAATCAACAATTGGCTGATGAAGAGCAGACATGTCACAAGTAGTCTTTGAACCTGGGTGGGGAGGAGAACAGCTTCTCCTATTAACTACCCCACCCTCCACCCCATAAGCAAGTGAAGATGTTCTTCATGGCTCACAAAGTACCTCAATCAAACTATTGGCTCATGAAGAGTGAAACCTATCACAAGTGTTATTTGAACCTGGGTGGTGAGGATGACAATTCTTCCTCACAACCACTCAAGATAGGCCCAATTGACAAAAAAGGAAAGTTTATGACATCTTGTCTCACCTCAAGCACTTGAGCGAGAATGAGATTGCTTGTACCTTATCAGCCCTAGCTGTTCCGCAAAGGGAAAACATGTCTCAAGTGTGATTTGAACCTGGGTGGAGAGGAGAACAGCTTCTCCTATTAACTACCCGTGCTAGACTCAATTGAACAAAGAACATTTGGTGTAACCAACTCCCCCACCTCATAAGGAAGGGTGAAATATTCCTCATGGCTCACAAAGAACTTCAAACAACAATTGGCTGATGAAGAGAGGAATATGTTTATTATTTAATTATGCATGAATGTGTTGTTTGTAATATGTAATTCTTTTTAACACGGTGTCTGTGTAGCAGATCCAACTGAAGTCCCTAGCTGAAGAGATGCAAGCAGTGACTAAGGGTCTTGAAAAAGTTGAGCAAGAACTCATTACATCGGAGACAGATGGTGCTGTGTCAGTGGGCTTTCGGAAGGTATATAACCAAGATCAAATTCAACTTTTCTCCTGGGTTTTGTTTCTAGTTATTTGTTAGCGTGCCTTACTATTTTGTTACTACTACTAGAACACCATCAGACATGAACGTATCATTTTAGTTTTCTCTTGTTACTGTTACTTGCCTTTTCAAGAGTTAACAACTTCATTAACCTTCAGTGCTGACTTTAGTAGCATTTAGTAGTGCCATGTTAAATCTATTATGGGCAAAGTCTATAATTATATATTCATATATCAGATGCGATCTTTGGAAGCATTTTTTATTGTAAATTGACTTCTGGTAAATATGAACTATATTAACTTTTAAGGTGCAAACAACATGTGTGTGCACATGATAAATGTGTGTTGTAGATTCCAGTATGGACAGTATTTCAACTAGAGGGGTTACTTCCTAATGACTAATTTTAATTGAATTGATAAGGTGAATTTTACGATGTAGAGAAGAAAAATGCAAGTGTACATTGTATTGGTGCTGTAGGTAGTAGTTCAATTTGACAAAGTGTATGGTTTTCCAATGATAGTGATCACTGATAAGTTTACAAATGCTTTAATCTTTAAAGTATATAGGTTCTCAAATCATCTGAAATATTACATTCTAGGTGTCCTGTAATTCATTCTCTTGATTATCTAGTTAAAATCTAGATTTGTTTTCTAGTAATCTTTTTCTTTGTAGAAGTGTCCTAGGAGAATATGGATATGTAACATCCTTATTCTGTGTGCAGGTTTTGAAAGATTTTCTTTATACAGCTGAAGCAGATGTGAGATCACTTACATCATTATATTCAGAAGTGGTTAGCTCTCTCTCTCTCTCTCTCTCTCTCTCTCTCTCTCTCTCGCTCTTGTTCAATCTTTTTAAAGTCTGAATTAACAAATTTTGTCATGTCAGGGACGGAATGCAGACTCACTTGCCCAGTATTTTGGTGAGGATCCTGCTCGTTGCCCATTTGAACAAGGTAAAACTGCCTCCTATTTGGTCCTGGTGAATTACAAATGTGTAGGGAGAAGTGATACTCTATTGGGAAATTATGTATACTATTTTTGAATCTAAACTTTTGTGTTCTATTTACTCAAGTTTTATGTACAGTTGTTCTTTGTTTTCTATTCTTCTTTCTTCTTTTGGGCCTGTTTAGAAATTTATAGTGTTATAGTGGTGAAGAATACTATAATTTGTCTTTCATGTGCGATAGTTAATTCCTACATTTACAGTGAAACAAATAGCGAACAAACAAAGGGCCATTTTGAATGATAGTCTAGATCAATTCTAAAGATACAAATCTGGTGCAGCTCATTGGTTTTGTGTAAGGTATGCGAAGAAAAATATATGGGTACCAAATCCATCGTGATGCTAGTGATACTTGTGCTCCAATACCTTGTGATAATGGTGCTCTTCACAGTTTTTGCGTTTATGCATAATAACATAGTTAACAGATGACAATATACCAGGCTAAGTTGCACGAAGCGCCGAAATGTTTCAGAGTTTCTGAAATGGGTACCTTTAGAAATGTCACCTCCCAAAAATGGAAACGTTGGCCGAAATGCCGACTGAAACGTCATATATATATATATATATAAATGAACATATAAATAAGTGAATAACACGTTATCTTGCAAGAAAAAAAGGAATAAGACCCATGGTGGACAATTTAGAAGGAAAACCAAGTCTATATTAGCTCTCATATATGATTACATGATGGTCGAGTTTTAGTTTCGATGTTTCGGGTGTGGGTATGTCCCGAAACGCCAGGTTCCTAGAAGTTTCGTGCAAAATAGATACCAGGCACTAAGAGCCAAGGTAATTGCATAACATTGCTAAAGGAAAAATAGAGCAATTGTGGACGATTAGAAGGCACAAGATTGGCCCAAAAGCCTCTTTGTGGTGTTTTATGTGCTATACAAAAAGACAGGTTTTAGAGTCAGTCATAAATAAGAAAAGACAAAAGGAAGAATGGATTTCTGGGTTGATCTAAGAGAATCACTACACCAATGCCAAGTTTCAAAATACCATGCCTTCAGATCCAGTTTTGCAAATATCTCTGATTTCTCCTGACATTTCAAAATTCTTTCCAGGTTTTTTCATGTTGCCAATGTTTCCAGGTTTTTCAGGTCTGATTTGTGGTTGTAGATATGTTCTGATATTTTTTCCAATATGCTGACAATTTTTTTTTCTTTCCCTGGACCCTCAATGATACATTCCCTGAAACGATATTTGCAGCATTGCTAAGAGCACAAGAGAGGGGATGTCCCTTGCAATTCTCTGATTAAAAAGGAATGGTCACGGTTGTGATTTATCCCTTAAGAGCTTGGGAACAAAAAATGGGAATGCTCCAAGGAATGCAGTAGAATAGCATATGGTAAGAGCTTCAAGCTTTAGCATTTATACTGATAGTAACTGAAGTGGGAAACGTTAAAACATAAACAAGTATGAGCATATGATTGAAGATTCCAAGAGTAAGCAAACAAAATCTTGGAAGACGAATTCAATGCAGTTTCTCTCTTGGGAAAATTACCCTTAGGGTTGAAAAGAGCACATGACAAAATTGTAATCTATACCAGTATCACAATACTTATCTAATTTTCAAACAGTGATGATATTGAGTGCACAAACAGTGTGAGCAAAATAGTTGACTTCTTCAACTAATACAAGTAAAGTCGGTTCAACAGTACCTAACATTCCACAAAATTTACTATCTTTCCAGCTACACAATATAGTTTTAGATTCAACTAGAGCTGTTACACCAGCAGACCTTCGTGATCTTATACTACTAACCAATGTTTTAAAACTCCGACTCGGGATTGGAACCGGCCGAGGGTCGACTCCGACTCTGTGTCGACTTGGCCGTTGTAAAAAATACATTAAATATTTTTTTTTTAATGAAAAAACATAATTTTAAAGATTTTCATTAATGTTTCCAAATACAAAACAATAGAATATAGAGAGAAGACAACATATGATCAAAGTAGGCTCATGAATCTATCCATTATATCAAAATGGAACCCAGTGCACTGTCCAATACATACATGATAAAGAGATCAAAACAAAAACACACAACCAAGGAGGCTCTAAATGACAAAATTGTAATCTATACCAGTATCACAATACTTATCTAATTTTCAAACAGTGATGATATTGAGTGCACAAATAGTGTGAACAAAATAGTTGACTTCTTCAACTAATACAAGTAAAGTCGGTTCAACAGTACCTAACATTCCACAAGATTTACTATCTTTCCAGCTACACAATATAGTTTTAGATTCAACTAGAGCTGTTACACCAGCAGACCTTGGTGCTCTTATACTACTAACCAATGTTTTAAAACTCCGACTCGGGATCGAAACTGGCCAAGGGTCGACTTCGACTCTGTATCGACTCGACCGTTGTAAAAAATACATTAAATATTTATTTTTTTAATGAAAAAACATAATTTTAAAGATTTTTATTCATGTTTCCAAACACAAAGCAATAGAATATAGAGAGAAGACAACATATGATCAAAGTAGGCTCATGAATCTATCCATTATATCAAAATTGAACCCGGTGCATTGTCCAATACATACATGATAAAGAGATCAAAACAAAAACACACGACCAAGGAGGCTCTAAATGACCTCTACAACAAAAGTAAACTATAAAACATCACTAGTCACTAGTTTTACTGGCTACTGCTAGAGAAGCCAACATCATCTGGCTCAGACTTTGAATCAGAGTCAGACATGGAAACCCATGGCTCTTCCTCCTCATCACCATCTCCCACTGCAACTGTAGAAGTAGTAGCACTAGCAGGCGCAATAACTGCACGCTAAGATAGACGAGATATGCGCTCCCGTCGCGGCTGAGTAGAGGAAGTCCCTGCATCTGGAGGACTTGGGGCTAGGCCTGGTACAAGTGGATCTGCATTCAAGTGAACATCATGTTCAACTAATGTCCCCATCTGTAAATCCAAATCAACACCAATATCCTCATCAGAATTAAACTCTGTTGGATGACTCTCTACTACCCAATCTGATGTTGGATCAATATCTTCCAACACAATGGGATCTGTATGAGGTCTTTTGTTCAACAATTGGTTGCGTTTTAGCCGGAGGTTGTATTGGACATAGACTAGATCATTTAATTGTTTTTGTTCCAAACGGTTTCTCTTCTTTGTGTGAATCCTCTCAAAGAAATACCAATTGTGTTCACACCTAGTAGCATTGCAATTTTGACTTAAAATACAGATTGCAAACTTCTGCAATTGAGGACAATGACTACCAAATGCCTCCCACCATTGTGCGGCAAAAACATAGTTGTGTAATGGGTTAGCTCAACAAATTATATCCAACTTGCAAATTATAAACAATTTAACAAAATAAGAATTTGAAAATTGAAATTGTTTGTTTACATGGCTCATTTGCTTACCTTGCAATCCTTGCTAGGTTCTTTCCAAGGGTACCTGTGGCTCTTCTGAAACAAGTGATCTGTCAATGTATCTCCAACTGATCACTCTCCTTAGGGACCATGATACCTTGGGTTCAGAAAAATCCAGCTTCATGTATAGGGCGATGGAGTTGATTGTTCCATATTTGATCATTGATTTCCCAAATGGGCCCATACTTAGCCACTCTATCCTTCTATATTGTCTTTATTTGCTCCTTTGCTTGATCCATAGCCTTATAAATGAAGCCCATAGCCAATCTTTCCCCATCCACCAACTACAACACCTTAACCAGTGGCTCAACAACCTTCACAATCCCTACTGCCTTTTTCCAAAATATTTCTTCATTAACTTTCTTTCTTAGATCTTTGCCATCTTGTTTGTGAGACCATTGACATTCATTCCATTCATCACTGGGAAACACCCTTTGCAAGTTTCTATGTTGGAAAAGCATAGATTGCAATGTCAAAAAATGAGTTGCAAATCTAGTGATGGAAGGCCTAATAATATCCCTGCCCCCTGTGTGTTTCCTCATTAGGCTCAAAATCCACGAGTGATTGTAGATATATTTTGTTATGCTTTTGGCATGCTCTACGATTTTCTTAACCCAATCTATTTTGCCAATATCCTCAAGCATGAGGTCTATGCAATGTGTAACACATGGGGTCCAAAAGATGGTTTTGTGTTTTTCCTACATTTTACCAGCAAGAACATAGTTAAAGGTATTATCTGTGATGATTTGAACAACATTAGCCACCCCAACTCTTCAACAAACTCATCCAAAATCTGAAACAAGTTTGCATATTCCACCTTATCAGATGCATGAACTGATTTTAGAAACATGGTTCCCTATGGGCAAAATATAAGAAAATTTATGATGGTACGGTTCCTTTGATCAGTCCATCCATCTTGACATGATGGTTCATCTTGTTTTTGCCCATGAGCTTTTGAAATCTTTCAACTATTCATCAATGGACAAAACTTCTTTTTGCAAAAGAGATCCCCTTAACTCATGCATAGTAGGTTCTTTGAAGCCCTTTCCAATAGCAAATATGGCATTAAACATGGGTTCATAATATGGTGAACAAGAAGCATTGAAGGGGATATCAGCATCAATACCACCATCTAGCTATGTTATCACAGGCCGTCTCTCTCAGTTATTTTTTCCAATGGTTATCTAAAGTGGACTGCATTTGACCTCTATTAGCTTGAGGACCATGTGCACTATTAGAGGGAGAGGAGGGTGTGAAATAACTTTTGATATCACCCTTCTTTTTCGTTTTACCCTTACCCTTTTTTTGAATAGACTCCAAAGAGGGAGGAACATAGCGGAAGGGGTTGGATGCATCAGTGCAAGGGATAGATGAAGAGCCCTCATAATCAAAATTGGGGTTGGCAGCCATCATGTGTTTTATAATCCTCTTCCTCCCAATTTCAGCCTCTATTTCTTTATGCCTAGCTTTTTCTTCCTCGAACTTCTCAAATTTATCTAGAAACTCCTTCCTAATCTCCCCAATTTGTTTTGATGCTGCTTCACATGTAGTAATTTGGCTTCTAACACCAACCAAGTGTTGTTTTAGCCTATGAATGCCCCCTCCACCTCCCTTATTTTTTCTATGACAAAATTTGCAATGCATTTGATTATCAATCATCTCAACATATGCCCAAGCAACATCTTTCATTCTAGGAGCCATTTTTTGATATTTGGACTTGGAAATGAAAGGAAAAAAATCTGAAAATGAAAACAAAAAAAAAACAACGCTTCAATGTTCATTTCTTTTACAAAAATTACTCTTTTCAATTTGCAAATTTGCAAAAGAAAAAGAAAAATAAGCGAAGACAAATTTTAGAAGTGAAAAAAAATACCTCTAGGCTTTATCCTCCTTAATGCTGCGCCAATGATTGCCCAAGACTCCTCATAGTTGCTCCAAAAACCAACTCCACAACTTTTCACAAACTCCTCACAAATTCTCACACAAATGCAATGAGATCGCTGTGAGGAAATGTGAGCGGGTTGGGTAGCTTTTATAGGCTTGGGAGAGGTAGTTCAACTTCAAGAAAACTTAAAACCAAAATCTAATTGTGTTCGGGATTTAAATTTCCCTCCAAAAAGCATCGTCGGGCGTCTTTGACTGGTTCGACCGATTTAATATGGACTAGGCCGAGTCGGTGACAAACTGGCCACTGAACTGGTTTTTCTACTGAGTCGGACCGGCCAGGGGTATGGCTCGGTCAGCTCGGCCGAATCCGAGTCAGGGCGACAGATTTTAAAAACACTGATCTGGATAGTGGAACCTCATTCCATATGACCGACAACGAAGAATTCTTCAGTGACTTGGAGGAGAAGGACCTCCAGATGCACATCGAAATGGGAGATGATGGAAGATATAGTAGACTAACATCTGTACTGTTACTTTTCAGAGTGAGTCTAGTTATCCTCTCACATTAAAAGATATCATGTATGTTCCGAGTCTGAAGAAGAATTTGTTTTCAATTGCTATGTTGGAGGACTGTGGCTACGATGTGATAATTAGCAAAGGAAAGGATTTCCTTCGTCATATAGCCTTTAGGACAAGTGAAGCAGATTGGGGTTCGAGTGAAGAACCTCTAGAAATTGGATGTAGAAGACTGTGCTTCTTTGAGCACAAAAGCAGAGAAGGTGCAGAGCCGAGACATCGGTGAGTTGTGGCATAGAAGATTGGGTCACTTGCACCATGGAAATTTGAAGATCATGCAGCAGATTTATACAGGACTTCCCAAGGGTGCACTAGAGCAGAGAGATACATGCAAAGGGTGTACATTGGGGAAGTACACCAAAGCCACCTTTCATGATAAGGACAGTCGAGCACAAGCGATCCTTGAAAGAGTTCACTCAGATGTGTGTGGACCATTCTCGACAGCCTCCACATCCAAGCACATGTATTATGTAATATTTGTAGATGATTTCTCTTGTAAGTGTTGGATTTTCTTCATGCAGAAGAAAGATCAGACATTTGCTAAATTTTGTGAAATTAAAGCACTTGTTGAGAAAGGCATTGGCAGGAAAGTGAAGGCTCTCAGGAGCAATAATGATGGAGAATTTGTGTCGAATGAATTCAAGAACTTTTATGCATCAAAGGCATTCAACGAGAGTTAATAACACCCCATAACACACAATAGAATGGGGTGGCTTAAAGGAAGACCATAAGTATTGTGGGAGTTGCACAGGCACTGTTACATGATGAGGGCCTACTGTTGCACTTGTGAGTTGAAGCATGCAACACAGTTGTATATGTGTAGAACATGACTCCTCATTGGATTTCTGGGATGAGTTCACCAGAAGAAACTTTTTCAGGTAAGAAACCAGATGTGGCACACTTCAAGATCTTTGGTTCATCAGTTTATTGTCATGTTACCAAGGATGTAAGGAAAAATCTAGAACCAACAGTTGAGTTGGGCATATTTGTGGGGTACACTGATACACCTCACAACTATCAGGTGTACCTGCCATCTCACAGGATGACAATGGTTCGTAGAGATGTGAAGTTCGATGAAGAGAAGGCCATGAGATGTTCCCTTGAGAGGGAGCTTCAGTTGCATGGAGAAGAGGAGCTTTTAGCTCCAAAGGAAGAACCTCAGGATGATGTGGAGCAACCACATGCAGAGGAGCAGAGAGTGGAAGCACCCACTCATGCAGAGACTTCCAGAGATGGAAGGAAGCACACCAGAGAGGCTGACAGATTGATGCATGATGCTAGAGAGAATGTGGGAGCACCCACATCACAGCACTGGCAGAGGAGGTCATCGAATCGGTACACTGACTACATGGCTTTGATGAACAAGAGTGTAGAGATTGAGTCATCCTCATTCGAGGAAGTAGTGCGACAACCAATATGGTTTGATGCCATGGTTGAGGAGTATGACTCCATTATTAGAAACATTATTTGGGAAGTAGTCTGAAGACCAACAGACAAGTCAGTGGTGAGTTCTAGATGGCTTTACAAGGTAAAGCAAGTAGCAGATGGGAATGTGGAGAAACACAAGGCCAGATTTGTGGCCAGAGGGTTCTCTTAGGTGGAGGGAATTGATTACAACCAGACCTTTGCTCCAGTAGCAAGGTACTCTTCAATCAGATCTGTTCTAGCACTTTCAACGCAGATGGGATGGAAGATATACCAGATAAATGTGAAGACAACATTCCTTTACAGTGTGATTGAGGAAGAGGTGTACATTGAGCAGCTGGAAGGATTTGAGACCTTCAATAGAGAGTCGCCATGTGTGCAGACTCTAGCGAGCGTTGTATGGATTGAAACAAGCACCCTGTGCTTGGTACACTAGGATTGACAGTTATTTCACCAAGGTAATGCAAACCTTTACCATATTGTGGTTGAAGGTAAATTGTTAATTATAGTATTATATGTCAATGATTTAATTCTAACAGGTGATGAGAATCTAGTAAAATCTTGCAAAGAGGATCTTGCAAGAGAATTTGAGATGGAGCTGGGGCTCATGCATTATTTTCTTAGTATGGAAGTATGGCAAGGAGATGAGGAATTGTTTGTCTTTCAGGGCAAGTATGCCGACGAGATACTGAAGAAGTTCCACATGGAGAGTTGCAAACCCATGGAGACTCCTCTAGCAGGAAATTGGAGGAAGGAAGATGCTACTTCCGCTGAAGTAGTGGAGGCTACTATTTACAGGTCGCTTGTGGGTTCACTTATGTATTTGGTGACGACAGAACATATGTTTCGCAGTTAACCAGCTTAGCCAAGCAATGGTTAAGACAACCATACTTTATTGGAAGGAAGCTAAACATGTGTTGAGATACCTCAGAGGCACCACTCAATTTGGTCTTTGGTACAAACGGACAGAGGGAGTGAAGCTTCAAGGATTCACAGATGCAAATTGGGCAGGGAGTCCATTTGACAGGAAGACCACATTAGGGGAAATCTTTAGTATTGGGTCAGCAACAGTTTCTTGGTACAACAAGAAGTAGAGATTAGTTGCACTCAGTTCAACAGAAGCAAAGGACATGGCTACTAGTCAAGCAAATTGTGAGGTTATTTAGATGAGGAAGATCCTTGTTGGTTTATTTGGTCAGCATATGGATCCTACAATGATTTACTGTGACAACTAGAGTTGTATCAAACTCTCTGAATATCCAGTTTTTCATGATCGGTCCAAGCATATTGACATCCGGTATCATCATCTCAGAGATTGTGTGCAGAGGAGAATCATGTTGCTGGGGTACATTCCTACAGAGGAACAAGATGCAAACATCTTGACTAAGGCACTGTTAAGAGGCAAATTCGAGTTCCATAGAGGTAGGATTGGGGTATTTGATTATTCCTTTCTTGTTGTGAGGGAGTGTTGAAAATGCAACAAGAAAATCTTAATTAAATTTTGTCCTTGAATTAAATTAGGAATAAAATTGTAATTCCACATCACAAAACAACTTGTACAAGTTAACTAAGTTAATTTGACTTAGTTGGCTCAGTTAATTCGAGTTGAGGGTCTAACTTGAGTCATGTGGAGTGTCTCCTACATTATAGGAGCCCTAGTTGAGTTTATTTTGAGTTATAATTAGTGTTTTAAAAAACAGACAAATTGAATCGGAAATGGTCGAGTTGACCGAGTCGGACCCTTGCCCAGGCCGGGTAGCTACAAAAACCGGACGAAAGGCCGATCCATTACTGAACTGGCCGAGCCAGTCCGTGGCAGAAAAGAGAGGGAAAGACAGACTCCAAAATCGTTTTTTTTTTTTTGGTTTTAGGTTTTTGGCACTCCATCTACCCTCTCTCAAGCCTATAAAAGTTACACAACTCCCTCACATTTCCTCACAACTATCTCATTGCATTTGTGAGGAGTTTGTGAAGAGTTGGAGTTGGTTTTTGGAGTAGCAGTGAGGGGTCTCTTGGCCAATCATTGTAGCAGTGAGGAGCTTCTTGGGTAGTCATTGGAGCAACATTGAGGAGTTGGTTTGTTGGAGCATGTTAAAATTGGCAACTAGGGCCAAACTCCATGTGGATCATCTTATTCATGACTGATAATATTTTTATTAGATTCCTCTCGTCGAGAGGTGTAGGATTGATCTAAAGATCATTCGATTCCGATAAGTATTTATGGAGATATGAATTTATTTTGATTATGGAATAATTATCAAGCCGACCAACAATTCATGTAGGCTCAGAAGCCCAGCAGTCGCATCTATTCAATCATCAAACATTTGTGTATAAATACAGGAGGAATTTTCCTCATTTGCACTCACTCATCTCATCACAACTCTCTATCTCTCCTGCGCAGAAAAAAGGCTCTTCTCCTACTGCGCAAAAAGAGACTCTTCTCTCACACGTGTGGAAGGAAGACACATAATTTAGGGCTGCAACTGTAAAAATTTCTGTTTTCCCACCCCGGTTTTCAGTTTCTCCTTATTTCTCCCATGTAGTTAAATGCCCATTCCCATAACCATATATTTAACAGACTGAAAAAAATAAATATTGCTGAAAACACAAATTCTGGAAATTTTTCAGAACGCTGGAAATTGCAGAATTAAAAATCAGCAATCAAAAACAGCCATTAAAACACATTAAAACACTGATATTTTTGGTCAACTTGACCCTGGAAAAACCCCCTACAACTCTTGGGGAAAACCAGTTTGAGAGCTCTTCTTTATTTCTGAAAATTGCCTTTTTACAGTGAGAATTATTCAGCAAAAAATCAGCAAACAAATTTACAACTTATCTCCTTTCCCGTGCCTCACAGCAATCTGGAAATTACAGCAAACAGGATAGCAATAAATGCTGTACGGCCTCCGTTTTGTGTGCAGAAAAATCAGCAAACTGCTCCTCGATTTTTGTGCAAAAATCTGCCTTTCACTATGTGTTGAATCAGCGGTACAAATCTGCTCAACTGCTGCCTTGGAATGTGTGCCAAGCTGCTGTCTCCTTCTCCTCCCTGCTCAGAAATCTCTCTTGCTCTCTTGCTCTCCTTCTCCCAATCTGCTCATGAAAGAATGAATGACCTTTTCCTCCTTTTCCTCCTTTAATATAACTCCAAGTGACTTTTGGGTGATCTCTAAATCCAATGGCTGAAATAGATTTAGATCAATGGCTGAGATTAAATGCTCATTTAAATCTCACTTTCTATTTTTTAATTCACCCCACTTTAATAAAGATCCACTTAGTCATTTATTTCCAAAGTCACTTTTCTTTTCTAATTTTTCATTGACTTTATAAAAGTCACTTTAAAATTAGACTTAATAACTTTATCACTTAAAGTCACTTTTAAATTAGATTTAACTTTATAAAATTATAAAGTCACTTTAGGAGAAAAATTAAATTCTTTTGGACACTTTTCCCTAGGCCAAAGATCAAAGCCTAAGGGAATCACCTGTCCTTCGGTACCAAATTTCAACACTCCCTCTTACCGAGGAAGGTGTTCCTCACCACACCCATCTTGTCTCTGAAGTAGACATGCTTGCCCCGTGGTAAGGCTTTGGTAAGAATATCTGCAACCTGCTCATCAGTGGAAATATACTCAAGTTTCACAACTCCCTTCTGAACAGTCTCTGATGAAATGATATCTGATCCCGATATGCTTTGACCTGTCATGAAATACTGGATTCTCCGTGAGTTTAATGCAACTCTGATTATCACAGTAAATCACTGAAGGTCTCAACGGCTGACCAAATAAGCCAAACAACATCTTGCGAAGCTAGATGGCCTCACAACTAGCTAGACTGGCTGCCATATACTCTGCTTCCGCTGAACTCAGTGCTACTGACTGCTGCTTCCGGCTGAACCATGACACTACTGCTGAACCCAACCCAAAACAACACCCTGAAGTGCTCTTCCTATCAGAAGCACAACCTGCCCAATCAGAATCAGTGTATCCTGCCAATCTCACTCCATCTCCCTGCCTGTAGTCCAGACCATAATCCACTGTCCCCTGCAAGTACCGCAAAATGTGTTTTGCAGCCACCCAGTGAACCTTCCTAGGCTCACACATAAACTGACTCGTCGTGTTGACTGCAAAACAAATATCTGGTCTAGTGTTGACCAAATACATCAAGGAACCAATCAGCTGCCTGTACAATGTGGGATCCACCAACTCGGAATCCGAAGCATGAAGCTTCTTCCAGTTGGTGATCATCGGTGTCGAAATGGGTCTATAATCCTCCATGTGGAATCTGCTAAGGATGTCCACAATATACTTCCCCTGCCCCAGGAAGAAATGCCCCTCCTCCTGCCACACCTCCAAACCCAAAAAGTAATGCATCAAGCCGATGTCCTTCATCTCAAACTCCACCGCAAGAGCTCTCTTGCAGTGCTCTATGAGTCTCTCTGCACATGTAATGATCAAGTCATCCACATACAGCACCAGAATGAGAGGCTCCTCACCAATCACAATAAAGTAAAGGTTCGGATATGCCTCACTCTTTGTGAAACCCATCCCCTGCAAGTATGCATCTATCTTGGAGTACCAAGCTCTGGGAGCTTGCTTCAGGCCATAAAGGGCCTTCTTCAATCTGCACACATGGGACTCCTTCCCATGCACCTCAAAGCCCTGTGGCTGCTCAATGTACACCTCTTCCTGTATGAAGCCATTGAGAAATGCGGTCTTCACATCCATCTGGTGGATCTTCCAACCCATCTCTGCTGCTATCGATATAATGGAGCGGATCGAAGTATATCGAGCCACGGGAGCGAAGGTCTCCTCATAATCAACTCCCTTTACCTGGGAGAACCCTCTAGCCGCAAACCTCGCTTTGAATTTCTCAATGCTGCCATCTGCAGCATGCTTTACCTTGTAAAGCCATCTGGAAGTAACCACGGATTTGCCCTCAGGCCTCGGCACCACCTCCCAAACATCATTCTTCATGATAGAAGAATACTCCTCCTGCATGGCCTCTCTCCAGACCTGCTGGCTAGCTGCCTCCTCATAGCTAGAAGGCTCAGAGTCAAGGATGCTGGTAACCATCGCCATATAGCTACAAAACCTCTCAGGTGGTCTACTCTCTCTGACCGGCCTCTTCGGCTCAGCAACAGATGTGGCATCTCTCAAGGTGTCCTGAAGCCACTTGGGCTTCCTCTTCCCTGAGCGCACTTCTCCCACTGGAGAATGAAACTCCTCCTCCTCATCATCATCAGTGGCCTGAACTCCTGACTATCTGTCTGCTGTCCTCCTGCCTGCACCTAAACCTGTAGAAGCTGAGGTACCGTGTGAACTGTCCATTGTAAAAATTTCTGTTTTCCCACCTCGGTTTTCAGTTTTTCCTTATTTCTCCCATGTAGTTAAATGCCCATTCCCATAACCATACATTTAACAGACTGAAAAAAATAAATATTGCTGAAAACACAAATTCTGGAAATTTTTCAGAATGCTGGAAATTGCAGAATTAAAAATCAGCAATCAAAAACAGTCATTAAAACACATTAGAACACTGATATTTTTGGTCAACTTGACCCTGGAAAAACCCCCTACAACTCTTGGGGAAAACCAGTTTGAGAGCTCTTCTTTATTTCTGAAAATTGCCTTTTTACAGTGAGAATTATTCAGCAAAAAATCAGCAAGCAAATTTACAACTTATCTCCTTTCCCGTGCCTCACAGCAATCTGGAAATTACAGCAAACAGGACAGCAATAAATGCTGTACGGCCTCCGTTTTGTGTGCAGAACTGCTCCTCGATTTTTGTGCAAAAATCTGCCTTTCACTATGTGCTGAATCAGCTGTACAAATCTGTTCAACTGCTGCCTTGGAATGTGTGCCAAGCTGCTGTCTCCTTCTCCTCCCTGCTCAGAAATCTCTCTTGCTCTCTTGCTCTCCTTCTTCCAATCTGCTCATGAAAGAATGAATGACCTTTTCCTCCTTTAATATAACTCCAAGTGACTTTTGGGTGATCTCTAAATCCAATGGCTGAAATAGATTTAGATCAATGGTTGAGATTAAATGCTCATTTAAATCTCACTTTCTATTTTTTAATTCACCCCATTTTAATAAAGACCCACTTAGTCATTTATTTCCAAAGTCACTTTTCCTTTCTAATTTTTCATTTACTTTAAAATTAGACTTAGTAACTTTATCACTTAAAGTCACTTTTAAATTAGATTTAACTTTATAAAATTATAAAGTCACTTTAGGAGAAAAATTAAATTCTTTTGGACACTTTTCCCTAGGCCAAAGATCAAAGCCTACGGGAACCACCTGTCCTCCGGTACCAAATTTCAACATCCATCAGTGGACTCCCTAGTGAACTGCTCTGCATGCTGCCCGGAGCACCACCCCTCTGGCTCGATGAGCTACTGCTCACTGATGGACCTGACATCCTCATAGATGTACCTCCGGATCCTCCTGATCCCTGCCCACTGGATCCCTGTGACTGACTCAACTGCTGCTGAGGGTCTGGCTGATCCAGATACTCTAACTCCCGTGACCTCCTAAAGGCCCTGTCCTCCTCGAACTTCACATCCCGTCTGACAACAACTCTCCTCTGTGCAGGAATGTAAATCCGAAAGGCCTTTGAGGTCTCACTGTAGCCCACAAAGATACCCTTCTCTGTGGTGGGCTCTAGTTTGGTCCTCTTCTCCTTGGGTATATAGGAGTATGTAATGCATCCAAAGATATGAAGATGACCAAGATCAGGCTTCTTCCCAGAGAAAGCCTCCTTCGGAGTCATGTGCCCCAAGGCACGATGCAGACTCCTGTTCTGCAAGTAAACAACTGTGTTGCAGGCCTCTGCCCACAAGAACAATGGCAACCCCTGATCATGTAACATAGCTTTGGCAGCCTCTATGATGGATCTGTTCTTCCTCTCCGCAACCCCGTTCTGCTGGTGGTTGTAAGGAACAGTGAACTCCCTCCTAATGCCCGCCTCCGCACAATAGTCAACAAACTCTCCAAGGGTGTACTCTCCTCCATTGTCCGACCTCAAGGACTTGATCTTTCGACCTGTCTGAGTCTCCACAAGAGCTCTGAACTCCTGAAACCGCTTGAAGACCTCACTCTTGGTCTTCAAAAAATAAATCCAGGTCCTCCTGGAGTGATCATCAATGAATAAAACATAGTACTCATATCCACTCAAGGAAACATGAGACATCCGACCGCTCACATCGGAATGAATCAAATCAAGTATCCCCGTCGCTCTGCTGTCACTGCTGGGAAAAGGGGATTTGGCAAACTTGCCCATTGCACAACCTCTGCAAGTATCAAAGTGATCAGTACTGAAATCTGGCACACTTGTAGTGATCTCCCGCAATGTCCTCAAGGCTCCATGATACATATGTCCCATCCTGCGGTGCCAAATCTCACACAACTCAGAACTGCTAGCTCTACTGTCGGTACTACTGCTCAATGCCAAAAGGGGCTGAAATGCAAACTTGTACACCTTTGCATGGCGTACACCTATCACTCTAGCTGAATCAGCTGGAGTGCCCCTGGGATACATCAACACCTGTCCTCCCCTGAACAGTACCTCATATCCTCTGTCCTCCAAAGCTGAGATGGATATGAGGTTCTTCCTCATCCCTGGCACATAAATAACCTCTGACACCTTCAAGGGAAGTTTGGACTCCCTCTGAAATGTCACTGTCCCCACCCCGACCGCTCTAACAACTCTGTCATCATCGAGTACTACCTCAATATCAGTGCCACTCTCTGAAAGCTCTGAGAAGTACTCACGGACTCCTGTCTTGTGACGTGAAGCCCCACTGTCCACATACTAGATACCTGAAGATGCTCCGCTAATCGAGGGAAAAGCATGCTCCCTCTGAACCTGTGTAGCAGGTGATCCTGCACTAGAGGACTCACACGTAGTGAATGCAAACTCTCGGTCAAAACGACCAGCAAAGTCCTCAATCTCTGTTGAAGCTGCCACATCCTGGTTCTTCCCCTTCTTCTTCTTCTTCTCCGGACACACAACTGCATAGTGTCCCATCTTTTGACAATTCCAACACTTCACTTTGGAATAGTCCTTCTGTGAGTTACTCTGTTTACCTTTACCTTTGCCTTTGCCCCCACCACTGCTTGTGGAAGCCTGCTTCTTCCCTTTGCCTTTCTTGCCTCCTGCCGACAGTGCTACATCCTCATCCTGCTCAACTGGCTTGGCTGTCCCAAGCTGACCTTTCCTGATCCCTGTCTGAATGCAATCATCCCAAAACCTCTCCCATGTGGGAAGGGTCTCACGTGCACAAACCCCATCAGCAAAGTTCAACCATGAACGGGGGAGGCCATTCACTGCAATCCGCACCAACTCAGTGGGTGGAATGGCCTCTCCAATCGCTGCCAACTCATCTCTCACATTAGTAATCTTTGTGAGATATCCAGCTGCACTATCATTACCCATCTTAATGTTCTTCAGCTTCTCCTTCAGGACCATCTTCCGGTTCTCATTGGTACTCTGGTAGAGATTGGACAATGCTGTCCGCATCTCATGGGCATTGTTTTTTCCTCTCACATGAGGAATGCAATGGTCTTTGATTCCGTCTAGAATCAGCCTCTTACCCTTATTGCTCTTTTTTTTATACTCAGCCAACTGAGTAACATCAGTGGGCACAACAACAGGGTTCTGTGCGGTATGCACCATGATATCCCAGACTTCTGCCTCCTCAAAGATACTCTGCATTCTCTCCTTCCAAACGCTGTAATTTATATGCCCATTCAGCATATCCTCCACCCTCAATCCCAATGACATCCTGCTGTCCTAAAACTGAAAAATAGCACTGCTGTAGTAAAGATAAAACTGCTGTTTATGAAAAAATTAGCTTGCTGGAATTTTCTGACTGAAAAATCAGCAACTGTAATTTTTCCTTTTGCTGTCCCAAACTGCCCTTCAGCACTCAAGCTCTGATACCATGTAAAAATTTCTGTTTTCCCACCCCGGTTTTCAGTTTCTCCTTATTTCTCCCATGTAGTTAAATGCCCATTCCCATAACCATACATTTAACAGACTGAAAAAAATAAATATTGCTGAAAACACAAATTCTGGAAATTTTTCAGAATGCTGGAAATTGCAGAATTAAAAATCAGCAATCAAAAACAGCGATTAAAACACATTAAAACACTGATATTTTTGGTCAACTTGACCCTGGAAAAACCCCCTACAACTCTTGGGGAAAGCCAGTTTGAGAGCTCTTCTTTATTTCTGAAAATTGCCTTTTTACAGTGAGAATTATTCAGCAAAAAATCAGCAAACAAATTTACAACTTATCTCCTTTCCCGTGCCTCACAGCAATCTGGAAATTACAGCAAACAGGACAGCAATAAATGCTGTACGGCCTCCGTTTTGTGTGCAGAAAAATCAGCAAATTGCTCCTCGATTTTTGTGCAAAAATCTGCCTTTCACTATGTGCTGAATCAGCTGTACAAATCTGCTCAACTGCTGCCTTGGAATGTGTGCCAAGCTGCTGTCTCCTTCTCCTCCTTGCTCAGAAATCTCTCTTGCTCTCTTGCTCTCCTTCTCCCAATCTGCTCATGAAAGAATGAATGACCTTTTCCTCATTTTCCTCCTTTAATATAACTCCAAGTGACTTTTGGGTGATCCAAGTGACTTTTGGGTGATCTCTAAATCCAATGGCTGAAATAGATTTAGATCAATGGCTGAGATTAAATGCTCATTTAAATCTCACTTTCTATTTTTTAATTCACCTCACTTTAATAAAGACCCACTTAGTCATTTATTTCCAAGTCACTTTTCCTTTCTAATTTTTCATTGACTTTATAAAAGTCACTTTAAAATTAGACTTAATAACTTTATCACTTAAAGTCACTTTTAAATTAGATTTAACTTTATAAAATTATAAAGTCACTTTAGGAGAAAAATTAAATTCTTTTGGACACTTTTCCCTAGGCCAAAGATCAAAGCCTAAGGGAACCACCTGTCCTCCGGTACCAAATTTCAACAGTAACTGCAGATCAAAAGTTTGACCAACGTTGACCATCAGACTCTCTCTCAGAACTGCGTTGTAGGTGAATTTGGATCTCCTTTGAAGGCCGCATTTTTTGGTGAAGGAATCAAGCTGATTCGATGGTCGGTTTGCAAGATATTGTCTGCCCTAGTTTGATTGATCTAGGGTTTGCTGCCACTGATGTAAATCAGATTTATGTACTATTTCTCTCTGCTGAATTTTGAATATAAAGGAAGATTTGATCAAAGGGTTCCCCACAGTGCGGTTTGCCCCTGGCTAGCCACCACATCTTGTGTCTCTTGTCTTGGCTTGTTTTTTGTCGATCGTTTAATGTTCTATCTGCACTTTACTTTATGTACATGTGATTGCTAATCTGTGGATAATAATAAGAAAGATAAGTAAACTGTTATAAGCATAGAACATACCATAACTTAACAAAGCAACATTGAGGAGGCTAGAGCCTAGAGGTATTTTTTTTCCACTTCTCAAATCTGCATTTACTTGTTTTTATTTTATTTTTATTTTTATTTTTATTTTGCAAATCTGGAAATTGGAAAGAGTAATTTTTGTAAAAGAAATGAACATTGAAGAGTTGTTTTTTCTTTTCTTTTCATTTTCAGATTTTTGATTATTCATTTCCAAATCCAAATATTAGAAAATTGCTCCTAGAATGAAATATGTTGCTTGGGCATATGCTGAGATAATTAGTAATCAAATGCATTGCAAATTTTGTCATAAAATAATTGAGGTGGAGAGGGCATTCATAGGCTGAAACAACACTTGGCTCATATTAGAGGCCAAATTGGTCCATGTGTAGCACCAAAAAAACAAATTGGGGATATTAGGAAGGAGTTGCTAGAAAAATCTTGATGAGGAGGAGCCATGGGTTTCCCCGTCTCACTCTAATTCAAAGTCTGAGCCAGATGATGTTGGCTTCTCTTGCAGTAGTGATTAGTGGCTAGTGATGTTTTGTTGTAGAGGCCATTTAGAGCCTCCTTGGTTATTTGTTTTTCTTCTAATCTCTATATATTACATGTATTGGACAGTGCAATGGGTGCTATTTTGATATAATAGATATATTCGTGAGCATACTTTGATCATATGTTGTCTTCTCTCTATATTCTAATGCTTTGAGTTTGGAAACATGAATGAAAATCTTTAAAATTATGTTTTTCATAAAAAAAAATATTTAATGTATTTTTTACAAAGACCGAGTCATTGAAATCAACTAGGCCGAGTCGATACTGAGTCAGAGTCGGAGTCGACCCTCGGCTGGTTCAGAATCAGAGTCAGAGTTGGAGTTTTATAACTATGATCCATATACCACACACTACCCATCACTAATGTCACCATGCAAGCGATGAGGGTGAAATCCAACTCAAACTGTGAAGCAAGAGCTTCACCTGCTGCTCCTCCTGAGGGCTTCTTAGCGGCCTTCTTGTGCAGACATTTCATGGCATAGTGTCCCAGCTCGTGATAGTGAAAACATTTAATCTTCGACAAGTTCTTCTTGCCGCCCTGACTGGAATCTGATTTGGAATGGGATGACTTCCCTTTCCCTTTATTTTCCTTTCCAACTAAGGCACATTTCTTCTCATCATCATGCTTGGATGAGGATCCATCTCTGGTGTTTCGCCCAATCTCTTCTTACACCAAGTTAGACCACAAATGCTCCCACTTTGGTAGCTTCTCCCTCCCATTTACTGAATCTTGGTAGCTATGCCAGTGCTTGGGAAGGCCTAGAAGTGCTAGGCTGACCAAATCATCTTCAACAATTGTAACACCAGCATTTCCAAGCTCATCCCGACATTGGGTGAACTTGGTCAAGTACTTTAGTATTGTGTCGTCCTTTTCCATCTTGATTTTCCTGAGCTTGTCCTTCAGTGCCAGCTTCCTGTGGTCTCTGTTGTTTGGAAACAGGTCTATCAAGGCCTGCCAAATCTTGAGCATCAATTGCTGGAGGCTTAGGAATAT
The DNA here is from genome assembly GCA_031772625.1 of Pinus tabuliformis. NCBI lineage: Eukaryota > Viridiplantae > Streptophyta > Pinopsida > Pinales > Pinaceae > Pinus > Pinus tabuliformis. Next base: position 179,823,153 of record CM062807.1, on the reverse strand, counting down.
CTTTGTTTATGAATTCCTTAAGCTCCTTGTCTTCCAGCACTACCTCCATCCTATCCTTGCAGGTAATATAATTTGAACTACCCTTAAGGGCATATTCGACTCTCAATCTATAGAACGACATCTTGCTGGCTCTGAAGTATGATATTGCAAATTTGATTTCACCTGTAAAGGACAAACTCGTATTCTCCTCTTCTAGAGTGATTTTTGCTTTGATACCATGTAGAAATTCCTTGTAGATTCAAACTGTTAATTGTAATTTACTAAAACAATAGACTTGAATCTACTCTACTCATTAGTGGAAACAATTAAACGATCGCGAAATCACAAAGCATACAAGAGAAATAATTCAATCAACACATTATACAATGATTTCTTGGGGAAAGCCACAACTAAAAACCCCTGCTATCTGTATATTGCATTAGTCAGAAAATATGAGAAGATTACAATGCTTTGCTCAAGCCCGAGTGACCTCTGCACTGTCTCCATCTGTCTCACAACTTCCTGGACAATCCCATTCCAATACTTAACCAATTTCTCGCTTGCCCAAGTCCCTATTTCCTTGCATTGTTTCCTTGGGAATTAGCCCCTATTAATTAGGGAAATTCCTCAATTGGAATTGCGCAATCCTCATAGGCCTTCCTCTGACTGCATGCACCACATGTACAATTTAGATGATTATACAACTAATAGTACACTGTCCTTGAACTCCAATCTCAACTGGGTAACTCTCAGATCTGACATTCATGAGTTATTTATGAGTGAATCATCAGTTAACTGATTGATCACTGTAGGCAGCACCACACTACTATACCCCCCACTAGTTCCTCCAATAGTTGGAACTAGTTTAACTGATTTTAACTCAATTAAACTGAATTAATAAATTACAACTCAAAATAAACTCAACCAGGGCTCCTATAATGTAGGAAACACTCTACATGACTCAAGTTAGACTTTCAACTCGAATTAATTGAGCCAACTTGTTGGACACTTAATCCTCAATGGGTTAGTGTGGAAGCTGAATAGACAAAGTAGTCCAAGAGACCTTGGGATGTGAAACCCAAAGGTCACAACAATGTACTATAAATGTATATCAGTTGTTAATAAAAATTGTACTCTCATGTTTTATCTTTCATATTTCTTTTGCTGTCCATGTGTGTTTAACATGGTATCAGAGCAGGCGTATTCCTGCCCTGCATAATTATTTTTGAGCTATTTGTTTTATGGCCCTTATGTGTATGTGCAGATCATTTCATGAATATTTTCTCAGCTAACTTGTCATTTCTCCAGCGCCATTTTTGGCCTCTCTCTGCCATTCTGAATCTTCTCAGTCGTAATAGTCTGCCTTATTCCCCTCAGAGCTGAAATAACCTACCTCTGCCAGCGCTGCACATCTGTCCATACTGTCAATTTTTTATAGCACTGTCATTTCTTGTTTTAGCGCTGAGGCTGACATGGAATCAAGTAAAGCAAAGATCATTGAATCTGCGTTGAATGCTGAGTGGTAGATACGCCACCATCGATGAAGGTCCGAAGTTTTCCAGCTCCTGGTATGCGGTTTTGAATATTAACGCTGTTGAATGGTATCGACATTTATATGGTTTCTATTTGAATGCGTAATGTTCGAAGTTGAATGCGGTATGTATAGAATGGTATTAACGCTGCGTTTCCTACCATGGTAACTGTTGAATGTGGTATGGAAGTAGTATCGACATTTGAATGCGAATATTACCATATGAATGCGAATGGTAATGCTGTCACATTTTAACACAGCGTTTGAATTATTGTGTAGTATCAACAGTTTATTGAATGGTATCTCTGCGTGGGAGACAGATGCGAAAAAGGGGTCATGAATGCGTATTAACGCTGTTTTATTGAATGGTATCAACATTTTATTGAATGGTATTAACGCTGTTGAATGAATCTGCTGCGCCACTCCGATATACCTGTATTGCTTTATATATATTAACGTCGTGGGTTTATACATATGCCCGTCCAAAATCTGTATGTTGAACTGAGCTGGTATATGCGGATATCAGAGTTTGTATATGCGTTGAACTGACTTTGGTATTCTTTTGATTTGGCTGAGAAGAGCTTTGGTATACAGCGCTTGCATTCACTTTGTATATGCGTTGAACTGACTTGGTATATGGTATTGAACTGAGTTTGTAGAATGGTCCAGCGCATAGTCACAAGTTATGTGGAGTCCAGCAAAGTGTTGAATTTTTGAAGGGCTGTGTTTTGTATTGGTAAATTTAACTGCTCTCTGCATTGGTGTATCATATTCCATGCGTTGCATGGTGGGTAACAGTTCCAGCGTATGACGTTGTTGATTTGAGCGTTAAATTGAGTGTTGTGTTGGTCCTTTGTTGACTTTATATGTGCATTGAGCTCTTGTTTAAAAGAAAAAAAAGAGTCGATATCGAATAGAATGTGGGGTCATAGCTGTGTGATTAAGAACAACAATATATAAGCGCGCCTCAGACCTGTTCTTGAAGTCAAATCGATTGAATCCATTTTTGTCTGACATTCACAATAATCTATACAGAGGTGATCAGTTTAATAATTCGATTTCTGTATACAGTGAATTGACATTTGGAATTGCAGAGGAGGAACATAAGTTAACAAGCTGGCAAAGTCATTGAATTGAAGGCTCTGAAGAAATACACTCTGGCAAAGTCGAATTACAGCGTTAAAGAAATACCGGAAGAGCGTTTGAAGACCTGATGGTATATAATCGAATGGAATTCGATTGGACAGCGTTGGACAAGGAAATCGATTGAAGGTTCTTTGTGTAATTGTTCTGCGTAAGGAGATTGGAACAGTTTGCCAAGTCTACATGCAGTGTAAAGGCGGAATGAGAAAACGATGTGGAGATTGGGTATAAGAGAGCGCGGTTGAATTCATGACTGGTATGTATGAAGAGACACAGAGTGTTGTTTATAAATAAATTAAATAGTGATATCAATTTATGTTTAATACAATAAGTCGTTGGTTCTATGTGGAAACGAGAATGGAGAAGTCTAGTGAGGAAAAGTTGAATGAAGAAGTCGAGCCTTATTGGGTTATGGTTCGATTCTGATATGAAACCATTTATTTGCCCATATTATTTTACATATGCTGTTTTGGTATAATTAAAGGTGCAGTTCATAGTTGATCAAGTCACATTACAAGCAGATGAACTTCATTTGGTCGATGCGGTGGTAATAATGCTGTTATTGGTTGATCCTGTGAAAGGTATGAATTATGCGCATATGCCTAAATGGGGCGAGTATTCTCTAATCTCCTGGAGGTTTTCCTGAAACTGTGCATAGTTAGAAGGCTCTTGAAAGGTCATGGTAAAATGCTATGGTATATATGACCAGCACTATACAGTTTGCTAAGTATTTGGACATGTAAGGAGGTCTATCACTGCTGTTTCAGCATGCTAGAGATTCATTCCAATGCCCATGACATGGTGTTATAATTATTGAAGTTTTGATAGCCATCATTTCTGAAGGAGTACTTGAAGGATCCAAGCAAGTTTGCAGTTGCTGCTGCCCCAATTGTGGCATTGTATTTAAAACCCATTATAGTTTCTGTCTACATATATATGCACTGATTCCCTGATTCATTTGCTGCAGATTTATACAAGATATTGCTGTGTACTGTAAGTGGATATTACTTTTCTGCATTAAGTAATAATTGTGATCAATTTTTAAGGTGTAAATCTGACATTGAAGAAAAATGGCCAGAATCAGTGAAGTATTAGAGTTCATGAAAACTCTTATACAATTTACTATTGATGACACATTACAAATCAGCAAAGGATCTCTCTTAGAAATTCAGACATGCCTATATAATGCACAGGAAAAGATTGATTTTTTGCAGCTTGAATCTCAGCTGCAACAAGAAGAATTACAACAGTGGAGTCATCATTCTGAATCTGTTTCTGTTCAGAAGATTGAAATAGACTCCCATAAACAACGAGACAATATTGTTGAAGTTCATTCAAATCCAGTGCCCAATAAAGTAGTATTTGTACATGCAGATGCAGAAACCCAGTCTGCACTTCCCAAGCCCATCATCAGACCTTGGGAACAACTTGTCCACAACAAGCACATAACTGGTCTTGGATATGACAAGGACTTGTCCTTTCATATTCCAGACTACTCAAAGCCCATTCAGTTTCAGAGTGCTGGATTCATTCATGACAGTTCACCTGCTCCTCATGACAGTTCAGCTTCAGCTGTTCCAGATTCTATCCTTCTTCCACAGCAACAACAACAACAACAACAGATTGTGAAATGCCAACACTGTGACCAAGTTGGCCATTTGAAAGATCACTGTTTTGATCTTCATCCATGTAAGCACTGTCATAAAACCAATCATTCTTCACACAGATGCTTCAGAAACAAACGTCCTGCAAGAACAAAGATTCATCTTGGATGGATCGATTCTTGGCAATGGGCATCAACAGCCAAGAAGATATTCCAAAAACATGTCAGAACTTGTTCCAGAGTATTGAACAATCTTGCAGTTGAGTTTTCTCCATCATCTCACCTTGTATCTGACAGGGGGGTAAATGATGGTCATCTACAAGCTTCAAAGCCACATCAAGCGAGCCTGAGCCACAACCTGCCACACCAGTTTCAAAGTTGTAGCCAGAAACAAAGATGCGCGTAAACATGCCTTCAGTTGGCAATTTGGGACACTTCCTCTAGCAGAAGACTTCAGCGTCTTGCCAGTTTTGGAAGAATTCCAGGGACAAAATTGAGAACACTTCCTCTAGCAGAAGACTCTAGCTTCTTGCCAGTTTTGGAAGAGTTCCAGGAATTGCATTAAGCATTCCAGAGTTGTTGGTCATCCTTAAACCATCACAGGTTGAGACTTCTCTTTTCAGGTTGAAGTTCTCCCTTTTATGCGGGGTGAGACCTCCCTTTCATGGTTGAAGGTTTCCCTCTTCAAAACAATAGGAGCACTTCCTCTAGCAGAAAACTTCAGTTTCTTGCCAGTTTTGGAAGAGTTCCGGGAACTGCACTAATCGTTCCAGTGTTGGTGGTCATCCTTAAACCACCGCCCTTTATACCAACATTTCATAGAGCACATTCAGCCTAGTGCTGCCATGCATTTTTTGCACATTTTGTATTACAACTCTCTTCTTGGACTCATACATAACCCTTTGGATTAAGGGGGGGAATGTTGGACACCTAATCCTCGATGGGTTAGTGTGGAAGCTGAATAGACAAAGTCGTCCAAGAGACCTTGGGATGTGAAACCCAACGTTCACAACAATGTACTATAAATGTATATCAGTTGTTAATAAAAATTGTACTCTCATGTTTTATCTTTCATATTTCTTTTGTTGTCCATGTGTGTTTAACACAACCAAGTCAAATTAACTTAGTTAACTCTTACAAATTGTCTTGTGATGTGGAATTACAATTTTATTCTTAATTTAATTCAAGGACAAAATTAAATTAGGATTTTCTTGTTGTATTTTCAGCACCTATTCCCAACTCTCTCTGTTTAAGTGATCTCCTAGGCTAGCTATGGGGGGTGGTCCTTAAAGGAAAACTAAGTTAAAGATGTGAGGTTTCTAGGAGAATGTTAAAGTGAAGTGGATTACTTTCTTAAGATTATAAGCAAATATGATGTGAGCAATATGAAATGAAATAACCATCAACAATCATCAACACATGAGATAAGCATAAGCATATGAAAGACCAATGCCTTTTAAAGTATTGCTCAAAAAATGAAAGATATTTGCTTAATATAAATGAAATGCTTTGAAATAAAAGCACAAGTAACCCTGAAAGTGAAACAAGAAAATGTTAGCACAATGATACAAGATATAAGGATGCTTTCAAATATATATGATCAATTGTTAAATCAAAGCATACAAGGATATCTTGCAAAAGGAAAACAATTAGTATTCTACTTGCAAAATATAGATGAAATAATGCTTGCCAAAACAAAGTATTCAATTCAACAATGACAAGTAAAATGACCAATTGCAAGTAAAACCATGAGATGTATTAGAATGAAATGCACCTATACTAGATTTGAATGCAATTATCTTGGTTAATTTTTAATCTAAAATGCCTAATCTAGGTGAGAAGTTCTCCTCTTGAGCTCTTACCAAAGGGTAAAAATTGGGGTGACTATAAGAAAGAGGGGGTGAGGGCACAAAGGTGTCATTAACGATACCCGTCCCTTGAGTCTTATGAGCCAGTGTGTGCCTTCGTTCCTACAAGGGGACAAACCACCTTCATAACTGCAGGGTCACAATGCTTTTACCTTACTTCGTACCAAATGGAAGAACTTTCCAAGAAAGTCTTTTTTCCCTATGATTTCTATCAACCAAGCTTATGCTTGGAGGTTGATTTTAAATGTGCAACTAAGTTAAGATGCCTACTATGATATGCAAGTAAATTTGCAAGTGCTATGTAAAAGATAGAGATGCTTTAAACACAAGATTGCATAAGCTTTATAACATGTAAAATTGTGAAGTGAAAGTATTTGCTTTGACTTATGATAAATTAATGATCCACCAAAAGCAAACTTGAAACTTATGAGCAATTGATTTGCATGTAAAATAAATGGCAATGCTTGTGAAAAATAAACTCAAGATTGTACTCAAAATAACTTTGCAAAAGAAAGAAATTTTGTCTTGAGAGATTAGCTTGACATAAAACAACTGGTTGATTTGGAAAGTGTAATTGCCCAAATACACAATGCATCAAAACTTAAAATGTGAAATTGTTGCACAATAGTGAAACATAAGTGAACTTTAGACAATACCCAAGCTAAAATGTATCAAGTTAAAGAGACGCTTCCATAAAAATGAATTGCTATGGAATTAAGTGTAACTTTGTGATTTGTAGCAACTAATGTAAATGGAAAGCAAATTGTAGTGAACTTTTAGCAAATTAAGTGAGATGCATGGCTGTGTTAATTAGCGAATTAAAACATGCAAGTGAGAAGAGAAACTAGAATAAAAAAAATCAAACCAACCACATGTTCTCTCCCAAAGTGGAGAGATAGGGATGCCAATGGGTAAAACCCACGCTCCCAAAAATTAGAAATTTTATTAATTAAATTACAAGAGGAAAGGGCTCATGAAAGCCTCCTCCAAACTCAAGGAAAATCTTTTACAATTGAAGCCTGGAGCCTTAGACTATAGACTTTTCCTTAATGAGTCACTGCTGCAAATGTGACCAAGGAGGACCTTGGAATCTGAAATTTCAAAGGGGCCACTTTAGATACAAAAATTAGATGTAAGAAAGATAGGAATTCACACTAAAGCAAGAGAGGCTAAGCCTCTTTAAGCCCAGGACCAAGAGAGAAAACTAGTCTAGAATTGAGAGCCCAACGTCCTGCACACAACTTGTTAATAGTTTCAATTGATAAATCCCGCAAGTTGTCACAAGGAACAAGTTAGAGAAGGATGCAAGACAAACCAAGTGTTAGCTATGAAAATAATCAATAAAATTACAAATGTATGTGTACAATATAATCTACAAAGGCTAAGTAAACCCTCCTCTTTGCCTAGCCATGATTTAGCTATGAAATAGCAAGATATTAGCAAATGAACCACAATATTTGAGAAATAAATATTGAATTATGAAGCAAGATATATGAAACTAAATCTCAAAAGAAAACCTTGCAAGACAAATTCGAATGATAAGACTTTGACAATTGTCAAATGTAGGTTCTCCTTGAGCACTTTCAAGAGTGGGTTGGTTTGCCCGAGAACTTTCCCTCACGCTTGAAGCTTGATGAAATAAATATTTTCTACACAACTTCACATGAACAAATATTTTAGGAGTCCACATCATCTTAGGACTTCACTTTAACTCTTCCATGATTTTACACCTCATTTCCACATCATTTAGCATGTGTGGATATTTATTTTTCTCTATTTATTTAATTGTTGGCTTAATTTATTGCCACATTTTCTACTAAATTTAGGAAAAGTGGGTTTGAGAGTCTAGAACAACACATTTTTAACCCTTCAAAGTGTGTCTTAGTAGAAAGTTGACGGTGAGACGTGCAATTTTTATTACTCATACACCATACACCTTCTCTAGACTTTACTTATTACATTTCATATGCAATTTTTATTCCAATTTACGCCCTGCAGGAAATTTTGAAAATTAAAAGATGGCCCCCTAATCCTAGCCAAATTCCACAATTTTTTTTTATGTGATCTAGTATGGTAATATACATTGACCCTAGACACTAGGACTCAACCAAGGCCTCATTATCAAGCTGTACTCCGGCTTTGCGCTGTATTTGGAGGAAAAACTCCATTAATTATTAAGTCCTTGCATGAGATAATAATTAACCAAGTGAATAAAAACCTCTCAGAGTAATACTCACTTGATGATAAGGTCTTAGGCTACCCAGGCTTGTTACATGACTCGACTCCTCATACTAGTATCACTTTTACATTGTCCCCACAGGGATTGTGGAATTTGAGTACAACAGAAAATGATAAGAAGAAGGAGAGTTTAAAAACTATAGTACGTCGTTGGGCATGGAGTCTTCAAATAATCCTCAGGGTCCACTCCAGTGGTCAACAGTTCTGTTGCGTAATTTGATTGTTGGTTAAATTACTTCACATTAAATTATCAATCCAGGGTTCGTGAGCTTGCGAAGTATACTTGCATTGTATATGCTAGGCTATCAACTTTTAATTACAAGAAAACTATTCTAATTACAAGATGAAAATCAAACCTACTTATGACAAGATCTTTAGTAAGCACATGCACATGTTCTTTCTCAGAGACCAAAGTAAATTGTGAAATTCAAGACTTGAAAATTAAATGAATTCAAAGCAAACTATACTAATGTGAAAGCTTTAAAATCCTATTCTATTGAACAAGGAAATGAAATCTTACTTTATTGAACTTCAAAAGATAAAATTATTCTATTTGTCTTGAAAAAATTTTCTACTCTATGAAACTTTGAAAGAAATCTATTCTAGTTTTTAATCTATGAAGCTTGAAGTAAATTTAATCTATGAGACTTGAAATGAATTTTAAACTATCAAACTGTGAAAGTAGAGTTAATCTCGAAAATAGACACTTGGAATTGAAATTATTCTAGAAAACAAGAATCAAAGAGTAATTAAAGTGCAGGAAGCTTTAAGAGATTACTAGTGTGTGCATTGAAACAAAGCCAATCATAACCTATCAAGCATAAATCTAAGACTTAGCTAGAAAAGATAATCAAAGGAAATATTTTTGGTGTTTTTGGTATTTTTATCAAGCGCTTGACCTGTAAAGAACCAAAGGCGAATGAGTAGAATTCTAATTTAAAAACAGAGCATTGAAATGAAACAAAGCATCTAAATGAACTGATCAATTAAATGAAACAAACTTTAATCTAGAGCACAAAGAAATTAAATCAATGTTGCAAAAGACATTTATAATATCTCTCGCACGTCCTTAGGGGGTCTCCTCTTGATGAGTGTGAGGTGTTAAAACTCAGATCACGAAACTTGAATCGCTGAACACAATCATGGATATGCCATGAACAAAGCTTGTATTACTTGAAATGTAAAAAAAGAGTCTCCACAATAGGAAAATGATAATAGTAACAATTTTGGACTTCATTCTCTGTCTTTCGCTTTCAAAACGAAGTGTTTTTATAATGGTTTCAAGATTAACAATTTAAGGAATTATTGTCTAGAAACAAGAATTGAAATTGACATCTAGGTTTCTAAATCGAAATAGGAATTTCGCTTCTCATGATCGCTATTGAAGGAGTGAATCATGAGAAGACATTTATTGATGCATCATCATCTTAAATCATGGTCATCAGAGATTGCTTGCTTACTATTTCTTCACGCTTGCTTGATTGTAGAATCAATCTCTTGATACTTTGTGCGAAACAGGTATTCCATAGCCAAGTTGACCACAAGTTTGACCAATGAGATACGTTTATCCTGTGAGCTTCCATCTGTAACCAATAGGTGGACTTCCATATTGATGACATTTGGCAACTGCTCATGTGCTTTGGTTGTTTTCTAACACGTGCGAACCTGTAGAACTTTGGATTTGGTTACGGAAATTCAAGTTAGTTGCAGAAAGTGCACATTTCGGTAGCTATAATATAGTTTAAACCAATTCCATAAAGAAAATATAAATTTTGAGCTATTGATGGATGATTACCTTTTAGTTTTCAATGTAACTTGCATGACCTGAATGACATTTAATTCATGAACAAGATGGAATGAAGTGAAAATGTGTAACAAAATGGGTGTAAAAAAGGAAAGATGGATTGTCAAAAGAAGGACAATTTCGAGGTTCAACCGGTTCATTGGAGCTTTTGGATTGACTTGGGTGAGATACACCTTCACTAAGCTTTTTTTCTTGGCATTGGAGGCTTTTGGTTTGGGGGAGTCTCACTTCTACTTGGTTGGGTGGTTATGCTTGTTCGTTTGGTGGTCTTCTTACATGTGTTCACCTTGTTTATGACCCCTTCGTTGCATATTTGATGGTTGTGGAGCATGCTATCACATTATGGTATGGTTGATATGCTTATTTTGGATATGGATGATGGTTCTGGCCCCCCAAGGGGTTAGATGATAAATGTTTCATGATTGTTGGGATTTTCTAGTGACTTCTACATTGTCCTTTTATGCTGATGTATGGTGGGACATGCTTGATGATTGGGTTGGCTAGCATTTCTAGTGTCCCCTTTTCCTATGATGTTTATGTGGTTAGATGATGGATATGTGTTGTGACAGTGCACATTGCCTTGGTCGGATTTCCTTAGTTCATA